>JAPDVU010000003.1:124902032-126102032 GCA_026230045.1 Corynorhinus townsendii | reverse complement strand
GTTCTTAATTTAAAAAGAATCCTTAGCCCTAACCGGTTTGGCTCAGTGGATGGAGCGTCGACCTGCAGACTCAAGGGTCCCAGGTTCGATTCCCGTCAAGGGCATGTACCATGGTTGCGGGCACATCCCCAGTAGGGGGTGTGCAGGAGGCAGCTGATTGATGTTTCTCTCTCATTGATGTTTCTAACTCTCCCTCTTCCTTCCTCTCTGTAAAAAAATCAATAAAATATATATTTTTTAAAAATCTGTAAATTGTACCTCAGCAACGCATTTAGGACACCTCCAATCTCCTTTGGGCACATCAGGTAATGGGGGAATTAAACAAAATGTATGATAGCTGTCATCACATCCATCACACAAAAGCAATTTATCTTCATTATTTCCTCGACCACAAAACATACAAACATAGAGATCAACCTGTTAAAAAATGAAGTAAAATAAAAGTCTATTTTCTAAAATAAGTAATATTAAATTTTTACCAGGAACTCCTTAACTGAAACAAAATAATGCTTAATAAAAAGTAAATACAACTTATATTCTGAGTTTTTAAATAATTGTTCTTAAATAGCTTTTCATAAAACATCTTAAACTTCCTGAGCTTCTATAGGAAAGTTAATAAGAGTATATTAAGTTATTAGAATAAAGAAAGACTACAAATCTAGGGTACTTCAAAGTCAACTTATAGAAATAAAATATACCATGTCATCCTTCCTATAAACAAATACTGTTAGAGAATGAATACTGAGCACTGTCTATAATACAGCTCAAGGATTTACAGATTCATATTCATTGTCTTACTTACTCACAAGTCTACGAGTTAGGGGAACAGTCTACATATATGGGACAAAGTTAAGATTAGCATTACATAACCAAAGCTGCAACTTCAGGTTCACCATTAACTCTTCTAACCAAATTAATTAACTAAATGGCATGCTAAGATACTAGAGCAAGGTAAAAAGTACAAAACTAAATAAAAGTAAATCCTTTCCCTCCTGACACATCTCAGAACACTTACAAAGTTAACAGAGAGAGTTCCTTTCCGTTGTCTCATTTGCATGTTAAATGCGTCTGACCTGTTGGTAACTTTTCGTCTTCGGGAGACCTCATCTTAAAATAAAAATAGTTATATAATAATAGCAAAAACTAATGTTGAGAGCTTACTCTGGACCAGACACTTTTTAAAATTATTTAAAAATTATTTAAATTAGTTAAAATCTCACAAACACTATGAGGTAAAAAACTATTATCCCCCATTGAAGATAAAGAATCTGAAGTACAGAGAGGTTACATAACTTGCCCAAAATCACACAGCCAGTCAATGGCAGATTGGGATTCCAATCCAGGCAATCAAACTCCAGAGATCTTAACTACTAATTCTATACTGACTATATGAAGTACTTATCAGGGACTAATTTGAGACTAGTTTTATGATCACTGCCAGGTAATACAATAATTAAAAGAATGGAAACGATAATCAAAATGCTTAATTCTTAAAACATTATAATTATTAAGTCCTATCACACTGAACTTTTTGAGAGTGATCCTCCAGAGTTCAGTCTACAATCTGAATTGTGAGTTAATTAATATCATAAAATGCATAATTAATATGATTTGTGATTATAGTATTTCATTAAATTCTTACACATTAAAAATACATCCAATGCAATCTTTGTTAAATTGAGTTTTAAAACTGACATGTACCTACAGGTAAAGATGGAACTTGATCTTTGCATTAGTAATTTTACTAATTAAAACTTTCAAACATGTTAAGATGAGATTAACAGGCTTTCCTCAAACAAGGAAGTATAAAATATATCATGACTTACAGAAAAATATCAAAATTATAGTTAGAATATAAGTCTTAAGTTCTCCCCACTATATTTTGATACTAAAGGCCAGAGAAGCTCTATTTCTCTTTGAATTTAAAAGTTACAAGACTTAGATCACCAGGTGAGAACCATTAATTTCACCATTCTCTCATAAACTAGCCTTTAGAAACTACAATAAATCTCTGTGCCACATATTAAAACAGAGGAGGAAAATCTCTCCCAAAATATTATAAAAATTCAACCTAATATGGCTCCTCACACCTTAAATGACTTCTCTAGGAATCAAGTTGCAAGTTTACAAGTCATAGGAAAATCCCAAGGCAGACTGCAATTCAAATATCATTTGAATCTTGCTATAACCACACTGTTATACCTTATTTCTTTCCTGACCAAACAACAGATTTTTACCTTCTTTATCTTTTGCTCCCATTGCCAGGCCCACGACCTTAGGCCCAGCCCCAAAAATTCGAAGTTTCTTCAGTTCTGTGTTTCTATTCATGTCTCCAGATTCCGACTAAAAATAAAAAATAAGACATGTTAGTCTAGTTATTCTGTCTATTCTGATTCATACATTATTTCTTATCAAAGAAATAAAGTTTCAAGGTCCTCTTCAAAAATGAAGAAAAAAATTATTTAATTTCTTCTCTAAATCCAATCACTGCCTCATTACAATAGTTAAGCACTCGTCATCAAAACACTATTCAAGCCCTAACCGGTTTGGCTCAGTGGGTAGAGCACCAGCCTGTGGACTCAAGGGTCCCAGGTTTGATTCTGGTCAAGGGCATGTACCTTGGTTGCAGGCACATCCTCAGTGGGGTTGTGCAGGAGGCAACTGATGGATGTTTCTCTCTCATCGATGTTTCTAACTCTCTCTCCCTCTCCCTTCCTCTCTGTAAAAATTCAATAAAATATATTTTTTTAAAAACACTATGCAACACCCAGATTCCTTTCCACAAAAGAAAATCTTTCATAAAAGCACAGTTGTCAATTAGGTTCTGTCCAGAGACAGACAGTAGTGGTAATAACTGGTTATAAAATAGATAATAACTCCATAGTAAGCCTCACTTCTAACTTGCTAATGAACACCAACTTTGATTAGGAAGCAAAATGCCCATTCCAACAGATGAAGATAATTGTTGTAAGCCAATTATGTCAATGCCATTTCTCTTTGTTGGTGATGACCTAGCTAGGGATGGGAATGCTATCTTGGTTTAGCCAACAAGACGTAAGGAAAATCTACTGGAAGCCTCTGGGAAAGATTTTCATCCTATATAGTAAAAGCTTAATATGCGAATTGTTCCCTTGGGCAGTCATTCAGCCAGGAAACCAGGAGTTCAACCACTCGCTATGACATGTGCTAACCACCAGAGGGCGGTGCAGAACATGGCAGGGGTTGGCGACACAGTGCTGGCAGTGGGCACAGTGGAGGCGCTGCTGACCCCGATGAGCCCCAAGGAGAGCGGGACTGCGGCGGATGGTGAAGCAGGTTAGCAGGTGCAAGCAAGGGCCAAATCACCCTGACAATCGCTCACGGATGGCGACTAGAGGTGGCAGCAGTGGGGGGGCGGGGCCACCGCCTGGCTCCCAGACACTGAGGGAGCTGAGCGAGGGGGGCCCGGCCCCCAGCCCCAACCAATCATTCCACAGGCAGGATGGTGGAGCAAAGGACGGGTGCCAGGCGGGGTTGCAGGGTTGCGAGGCTGGGGGCGCGGGCTGGGGCCGGATCTCCGCAGGGACCCCCGAGGGACCCCACCCATGCACGATTTCATGCACAGAGCCTGTAAGTCTTCCAAAAAAAGAGAAAGCTTCTCAAAGAGTAAGCCTTTTTGCCTCAACTTCCTTTCCTACTGCTAGGAGACTCAGGCTGGTGGAAGCATGGTGCTGGACTATACAGCAGCCACATTGCAATCAGAAGGCTATATATCATCCATACACTGAAGAAAGCAAAGCAGAAAGATGGAAAGAAGCTGGGCCCTTGAAGATAATGGGCAGTTGCTGTTATCAATCCTAGAACTACCTATATCTCTGAAAATTTAATATGAGAAATATGTCCTTATGTGAAAACTGTGTTTTTAAAGTTTAAGCTACTATCGTTTAGTATTCCAGTACTTGAAGGAGAGCATCCTGGCGACACTGCCGTTACACCTTGAATTTAGATGAGCCATAATCTCTGAATGGACTCTAAGTAAATCATCAAAATTAATTTAAAATATACTTAGTCAAGGTCACCCGGCATGGTTCAATAGTTGAGTGTTGACCTATGAACCAGGAGGTCACGGTTCAATTCCTGCTCAGGGAATATGCCTCGGTTGGGGGCTCAATCCTCAGTGGGGGGTGTGCAGAAGGCAGCCAATCAATAATTCTCTCTCATCATTGATGTTTCTATCTCTCCCTCTCCCCTCCTCTCCGAAATCAATAAAAAATAAATATTTAAATATCACATGATCTCACTCATTTGTGGAATATAATGAACATAAACTGATGAACTAAAATAGACCCAGAGACATAGAAGCATCAAACAGACCATCCATCCTCAGAGGGAAGGCATGGGGGGGATCAACGAAAGGATTTGTATGCATGCATATAAGCAGAACACATGGACACAGACAGTAGTGACAGCATGTGCTTGGGGGGGGGGTCGAGGGGGGGGAGGAACGACCAGGGAGAGGCCAATGGGGGAAAAAGGAGACATACGTAATACTTTAAACTAATAATTAAAGAAAAAAAAAAGATTATCTCACTCTTAGAAAAACTTTTCCTGTAAAATAAACTGCAGGTATTAGGTAATTATTAGTTAAAATATACTTAGCTAATGAAAAATAAACCAGGATATACTAAAGACTCCTTTATAAATCTATGGCTACACAACAGCTGACATATGCAGATCAGACTAATAAAGGATCATATAAGAATCAAACCAAACAAATGGCATTTCCAAAATTTATCTTTTAACTTTAGTAAACTGATTTGGCTATACTTACCAACTTATACAGTGAATCCAATGTTAAATACAACACTACACATCCTTTACCCCTACTAAAGCAAAGTATACATAACAATAAAAGCTAGCAGTATGTGCCATATCAAAATATTTTACTCAGTTAATCCTAACAACAATCTTTATAGATAGGCAATATAGTTCCAAAAAAGCAGAAATAAAATTTTAAAAAAACACATTACCTGATCTTCTTGGAATTAAACAATTGAAATAACAAAATTAAAATCGAAAGGCCCTTCCACCTGGAATTTAACTTTCTATGAAAAAATGATAATTTTTTTAAATGATAATGAAAAGGCTATATATCAGAATCTCTGGAACAAATTAAAGCAGTGATCACAGGGAACTTTATAGTCTTAAACATATCAATCAAAACAAAAGAATAAAAACAAAGAATTAAATTACCAACGGAAAATGGTAGGTAAAGAACTACAACAAAAACCAAAAGAACTTTGTGATATTGGATTAGAAGTTGAATTATCAGTATGAACTCAAAATATAAAGTCACAATGTCTTTAAAATTTACTTCCCAGCCCCGACCACTAAAAGAGCCTATAAATAATGTATCCTAGTAGGAACAAACACACTTTGTGCTCCGATTTCGGTTTCTAAATACCATTTCCCAATAAAATTAGGATTCTTTGGATAAATGGCTGATTCCAGATCTAAAGCTGGTAAGAAGACCAGCCTTTTCTGTGCTTAAATAAGTGCTCAAAAACAGATGGAAACATAGTCAAAAGAACATCATGAATCAGCTTAAAGATGCTCCCATTAGCCAAACTTGAAACAAGAAATAAAAGGGCCCAACTAGTGTGGCTCCGTGATTGAGCGACAACCTGTGATTTAGGAGGTCATGGTTCCATTCCTGGTCAGGGCACATGCCTGGGTTTTGGGCTCAATCCCCAGTGGGGAGTTAGGGGGAGGGAGGTATGCAGGAAGCAGCCAATCAATGATTCTCTTTCATCACTAATGTTTTTCTCTCTCTCTCTCTCTACCTCCCTTCCTCTCTAAAATCAAAAAAAATATTTTTTTTAATATATTTCATTGATTTTTTACAGAGAGGAAGAGAGAGGGGGAGAGAGTTAGAAACATTGATGAGAAACATCAATTAGCTGCCTCTTCCACACCCCCCACTGGGGATGTGCCCGCAACCAAGGTACCTGCCGTTGACCAAAATTGAACCTGGGACCCTTCAGTCCACAGGAGAACGCTCTATCCACTGAGCCAAACTGGTCAGGGCGAGAAATATTTATTTTTAAAAAACAAATAAAAGGTTATAATATAAGACATGTATCAAAAAAATCAAGACCTACAGTGATATAAAAGAGGGACAGTCATGGTGCCAAAGGTATAAAAATTCATCAAAATGTAGATTTAATATATATATTTTACCGTATGAAAAATATAGCTAAAGAAAAGTATGGGTTGTTCTTTAAAGAAAAAGGATAACTAATAAATACACAAGGAATGACAGAACTAGAAAACCATCCATTTTGAAACTACCAATATAGTAACTAATTCAAGCAAAGATTATTAATGAATGTTAAGATTATTGGATAAATCATAACTGGAAAAGAGGTTATTCAGAGGAGAAATCAAGATGGCGGCATAGGTAAACACCTAAACTGCTGCCTCGCACAACAATTTCAAAACTACATCTAAAAGGACATCATCCAGAACCACAGGAAGGCTGGCTGAGTGGAAATTCTACAACTAGAAGGAAAGAGAAAAGCACACTGAGACTCAGAGGAGCTGCAGGAGGCAGAGGTATTGAGACACCCATATGGAGAGGACTGGCAACTGAGTGCGCGGCTGGCTTTCTCAAGCGAGAGGGAGACAAAAGCTCCTGACTGTGCTGAACTCCAGTTCTGGGAGAGACTCTGAGGACCCAGACTCGTGCGGGGTGAAACTGGACAGACAGGAAAGAGAAAAGCACACTGAGACTCAGAGGTACTACAGAAGGCAGAGGTACCAAGGCGCACACGCACGCAGAGAGGGCGGGCAACTGAGTACACAGCTGGCTTTCTCAAGTGGGAGGGAGACAAAAGCTCCCGACAACACTGAACTCCAGTTCTGGGCGACATTCTGGGGACCCAGATCCATTCGGGGAGAAACTGGACTGTCTGGCAGTGGGAGGAACTCAAGGGCGGCTTTCTCTCAGAGGTGCTTGCAGCGATAACCATGGGACACTGAGACACAGGGGCCTATTAGGGCAGGGCTGATGGGAAACCAATGCTGTATGCTCCGCCTTGAGACTCCACCCCATCCAAGCTGAGCACAGAGGCCTTTGCAAGTCTTGTCTCATAAGGGTGTCTCCAGCACAGAAGTTCTTCCAGCATAGACACAGCTGATCCTCACAGCCAATTGGCCTGGAGATCAATTCCTCCCAGTGATACCAACAACAATCAAGGCTTAACTACAACAAGACTGTGCACACAGCCCACAAAGGGGTGCACCAAGAGTATCCACTTCAGGTAACTGGGGAGGCTGAGCCACTGGGCCCTATAGGACACCTAACACACAAAGCCACTCTATCAACTCAGGGAAGCAGCCAAAATGCGGAGACTAAGAAACAGGTCACAAATGACAGAAATGGAGGAAAGCAAACAACTGGATATAGAGTTCAAAACCACGGTTATAAGGCTTTTCAAGAATTTTCTAGAAGAGACAGAGAATCCAAGATGGCGGCGTAGGTAAACACCTAAACTGCTGCCTCGCACAACAATTTCAAAAATTCAACTAAAAGACAAAACGTCTATCACCCAGAACCACGGGAAAGCTGGCTGAGTGGCAGTTCTACAACTAGAAGGAAAGAGAAAAGAGCATCGAGACGTGCACGAGCACTGTAAAGCTGAGGTACGGAGGCTCGTGATCCGGGCTGGCGGCGGGCGTTGCTTTTTTCAACCCAAAGGGAGACAAGCCCCCGATTACTTTGAAATACAGTTTCTGGGGAGACGCGGGGGACCCAAACTCCTACGGGGAGAAGGTGGACTGTCTGCCAGTGAGGGGGGCTTACTTACAGAGCTGCGCGCAGGAATAACTGTTTACGGCACTGGGGCACGGGACTCCGGGACGCCCTTGGGGACACAGAGCCGGCTAACTAGCAGCCATTGCTGTTTGCCATGCCCTAGCCTAGTGACACCCTGAGACCCCGCCCTGCACAACCTACAAACCCACCCAAGCTCCAAGCAGCAGCGTTAGCAGAAGAAAGCCCCGCCCTATCGCAGCTTAACCTAGCAAACTTGCAGCCTGGGTCAGACAGCTCCAAAACCTCCAAACCCCAAGCAAAGAGGAGAAAACTGTAGCTCTCACTGTAGCTCCTGCTGGATGGCCTCAGACAGTAGCTGACCTGCACCCCATTGGAGATCCAGAAGCCAGTGTACCTAGTGGTCAGAGTGAGACACCAGATTTCAACTCCTCACATCCATAAGTGACACATTCAAAGGCAGACTCAGTGAGCACCAAAGCCCCACTGAAACAAGTCCTGCCCCATAAGTGTGTCTTCAGCGCAGCAGTTCTTCCATTATAGACACAGTGAGTACTCACAGCTAATTGGCCTGGAGGTCAATTCCTCCCAGTATACCAACAGCAATTAAGGCTTTAACTGCACCAAGTCTTTGCACTCAGCCCACAAAGGGGTGTACTAAGAGTGTTCACATCAGGTGACTGGGGAGGCTGAGCTACTGCCCCCTATAGGTCACCTACCACACAAAGCTACTCCATCAACACAGGGAAGCAGCCAAAATGAGGAGACAAAGAAACATGTCACGAATGAAAGAAACGGAGGAAAGCAAACTACTGGATGACATAGAGTTCAGAACCACATTTATAAGGTTACTCAAGAATCTTCTTAAAACCGCTGAGAAACTTGATGAGACCTTCAAGGAGCTTAATGAGAATGCCAAAAAAATGGAAAAGGATCAGTCAGAAATGAAGCATACACTGTCTGAAATAAAGAATATACAGAAACTCAACTGTAGATCAATGTACCCCAAGAATCAAACCAAAGATCTGAAATATGTGGAAACAAAAAACATCCAACCAGAAAAACAAAAAGAAAAAAGAATCCAAAAATATGAAGATAGTGTAAGGAGCCTCTGGGACAACTTTAAGCGAACCAACATCCGAATTTTTGGGGTGCCAGAAGTAGAGAGAGAGCAAAATATTGAAAACCTATTAGAAGAAATAATGACAGAAAACTTTCCCTGCCTGGTGAAAGAAATAGATGTACAAGTCCAGGAAGCGCACAGAACCCCATACAAGAGGAATCCAAGAGGACCACACCAAGACACATCATAATTAAAATGCCAAGGGCAAAAGACAAAGAGAGAATATTAAAAGCAGCAAGAGAAAAACAGTTAATTACCTACAAGGGAGTACCCATACGACTGTCAGCTGATTTCTCAACAGAAACTATGCAGGCCAGAAGGGAGTGGCAAGACATATTCAAAGTGATGAACAGCAAGAACCTACAGCCAAGATTACTCTACCCAGCAAAGCTATCATTCAGAGTTGAAGGTCAGATAAAGAGCTTCACAGACAAGAAAAAGCTAAAGGAATTCATCACCACCAAACTAGGATTACATGAAATGCTGAAGGGTATTCTTTAAGGAGAGGAAGAAGAAGAAAAAGGTAAAGATAAAAATTATGAACAACAAAATGACATCAAATACATACCTACCAACAAGTGAATCTAAAAATCAAGTAAATAAAAAATCTGAAGAACAGAATGGACTGGTGAATATAATAGAATCAGGGACATAGAAAGGGAGTGAACTGACGATTCTCAGGGGAAGCAGGTGTGAGGGGTGCGGGAAGAGATTGGACAAAAATCTTACTCCTATGGATGAAGACAGTGGCGGGGGTAAGGGCATGGGGTGGGGTGGGGAATCAGGTGGAGGGGAGCTATGGGGGAAAAAATAGAGGAACACCTGTAATAATCTGAACAATAAAGATTAAAAAAAAAAAAAGAATTTTCTAGAAGAGGCCAATAAATTTAGCGAGACCCTCAAAGATATGAAAAAGGACCAACTAGAAATTAAGCATACATTGACTGAAATAAAAAATATTATACAGAGATCCAACAACAGACTAGAGGATGGCAAGAATCAAGTCAAAGATTTGGAATACAAAGAAGCAAAAAACACTCAACCGAAAAAACAAAAAGAAAAAAGAACCCAAAAATATAAAGATAGCGTAAGAAGCCTCTGGGACAACGTCAAGCGTACGAACATCAGAATTATGGGGGTGCCAGAAGAACAGAGAGAGCAAGATATTAAAAACCTATTTGAAGAAATAATGACCGAAAACTTCCCCCACCTGGTGAAAGAAATAGACTTACAAGTCCGGGAAGCACACAGAACCCCAAACAAGAGGAATCCAAAGGGGACCACACCAAGACACATCATAATTAAAATGCCAACAGCAAAAGACAAGGAGAATATTAAAAGCAGCAAGAGAAAAACAGTTACCTGCAAGGAAGCACCCATATGACTGTCAGCTGATTTCTCAACAGAAACTATGCAGGCCAGACTGGAGTGGCAAGAAATATTCAAAGTGATGAATAGCAAGAACCTACAACCAACATTACTCTACCCAGCAAAGCTAGCATTCAGAATTGAAGGTCAGGTAAAGAGCTTCACAGACAAGAAAAAGCTAAAGAGTTCACCACCACCAAACCAGGATTATATGAAATGCTGAAAGGTATTCTTTAAGAAGAGGAAGAAGAAAAAAGTAAAGATAAAAATTATGAACAACAAATACATATCTAACAACAAGTGAATCTAAAAATCAAGTGAATAAAAAAATCTGATGAACAGAATAAACTGATGAATATAATAGAATAAGGGGGATAGAAAGGGAGTGGACTGACAATTTTCAGGGGGAAAAGGGGTGTGGGGGGTGCGGGAAGAGAATGGACCAAAATCGTACACCTACAGATGAGGACAGTGGGGATGTAGGGGTAAGGGCAGAGGGTGGGGTGGGAACCGGATGGAGGGGAGCTATGGGGGGGGAAAGGAGAAACAATTGTAATAATCTGAACAATAAAGATTACATTTTTAAAAAAGAGGTTATTCACACCTTCTCATGATTTACTCTTTTTATTACAAAGAGAATAAGCACTTCATAAATGGAGAAATCTGGCTCAAACTTAGTGTCACAAATAATGGGACTTATTGGCATAATGGGCTTCATTCTCCTGTGTAAAGGTGTTAAGAACTTGCTAATTCTTGCCCTAGCTGGTTTGGCTCAGTGGATAGAGTGTCGGCCTGCAGACTGAAGGGTCCCAAGTTCAATTCCAGTCAAGGGCATGTACCTTGGTTGTGGGCACATCCCCAGTAGGGGTGTGCAGGAGGCAGGTGATCAATGTTTCTCTCTCATCAATATTTCCAACTCTCTATCCCTCTCCCTTCCTCTCTAAAAAATCAATAAAATATATTTTTTAAAATATTTTTGTAACTTAATCTTTACAATAGCCTGCTATACATAATTATTAATAATGAACTACAACATTCACTACGGACTGATTTCTATAATCGTGTTGCATTCATTTCCCTTGAGCAGCTTATGTGCAGGCGCACCATTTCTCTCTACTAATGCTAGCAACGAATATTTTAGCAGCCGATTGCCACGTCATTAGTCTTGGACTTACTTGTTTGGAGTGTGCAACAGGAAATATTTCGCTTTTGGAGAATAAGATAAATAGGTTTATTTGCATTACACTTATTAACTTATGCAGTTATTCAGTATCTGATAAGTTAATGTTCAAGGAAAAAGAGTTAATTTTTATTAAAGTGTTCTATCATTTTATGGTAACGATTACTCATTTATTTCAGCCCTTTGAATTCAGCATGTCTCTATCAAAATAAATCTACGTTTTCTATGTAAAGTGAAGTTTTGGGGGGTTTTTTTGCAGCTCACATAAACTTAAACCCTGCTCCCTCCCTCCCTCCCCCCTTCCACTGTCTCTGAAAAGCAACGGAAAAGTATCCTCAAGTGAGGATTAACCGCCCCCCCAAAAAAAAAATGGGGGGGGGGAGCAGAGAGGATATTACTAAGATAACTGAAAAGTGATCAGAGTGAAGAGGAAAACCAAGAGGTGTCTCAGAAGTCAAAGAAAAATAAAATCAAATTTCAAGGAGAGGAATCAACTACCATATTAAATGTATACATGACCAGAGATGAAGTAGAATAAGAAATGAAAACGGGCCTCTGCATTTGACAATTACTAACTCAGGGGTAACTTGGACAGTACAGTTTCAGCAAACTTATTTGGCTCAAAGTCAATCAATTACAAAATATAAAAATTAAATAGATATTGAGAAAAGTGAAATACACACGATTTTTTCAAGAAACTTGTCCCTGAAGAGTCAATAAGTAAAGCACTATCTACAAAGACGGTTTTTGTTTTTAAGATGACAGAGACTTGAACACATATATAGCAGACAAGGAGGCAGAAGAGAAAGAATTCACGACTGATATACTGAAATCACTAAAAAAGTTAAAAAGGATGGAAGTAGAATATCCTTAGAGAGAAAGGTACACTTTGTCCATACAGATAGGCAAAAATTAAAAATAAATACCAACAGTTTTGTGCATGGGGCAAGAAGTTAAGAGTTCTACCAGAAGGCCTTTTTCTTTCTTACTGAGAAAGAAAACTAGATATGAGGCAGACTGACAATATCCTCTATACCCGTGGTTGGCAAACTGCGGCTCGCGAGCCACATGCGGCTCTTTGGCCCCTTGAGTGCGGCTCTTTCACAAAATACCACGGCCTGGGCGAGTCTATTTTGAAGAAGTGGCGATAGAAGAAGTTTAAGTTTAAAAAAATTTGGCTCTCAAAAGAAATTTCAATCATTGTACTGTTGATATTTGTCTCTGTTGACTAATGAGTTTGCCGACCACTGCTCTATACTAATAAAAGGGTAGTATGCTAATTAGACCAAACATCTTCCAGACGTCCTTCCTGACAAAGCCGGGCCGGGCAAAGCCACCCGTCCGCCCACCCAGGTTCCTGGGTGCCAGCACCAGCAGCCCAGAAGACGGAGAAAAGCCGCCCGCCCCGCAGTCCCGGGTGCCTGCAGCTGGCCTGGGCGAAGCCGCCTACCCACGGTCCCCTGTGGCTGCGGACTGCCCGGGCAAAGCCAGCCCAGGTCCTGGGTGCCTGTGGCCAGCCAGAGGGAGGGAAGCCCAAGTCCCAGGTGCCTGCAGCTGGCCAGAAGAGGGAATCATGGATCCCGGGTGCGGGACCGAGGCAGAGGCAGTTAGGGGCGATCAGGCAGGCAGAGGTGGTTAGAGACAATCAGGCAGGCAAGCAGGCAGGCAGGCAGGCAGGCAGGCAGAGGTGGTTAGGGACGATCAGGCAGGTGAGCAGTTAGGAGCCAGCAGTCCCGGATTGCTAGAGGCATGTGAGACTGCCAGTTTAGGCCCAATCCCTGTGGAACTCCCTCGAGGGGTCCCGGATTGGAGGGTGGAGGCCAGGCTGAAGGACCCCCCCCCCCATGCAAGAATTTTGTGCACCAGGCCTCCAGTATATAAAAAAGGCTAATATGCAAATTGTCCCCTCAACCAGGAATTCGATAGGTAGTTCGACCAGGGGGTGGGGCCAGCTACCAACCACCCGCGGCCCCTTCCCCCAGCCAGCCCCACCCCTGATCAGCACCCCCCCCCATGCCAATCGGGCAGACGGGCTGGACCCCACCCGTGCACAAATTCATTCACCAGGCCTCTAGTAGTAATAATAAATGAGTTTAAGAAATTCTTAATTGCAAACCCTGAACTAGTTCTAGTTTCCACCTGATATCAGCAATGTGACTCTAATGACAATTATTACAATGGGTAAAAGCATTCTATGTAGTCCCTATTCTTATATCAAGAAAGGCATTTTAAAAGTAAGCAGAACTTTTTCATAGTTTTAGAAGAAATATCAAAAGGGATTTCATCACAAGCTGGCAAGTGATTAGATGGACAGAGCCACCAGGGACAACTCTTCAGAGTTGAGTCATCATGTCAACAAGACTACGCTTCAAGTGTTTCAGATCTTAAAATAAATCATGACCCCAAAGTGATTAGAACTTCTGATATCAATCATAGCAATAAAAATCACTTAATTACTAAACCAGAGTTTACTAATCTATAATGGGGCTATCACCTTCCAACAAATTTCCATTTAATTCATATTCCCATCCAAGACACCTATCTTCCTACTATCGAAATACCCAAGACGCTTAATTGATTACATCAGGAGGTTATTTAATAAGCATAAACTCAGCACAATGGAAGGAGACATGGTATGAAAGAGAGATGTCCCCTGAGCTCTAAAAAAGCAGGATAAAGTATCACTAGCCTGCCTCTACAGTGACAAAACTCCTTACCATCTACATAGTGTCTCTTGATACAGTGTCTCTTGTCGTGACCTATCTTCCTTCTCTGATTGCCACTTCCAGTGTAAACCATTCCTATCCTTTCAACACATTATTTTTTAGATATGTTCAAGTCAATGATGCTAGATCCAGTTAAGCTGTGTTTTGATCCACTTTTATATTTAATTTAAATGGACCACATCTCAGAGTTCTAGGGGCACCTCAGTGTCCCAGCTTACTGACTTGTCTTTAACAAAAACCTTAAAAAAGACAACTCTGGTGCTCTGGCCAGTTGGCTCGATTCCCAGTCGGGGCACATACCTAGATTGCGCGTTTGATCCCCTGGTTGGAGCGCATACAGGAGGCAACCAATCGATGTTTCTCTCACATCGATGTTTCTCCCTTGCTCTCTCTATAAAAATCAATAAAAACATATCCTTGGGTGAGAATTCTAAAAAAATATACAACTTTTGGGACCACAGAGAAATGGGAATAGTAAAGAAGAGCAGACCAAAAGAAATTAGGGCACTTTTCTGATGCATCCATTAGGCTTTGAAATTATTTACAAGAACAGTATAGAAGTTACACTGGAATGATCAAAACACTAAGAAACTTATATTCTGGTTCTTAAAGGAATGACTAGTGAAATACAAGACCACACTTTCCTACTCCTCTCATTTCTGCTAACCATTTCTTCAGCATGTCTGGAAAATTGACCCTATAATATCCAGAGTCACCTTCTGATTTGCCATTCCTGTCCAAAACTATTCAAAAATTACCAAAACTCAAATCAGACTGAATTTTGTAATTTCTTCCCCATTCATCTCAAAATTAAAGATAGGTCTATTTAAATTTTAATGAATATCAATATGTGAATGACCTCCCATAACCAGATGCACCGTTATGCATTTAAAATTCCTGTTAAAAATGGCCCATGGAAATGGATACCTGAGACTTGACACGTCTTGTTCTCTTTGGCAGAATATTCATTCTTGTGCCCGGCTCTGGGGAAGTTTGGACTTCAGTGCCAAGAACCTCAGGCTCCACTTTTTCCTTAAGATCTAAATTAGGCATTTGTACACCCTAAAGAATCAGAGCACAGAAAGAGAGCAGATTCACTGATAAGAGATCCGATTTGAGACTCAAGAAAAATTGTAAATTTCCAATAAATCCCTAAAACTACATAAAACCAGTTGACAATTCTCCCACCAAACTGATCTATAGATTTAAGATAATTCCTATTAAAATTCTAGCAGGCTTTTGCAGAAATTAAGAAGCTGATCCTAAAATTTATCTGGAAATGCAAAGTGTTTAGAAATCATGGGAAAAAAGGAACAAAGTTTGAGGACTTACACTACCAGGTATCAAAATTTACCATAAATTTTAATAACCAATGTCACCCAATAAATTCAATAAAAAAGAAAAGAAAATGTGAAAAGAATATACTAAAAAGCTTTAGTACTCAAGACAACATAGTATTGGTGTTAGGGTAAACAAATAGATCAAAGAACAAAACAGAGACCAGAAATAAACCCACATATTTAAAGTCAACTGATTTTCAACAAAGGTGCCAAAGGAAATCAATGGGTAAAGGGTAGTCTTTTAAACAAATGGTGCTAGTACAACTCAATATTCATACACCCAGTGCCAATCAACAAAACGTATATACCTTTACCTTATACTGTATACAAAAAGAATTCAAAATGGATCAAAGACCTCAACAAAAGGCTAAACCTAAAAAGTCTAGATGAAAATAAAGAAGAAAATCTTTGTGGTCTTGGGTCAAGAAAAGATTTCTTAGTTATAATAGAAATACCATCCACAAACGGGGAGGGAAAAAAGTTGACAAATTACTCTTCAAATAGACACCATTATAAAATGAAAAGATAAACTACAGACGACAAGAAAATATTTATAAAATCATTTTCTGATAAAGAACTTGTATCTAGAATTAAGAACAAGTATTAAGATGAAAAACAACCCAATAAAAAATATCTCAACAGACACTTCATAAAGGAAAATATATAGATGCAGAACACCATTAGTCATTATAGAAATGAAAATGAAAATCACAATGAGATACCACTACACACCCACTAAAATGGCTATAAGCAAAAAAAACTGACAATACTAACTGCTGGCAAAGACATGGAAAAACTGGAAGCCTCTACATTACTGGTGTGAATGTAAAATGGTTCAGCCATTTTGGAAAACTGTTTGGCGGTTTCTTAAAAAGTTAAACTTACCATATAATCCAGCAAATCCATTCCTAGATATCCACCCAAGAGAAATGAAAACGTATGTCCTCACAAAGACTTGTACTTGATTTCACAGCATTATTCATAATAACCATAAACTGGAAAGAACCCAACTTTCCATCAACTAGTACATGGATAAACAAATGTGGTATAAGCATGTATCATTCAACCATAAAAAGAAATGAAGTACTAATACATGCTAAAACATGGATGAACCTTAAAAACATTAGTCTAAGTGAAAGAAGCCAAACACAAAATCATATTGTATGATGCCATCTACGTGAAATTTCTACAAAAGGCAAAACTATAGAGTCAAAAAATAGGTTAGGAACTATCTAGGTTTGGAGGTAGAAGCAGGAACCAAGTATAAATGAACACAAAGGAACTTTTTGGGCTGATGGAAGTGTTCTAAAACTAGATTGTGCTATATAATTCATTAAAGCTTACTGACTGAGTACCTACAATGAGTGAATTCTATGATATGTAAATTACTCCTCAATAAAGCTGTTAAAAAAATACATAAAGAGGAGGAATTTGTCCTAGCTGGTTTGGCTCAGTGGATAGAGCATCGGCCTGAGGACTGAAGGGTCCCAGGTTTGATTCCTGGTCAGGGCACATGCCCAGGTTGCGAGCTCCATCCCCAATAAGGGGCCTGCAGGCAGTAGCCAAGAGTCTCTCTCATTGATATTTCAATCCCTTTCTCTCCCTCTCCCTTGCTCTCTAAAATCAATAAAAAATATTTTTTTTTTAAAAAAGGAGAAATTTTTCAAAAAATGTAAAGGACTTTACTTTAAATAAATAAGAAAATAGCCTTCATTCCCATCAACTTTTATTTTGTAAACCATCAATAATAGGTGATTTTTAAACTACACCTTGCTCCCCAAAATCCTGGTACGTGGAGAAATCTTTTTCAACTTTCTATGCACAGTCAAATGCTAACTTATGGTGAACACAGTCTAAAATTTGTACATAGCAGACTGGCTTTATCTACTAAAAAAAAAAAATAAAGTGATGCATCTCACCATAAGGCTGACACCAGACTGGAAAAGCTCGTATGGGTAGAGAATTCTTTCATAGTGTGACTTCAAAAGAGACCCAGTTCCTTTTCCTGGGAGATATCCCAAGCGGCTACCCACTTTAGACCATTTCTTTTCTTTTGTGACCATTTCAAAACCTCCTTTGCTGGCAACAATCTGAAAAGAAAGTAAAAATTATTTAGGGAAAGAAAGTAGATTCGTGTACTCTGACTCTACATCATACTTCTAAATACAAAAATTATTGTGAGCCCAGAGTTCAAATTCCCTTTCAATAAATATCTGGCAAAACTAAAATTTGTCAACCTTTAAAGTATGGAATGAGACGATTATTTTTGGAAGTTTTAAACTTTATTACTTAGTTAATGTTATTGTATCTACCTTAAATGAACCAGGCATTCAAAAACATTTAATGAATTTACACTTTGTACATTATATGTCTTGAGAAAACTAAGCATATATATGTACTCCTTTTCCTCAAGGAACTCAAAATATAAGAGTTAAATACAGATCAAAAATAGACATGAGATTAAATATCATATATAGTACAAAAGAAACATAATCCCTGAAATTAGAAAATGTACCAAATAAATTTTAAATTTTAATAATGTCAAGCAAACAATGGATTCAGAGGATATTTTGAAGAAGAGACTATGATTTTTCCAAACGAGAAAAGTTTTACATGGAAGATTATAAAGGAATATCATGGAAAGATCTGATTATAATATTAGATTTACTGAAATGTAGCATAGAATGTATTAATGTAGGAAGTAATGAGATAAATTGGCCGATTTAGCTGATGCTCACATCAAACCTGCCATTGTACATAACATACATGTATCAAAGCCCCCTATCTTCCAGAAGCTGATACTGTACATCTTTCACAATCTATAAAACAGGGGTGGGAAATGTCCGGCCACCAGGCCAGACAAGGTCCGAGAAATCATTTGATCTGTCCCTGCCAAGCCATTAGGGGTGAGTTAACTAAATGTTTGACCAAATAGAGCAGGCTAATTTTTAAGTTGATAATTTTGTATGGTCTGCAAATGATGTTATAAATATCCAAATGGCCCTTAGCAGAGAAAAGGTTTCCCAACCCTGCATATAGACAGTTTCCAATTTCACTGATAACATAATAAAAAAGACTGTGACATAGTTATTTGAACTCAAAGTCATTTTCCTTTATGAATATACATTACTATATTTTACTGTATCAAAAGACTTAGGAGAAAAATTAAACATAGAATTACTACATGATCCAGCAATTCCATCTCTAGGTATATACCTGAAAGAACTGAAAGCTAGGATTCAGACAGATATTTGCATATGAATAGTCACAGCAGCATTATTCACAATAGCCAAAAGGTAGAAACAACCCTAATGTCCATCAAAAGATTAATGGATTAAAAAATGTGATATACACATACAATGAAATATTATTCAGCCCTTAAAAGGAATAAAATTCTGATACAACATGGATGAACCTTGAAAACATTTTAAGTGAAATAAATCAAACACAAAAAGATGAATACATCCATGTTGTATCAGAATATTGTATGATTCCACTTACATGACATACCTAGAGTAAACAAATTCATAGAGAAAGAAAGTAGAATAGAGGTTTTTCCAGGGGATACAGGGAGGGGTGAAGTTCTGAAAATGGACAGTAGTGATAAAAAGTATCATAAATGGATAGATAGTATCATACCCTTCAGTTTCTCTTATCAGGTTGTACAACATTCTGAATGTACTTAATGCCATTAAATTATTTACTTAAAAATGGTGAGTTTTATGTGATGTATATTTTACCACAATTTTTTAAAGGCTAAGAGCATGTACTCTGGAGCTAGACTGACCGAGTTCAAATCCCAGCTCTGCTACTTAATAGTTGTATGACCGTGGGCAAATTATATAATTTGCATTTCAGATTCCTCACTATTACTTAAAAAGTTATAATAATAGTACCTACACCTCATTATGAAGCTATTGTGAAGACAAATGAAATAAATAAAACATGAAAAGCATCAGGACATAGCAGTGCTATGTCAAAGTTAGCTGTATTATAAATGTCTTTATGTGGGGTCAATTGGGGAGGGTGCACATGGTAAGTACTATATCAATGTTAGCTGTATTATAAATATTCTGTGGCCCTGGCCAGGTGGCTCAGTTGGTTGGAGCATCATCCCAATGTACCAGGGTTGTGGGTTTGATCCCCGGTCGAGACACATAAAGGAATTTACTAATTGGTACGTGAATGGGTGGAACATCAGATCAATGTTTCTCCCCCACCTTTCTCTAAAATCAACTTTTTTTAAGGAGCTTAAAAAATGGAGGGGGGGGGCATATGTTATAAATAGGTGAAGAAAATGTTTTCAACTCTTGTGATCTAGAATACTATTGTAGACAAAGATAAACCTATAGCCAAAGCAAAATTTCCCACTAGTGAAATATCTGAAAGCTTGGTAGAAACACATATCTACCTAATAAAAGAGTAACATGCTAATTGACCATACCTTCGCAATGCCCACCAGCCAATCAGGAGCGGGTTAATTTGCATACGTGGGCACAGAGCGGCCAGGGCGGGACACTTGCGTCATCACCATGGCGATGACGCTGGCATTTTTGCACCACCCCAGCTGCTCCAGGCCTCTGGGCAGCATGGGAAGGCGGAAAGGCAGCTCCAGGCCAGAGCAGAAAGGCACCTCTGGGCTGGAGGGGATAGGCAGCTCCAGGCCAGAGGAGAAAAGTGGCTCCAGCCAGAGCATAAGCGGTGCCAGCAGCCAGGGGAAGGAAGGCCCATTCTTGCATGAATCTTTATGCATTGGGCCTCTAGTAAGTTCATATACAGAGTTGAACACATTTCTAATTCTTCAGCATCTTTTATCATACCCCCAAAGAAGCTCTTCTTTTAAGAGCTAACCAGAAAAATTATAAAGAGAAAATATTTATTTTCAAATTTTATAGTGTAAAAGACAATGAGGGTGGTTTAGACAGAGGGTTATCTGGAAGCAAATGGATAAAATGCCTTTCTTCCATGTCTTTCCAATGTGTCTATACTGTCACAGCTACTATTCTAGGTGCTTGAGATATGTTTATGAGTAAAACAAAAATTTTGCCTTTATGAAACTTATATTCTGGTGGATGAAGACACACAATAAATATAATATGTAAATTTTGAAGTGATAAATCCTGTAGAAGAAATTTTAAAAAGCATTTAAAAGGCCTCGCAAGGAGCAGAATGAGGGTAAACTGAAGTATTCATTAGTCACAAAAAGCCTCATGGCAAAGTTGAAACCTGAGCAAAGATGTGAAGGAAATAAAGCAGTTATCCTAGCCATATACAAAGGCAGTAGCCAGAGCAAGAGCCCTAAATTAAGAAGCATGCCAAGTGTTTGAGGAACAATAAAGCAGTCAATTTGGCTGAAGCAAGTGGAGAGGACTAGTAAAGGAAGTAGGAGAAGAAATAGAAGCCCTCTCAATAATCTTTACTATCCAATACAATGATCACCATTGCATAATAATGTGCTTTGTATTCAAAGCACTTTAAGCTAAATTTCCATTAGTGATGATGCACAGATCCAGTCATGCTTTCCCAACCAGTTCTGATTACTGGCACATAGCTAGCTGTGAAAACAACAGCCAGCAGAATCAGGGTATGGCCAAGGAATGAGACAAAGCTATCTCACACAGAAATAAAAGCCATTAGTTTGGCTTCATGCATATAATACTCTAACAATATAACCAGCCCAAATACTATAAAAACACAAGACTTTACATTTCTTTTTATTCTGCTGACAGATTCAAGGATTACCATGGGTAACTCCAAAACATAAACCATTTATTTCAAGCATTTGCAATGCTATATATCAGTGGTTGGCAAACTGCGGATCGCGAGCCACATGCAGCTCCTTGGTCCCTTGAGTGTGGCTCTTCCACAAAATACCATGGCCTGGGCGAGTCTATTTTGAAGAAATGGCGTTAGAAGAAGTTTAAAAAATTTGCCTCTCAAAAGAAATTTCAATCGTTGTATTGTTGATATTTGGCTCTGTTGACTAATGAGGTTGCCAACCATTGCTATATATCACAATGGTCACCAGAAAAATATCACTAAGGAACCATGCCCTATAAACACACATGGCATATACTTAAATTAAACACAACAGAGAAGACTTTAATCAAAACTTGACTCAAGAATAATGTCAATCAAAGCCAAAACTTCAGTCCAATGACAAACTAAGTCTGGCTAGCAAGAGACAATTATAACAGAAATTAGATGCCTGGTGCATGAAATTCATGCACGGGGCGGGGGGTCCCTCAGCCCAGCCTGCATCCTCTCCAATCCGGGACCCCCTCAGGGGATGTCTGACTGCCTCTCACAATCAGAGACTGCTGGCTCCTAACCACTCGCCTGCCTGATCGCCCCAAACTACTCCCCTACTGGCCTAATCACCCCTAACTGCTCCCCTGCTGGCCTGATCACCCCTAACCGCCTCTGCCTCGCCCCACACCTGGGACCCAGTATTCCCTCCTTCGGCCAGTCGAAGGCGCCTGGGACCCGGGCTTCCCTCCCTTTGGCCGGCCACAGGTACCCAGGACCCGGGTCAGCTTCGCCTGGGCCGGCCGCAACTGTGGGGTCCGTGGACGGGCAGCTTCGCCCAGGACTGCAGGGCAGGCGGCTTGTCCCTCTCCAGGGCCACAGCCTGGCTGGTCCCCATTCCTCTCTCGCGAGTTCATTTGCGCCTGGCTGGTCCCTATTCCTCTCTCCCCAGTGTTGAGTGTCTGAGCCATTGCAGTGTAATGGTCTAATGACCATTTGCATATTAGCTCTTTATTATATAAGAGGATAAGGTAATAGTAGTATTACACTTAAAAGCTCCCTATCAAAACTCCACTAAAAAGACAGCAAAGGAACACAAAGGCATAATCCTAAGAGGACAGACAGACCAAGAGAAAGCAGGTTGTACATGTTATAACCCAGCAAGCAAAAAACAAGCATCTGAAATAGGAGAAGCTTTTGCAACATAAAACTTGAAAAGGCTTATGAAATGGGAGCATCAGTACCTGTAAAATTAGGGATGGCAATGAACTAAGAACAGGATTGGCTGAAATCCTATATAAAAAAAGCACTTAGACCACCATCACTAATCACAGCCAGGCAACTATCCCTCTCCAACAAGCAGAAAATTAGAGATTTACTCTTAGAAGAGTTCAAAAATAAGGGACTCTACCCTAAGAAAGGAATAAGTAAGTAAATTATAGGATCAATCTAATAGTCTAATATTTTAACATCAAGCTACTAGTCCAAAATCCAACTAATAAGAGTTCAAATGGAAGAAATTGTCTGAGCCCAGCCAGTGTGGTTCAATGGTTGAGCATTGACCTTTGAAGCAGGAGGTCATGATTCGATTCCTAGTCAGGACTCATGCAGGAGGCAATTGGTCAATGATTCATGTTTCCATCTCTCTCTCTCCCTCTTTCTTCCTCTCTGAAATCAATAAAATTATATATTTTTTAAAACTAATACAAGAGAAGTAATAAGAAATCAAAGACATGAGTTCAGATTAGAGTTTTCAAGTGCAATAAAAATATTGAATAAAGCCGAAACCGGTTTGGCTCAGTGGATAGAGAGTCAGCCTGCAGACTGAAAGGTCCCAGGTTCGATTCTGGTCAAGGGCATGTACCTAGGTTGCAGGCACATCCCCAGTAGGGGGCATGCAGGAGGCAGCTGATTGATGTTTCTCTCTCATCGATGTTTCTAACTCTCTATCTCTCTCCTTTCCTCTCTGTGAGAAATCAATAAAATATATTAAATATATATATGTTGAATAAAAATAAGCACATAGCTATGAATATCACTGTGAAATCTCAAACCACCAGAATAAAAATTAGGTCCTAATGTCTTCAAGAAAAAGAAAATCATATAGAAAGGAACAAGAATTAATATAGCACCTTTCCAACAGTAACACTAGAAGCCAGAGAAGACTATGGAGTAACTAGAAGCCCGATGCACGAAGATTCGTGCTAGAATGGGCTTTCCTTTCCCCGGCTGCCGGCACCGCCTTTTCACTCTGGCCCAGCCCCTTTCCGCTCAGGCCCCGGAGCCACCTCCTTCCGCTCCAGGAGCTGCCTTTTTCCGCTCTGGCCCCTCCTTCCCACGCTGCCAGAGGCCCTGAGAGACCCGGGGTGGGGCAGAACACCTGCGTCCCACCCCTGTCACTCAGCAGCTGAGTATGCAAATTAACCTCCATCCTTGTTGGGTTAACTTGCATATCACTCCTGATTGGCTGGTGGCGTAGCGGAGATCCGGTCAATTTACATGTTTGTCTATTACTAGGTAAGATGTTTTCAAAATACTGAAGTAAAATGATTTACAATTTAGACTTCTAAACCCCACCAAATGACCAATCAAGTTTTAGAACATTTTTAGACAAGCCAAAAATTTACATGCCATTTACCTTCTTGCTCACTAAACTAGGAAAGAAATGTTTCACCAAAATAGAAAACCAAGTAAAACAGACTTGAGATATGGAAAGGCAAAGGGAATCTCCAGAATAATAGCAAAATGAAGTTCCAGGCTGACAGCTGACCTTAAGAAACAACCAGTCTGCACAGGAGCAGGAAAGAAAACTCCAGAGAAATGGCTCCGAGAAAATGAAACTGACAGATTATCTGATGGGTAAAAGCATACTGAGAGATTTACACCTCTGCTGAAAAATCTGAAAATAAATTTCTGATAGTTATAAATAAAATGTACAAAATGGAAAAAGAGAGATTATTAACTCCAAAGAAAATAAAAATTGGTATAAAGAAACAATCATAGCATGCCATAAGGCTGGAATACAAATAATATTTGTATTTATAGTCACAGTAATAATTTTTGATTAATAAAAAATTGATCTAACTAAACTATAAGGAAACAGGGGACCTGGAATTTGTGAGGATTTAGATTTCTTACACCCATTCCCCACTTCTAATAGTAGGAAATCAGTATATAATATTTAAAACTAAAAAATGAAAAAGTAGCATAATGAACATTTTATTTTGAAATATAAATATTAAAATATATTTTAATATTTTAGCTGTTTAAGAAACAGCTAAAAGAATTGAAGTGATTAGCTCTGAGGAATGGGAATGGGAATGAAAATGGAGAAGGAAGAATGCTGATTTGCAAAATAAAAAAAAAAATCAACTTTTAAAGGCTAGAATAAATGTTCCTTGATGCAGTGAATATAAACAGAAGTTGTTATTTTTATTGGAGAAAACTCCAATAAAATAGACATTCCAAATAACACTTTTTGTTATCTATATATGTATATAAAAACACGTAATATGCAAATTAGCTGGGCATCACGACCAAAGGCTGCATCACGACCCCTCAGGAGGAGCTGCACGTGCCGCCCCCCATCCCCAACAGACACAGACACACACACCAGGGGTGGGGGCGTGTTCGGAGCGGCCATACGGCACAGCTCAGAGCACACCCCCACCCCAGCGGACACACACACCAGGGGTGGGGGCATGTTCTGAGTGGCCATGCGGTGCTGCTCGGAGCATGCCCCCAGTGGGTGGCGGCAGCGGCTGGAGCGAAGCAGCCCTGGTCCCAGATGCCTGGCAGCGGCTGGAGCAAAACAGCCCAGGTCCTGGGTGCCTGGCAGCAGCTGGAGCGAAGCAGCCCAGGTTTTGGATGCCAGAGGAAACCAGTGCCCGCAGCCAGGGGAAGGAAGGCCTATTCTTGCACGAATCTTCGTGCATCAAGCCTCTAGTAAAAAATAAGGGAGAAAGACAAAGTGATTTAACCAAAACAGGGGACATCACACTGACAATTTATGATTAAGAAGACTGAAAATTTGCTTCCCATTAAAAAGTTGTCAAAATCAAAGTGTTTCAAAATCACGTGTATAGCCCTAACAGGTTTGGCTCAGTAGATAGAGCGTTGGCCTGCAGACTGAAGGGTCCCAGGTTTGATTCCGGTCAAGGGCATGTACCTTGGTTGCGAGCCCATCCCCAGTGGGGAGTGTGCAGGAGGTAGCTAATCAATGTTTATCTCTCATCGATGTTTCTAACTCTCTATCCCTCTCCCTTCCTCTCTGTAAAAAATCAATAAAATATATATTAAAAAAAATGTGTATAACACAAGCTTAAAAGGTGTTCATCAACTGTCAGCCAAAAAATAAAATTTTTTTAAAGGGCATACCTAACAACCTAACAAAATCAGAACTCCAGGCCTGGCCAGTGTTGCTCAGTTGATTGGAGCATTGTGCTGTACATGGAAAGGTTGTGGGTTCGATTCCCAGTCAAAGCATTTAACTAGGATGCAGGTAATTGAACCCCCAGTTGGGGTACATATGGGAAGGGAATAGATCAATGTTTCTCCCTCTCTCTTTCCCTCCATCCCTCTTTCTAAAATCAGTAAGCATGTCCTCAGATGAGGATTAAAAAAAAAAATATATATATATATATATATATTAGAACTCTCAATGTTTTTTATAGTTTTCAGCCTGAGCCTCTTGCTACAAAGTAAAATGTCATGCTAATGAAATAATCACCCAATGATAGAGATCAGAATAGTGGTAACTTTGGGGGAGAGTTCTGACAGAAAGATATAAAGGAGCTGACTAGAATGCTGTAAATATTCTATATCTTGATGTGGGTGGTGGATCCATGAGTGTAAAGACTGAACCCACTGACATTTAAGATTTGTGCATTGTACTCCAAGTTACACCTCAATGTAAAGAAAAAATGTTCATATGAGAGGCAGAAATCTCACTATGACATTTAAGGAACAAAAGTATTATAAACAAAACTAGTGGCCTGGTGCACAAAATTCGTGCACATTAAGAGGGAATTAAGAGGAAATATTTTAATATTGCTATTTGTCCTTTCTCTATAATAGAAGTGTCAGAGACGAAAGAAAATTATCATGTCCCCCGTCAAGCTGTGCCGGGTGGGGGACGCTGCCTCGTGTCCCCTCGTCTCGCGGAGCATGCAGCCCTGCCCACCCACACCTACTGCACACGCAGCCTCCTGCTGATGGGTCATTACGGTGTGAGGGCATCACAACTATTTGCATATTAGCCTTTTATTATTATAGATATCTATAAATCAAAACCTGTCTGCCTTTATCTTTAAGTCAGTTTTATAAGCATTCTCAAACGTTAGGGGAAAGAGATGTCCACGGGGACATAAAGACAAGACTCCAATAAACCCTAGGACAGTGGTCGGCAAACCACGGCTCACAAGCCACCTGCAGCTCTTTGGCCCCTTGAGTGTGGCTCTTCCACAAAATACCACGGCCTGGGTGAGTCTATTTTGAAGAAGTGGCGTTAGATGAAGTTTAAGTTTAAAAAATTTGGCTCTCAAAAGAAATTTCAATTGTAGATATTTGGCTCTGTTGACTAATAAGTTTGCCAACCACTGCCCTATGACAATCAAACGTAACCTTTAATCAACATATTTCAATACATTCTGTAAGTACTTAAACAAGATCTACTTTATTAGCTATATTCTCCCTTTGAACAAAAAGGAATGGGATTTTTTCAAAACAGTTAAACAATCCAGATGATAAATGTTACATAGAATTGTGAACTAGGTATTCAGATTAGTTTAGCTCCAAAGCCCCCTTCCTAATTTTGAAATCCTATAACTCTATAAAACCAAGAATGTAACCTAACTTACCATCTAATTTAAACCTAATATTTACCTTTTAACTGTTAAAAGAAAATTCTTAAAACAAGTTATTTTTACCCAAATGGTTCCGTACAAGATACAAACCCATCCCTCAAATTCACTGTATTTACCCTCTGGTATCATAGGTTTTCATACACCTGCACTGGATAATTCTCAGCACAGTGCTTAATTATTGACATCATTACATGACTGATAAAACAAACATAGAACTACATTTTAGCGTAAGATTATACTTCCCAGAATTTTTGGCATAAAACAAAATTTTCAGAGAATTTTGACCTGATATTAATTTTCAAATGTATCATAAAAGTAAGTTAGCCCTAGCAGGTTTGGCTCAGTGGATAGAGAATTGGCCTGTGGACTGAAGATCCTGGGTTCAATTCCAGTCAAGGGCACATGCCCGGGTTATAGGCTCAATCTCCAGTAGGGGGCATGTAGGAGGCAGCTGAAAATAATAATAGTAATTTAAATATCATTATTTTCACTTTTTTCCTTGAAAGTGAAATCTTCCAAAATTAACTCTGTAATTTAAATGTGAAAAAAAAAATTATTTCAAGACTAGTGGCTCAGTGCATGAAATTCGTGCGGGGGGGGGGGGGGGCCCGGGGGGTTCCTCAGCCCGGCCTGCACCCTCTCCAATCTGGGACCCCTTGAAGGATGTCCTACTGCCAGTTTACAGGGAATGGGCCTAAACCGGCAGTCGGACATCCCTCTCACAATCCAGGACTGCTGGCTCCTAACCGCTCACATGCCTCCTTGCCTGTGTGCCCCTAACCAATCTGCCTGCCGGCCTGCTCGCCCCCAACTGCCACCCGCCGCCAGCCTGCTCGCCCCCAAATGCCTGCCCCCCACCAGCTTGATCACTCCCAACGGCTCCCCGTGCCAGTGTGCTCACCTTCAACTGCCCCCCCCCAGCTGGCCTGGTCACCCCCATCTGCCCTCCCCACTGGCCTGTTCACTCCAAACTGCTCCCCCCTGCTGTCCTAATCACCCCCTACTGACCCCCACTGATGGCCTGCTCACCCCCAACTGCCCCCCCCACCAGCCTGATCACCCCCCAACGCCCTCCCCGCCCCGCACCGGCCTGATCACCCACAACTGCCATCCCATCCTGGCCTGATCACCCACAACTGCCCTCCCCTCTTGGCCTCTAGCCGCCTCTACTTCAGACCCCCCACCATGGCTTTGTCCAGAAGAATGTCCGCAAGGTCTCCTGGAAAGTCTCCCAGTCTAATTAGCATGTTACCCTTTTATTGGTATAGATAGTACATCAATCATCTATATATATATAAAAGGCTAAGCAACCATCCAACCGATAGCTATGACATGCACTGACCACCAGAGGGCAGACACTCAACACAGGAGCTGCCAAGCTGTGGTGACCTGGCAGCAGTGGTTCTTGGGTGATGCACCCCAGAACGAGAGAGGAAGGAGCCCTCGGGGGATGTTGGAGAGCCAATTTCGGCCCAATCCCCGCAGGCCAGGCCAAGAGACCCCACCTGCCTGAGGGACGCTGCTCACTCTGCAGACGCCCTTCAAGTGCAGCTGGCAGGGGAGGGACCACGGGAGGTTGGCTCTAGGGCATGTCCAGCCCATCTCGCCTAGTCCCAACCTGCCGGCCACCTTCTAATTAATTTCATTTCAATGTGCACAAATCTGTGCACCAGGGCACTAGTAGGACATAAAAGGCCACAGAAATAAGTTGAGCCCTAGTCAGGGTGGCTCAGTTGGTTGGAGCATTGTCCTGTACACCAAAAGACTAAGGGCACAATTCCCTGTTAAGAGCAAATACCTATGTGGTGGGTTTGATCTGGGCATGCACAGGAAAGCAAAACCGATCAATCACTGTTTCTCT
This sequence comes from Corynorhinus townsendii, assembly GCA_026230045.1. Lineage (NCBI taxonomy): Eukaryota > Metazoa > Chordata > Mammalia > Chiroptera > Vespertilionidae > Corynorhinus > Corynorhinus townsendii. The sequence goes on along the minus strand of JAPDVU010000003.1, from coordinate 126,073,009 downwards.
CTCACATGAATATCAATATCTCTGTCTCTCTCTCCCCCTTTTCCCTCTCTCTAAAATCAATAAGCATATCCTCAGGTAAAGATTTTTTAAAATTGTTTTAAAAATAAGTTGATTTGCAATTCCTCAGATAATCAAGCTGTCTTCACTCACAAATTAGAGCAATCATAAATTTTTATTACTGTATTAACAAAATATGTCTTCAAGATGATTACTATAAACCCTGTTGCAGGTCAGTTAGTTTTCTTCACATTAGAGAATGTGAAGTTAATCTAAGTTTACCAGGTTAAACAAAGTTAACCTAAGTTTAAGCAAAAATTAGTCTAAACACTTTTTTTTCTGTTTAGACATTTCATACAGAAGGAGGACACAAACAAATCCTCCTCCTTCAGATCATAGCAATGTTAACCTATTCTATAAGCAAGTCTAAGCACTTTAACCTTACATTTGTGAGCTAGTACTCATTCCACTGGATAATGCTGACCTCAGTTAACTATTATCACTGCTTAGAGGTATTAATACAAGTAATATGCATCACACTTAATAATGTTGAATAACATCAACCTCTTTAATATACCAAATTTACATTAAGAAGTAGAAAAATGGACAAGCTCAACACAGTACATTATACACTCAACACAAAATAATATTAGTAGGTTGGTGTCATTTCTTTTCCATTATTGTGTACAAAAGAGCCTACTAATCTGAGTGTCATTAAATACGAATCTCATAAGAAACTATAAAATAGATTTTAAAGATAACTTTGAGATCTCTCATTTCTATTCATGTTTGCAGTTCACTGTTAAACAAATCCTACATAGACAGTGATGATTCCTTTTCTATCAAGTGTATTTGAAAATCCTAATTTAATAAATTCAGAAATTTAATAAATTTAGAAATTTCCCAATTTCTAAACCCAGTAAAAGCCTCACCTTACTCAAAGCATACAGATCCAGGATTTTCCTCTCTACCACAGGGATCTTCAAAGTAGATCCTTGAAGTTCCCAAAATTTTGCTAGTTGATCCAAGAAGTCCAGTCTCACTCTTGTCATTGCCTAAGATTATAAAAATATAGAAATCAGAAATAAAAACCACATTATGGTTGAAAACAAATGTATTTCACTTAACAAAGGTATTCATTTCTCTAAAGAAATTCAGATTTTTCATTATTGCTTAGTCCAACCTTGTAAAGTAAGCTAATAATAAAGAAGCAAAATATTTCTAATAAACTTTATTCATTAAGGCAAAAAAGTTACTCTAATATATGTGAACGGGTCTCATATTATCACCCAAAGCAATTTTCTGGATGAAGATTGCTTAAATTTAAGCTAACCAGAAAATTTAGATCAAATTATTCTGTTTCTAAGCATTCTGCCATTTCATCTGTAGATAACATGCTTAAGATAAATTCTCTACCTCACTGATATTAAAATCCTTCATCAAGCATCTAATTATAAGAGACTACAGGAAAAAGGTATATTAAAATCTAAAAAAATGTTTTAGGAGCATCAAGGGGAAAAAAGCCTCACATGACATAGTAAGCCTTAGCTAAGATTTCTCTTTTGTACGCTGAAACAGTTTTCTATCACACTAAAAAATCTCCTAAAAATTTGGCAGACAAGAACAATATCTAAATAGAGATTAGTAATATTTAAAGGGAGATCTTAAATCAAATTAATTTTAATTAATTTAAGATTTTAATTTAAAAAGTTGAAAATTAATTAAACCTTTATTCCTTTGGAAAAGTACTGTTAGCCAAAGGAGGGGGGTGGGACTTCTGAAAACTAGGTTTTTTGATAGAATTTATAAAACTATCTTCCAAAGATCACAGGAGGCAATCTTCCAACAATAAAAAAATCTTTTAGTAAAACAAGCACTGAATAAAGTACAACTTCAGAATTCCAGGTTTCTGAAATTAACTAAGCTGGATATTTCAACTACAAAAAAATATGGCTAGAGATAATTTCCCATAATCCCAGTTAAGTGAAAAAACAGTATTAACAACCTGAAACTTTTTTTTTTAATCAGAAATATCCTTCCATTCAATCCCAATTAACATTAATTCTGAGCACTGGTACATGAACTTCTCAAAGTTCTCTACCAAGAGCCCTAACATAAAAAAATGAATCAGGAGGCAGCAATGGCTATATAATACTCACTTCAAGTTCATTCAGGCGCTGGACTCTGGGTGTGAAACGAAAGCTTTTTACTTCACATGCAAATGGAGGTTGCCAATCCTAAATAGAAAGATTTTTATTTTAAAGTATATTGGCATATAAGCAAGGAATGCATTCTTCCTTCCCTCAGTTTAAGGGGTGAGTTATCACAAATCATGATAACAGAAATAATAAGTCTTCTTTATTATACAACAGAAAGAGTAATATTTTAAAAAATATTTTTATTGATTTTCAGAAAGGGAGAGGGAGAGATAGAAACATCAAGGATGAGAGAGAATCATTGATCAGCTGCCTCCTCCACGCCCCACACTGGGGATTGAGCCTGCAACCTAAGCAGGTGCCCAGACCAGGAATCAACCCATGACTTTCTGGTTCATAGGTCAATGCTCAACCATTGAGCCACAACAGTCAGGCGAAATAGTAATATTTGTAGATAAAATTACATATCTCTAATATTCTTAGTATTAAAATTTTTACCTATAAATCCTCAAATCTCACAAGTACCACTGTTTACATCCCACAATTATGATTTCCCCAATTAGTCAAGTACAATGCAGTGAGCTCATGTATCTCAATACAATGTCTAATAAACATTCAAGTTTACAAATAAAAAAGCAGAATTTGAAAGAAACAAAAAGCATACAATTAAAGATTTAAAAATAATTTTTAAGTACTTATATTATTGGATATGTTTTTCATTCATGTATGTGACACAGCACTTTACAGTCTATGTTATATAAATGGGCATCCAAATAATTTTTTTAAAAGTAAGCAAACCCATAGAACAAGGACCGTTTCCAGATTGGAGATGCAGTATAACTAAATGAGATAGCACAATACAAGTAGGGTTCTAGAGAACATACTTTGATTTGGCCTAAATATTAGTAAATCTATTTGAAAACCTGAGCAATCAAAAACATGTATCTTACCTTGGAAACTAAAGAAATCCACCAATATTGAAATTAAGTTCATTGAAATTAAATTTTCATTAAGGTGACATACAAAGAGAAGGTATATTATTTCAACCTTTTTATTTAGGTAATAAAAAAAAAAAAAAACCTTGTGTTTTGTCTTGTTTTACCAAAAGGGACCTTGAACAGAATTTCTAATTCATGAAGGCAACAGTAAAAAACATGATTCAGGAAAAACTGCAGTGCTTAAGGCTTTGTCAATATTAGGTAATTTTGATAGAAAAATGTTAAATGAAGCTTTTGGAGGATGGCAATGCCTATATAATCGCTCACCATTGCAACTATCTGTTAATGCTTTACTTGCAATCGATAGCCTATAATCTTAAATTCATTTAGCACAATGGGAGTAGCATGTCTGGATATTTGAAGCAAACAGATGGATCTATGCTCAAAATCTACTTTGCTACTTGCCCAAAATCATACATTTGATAAGTTGTTTAACTTACCCAGACCTGCCTCATCTGTAAAATGGACTTTAGTTACCTCCTAGAGCTTCAAAGAATATTAAATGAAATAGTTTGTAGGTGCTATATTAGCTCCTCTCTCCTCCCTCCCATCTTCTCTTTTTATTCACTGTGGTGCACATCATCATGGTAGTCTGTAGTGAGAGTAGATGCTTTTTAAAATGCAACACGGGTAAGAGTACTTAACATTTTAGTTGTATTATTAGTAGACAAAACATAAAGCAAGGTGTTCCTTTAAGAAGCACTAAGGCAATTGTTCCCAAACTTTAATGTGCATTAAGAAACATTTGCAAGTACTTGCTAGAAAAGCATATTCTAGGACCTAGAATCTAGGTCTTCCACATACAGACACTGATCCTGGCCCGGGGAATGAGGCCGAGGAACCTACATTTTAACACGCATCAGGCTGACCTTGGTGCAGGTGCGCCAGGAATATCATTTGAAAAGCACTGGTCTAATGGGTAAAGACACTTTTGACCTTGAACAAATCACTCAGCTTCTCGGTGCATTAACTGCCTCAAACAAGTAGGAGTAATTGCTTTCTCTACCTTAAAGATTGATGTAATTAACCTGTAAGCAAAGCCGGTTATTTGTAGTAATTGCGATTCGTAAATCTTTAATCCACCGTTCCTAACATCAAAATATTTCGTTTTCTTTCACGTCTATCACTGACAACTCTTCCTAAACCTCTGCATTTTAAAAATAAATGCTGCCCCTTATCTTCCCCAGGGGAGACTTTTTCATTGCAGCAGTAATTAGTCTGGGGTTCTTGTTTGGTGATACCAGGGGGACAACTACAGCTCAGATTACTGTTTAAGAAACCTTAGCCGTGAGATAAGGCCTGCAAATATTTAACAAATTAAGCATTAATAAGGCTTGGATAAAGAAACAGACGACGGAGTTTTTCCTCTCGTACTGTAATGACTGTACAGGAGTGTAGGACACATCATGCCATAATACTTAAACATCTCACCGGCCAACGAAAAACCTAAAGCCTTTTGTTACCCTTGCCCACAATCCCAGAAGAGAAGTATCAGTTCCCAAGTTAGAAGCGGAAAGGCCTCAGGGACACCACTCCCCGGTTCAGACAAGCGTACATAAGACCGCAAAAGAAACCAAGGCAAAAACATCCAGAAACTTAGCTTCTAGTTGTTGAGAAATAAAGGAGGGCGAATATGAAGACAGAAGGACCGGAAGAGTAAAACTAAACTAAATGCATCGACTCCCCCACTCTCCTCTTCTCCCCTCTCCTCAGACGCAGGTACCTTGGGCGGTCGAATTTTGCAGATGCCGGTTTTCTCCGCCAGAGGCCGGATGCGGCCGATAAAGCTGAGCGGGTCTGTGAACTCTTCCCAGCTCGGCTCAAAGACCGGGCACTCCGGCGGTGGCACGAACTCCGCCGCGTAGCCCCCCGGCCCCGCGCCCGCCATAGCCAAGCCCAGGGGGCCCCGCGGGGAAGCAGGTGGGCAAAGGCTGGCTGAAGCCCGCCGAACTCTTTCACGTCCCCTGACGGGGTCCGAAGCTCATCTTCTGGGACAAAAACTGCTCAACACAGGAACCGCAGAATCGCTTCCTCCTTCGTTTGTTATTGTTTCCTTCGGGGGTTCTCTTCACAGAGCTGGGACTTTTCCGGAAGTGAACGTGCTGTCAAATCCCTCCGCCACCCCAGGAACAGAATCCCTCCGCAGCAGCACGACGCCTCGTCCTACAATCTTCCTTCTTCCTCCCTTCCCCGGCAATTCAAAGTTATTCCTGGTCTCCTTGTCCGTGAAAGTTCCGCGCTGTGCTACAACTTCTACCGGCACACCTGGGAAGTTCCATGATCTCTCCTGGAGGGTGGAGGGCAGCACACGGAAATGAGGTGAGACGCGCTCTTCCGGCGCGGAGGAATGTGTAATGCGCCAGAGTGCAAAGGTTCTGCTTCCGGTGTGTGGGAGGGGGCGGTAAGTCAATTTCCCTTTGTGTATAAATGGACGGAAAAACAAGCCCGACCTAACTTCAGCCACTACCTCGCTGCTGGTTCACTTGTCTTTTCCCAAGCAACTAATCCTTTCAGATTCTCTTGTTTTTAGCCCTTTGACTCTTAGTGTCTTTTATAATAATCTCGGCCACTTTATATTGCCCCATCTCCATGGCAAGTTTGGGTGGAACCCCTGCCCCAAATCCTAATGGCTGGCAGAATTGCTTTATGTCCACATAGAAGCAACGGCTTTGACCTTGCTTTTCCAACTGTTGCCAGTCCCCAAGTCATCTTATCTCAAGAGCAGCCACTTTCCACAGTGGTTCTCAACCTTTCTAATGCCGCGACCCTTTAATACAGATCCTCATGTTGTGGTGACCCCCAACCATAACATTATTTTCGTTGCTACTTCATAACTAATTTTGCTACTGTTATGAATCGTAATGTAAATATCTGTGTTTTCCGATGGTCTTAGGCGACCCTGCTCGGTTAGCACCACATACTCTGTAATCCTTTCTCAGTTTGCTGTAAAAGCTATGACAACTGTTCTGACCCTGCTTGTCAAAAATCTCTATGCCCGTATCCATCTCCACCTGCTCCAAATTGTGGAGAATAATGCAGAAATGTCTAAAGAAACCATAAGAGTGTATTTCCTAGAATCAAATATTTGTGGAAGGAAGACTTAGCTTCCCAGGGCTGTTCTCCTCTCTGTTCGCTCTGAGCTTCCCTCCCCGCCCAACCCCCCCCCCCCCCCCCCCCACCACCACCACCACCAAAATTGCCAACTATGGCTGATGACTCTGAAATCTGTATTTCCAGCCTGGGCTTCTCTCCCAAGTGGTATCTAGCTACTTACCGGACAACTCCACTTGATAAACTTAAAGTATCTTAAACTCATAGTTCTCCAATGTTTTTTTTCAGTGTTTCCAGTTTCCATGAATGACTTCAAGCATTTACTCAGTTGCCTGTGCCAGAAATATAAAAATAATCCTTAACTCCTGCTTCTTTTTTAAAAAAATATTTTTTGTTGACTCCAGAGAGGAAGGGAGAGGAGGGAGTGATAGAAACATCAATGATGAGAGAGAATTAATGGGTTGCCTCCTGCATGCTCCCTACTGGGAGTGGAGCCCACAGTCAGAATGTGCCCTGACTGGGAATCCAACCATGACTGGCAACCACTGTGCCACACCTGCCAGGCACTCCTGCTTCTTTACTATCCATATATAATTACTAGAGGCCCCATGCATGAAATTCTTGCAAGGGGCTCGGCCCTCACAGCCCGGCTTCATCTGGAAGGTTGTCTGGAAGGACGTCCAGAAAGTCCTTAGGCTGTCCAGTCTAATTATTATTACAGATGTATCAAGTCTGGAGATTTTATCACCTAAAAATCTTAAATCCATCCATGTCTCTCCATCCCTTTTATCAGTTTCCTAATTAAAAATTTTTCTCACCTGAACTGTTGATAACAGCTCAGTTTTTGCACCTGTCAAATCCCTCTCTACTCAGTTGTCATATTGCTTCGTCTAAAAGCAGTCATGTCATTTTTCATCTCTAAATTCAACAGTTCCAAAATTTTTTACTAGTTGCTGCTCTACTCCCAAGCTTCATCTCTTGTGCTTTTCCATATACATACTACACAGAAATTATTGTGGTTTGAACGCACCATGCTTTTTCTCACCTCTGAGCCTTCATAGGTAATGTTTCCTTCGTTGGAGCATATTTGTAGTCTTCTGACCCCAGTTTCCTATACCCCTTTCTGGCTAAATTTCTACTCATCCTTCCCCTATCAGCTTAAAGATCACTTCCTCTGGAAAGCCTTCCCTAATGCTCTAAGTTTGTTTAGTGAGCAGCAACCTGTGCTTTCTTATCAAACTTTTTGAAATTACTTTCTTCCTCAGACTATAAACTATACGAAGGCAGGGGCAATGTCTGTTCCATCTCCTAGAATAGTACTTGGTGTTCAGAATGTGTGCAATAAATATTTGTTAAATTAATGAATTAATAGATTCACCCAATAAATTGCTTTGTGTTTGATTGCCTCATGTTTACATTTAATAAATTGTATTTGAGACTCTACTAGGATGTGATATATCCCTCCACTTGATTATAGCATCCAAAAGTTGATGCCCAGTTACTTATACCCACCAGTCTAATATTCATACACAAACACTTTGAGGGGATATTTCTGCTTCAGTTAGCCTTTGTTGTGTAACAAACTACCTCAAAACTTTGTGGCTGAAAATGATAATTTTATTATTACTGTTCTGTGAGTTGGCAATCTGTTCTCATGGCTTGACCTGTGATCACTCATGCAGCTATAGTCATCTAACAGCTTGACTGGAGTTGGAGGATGCACAATGATTTCACTCTCATGGCTGGCGGTTGGTGCTGGCTGTTATCTGGGAGGTCTCAATTCACATGACTTCTCATTCTTGGTAGGGTTATAGGGCTTTTTTATGGCATGATGGTCTTCGTGTTCCTAGAGTATGAGAGTGGAATCCTAGATCTAAAGTCTAGCCTCCAAAATGTACAAAATCACTTCTATGACATTCTATTAGTGAAGCAAGAGGGTGGTAAAATAAATTCCATTTCTTAACAGGAAGAGCAACAATACTACACTGCAAAGAGATATAGAGAAAGAAAAATGTGATTCATTGCATACAACTATGATTTACAACAAATTTTTAGATTTTTTACTACTTAAATTCGGACAACCTTGTTATTCACACAAAAAGGAAAAATAATGAAATTCTAAGTAAAACAAGTAACAATGAAATAATTCATTTCATTAAACATAGAATTAAAATATAATGGTTTTGCTTTAACATTATTAGAGCAGCAAGGCCTTGATAGACCCTCAGTACAAACTCCCAAAAGTTTGTATTGTTCCTGTTTATTTCCTATTATTCCTTCAAGTTATACTTATTATCTAAACTCTTCCTAGTAGAATATAAAATTATACAGTAATGATTCTGTCTTTTTTTAAATCTTCACATGAGGATATTTTTTCCATTGCTTTTCAGAGAGAGTGGAGTGTGGGGCAGGGAGAGAAACACAGGGATCAGAGCACGAACCCACAATCTAGGTGTGTGCCCTTGATCGGGAATTGAACCCGAGACCCTTCAGTGCCCAGGTCGATGCTCTAACCACTGATCCATGCTGGCCAGGGCAATTCTCATTCTTTTTTTTCTTTTTCTTTTTCTTTTTTTTTTTTTTTTTTTTTGCCTTATACTCCTGAGAAATCTGTAGCAGCCACACTAGCAGTGAGTCCGTAAAAGAAGGGCAGTAAATATCTCTCCTGGGAATGGAAAAACCTTCTCCAGTTGCCCCCACCTCAGATTTGGATGCTACCCTCACCCTCATACCCACCCCTTTGAGAACCACTATTGCAAAGATCCAAAACTTGTGTTTTATCAGCCCTTATGAGGACATTCTTTACACATGATGTTAAATTAACTGTCAAGTATTTGGGTTTTGGGCAGAATAGTTGAGTATAGCTGTAGTCTAAAGGTGTTTTCATTATTTAAATAGTTCTTGAAATTAACCTTTCAGAGAAAATAAATAATATTAGAGTATTATGTATTTATCTTAGTGCTAGAACAGAATAAAATGAATACTTAACTGTGATCATCATTGGCTAGACTGTGGTCTCTGGATTTTTTAAAAATGCAATAAAACTTCATAAATTTAGATTCATTGAGGGAGGGCTAGTTTTAAAGAGCAAAAATGTCAAAATTACTTTTTAAAGAAAGACCATTGTATTTTAAATATAATTTACCAGTGGTTCTTAAATGTTTTGGTTTCAGGATCCCTTTATACTCTTAAAAATTATTGAGAACACTAATAATATCTTGTTTATATGGATTACATAGTATAGATTTTTACTATGTTAGACATTAAAACTAAGTGTTTAAAATATTCATTTAAAAATAATAAACCCATTCCATGTTGTGTTAGTCAGCATTCTCCAGAAAAACAAGACCAATAGGATGTGTATATAGATGGGAAGAAATTTATCATAAGCAATTGGTTCACATACTTTGGAAGGATGGCAAGTCCCCAATCTGCAGTGTTGGCTGGCAGGTTGAGACCCAGAAGAGCTGACAGTACAGATAAACTCTGAAGGCAGTCTGCAGCAGATCTCCATCTTGTTTGGGGGAGGCTGGCTTTTTTTCTATTTAAGTCTTCAACTTATTGAATGAGGTACTCCACGTTATGGAGGGCAGTCTGCTTTACTAAAAATTCATTAATTAAATGTTAACCTCATCCAAAAACTCCCCAAGGTGACACATAAAATTAGCCATCATGCATGTGGTTCTTTTTGTTGTTGTTATTGTTGTTTTTAATCCTCACCAGAGAACAAGGGGGAGAGAGAGAGAAACATTGACTTTAGAGAGAAACATCGATAAATTGACTGGGAATCAAACCCGAAGCCTGGGTACGTGCCCTGACCAAGAACCAAACCGGCAACCTTTCAGCGCACAGGACAATGCTCAACCAACTGAGTCACTCTGGCCAAGCTGCCATCATACATGTTAATACAAATATATTTTATTAATAATATTTTCAAACAATCCAATCAAAAAATGGGCAAATGACCTAAATAGACACTTTTCGAAAGAGGACATACAGAAAGCCAAGAGACATATGAAAACATGCTCTAAGTCACTAATCATCCAAGAGATGCAAATCAAAACAATGAGATACCATCTCACACCTGTCAGAATGGCTCTCATCAACAAATCAACAAACAAGTGTTGGCGAGGATGTGGAGAAAAAGGAACCCTCCTGCACTGCTGATGGGAATGCAGACTGCTGCAGCCACTGTGGAGAACAGTATGGAGTTTCCTCAAAAAGTTAAAAATGGAACTCCCATTTGACCCAGTAGTCCCACTTCTAGGACTATATCCCAAGAAACCAGAAACACCAATCAGGAAGGATATATGCACCCCTAGGTTCATAGCAGCACAATTTACAATAGCTAAGATTTGGAAACAACCTAAGTGCCCATCCACAGATGAGTGGATTAGAAAACTGTGGTACATCTACACAATGGAATACTACCCTGCTATAAAAAATAAAGAACTTTTACCATTTGCAACAACATGGATGGAACTGGAGAGCATTATGCTAAGTGAAATAAGCCAGTCAGAGAAAGATAAATATCACATGATCACACTCATATATGGGATATAATGATCAACATACTTTGATGAACAAGAATAGATCCAGAGACAAATGGCAGGGGAAGGGGGCGGTTAGAGAGCAATCAAAGGACTTGTATGCATGCATATTAGCATAACCAATGGGGCGGTGGGGGTTTTTCCAGGGTGGGAATGGCTGGGGGGGGGGTCAAGTGGGGAAAAAGGAGACATGTAAAACTTTAGGCAATAAAAAATAAAATAATAATATTTTCAAATGTAATGAGAAGTGTGGCATTTATTTACATTTTTGAAAAATTTTTAAATGTTCAACTTAGTCAAGTGGAGCTGGATTCTCATATCTGTTTCTTTCAATCTGTTATGGTATGTTTTGGTTGAAATATATGAAGAAAATCCAGAATCACACAAATATGTAGTTGAAAAAAGGGGGAAATATATTTTAAGTACTTAGCCTTTTCACTAATATTTTACTTTATACAGTGTTTTCTATACATTGCCTCACAGTTTGGAAGTCAGAGCTTAGAAAAAAACAAGAAAGTTATTGGCCAGCTTCCACATCATACCACAAAGCATGGAAAAAAGGGAATCAGTGTCAATGTTGGAGAATTGTACAATGTGAATTGAAAAATTTAAAGTAAAGGATGTTTTCAGAATTTGCCATGCAAGCATATTTTTCATAGAATTTGCATTGGCCTATGGCTTTTGGATCATCACACATGTCCAATGTGTAAACTTGATGTCATCAGAGTCCTGGTATGTTGGGGAGAGCTTGAGGATGTGCAGGAGATGCCCACTCCAGAATCAGGCCCTGGAAGTGTTTTGGCTGCAATCTGAGTATTACTGTACAAGGCTAAGACAGAAGTTGGGAGCAATTCACCATTGTCCTCCACTAATCTGTGCCACAGTGTGATGCCAGTTGTAAAGAAAATGCAGGTAAAAACTAACAGCCTACTAGAAACAGGCAGGAACAACCTTCAGGAGAACCAGTCTCTGCCACACTTCCCACTGACAGCAGCACCAACAGAGCTTTGAATTAAAAGAAATTTTATATTTATTACTTTAGTACATAGTTTGTGTATTTGAAAATATGTACATTGTTGACCTTCCAGGTTCTAATTTGATGTACAAAAGGCTACATACTTTATTTTTAAAGAGAATTTTTTATTAGTCTTCATATAGTACTTATCTACTAAAATATATTGTTTATGATTAATATGTTATTTCAGACTATTCAGAGATTATTAGGGAAGGCACTCTAATATAAAGGATGGTGATATTTCTAAAATACTAGACTAGTGCCTACTGTACTATATAAACAAGAGCAATTCTGTCTCTCAAGGATTAATTTAAGACTAGGTAAAGTGGAATTGTGTTATTAAATTCTATAATTGATCAGTTCAGTTTTCCCTGGAGGAAATACATTTTAGAATATTAAACTTAAAAATGAGATGAGAGAAATCTATAGCTTTCTTGCACCTGGGTATTATTTAGAGAGATTTAAAAATCTGAGAACATTTTTTCACTGTTGTTTTCTATTTGGAATTAGAAGAAAAACACTAGATGACTTTAGGATTTACATTTTTGCTTTTATTACCTAATTTCTTGTGAAACCTTGATGGAGACAGAAATTTGTTTATTTTTTCTACAAATAAAAATGGTAATATTCTGTAAAAATATAAAATAAATAAATATTTTGCCTTGTCAGAGAATTATAATTTCTTAAAGGTTGGCAATGTGGAATCTAAAACTTTAAAAATAAAATATTTTTACTCTGTTACATTAAAATGATAATCATTGTCCTTGAGTGGATTTTGTTTACTCGGTTATGATTTTGTAACATTAAAACAAATATAATAATTTTACACTGTATAGTTACTAAATTCTTCTATAATACAATAGAATAAGTTCTCGTACATTCTTTAACCAACTTTTAAATTCATTTAAGCCAAAGTAATGAGTTTATTTTGCATTTGATGATCTGTGATTGAATTCAATTGAGTTCAACAATTCAATTTTCAGTAAACATACATTTCTATTTAGTTCTCACCCTGTGCTATGTTTGAATATCACTTTAAATCAGTGCTTCTTAATATGTGTCAGAATGAGGTTTGGGAAAGGCCTTATTGCTAGATTTAGCATTTAGAAAACAGACAAAAATGGTTATTAGTATACAAACTACAAAAAGTAAAAGTCAAGAAATTCAATATGAATACACATATGATATATTTAAGACTCATTTTTTAAAAATATATTTTATTGATTTTTTTTACAGAGAGGAAGGGAGAGGGATAGAGAGCTAGAAACATCGATGTGAGAGAAACATCGATCAGCTGCCTCCTGTACACCCCCCACTGGGGATGCGCCCACAACCAAGGCACATGCCCCTGACCAGAATTGAACCCAGGACCCTCAGTCCACAGGCCGACGCTCTATCCACTGAGCCAAACCGGTCAGGACTTAAGACTCATTTTTAAGTGGGGTTTGGAAAAACAGACTTTATCTACTTTATAGGAGACAAATCAGAATAGGAGAGAGAGATTCAATTTTTATAAACTACTAGTGGCCCAGTGCACGGATTCATGCACATTGAAAAGAAATTAATAGAAGAAAGATTCATGAGGCAATTACGTTACTGCAAAAAATTACATGTCAAAATAGTATATATGATATAGTATTATAAAATTAGAACACGTGTGCAATTGGCACTAGCGAGAGCTTTATATGTATCGTGCATGTGTGAGTCAACATTTATTTTCAAATTACCAGTGTGTGTCATATGTACCAGCCGGTCAGACAGTCAGATAGACGTATGGTCAGTCACTTAGCCTTTTACAATAGTATAGATAAAGTTGGAAAGCTATGATTTAAAATATTCCTTCTTCCTTTATCATGACATTAATAATCACCATTTGAAATATGGCATTAAAAATTTTTAGATTATTTTATTTACCAGAGTCATTGAATGTAACATAGGCCTGAGATTTATATTATCTCCAAATTCTTATGAATTGCCACCATGGATTATTGAACTAATCCCTTCCTTTATAACTTTCTTTTTATATCTTAATGTTTAAATGAAAGATCTATTAGTCACTATGTTCAAAATTCTGGTATAAATGTACTCTCTCTTTTTTTACTCTTAAAAAATATTTTTCAATTACAATTTACATTTAATATTATTCCATATTAGTTTCAGATGTACAAAATGTAGTTAGAAAATCATATACTTTACAGAGTGGTTCCCCTGCTGCTTCAAGTTCCCACCTGGCCCCATATGTATTTATCATGATACTAGAGGCCCAGGACACAAAATTCGTGCACTGGGGGAGGATGTCCCTCTGCCTAGCCTGTGCCCTCTTGCCGGGACCCCTTGCTCCTAACTGCCTGCCTGCTTGCTGCTCCTTACAACTCAGCTCACTGCTCCTTATTGCTTCCGCAGAGGTGGGAGAAGCTCCCGCCACCACCACTGCACTCATCAGCCGTGAGCCCAGCTTCTGCCTGAGCAGCACTCTTCCTGTGGGAGCCCATTGACCACCAGGGGGCATCTCCTGCATTGAGCATCTGCCCTCTGGTGGTCAGTGCACATCATAGTGACAGGTCGTTCTGCCAGTTGTTCTGTCCATTTGGCCAATTTGCATATTAGGGTTTTATTATATAGGACTAGTGACCCGGTGCACAAAATTCGTGCACATTAAAAGGGGATTAATTAGAGGAAATAATTTAATATTGCTGTTTGCCCTTTCTCTATAATAGAAGTGTCAGAGATGAAAGAAAATTAGTAAAATGTGGGAGAAACCAAGATGGCAACATAGGTAAGCACCTAAACTGCTGCCTCACACAACAATTTCAAAACTACAACTAAAAGACAGAACGAACACCATCCAGAACCACAGGAAAGCTGGCTGAGTGGAAATTCTACAACTAGAAGGAAAGAGAAAAGCTCACGGAGAATTGGAGGAACAGCAAAGGGTTGAGGTACGGCAAAGGGTCTTTGAGCGCACAGAGAGGAAGAGCGGCTGAGAGCCTGGCTGACTTTCTCTGGCAGGAGGGGGAAGGAAGCCCCCAACTGCACTGAACCCCAGTTCCAACTGCACTGAACCCCAATTCCAGGTAAACCCTGTGGACCCAGGCTCATACAGAGGGAGTCTGGACTGTCAGGTAGAGAGAAAGGCACTTGTAGACTCGGAGACCCGGGGGAGACCCAGGGGAGCCCCGGCAGGCAGGGGTCTGGAGGCACATGAGTGTGCACAAAGACTGTGGAGGTTGCCACAGGCTTTCCCTAGCGGAAGGGAGTCAGAAGCTCCTGACTGCACTGAACCCCAGTTCTGACTGCACTGAACCCCAGTTCCAGGCAAGCCCCTGGGGACCCACGCTCTTGTGGAGGGAATCTGGACTCTCAGGCAGAGACTCGGGAGCTGGGGAAGGCAGAGGTCTGGAGGCGCACGCAAGCAAGGTCAGGGCTGACGGGAAGCCAAGACTGTCTGCTCCGCCCTGAGACTCCACCCCATCTAAGCTGAGCACAGAAGCTTTTGCAATTTGGCAAGTCTGATCCTATAAGGCTGTCTCCAGCACCGAACTTCTCCCAGCGTAGACACAGCTGATCCTCACAGCCAGCTGGCCTGGAGGTCAATTCCTCCCAGTGATACCAACAACAATCAAGACTTAACTACGACAAGGCTGTATACACAGTCCACAAAGGGGTGCACCAAGAGTGTCCACCTCAGGCTAACTGGGGAGGCTGACCCACTGGGCCATATAGGACACCTAGCACACAAAGCTACCCTACCAACTCAGGGAAGCAGTGAAAATGCGGCGACAAAGAAACAGATCACAAACGAAAGAAATGGAGGAAAACAAACAACTGGATATAGAATTCAAAACCACGGTTATAAGGCTTTTTAAGAATATCCTACAAAAGGCCGATAAATATAACGAGACCCTCGAAGATAAGAAAAAGGGCCAACTAGAAATTAAACATATACTGACTGAAATAAAAAATATACGGAGACCCAACAACAGACTAGAGGAACGCAAGAATCAAGTCAAAGAATTGAAATACAAAGAAGCAAAAAACACTCAACCGAAAAAGCAAAAAGAAAAAAAATCCAAAAAGTTGAAGATAGTGTAAAAAGCCTCTGGGACAACTTCAAGAGTACCAACATCAGAATTACGGGGGTGCCAGAAGAAGAGAGAGAGCAGGATACTGAAAACCTATTTGAAGAAATAATGACTGAAAACTTCCCCCACTTGGTGAAAGAAATAGACTTACAAGTTCAGGAAGTGCACAGAACCCCAAACAAAAGGAATCCAAAGAGGACCACACCAAGACACATCATAATTAAAATGCCAAGGGCAAAAGACAAAGAGAGAATATTAAAAGCAGCAAGAGCAAAACAGTTAGTTATCTACAAGGGAGCACCCATACTATTGTCAGCTGATTTCTCAACAGAAACTATGCAGGCCAGACGGGAGTGGCAAGAAATTTTCAAAGTGATGAATAGCAAGAACCTACAACCAAGATTACCCAGCAAAGGTATCATTCAGAATGGAAGGTCAGATAAAGAGCTTCACAGATAAGAAAAAGCTAAAGGAGTTAATCACCACCAAACCAGAATTATATGAAATGCTGAAAGGTATTCTTTAAGAAGAGGAAGAAGAAAAAAGTAAAGATAAAAATCATGAACAACAAATATATATCTATCAACAAGTGAACCTAAAAATCAAGTGAATTAAAAACCTGAGGAACAGAATAATCTGGTGAATATAATAGAATCAGGGGCATAGAAAGGGAGTGGACTGAGCTAGGGGACCTCAGGTTGCTCCCCTCACCCCAGCGCCAGGCTGGGGGACCTCAGGCCGTGCCTCCCACCCACCGGCGCTTGACAGGGGACCTGAGTGAGTGGACTGAGGGCTGTTGGAAGGCAAGACACAAGATTACTAATGAATTTAAGTGCATGATGAATTGTTTCAGCAGTAAGACCATGGATATGTATCAAAGAACATCTTATTACTGCTTCAAGGAAAATTCTCAGGGGGAAAGGGATATGGGGGAGTGCAGGAAGAGACTGAACAAAAATCGTACACCTATGGATGAGGACAGTGGGGGAGAGGTAAGGGCAGAAGGTGGGGTGGGAACTAGGTGGAGGGGAGCAATGGGGGGGGGGAAGGAGAAACAATTGTAATAATTTGAAAAAGGTTTATTAAAAAAAGAAAATTAGTAAAATGTATATGAAAACCTTCCTCCTGTCAGAGTCTGGGGCATACCATGGGACCCAGAGTCAAGTCCCCACCCACTCACATGCACCTCAAAATCACGTGAGACCCAGAACCGGCCAGTCCCACCCTTGTCAAGCCCTGCCAGGCAGGGGGCATAGCCTCAGGTCCCCTGGCCCGGTGCCAGGATGGAAAGGGAGTGGCCTGAGATCCCCCAGCCTAGACCGGGATGGGGGGCATGCCTTGAGGTCCTCCGTCAAGCCCCGCCAGGTGGGGGACATGGCCTGAGATCCCCTGTTAAGCCCCACTGGGTGGGGGGTATGGCCTGAGGTCCCTCGTCAAGTCCTGCTAGGCGGGGGGCACAGCCTCAGGTCCCCCGTCAAGCCCCACCTGCAGGGGAGGTGCAGCCTCAGGTCCCCTGTCAAGCCCCAGTGGGTGGGGGGCATGGCCTGAGGTCCCCTGTCAAGCCCCACCTGTTGGAGGGCATGGCCTGAGGTTCCCCCAGCCTGGCACTGGGGTGAAGGGAGCAACCTGAGGTCCCCTAGCTCAGCACCAGGACAGGAAGCGCACCTTGAGGTGCCCTGTCAAGTCCTGCCAGGTGTGGGGCACTGCCTGAGGTCCCCTGTCAAGCCCCACGGGCCCAGGGGAGGGCATAGCCTCTAGTCCCTGCTGATTGTTCGTTAAGGCTCCTCATGAGAACTTGGCCTCAGCTGTGGGTGCAGCCATCTTTGTGATGGAGTGGTGGTCAATTAGTATATTCCCTTTTTAATAGATAGGATTATTGACTTATTCCTTATGTTATAATCTACATCTCTGTGACTATGCTGTAATTACCAATTTATGTTTACTCCCTTCAAGTTTTCATCCAGCCCCTCTAAATGTAATCTCTTAACCAAAATTTTTCTATATATGCATTCTTTCTCTTCTTCTGGAATAGTATCTCATATTAATTATACTAACTAGACTAATCCTATAGTTTGATTACCTATTTCTTTCATAGGATATAATCCCTTCTTATCATTGACTTCACCATTGCCTTAAAGTTCCACAATTCTTTTTTTTTTTTTATTGATTTTTTACAGAGAGGAAGGGTGAGGGATAGAGAGTTAGAAACATCGATGAGAGAGAAACATTGATCAGCTGCCTCCTGCACACCCCCTACTGGGGACGTGCCCGCAACCAAGGTACATGCCCCTGACCAGAATCGAAACCAGGACCCTCCAGTCCACAGGCCGACGCTCTATCCACTGAGCCAAACTGGTCAGGGCAAGTTCCACAATTCTTGAAAACAACTTAAACCTTTGTATATTCCTCATATGTAATTGATAGTGTTATTTTATCTTTTCTTCAACATAGTGAGTAAATATATTTGTACCTAAAATTAAGGTCTACAGAAACTATTGTGAATTACCACTGTCTGTTGTCCTCCCTTAATTAAAGTAACAACTACTTTCCAATCAGATGATTTGAACATTCATATTTAGTCTATGTCTACCTTCCCTCAAAGTGCCCACAACTTATGTCTGCCCAACATATTAATATTATTTACTTGAATTTTATTTACATTTATAGTATAATGTATTCCTTATCAACTATTCTTTTATACTGAGAAGATAAAGGGCTTTTGGAAGGCAAGACACAAGATTACCAATGAATTTAAGTGCATGATGAATTGTTTCAGCAGTAAGACCATGGATATGTATCAAAGAACATCTTATTACTGCTTCAAGGAAAATAATCTGTATTTTTCAGTTTATAAGGTCCTTTGCTATTTTTCTGGATTATGGTTCAGTTTTAGAGTTTAATTTTATATCCCCTATTGCAAGTGGGAGTAAATGACAGTTTGAATTTATTCCATATGAGTAACTAGTGGGACTTCAAAATGTACTGTAAAAAAATAATTTAGCTAAGTAAAACATGTCATTTGAATCTCTAAGTCTATATTTACAAAAATATTTGTGTAGTTTGTAAAGTAATGTACAAGAGCTTCTAAATTAAAAAAATGGGTGAAGTATTTCTCTCATAATTGATTTATATTAGCCCAAATTTATTTTAAAGACGTTATCAATAATTTTCTATACCACATATGACTTTATAGAGGACAGACAACATAGATACTATGTACCAACCTAGATATGAGAGTCAAAATAAAAATAATAATTATGGGGAGGAGATGGTAAATAGCATTCTTCTACCTTCTCTCTGCCCTGTGGTTTTCAATATTAAAAGAATGGTTACTAATTACTTCTTTGTTTTCTTGGTGTAGATTCCCTGGACAGGCATGTACTTTCTGTATACTCATATTTCCTTTAATGTATTTGTATGTGCTTTGTCTGTTTTTCTGTGTGCTCTCAGAGGAGAAAAGTTATTACTTCTTAAATATAGCATTAAGCAAAGATAGAAGCATACTAAGCATGTGCTACTTCAATTTTATCAATTCTTACTCTGATATATATTATTGCTGTGAAGCCTATGATTTCTACTGACAAATAAGAGAAGCCAGAAATTTATTCTTTAGTTATTTGTATTGAACTAATTAAAAGTTAATTTTTTTCCAGAAAGGTAATGATTCTTTCACTAGAAAAAGGAAACCTAGTACATGATTTCAAGAATGAATAAAGGGAGAGGTTTGCAGTATTTTCATAGTCATCAAGTGAATAAAGCTTGGAGAAAGATGAAAATTGGCAACAGCGTAAAATGCCAGAAAGAGATCATGTGAGATAGGACAGATGATAAGTGATCTTTAAATTGAGCAATTAGTAGGTCATAGAGCAATTTAAATAAAGTTACGGAGTCCAAATGCAGTTCCTAGCGAATTGGGGAGTGAATGGAGGTAAAGAAAAGGAGTCAAGCACACACTGAAGATTCTTTGGCTGTAGAGGAAAAGGTAGGGTATGGAAATTATAAAGGAGAATAAAAGAAAGTTTTTACAAGCTAGGAGAAATTAGTATATCTAAGTGCTGTGGAGGAAGAACTAATGGAGAAATGGAGGTTGAGTATATAAGAGAAAAATCAAAGTCTCTGAAGAGATAAAAGAAAGAGAGCATGATGAGAAGAGTAACACATCTGTCTGCAAAGCCGAGGAAAAAAGGAAGGAAATACCAGCACAGAGATGGTAAGTAAGTGGGTAAGAAGACAGGCAGTTGAGGCAGGTGGTGCCTTTGAGAAACAAAGAGGGAGGTACTGGAAGGGCTGCATTAGGGGCTTGAAGTAAATGGTGAGTGTCCAAAATGATGATTGTGGAAATTAGGAGAAGGAACAAACATATCATAGGAAGTATTGTTCTTTACTTTAGAGGGTTTCACTAAAGTTAGGGAACATAAAATTTTTAAAAATGTATTTTATTGATTTTTTTTTAGAGAGAGGAAGGGAGAGGGATAGAGAGATAGAAACATCGATGAGAGAAAAGCATCGATCAGCTGCCTCCTGCACGCCCCCTACTGGGAATGTGCCTGCAACCAAGATACATGCCCTTGACTGGAATTGAACCCGGGACCCTTCAGTCCCCAGGCTGTTGCTCTATTCACTGAGCCAAACTGGCTAGGGCAGGGAACATAAATTTATAGTGGTATTGTAACTGAACAAAAAAACAGAGGTTCAGCTGCCTGCCATGAAAGCCAAACGCCGAGCCAGGTGCTGGTGCAAAAGGAAACAGGTTTTATCCAGGTGCCATGACCCAGGACAGTAGTTGGCAAACTCATTAGTCAACAGAGCCAAATATCAACAGTACAACGATTGAAATTTCTTTAGAGAGCCAAATTTTTTAAACTTAAACTTCTTCTAACACCACTTCTTCAAAATAGACTCACCCAGGCCGTGGTATTTTGTGGAAGAGCCACACTCAAGGGGCCAAAGAGCTGCATGTGGCTCGTGAGCCGTGGTTTGCTGACCACTGACCTAGGAGAATAGTGGACTCCTGACTCAAGCCCACCATTCTTATAGGGATAGGCAGGGGAGAGCTTTCTTCTATCCAATTATCTTGCTAGTTTTTGGCACACATGGGGCTCCTGACCATTCATATTTCTAGCTTTTGGTGCTTAGTGTAAAAACCTCCCCCTGTCACCATCTTAGCCAATGGGGGAGGCTCCCCCACACTTCGACTTACTGTCTACAGTAACAGTATAATCTATATTATAAAGAGGTAATATGCAAATTAGGCCAGGACTCCATAGCAGGTCATGACCAGACAGGAAGAGGTTGCGCGCGCAGGTGAGGCCCAGAGTGGAGATGGAAACAGAGTCAGGGAGTCCTGCCCAAGCCAGCGCAGTGGCTCAGGCAGCCCCTGAGGAGACACATGCAGGGGGCCAGGGGATGCTGTGAGTCAGGCATGGGTCCTGGCCCCCCGAGGCGTGCCTCCTTACGCAATTTCAATCGCGTGCTGGGCCTCTAGTTTTCCATAAATGTGAGCCATTCTCCAGCAGCATACATAGAAGGCAGATGGTAAGAATAATTTCAAGTGATAGGATTATCAGCACAATTACAACAGGGAGACAAAGAAAAAGAGGTGAGATGATTGGCAAGAACAGTCAATGTTTTGAACCCTAGAACTAAGCTGAGTGGGAAAGTAAAGCCCTGAGGCCAGAGAATATATCAAGCTAGTATTCCCCAAGCTGCTTTTCTTACAGCTTCCAAATATATTCTCCTTCTTGTAGTTTTCATTCTGATTAATGTCAGCTACTCTAGCTAGCTTCCCTGTCCTGGATTCAGTCAGTTGGAACTTTAGAATATTTCCCATTTCCTTCATCATATTCCCATCATTGACACTCTTGTTTAGACCTTTAACTTCATATGAATTATCACTGTAACCTCCCAAATCTTCCAGCATTGTTCTTTTTAAAAAATTATTTTAGAGAGAGAGAAGAAGAAGAGAAGGGGGAAGAAGAGGAAGGGGAGGAAGGGAGAAACATTGACTCGTTATTCCATTTATTTATGCATTCATTGGTTGATTGTTGTATGTGCCCTGACTGAGGGGCGGGGGAGCCGGGGGTTCGAATCTGCAACCGTTAAGTATCAGGACCACACTCTAACCAGCTGAGCTACTGGACCAGGGCCAGCATTGTTCTTAATTCATCCTCTGCCACTGGAATGATTTTTTAAAAATTATCATGCTCGCTTCGGCAGCACATTTATTTAAAAAATTGGAATGATACAGAGAAGATTAGCATGGCCCCTGTGCAAGGATGACATGCAAATTCGTGAAGTGTTCCATATTTAAAAAATAAATTACCAATCTGTTATTAGGTGGTTGTAAAAGACAGATGGTTGAGAATTAACTTTTGGCATTTGAGTGAATGATGACACATTACCTAGATATAGAATGAAAGGAGAGCAATCTAATAGGAGGGGCAATACACATGTAGAGAGAAATGTTATGCATGCATCCCAAAACAGTTAGGTACCTGCTATGTGTCAGGCACTCTTCTAGATGCTGGATATATGACAAAAGGACAAATTATCTCCACTCATGGAGCTTACATTCTAGTGGTGATGGGAGATAATATAATAAACATAAGCAAATAAAAATTTACTATTTTAGGTGCTGTAGAAAAGGGAGGGAGTGGAGAGAGTGGAGGGTGGTAAGGGAGGATAGGGTAGTTAGAGAAGGACTCAAGATTGATGACATTTGCCTCAGCCTGGTAGCTCAGTTGGTTAGAGCATCATCCTGATACACCAAGGTTGTGGTTTGTTCCCTGGTCAGGGCACATACAGAAAACAACCAATTGAAGCATAAATAAGTGGAACAACAAATTCATGTTCTCTCCCTCTCCCTCCCTCTCTAAAATAAATAAATAAAAATTAAAAAGAAATATTGATGACATTTGGATATAAGCTATGCTGTAATAATACAATGATGATTTGCTACATAAATATCAAAGCAGAAGGGGGTACTTTCAATCAAGGAGACAGTATTTGCTTTGGCTTTGGTAGGAATTTTCTGGATGTAAATTAATGGAAAAGGTTGAAGCAGATAAAAGGAAGATTATCTCATACTCTTCCTTTTATCTGCTTTGACCTTTTCCATTAATTTACAAAGCTGAAAAGTGCCATGTTACATACATAAAATAACCAGTTATCTATAATCTATAATAATAAAAGTGTAATATGCTAATTAGACAGACAGCTGAACAACCTTCCGGATGTCCTTTCGGACGAACTTCCAGATGAAGCTGGGTCTGTGAGGGCCAAGGCAAGCCACCAAGGATGCGAGGGCCAAGCCCCTTGCACAAATTTCGTGTATCAGGCCTCTAGTAATAGCAATAATGAGGTCTGGCTGCAGCAGTGTTTGAATGCCATATTACTCTCTGGACTTCATCCTCTACTCTGTGGAATCACCAAAAGTTAATGACCAGGAGTGTGACATATCCAGAAGTGTACTTTTAAAAACTCATCTTTTATTTGTTTATTTATTTTAAAAAATCATCTTTTATAGAATAGGTTGAAGTAGAAAGAAACGAGGCAAAAAAACACACCCACTAATTAAAAACTTATTGAAACCAAGATGGCGGCATAGGTAAACACCTAAACTGCTGCCTCGCACAACAATTTCAAAACTACAACTAAAAGACAAAATGGACATCATCCAGAACCACAGGAAGGCTGGCTGAGTGGAAATTCTACAACTAGAAGGAAAGAGAAAAGCACACTGAGACTCAGAGGAGCTGCAGAAGGCAGAGGTACTGAGACACACACGCAGAGAGGACTGGCAACTGTGCGCGGCTGGCTTTCTCAAGCGGGAGGGAGACAAAAGCTCCCAACTGCGCTGAAGTCCAGTTCTGGGTGAGACTCTGGGGACCCAGACTCATTCGGGGAGAAACTGGACTGTCTGGCAGCGAGCAGAACTCGAGGGCAGCTTTCTCTCAGAGGTGCTTGCAGCAATTACCACGGGACACTGAGACACAGGGGTCTATTAGGGCAGGGCTGACAGGAAGCCATCGCTATTTGCTCTGCCCTGAGACTCTGCCCCATCCAAGCTGAGCACAGAGGCTTTTGCAAGTCTTGTCTCATAAGGGTGTCTCCAGCACAGAAGTTCTTCCAGCATAGACACAGCTGATCCTCACAGCCAATTGGCCTGGAGGTCAATTCCTCCCAGTGATACCAACAACAATCAAAGCTTAACTACAACAAGACTGTGCACACTGCCCACAAAGGGGTTCACCAAGAGTGTCCACCTCAGGTAACTGGCTCACCACTGGGCCTTTTGGACACTTAGCACACAAAGCCACTCTATCAACTCAGGGAAGCAGCCAAAATGTGGAGACAAAGAAACAGATCACAAATGAAAGAAATGGAGGAAAGCAAATGACTGGA
Source organism: Corynorhinus townsendii (assembly GCA_026230045.1). Classification (NCBI taxonomy): domain Eukaryota; kingdom Metazoa; phylum Chordata; class Mammalia; order Chiroptera; family Vespertilionidae; genus Corynorhinus; species Corynorhinus townsendii. The sequence goes on along the minus strand of JAPDVU010000003.1, from coordinate 126,048,757 downwards.
TATAGAGTTCAAAACCACGGATATAAAGTTTTTTAAGAATTTTCTAGAAGAGGCTGATAAATTTAGCGAGACCCTTGAGGATATGAAAAAGCACCAACTAGAAATTAAGCATATGCTGACTGAAATAAAAAATATTATACAGAGATCTAACAGCAGACTAGAGGATCATAAGAATCAAGTCAAAGATTTGAAATACAAAGAAGCAAAAAACACTCAACCGAAAAAGCAAAAAGCAAAAAGAATCCAAAAATATGAAGATAGTGTAAGGAGCCTCTGGGACAACTTCAAGAGTACCAACATCAGAATTATGGGGGTGCCAGAAGAAGAGAGAGAGCAAGATACTGAAAACCTATTAGAAGAAATAATGACAGAAAACTTCCCCCACCTGGTGAAAGAAATAGACTTACAAGTCCAGGAAGCACACAGAACCCCAAACAAAAAGAATCCAAAGAGGACCACACCAAGACACATCATAATTAAAATGCCAAGAGCAAAAGACAAAGAGAGAATATTAAAAGCAAGAAGAGAAAAACAGTTAATTACCTACAAGGGAGCACCCATACAACTGTCAGCTGATTTCTCAACAGAAACTATGCAGGCCAGACGGGAGTGGCAAGAAATATTCAAAGTGATGAATAGCAAGAACCTACAACCAACATTACTCTACCCAGCAAAGCTATCATTCAGAATTGAAGGTCAGATAAAGAGCTTCACAGATAAGAAAAAGCTAAAAGAATTCAGCACCACCAAACCAGTATTATATGAAATGCTGAAAGGTATTCTTTAAGAAGAGGAAGAAGAAGAAAAAGGTAAAGATAAAAATTATGAACAACAAATACATATCTATCAACAAGTGAATCTAAAAATCAAGTGAATAAAAAAATCTGATTAACAGAATAAACTGATGAATATAATAGAATCAGGGGCATAGAAAGGGAGTGGACTGACAATTTTCAGGGGGGAAAGGGGTGTAGGGGATGCGGGAAGAGACTGGACAAAAATTGTACACCTATGGATGAGGACAGTGGAGGGTGGTAAGGGCAGAGGGTGGGGTGGGAACCAGGTGGAGGGGAGCAATGGGGGAAAAAAGAGGAACAATTGTAATAATCTGAACAATATTTATTAAATTAAAAAAAAACTTATTATAGCTCCCCCACCCTACAATGGGTTTGTCGCCAGAACGTAGGTGTGAAAACCACCGCTAAATCTAAACCAAAATGGGAAAGAAAAAGATTCATATCTCCCTAGCTGGATTGGCTCAGTGGATAGAGCATTAGCCTGCAGACTGAAGAGTCCTGGGCTCAATTCTGGTCAAGGGCACATGCCTTGGTTGCACGCTCAATCTGCAGTGGGGGATATGCAGGAGGCAGTTGATCAGTGATTCTCTCTCATCATTGATGTTTCCATCTCCCTCTCCCTTCTTCTCTGACATCAATAAATATATAGTTTTTAAAAATTGCTCATGTCAACATCATTGTTATTGGACAGATAGAGTCTGACATTACTGGCCATCTGATCTACAAATGTGATGGGATCAACAGAAAAGCCATAAAAAATTTGGGGAAGGAGGCTGCTGAGGTGGGGAAGGGTTCCTTCAAGAATGCCTGGGTCTTGGATAAACTAAAAGCTGAATGTGAGCAAGATATCACCATTGATATCTCTGTGAAAATTTGAGAACAGAAAGTATTAAGTGACATCATGGATGCCCCAGAACACAGAGACTTCATCAAAAACATTATTACAGGCACATCTCAGGCTGACTTTGCTGTCTTGATTGTTACTGGTGGTGTTGGTGAATTTGAAGCAGGTATCTCCAAGAATGGGCAGACCTGTGATCATGCCCTTCTGTCTTACACATTGTGTGTGAAGCAACTCATTGTTTTTCTGAGCCATCCAATGGCCGAAAGAAATATGAGAAATTTGTTAAAGAAGTCAGCACCTCCATTAAAGACAATTGGCTACAATCCTGAGACATGTAACATTTATGTCAATTTCTGCTTCGAATGGAGACAACATGCTGAAGCCAAGTGCTAACATGCCTTGGTTCAAGGGATGGAAAATCACCTGTAAAGATGGCAATGCAAGTGGAAACATGCTGCTTGAAGGTCTGGATTGCATACTGTCACCAACTCATCCAACTGACAAGACCCTGTGTCTGCCCCTCCATGATGTCTACAAAATTAATAGTATTGCCCAGGGGCGTGGCTCAGTGATTGAGGGTTGACCTAGGAACCAGGAGGTCATGGTTCGATTCCTGGTCAGGGTACATGCCCAGGGTGCCGGCTTGATCCTCAGTGTGAGGCATACAGGAGGCAGCTGATCAATGATTCTCTTTCATCATTTATGTTTCTTTCTCTCTCTCCCTCTCTGAAATCAATAAAAATATTTTTTTTAAAGAAAAAAGTTTAATGGTGTTGATACTGTCCCTGTGGGCCAAGTGGAGACTGGTGTTCTCAAACCTGGCATGGTGGTCACCTTTGCTCCAGTCAATGTTACAACTGAAGAGGTCTGTTGAAATGCACCAGGAATCTTTGAGTGCAGCTCTTCCTTGGCAAAATGTGGGCTTCGATGTCAAGACTGGGTCTGTCACCCTGGTCAGTGTGGCTCAGTTGGTTGAACATTATCCTGTGCACTGAGAGGTCGCTGGTTCAATTTGAGGTCAGGGCACATATCCAAGTTGTGGGTTCAATAAGGGAGGCAACCCATCAATATTTCTCTCTTTTCTCTCCCGCCCTTTCTAAAATAAAGAGAGAGAGAGAGAGAGGAAGGGAGAGAGAGGGGGGGGCATCTATCAAAGATGTTCCTCATGGCAATGTGGCTGGTGACAGCAAAATGACCCCCCAATGGGAGCAGCTGCCATCACAGCTCATGTGATTATCCTGAACCTTCCAGGCCACATCAGTGCCGGATATGCACCTGTGTTGGATTGTCACACAGCTCATATTGTTTGCAAATTTGCTGATATGAAGGAGAAGATTGATTAGTGTTCTGGGAAAAAGCTGGGAGATGGCCTAAAGTTTATCTTTATTAGTTTTTAACATTAGTACTTTTTAAAAACAAATATATTTTTATTGATTTTAGAGAGGAAGGGAGAGGGAGAGAGAGATAGAAACATCAATGATGAGAGAGAATCATTGATTGGCTGCCTCCTGCACTGGGGATGGAGCCCACAACCCAGGCATGTGCCTCTGACTGGGAATCGAACCATGACCTCCTGGGTCATAGGTTGATGTTCAACCACAGAGCCATGCTGGCCGGGCAACATCAGCACTTTTTAATGGAAACAACTTGACCAGAAATCTGTCACAGAATTTTGAGACTTATTAAAATAAAGTTAATGAGAAAAAAAAATATTTATTGTAGTAGTTTAAGTGAAAGGTAATGAGACCTGCAGTGAAAATAAATAGGAAGATATATATTTAATAACCAACATGAAGATAAGATCACGATGATTTGATTTTTAAAAATGTAGGGCACCCTAGCCAGTTTAGTTCAGTGGACAGAGCATCAGCCTGCAGACCGAAAGGTCCAAGGTTCGATTCCAGTCAAGGGCATGTACCTTGTTTGCAGGCTCCTCCCAGGCCTGGGCCCTGGTCAGGGCATATATAGGAGACAAACAATCAATGTGTTTCTCTCACATCAAAGTTTCTCTCTGTCTCTCCCTCTCTTTTCCACTCTCTCTCTAAAAATCAATTTAAAAAAAATATCCTGAGTGAGGATTTAAAAAAAAAAACACCACATAGAGGCCAAAAGAGAAAAAAAAATATTGAACCAAAGTGTATGGGAAGATCGTGATGTAACTAATAAAAGAATATCACAAAAGGGGAAAAGGCAGGTTTAGGAGAAGATGGCAAGTTTCTTTTAGACATCCTTAGGTTTTATATCAGTGAAGTCTCAGCTTTTCCATAGCAGTAGGTGCAGCTCTAAGACTAAAGTTTCTTTTCCCTGGCCAGAAACATTGATTAGAGCATTGTCCTGATACACCAAGGTTGTGGGTTCAATCCCTGGTCAGGGCACATACAAGAATCAAACAATAAATGCATAAATAAGTGGAACACCACAATTGGGTTTTTTTAACTAGCTTATATTATTAAAGCCAAGTTTTCATGTCTCAGGAATACAGAATCTGCTATCTAACAAAAATAACAGCATTTATATACCTAATCCCCTGACTGGACAAATTGAGCCACAGGCGCTATCTTGGCTCAGGACACCAAGGCATGGAAGGAGAAACTATCTTCTTATCATCACCTTCTTGTAGGTTACAACACATAATAATCCTGTGATCCTTTCCATGACTATGCATCGCGTTTCTGCATCATTTTTTCGTGAAAACAACACAGTTGAGCAAAAATAATCTTGGAGTGCCCAAAACTAGTTCGTTCTGACCTCAAACATCACACTGGAAGAGTTGGGTTATAGGCTCCTTACATTCTCCGCCCGGAGAGAGAGTGTGCAGAAATAAACTACATTTCCCAGCATCTCTGCGCGGTAAGAGGTGGGCAAGGATGGAGTGGGGCGTGCCTCTATGTGAATAGCCTTCCTATTGGTGCGCAACCTATTGGTGTGTGAAGTTGTGGGTGATTGGGCGAATTCTTGTACGTTCGGTGGCGCCGCGACGCTCCCTGGTTTAACTTTTGTTTTTCCGTTGGTTCTGTGACCCGGTGGCTTAGCGTGGCGTGAGTACAGTTTCGGGTTTCCCGGGAGGGGGCTAGGCTAGGGGCCTTGGGAAGGAAAGCCCAGGTGAGGCAGAAGTAACTGCGGAAGAGAGGGATGTGAGCCTGTAATATGGGGGGGGGGGGGGGAGGGGATCGTCAGGAGGGCTGGGGACCGGAAGGGGAAAGTTACAAGATGCAAAGATTTCGGGGTGCTAGAGCATTGAGGAGCTGTAGCGACGAGGGAGTTGAAAACAGAGTACAGAATTAGGACGTCCTGGACTGGGGTTCCGGTATTCCCTCACGCCAAACTAGCCTAATTAAGCTTCAATCTCATTTGTTAAGTTAAGGGATAAAAAAGAAAAAATACTTCACAGAGTTGTTGTGGGCTTAGATAAAAATAAATGCCAAAGTGCTAAGCAAATGTTAATTATAAGTAGGCTATAAAAATATACCTAAACAAGGATGTCACAGAGGAGTAGGAATACAAGCCAGCTGAAACCCATTAAACAAGGGCAAGGGCATTCGTTTTTGGAGGGAGGGGGTACAATGAAGAGCGAGGCACAGTTTCTACCTGCAAGGAACATGCACTGTCATGGAAGAAATGATAGCAGCAAGGAACTCTAATACGTTACCTTTTAGAGAATTACAACTGCAGTTCTTTTGCAGTTTGATAATTTTGATAGATCATTTTGGGTGGAGAGACTCAGGAAAGAGATGAAGGAGGTAATATTTGAGTTTTTATGTACAGACTGTATTTCATTACGTGAAATTATGAAAGTGGAGGCAACTCTGTTCCAGTTGGAGGAACTGGAGGTGAACCAAGGATATGCTTAGGGGAGTATAGGGAAATAAGGCTGGAGAGATAGGTTTGGTCCTTAGAAAGAAAGCAGTGACCTCTAGGCTGAGTTTGATTTAATGCATTTGGCTATGAGAAGCTATTGATGACTTTCATGATGTTTAAGAAGATGGTCCAGGGAGACCAGGTGTGTGTAGAACAGTGAAGCCATTACAGTAGAATGGATAAGAGGATAGGGAGATCCTGAATTAGCATGGTTATTGTCGAGATAGAATATAGATGATTTTTATATGGTTGGATGAGAGGGTCAAGAGAAGTAGTAATGAAATAATGAATTAAAATTTTCAAGTTCAGGTTGCTTGGAAGTTGCTGAATTAGTACCTAAAATAGGAAAGTCGGAAGGAACATTTTTGGATGAAAAAGATGATGTTTTGGGTTTAGGAAGTGTTCATTTTGAGGTGCTAAAAAATACATGATTTGAGTGATTTTTTTTTTCTCTTTTTGTTAAACATTTCAAGCTCCAATGGGACATAAACATGAAAATGTCCATTATGTAGTTGGAAATTCAAATCAGGAGATTGAAAGAGATGTATTTGTTCATTAAACAAGTAGTTGTTATTCTATGCCAGGTAGTGCTTTAATGATAGAGGTAACCACAAAAGCAGTGAAAATAATGATGTTTCCAAAGAAAAGGATAGAAGAAGTAGTAAAAAGAAAGTTGAGGACAGAACCTTTTGAACCAAGGGAGGAACATTTTCAGTAAAAGTAATCTGCAATTACTGCGTGCCTATTGTGCACAGACACTGTGCTCAGTCAGCCCTTTGGTTCGTTAGTTCCTTTAATCTTTACACTGACCTATACAAATATGCTGTTCTCCCCATTTTCTAAGAAGTAACTGAAGTTTAGAAAGATTAAATAGCTTGCCTGAAGTCACACAGCTAAAAAGGGACAGACCTTTGACTCAAACTCAAGTCTGTTTGATTTCAGAGTCCACACTCTCAACTACAAAGCAATATTTTTTAAAAGGGTGATCAACACTGACAAGTTAAGCATACAAATCAAGAAGTGACTTATTGGATAATAGAGAGGAACCCAAAAGAGCAACGGAATTTATTAATTTGTATGTCTGCTGACCAAGAACAGATGTAGTAGAAGTCAGATTGTTAGCGATTATAACAAAATAAATGTGAGTATAAACAACTTTTTGTAGATTTGAAATAGCCCAGAAGGAGGAGTGAGACTGTCTATGAGGGAGAAGAGAGTGCAGGTTTTTGGAAGGCTGTTTTAAAGTTTCAAGTTACTCAAGTAGTTTTAGAACAGTGATATTTATCTTTAAAATGTCACCCATATTCATAAAATGTAATGCTATTTGGACATACAAAGGAATGAAGTACTGACACATACCACAGCAAGTACTGAAAACATTATACTGAGTGCAAGAAGCCAGTCACAAAAGACCACATGCTGTATGACTGCATTCATGTGAATGTCCATAATAGGACGGCCTATAGAAACAGAAAGTAGGGTAGTGGTTGCTTTGGGGAAGACTGGGGTGGAGCACAGGGGTGATAGCTAAAGGATACAGGGTTCCTTCTTAAGTGATAAAAACGTTGTATAATTGACTGGTGATGGTTGGGCCTATCTGTGAATATACTAATCATTGAATGATACACTTTAAAGGACTCTATTGTATGGAATGTGAATTATATCTCAATAAAACTATATTTTAAAATGTCACCTGTAGCTATCATACCAACCCTATTACCATTTTTATTTTCTAGGTTATTTTCTACTAGAGTCAAATTGGCCCAATTTGGAGTTTTGTAGAAGAACGTAAGTTTGAAGAAGGAAAGTAATCTTTTAAACAAGAGAATAGGAAGGGAAATGGTGCCCTAGCTGGTTTGGCTCAGTGGATAAAGTGTCGGGACTGAAGAGTCCCGGGTTTGATTTCAGGTCAGGGTACATACCTGGGTTGCAGGCTCAGTCCCCAGTGTGGGGCCTGCAGGAGGCAGCCGATCAATGATTCTCTTTCATCATTGATGTTTCTGTCTCTCTCTCCCTCTCCCTTCTTCTCTGAAATCAATAAAAATATATTTTAAGAAATGGGGGAGGGGGCCGCTGGCTGGTTTGGCTTAGTGGATGGAGCATTGGCCTGCAGACTGAAAGGTCCCAGGTTCAATTCTGATCAAGGGCACATGCCTGAGTTGTGGGCTCGGTCCCCAGTGTGGGGCATGCAGGAGGCAGCCCATCAATGGTTCTCTCTCATCATGATGTTTCTGTCTCTTTCTCTCTGAAATCAATAAAAAAATATTTTTTAAAAAAAGGAAGATGGCATACTTGGAGGGTTAACTGGTAGAAGAAAGCAGATGGAATGACAAAAGCAGATAGACATTTTCTAGCTAGATTGGATAGCAGAAAAAAATACTTTGAATAGTCAAATTCATATTGAGGATTAAAATTATTTATTTTTTAAAATGTGTTGAGCCCTGGCCAGGTGGCTCAGTTGATTGGACCATTGTCCCATATATCAAAAGTTTGTGGGCTTGATTTCCAGCCAGAGCACATACCTAGGTTGCAGGTTTGATCCCCAGTTAGGGTGTGTATGGAAGGTAAACGATTGATGTTTCTCTCACATTGATGTTTCTCTTTCTCTGCCTTCATCTCTCTTCCTTCCTCTCTAAGAAGCAATAAAAACATATCCTCAGGTAAGGATAAAAAAATGTATTGAGCATTTACTATGAACCAGGCACTATAGTATAGTATTTTAGTTAGTGGGAGTGCAGCAGTGAACACAGTAGAAAAAAAAATGCCTGCATGCCCTGGCCAGTTTGGCTCGTGGTTAGTGTGTTTGCCTGTGACTGAAGGAAGGGCCGATGGTTCAGTTCCCGGTCAAGGGCCTGTACTTCGGTTGCAGATTTGATCCCAGCCTAGGTTGGGGCTCTTGGCGGAGGCAACCCATTGATGTGTCTATCTCACATCGATGTTTCTCTCTCCCCCCTCCTTCCCTTCTATTCTCTTTAAAAGTCATTGGAAAAAATATCCTCAGGTGAGGATTTTTTAAAAAATGCCTACCCTTAGTGAGTTTCCACATTCCAGTGTGGGGAGTCAATAAACAAAATATGTCAGATGGTGATAAATGTTGTGGAGAAATGAAAATAGAGAAGGTGAGTGAGGGAATGCGAGAGTGTCAGGGAGGACTTCACCAAGAAGGCGACATTCAAACCCTGAAGGAGAGGGTCGGAGCCATGTAGATAAATGGGAAAAGCGTATCATAGAGAACTGCAAGTGCAGGCGTTCTGAAGTAGTTCACCTGGTATGTTTCAAGAACAGCAAAGAGGCCAGTGTTGGAGCTGTGAGCAAGGGGGAGAATAGTAGAGAGGTCACAGAAGTAATGAGATAGCTGGGCCCATGGAGGACCTTACAGGCCATCTTAAAGAACTTGGCTCTCAGAGTAAAATGAAGTTATTGGAGGCTTTTGAGCAAAGGAGGTTTGTGTTTTGACATATTTTAAGTACTCACTTTGCTGTGTTGAGAAGATACCGAAGGGGATGGAACTGAAAGTGTAAGCACACAGGCAAGAGATTATAGTAGGTTGGACTAGGGCAGTGGTCGGCAAACTCATTAGTCAACAGAGCCAAATATCAACAGTACAACGATTGAAATTTCTTTTGAGAGCCAAATTTTTTAAACTTCTTCTAACGCCACTTCTTCAAAATAGACTCGCCCAGGCCGTGGTATTTTGTGGAAGAGCCACACTCAAGAGGCCAAAAAGCCACATGTGGCTCGCGAGCCGCAGTTTGCCGACCATTGGACTAGGGCATGATTAAAATCTGAGTGGTTGGCCCAACTGGCGTGGCTCAGTGATAGAGTATCAACCTATGAACCAGGAGGTCACGGTTCAATTCCCAGTCAGGGCACATGTCCAGGTTGCAGGCTCGATCCCCAGTATGGGGCATGCAGGAGGCAGCTGATCAATGATTATCTCATCACTGATGTTTCTATCCCTCTCCCTTCCTCTCTGAAATCAATTAAAAAATATTAAAAATAAATAAATAAAATCTGAGTGGTTGTCAGATTTTAGATATGGTGGTGATAGTCATTAGGATTTGCTAACAGGTTGAATATCCTACATAATAAAAGGCTAATAGGCAAATTATCCCCCTCAACTGGGAATTCAACTGTGAGTTCAACGAGGAGGTGGAGCCGGCCAGCCCTGCCCCCAATCGGTCCCCCCACCCCGATCGGGAGTGGGGCCAGCCCACCAGCCACCCACAGCCCTTTCCCCTAGCCACCAGCAGCCCCTCCCCCTGGCTGGCCTGGTGCAATTGGCCCCAATCAGGGGCAGGCCAGCCAGACCCCACTCAAGCATGAATTCGTGCACTGGGCCTCTAGTAACATATAAGACAGAGAGAGGAGTAAAATTTCTCTTAACTTTGTTGTCCTAAACAACTGATGGAATAGTATTAATCATTACTGGGACGTAGAAGTCTGAGAAAAGGTCAGGTTTGGTGGTAGGAGGTATATATCAGGAACTCAGTTTTGGACTTAAGCTTGTGAGACCTGTTAGACATCCAAATGGAGATATGAAGTGGGTGGTCAGATATGTGTGAATTGAGTGGAAGGCAAAGGAAGGACTGGAGGTGTACACTTGAAAACCATGAGTTTTCATGAGGTCACCAAAGCAATCCTATATAATAAAAGCCTAATATGCCCAAGTGTCCTACCGTTTGTCTATGCGACTAGTCGCTATGATGCGCACTGACCACCAGGGGGCAGATGCTCCGACTGGTAGGTTAGCTTGCTGCTGGGGTCTGGCCGATCAGGACTGGGCAAGCCAGGTGGGACATGCCCTGGAGCCCTCCCACGGTCCCTCCCCAGCCCCAATTGTGCACCCATGGGTTCCCTTGGCCTGGCCTGTGCCCTCTCACAATCCAGGACCCCTTGGGGGATGTTGGAAAGCCGGTTTCGGCCCGATCCCCACAGGCCAGCCCAAGGGACCCCAGTGGTGCACAAATCCTAGTAAGTATAGATAAAGACAAGGAAGAATTATCATTGACTGAAAATTAATGTCCTGTGAGGAAGGTGGAGAAGCAGGAACATGTGGTGTCCTGGAAGCCAATGAAAAAAATGGTTTCAATGACTATGGGGAAGCACTTGAATTTGTAGCAGGAAAATGGTTACAGAATTAACAATAATGATTATCTCTTCACTCTTTTTCACAAAAATCTTCCCCATAGATTGTAAGCAGATATATACTAGGTAGAACATAAGAACAGGACATTGCATCATCTCTTTTCTTTTTTCTTTAATATATTTTCATTGATTTTTAGAGAAAGAAGAAGGGAAAGAGAGAGAGAAACATCAATGAGACAGAGAAGCATCAATTAGTTGCCTTCTGCACCCTGACTGGGAATCAAAACAGCAACCTCTTGGTGCATGGGTCAGTGCTTAACCACTGAGCAACACTGGCCAGGGATACATCATCTCTTGACTGGCTCAAAATCATAATGGATTGATAAAGCATGCTTAATAAGAAAGCTTTCCCCAAAGTTCATTTAAAAAAAAACTCCCTTTTCTCCCCTAGTCTCTCTCTTCCCCTTGTCTCCTCCCCCTCTTTTCCTTCTCCCTCCCTCACCTTGGTATTCCTTCCCTGAGGTTTTTCTTCCTGTAAATCTCTGTGATAAGATTGTTCAAAGTAGAGGAATTTAGGATCTATCTTCACAGAAGCTCTCCATCTCAGTAGCACTCAGTGCCTTTCCCTTCCCCCTCTTCTTCCAAGGGCTCTTTTTTGCTTCTATAACTTGTTTTCTGAGCCTGCACAGCCTAACTGGCTCACTTCTGCTACCTCTGTAACTTTCTAAATAAACTTTCCCTAAGGAAAAAAAAAAAAAGATCTGTCATCAATTGGAATGGGGCTTGTGAATGAACCTTTTAAAGCTTATAAGTAATATATTTTCTTTCTCGAAGGTAAAACAGTAGCTACAGCACACACTTAATAAAGATAATATCAATAGCCCAGCTGGCGTGGCTCAGTGGTTGAGCATCGACCTATGAACCAGGAGGTCAGGGTTCGATTCCCGGTCAGGGCACATGCCCGGGTTGCGGGCTCGATCCCCAGTGTGGGGCGTGCAGGAGGCAATCAATCCATGATTCTCATCATGGATGTTTCTTTCTCTCTCCCCCTCTCCTTTCCTCTCTGAAATCAATAAAAATAAATTTTTAAAAAAGATCATATCAATAGCTTTGTGTTTATCTTAAATTTAGCATAATGGGTCCTCTACCTTAATTTCCACTTACTGTCTCTTGCTTATCATAAACTTTTTGCATCTCCCTCTCCTATAATTTCAGCAGAAGGATTATAAGTTTGTTTTGCATTGTTGTAGATAACCTTCATACTCAGGAGGGTTTTCTTTTTGTGCTTATCCATTTAAAATATTAAATGCCATTCTGATTTTATTTGAAAATAATAACAACAAAGAATACCTTTTGAAAATTCAAGAGTCATAGAACTTCAGGATTCAGAACTACTTTAAAGAATAGTACTACATTTTAAAATACCACATTCTACCAGCAGGCATGTGTAATGTTGGAAAGGGAACCATTCTGTGTGTTCTGTACTGTTTTGTTCTGTTCCTGCCCTCTCATTCTGAATTTTTATGTATTTGACAGGTGTGAAAAGGACAGCATGAACTTTACCCCCACATGTACCCCTGTCTGCAGAAAGTAAGACATTTGCTTATTTTTTGAGTTTTTAAAGAATCAAGACTGTCCTGACATTGTGGCTCAGTGGTTGAGAGTCAACATAGGAACCAGGAGATCATGGCCAATTCCTGGCTTGTGGGTTTGATCCCCAGTGTGGGGCGTGCAAGAAGCAGCCAATCAATGATTCTCTCTCATCATTCTCTCTCTCTCTCTCCCTCTCTGTTTCTCTTTGAAATCAGTAACAATATATTTTTTAAAAAGAATCAAGCCCTGGCCAGTTTGGCTCAATGGATAGAGCATCGGCCTGTGGACTGAAGGGTCTCGGGTTCGATTCCGGTCAAGGGCACATACCTGGGATTGCAGGCTCCTCCTCAGCCCTGGTCAGGGCTTGTGCAGGAGGCAGCCAGTTGATGTGTTTCTCTCACATTTATGTTTCTCTCTCTCTTTCCCTCTCCCACTCTCTCTAAAAAAGAAAAATCAATGGAAAAATATCCTCCAGTGAAGATTAACAAAAATTAAAAAAAAAAAAGAATCAAGGCTTCTAACCAGTGCCACCCCAATAAATTTAATTTTAAAAAATTCAAAATTTCTGTAGACAAGTTAGTTTAGGAACTAGAAGAGTTTTGGCAACATACTTCCAAACTCTGGATTTGAATTATATTAGACTCATTTCTCTATTCTTCTTATGTGGAATTTAGATTAAAAAGTAGTACATTTACTTTTTTTAAAAAGTAGTGCATATAAAATGATAATACCAGAATCCAGACAGTTTGAGTGGGCCTAGTAGGTGCCAGTGCCTCCTGGATTACAGAAGAAACAGCCAGCATATACAGGGGACTTGGAATTCTGGTTCTGCCGTCACCTTGCTGCATGACACATTTCCTCATCCTCACTGCCACAATCTTATCTGCAAAATCTCAGAAATGCCTTAGTTCATCTATTAACCTGTTCCCCAGAGTAGTTATTAGACAGCTGCCTTGGAAACATGAAACATCAAGTAAAAGACTATTTCTGTCACTAGCTTTTTTTTTTTTTTTTTAAGATTTTAAAAATTGATTTTGAGAGAGAGGGGAGGGGAGGCGAGATATAAAAACATCAATCAATTGCCTCCTGCACACCCCTACTGGGGATGGAATCAAACCGGCAAACTTTCTATACACAGGACAATACCCAACCAACTGAGCCACACTGGCCAGTGCTCTCACGAGCTTTTAATGATTGAGATATAGTATTAGACTTTTTTCTTCTTATTAGTTGAAAGTACATTTTAATACCGCTTCTATACATGCTCACTTATTAAAAGTGCCGACCATGATCATTAACTACAACTCTGGACTTCCAATATCAAGTTTCTTCACTCTGCTGTCTTTTTTCTTACCTTATAAATTACAGTCGGCCAAAATGGAATAATATTCACATGAGGGTTTATTCACTTCTGCATCATTTATTTTCTAACTTTCATTGTCTTAGCTTAAAAATGCTTCTTGTTCAACCTTTGGTTACCCTTAGAACTTGAATAGTCTTGGTCTGTGTCATTCAAATGTCTCCAGTGGTAGAGATTAGAATCTGATGTGGTTGTATGGTTAGTAACTTGGCTGTAGTTCCTAATGCTGACTCTTACATAATGTTACTATGAACATTTTCTTATGTGTCACCTTTTGCATGTGTACATGAGTTTCTTTAGAACAAGAAGAATTGCAATTTTACTAGATTCCGCCAATTCATTTATCTGTAGTTTCTCCAAATTGCACTTCACCAGTAGTATATAATTATTCCTGTTAGTGTATATCTTATAGTATTAAATTTTCTAACTGTTACTATCTGGTCTTACTTTATATTCCATTTTTTAAAAATGAATTTTAAAAATTCATTAATTATACACACTTTAAGAACATAAACCTGTTTTTTTATTTAAGAAATTGTTTTATATATGTTTAAACAGTTTCATGAATATGTCCTTTCTAATTTCACATAGGCCGAGAACTCTTCCCAAGCATGGTGCTGCATGTGGCTTCAGTGGTTCTACCAGGTGGAAAGGAGTGTCTTTCTCAGATTCAGTGGAGTCAACTCCTTTGCCTTCCATCGAAGATCGTCTGGCTGTTCTCTGCCCTTCTCAGGAGCTTCTGGAATATTATCAAAAGAAGATGGCTGAGTGTGAGGCAGAAAATGAGGATCTGCTGAAGAAACTGGAGCTGTACAAAGAAGCTTGTGAAGGACAGGTAAAAAAGAGATGAGCCCTAACCGGTTTGGCTCAGTGGATAGAGCGTCGGCCTGCGGACTGAAGGGTCCCGTGTTTGATTCCAGTCAAGGGCATGTACCTTGATTGCAGGCACATCCCCAATTGGGGGTGTGCAGGAGGCAGCTGATAGATGTTTCTCTCTCATCGATGTTTCTAACTCTCTATCCCTCTCCCTTCCTCTCTGTAAAAATCAATAAAATATATATTTTTTTAAAAAGATGATACATTTCCTTTTAGGACTCTGATGGAGTGTAGTTATGACTGAGAGAAGATCTGTAAGTAACAGCTTGTATCACAACAGATATTTTTCAATTCCCTTCTACCCCAGCCTTGCAACCTACCCTTTGGGTCCCTCATTAGACCATAATCCCCAAACACTGCTCCACCTCTAAAATCTTAAACTTTTATGTCTCGGTCTCTCTTATATTTCTAGTTCTTTCAGCCCTATACACCTGACTTTATTATTATCTCCATGGCTTCTTGACTTTTCAGTTTTCCAAGTGTTGCATGTCAGTTTTTAACATCATGTTCTTCCCTTCTAACCTGAACCCCAACACACTTCACTTTGGTAATAACTGTACTGCCTGCACAGGACTCCTTGCTTATTCTTTTGCTCCATGTGCATAACTAAAACTCTAGCTATAATTGAATCCTAGTCTGCTGGAGCAGGGTTTGTCAACCTTGGCACTATTAACATTTTGGCATTGGTAATTCTTTACCGTGGGACTATCCTATGAATTGTAGGATGTTTAGTAGCATCCTTGGCCTCTACTTACTAGATACCAGTAGCACACATAAGCGCACACACACCCCCTCACCACACCTCCCGTTGTGACCATCAAAAGTGCCTGCAGACATTGCCAAATTTCTCCTGAGGCACAGGAAAAATCGCCTCTGGTTAAGAATCACTGTCTTAGAAAAGGTCACAAATTGTTACAAAATAAACTCATGGTAAACAAATTCATTTGTATTTTCAGTCACTATACAGCAATTTCCTTACCTATCCTTAGTCAGTTCCTTCTCCCTCTCCACCTGTGCTATTGTAACTTCTCTACTCTCTTCCAGCCTGCAACCCCATCTTAGCCGTCTTTTCTCAGGCACTCTTGCTTCCTGGTTCACAGAGGAAAAACCAGATGTCACGAGTGACTCCTTCCCACCTATCCACAATGTTACCTACCTGTGTCCATCTCTCTTCTTTCTTATTACTTCAGGGACAAGATATCTCTGCCTCTTTGAGCTGAATTGATTCAACACAAAACCACACCATTCTTTTCTTTCTAAAAGGATTGGCTTTTGAGCTGGGCCATAATGTGGAGGTCTAGAATTTATAGGATAAACACCATTTTTGAGCTGTGCTTACCCCTCTAACTATTCTCTTGTGTAGATAGCTCTTTCTTTTCTTAGCCCCACTACTCCTGGAATACTTTGGCTTTAGCACCCACTCTTGACTCTGTGCTACAGTTGTGTCTCTCGCCTTACTGTTCCACTAAAACTATTCTTGTGGTCTCTTCAGGCACTTTTGATGTGATCTCTTCTCTTTGTGACCTCTGTAGTATCTGTCCCTACTGACCTCTGCTTTCTGAAAACTCTTCCTTTTGATTTCCAGTTTTTATCTCAGCTCTCAGTCTCCATTAATGGTGCCCTTTCCTTAATCTTAAATGTCAATGTTTTTGCACATTCCACCATAAATGGTCTTATTTTTATCCATACCACCTCATATGGAATGATAACATCCAAATAGCTAGTGTTGAGTCTTTTCTCCTGAACTCCATGTCAGTATGTTTATATCTGAACTAATCTCGCTGTTCAACTCTATCCACACATCCACATATACCCCTACCATTTTCTTTCGCTCCATTTCTTATCTCTTAACTTTTTTCTTTATTCTGTGTCTTACTCAGGTATGATTGCCTGGAATTATGCCCTACCCCCATATTCAATTATTTAGTAAGTTCTATTGATTCTACTTCCTAAATATTCCTTAATCAGTTACGTCTTCATCATATTGCCTCAACCCTAGTTAAAACTCTCATTATAACTCACTTGCATTATTGCAATATCCTCTTTAACCAGTATTCCAGCTTCCAGTCTCATACCTCTTTAGTCTGCCTCTCACTTTTCACTTCAGTAACATTGAAATACTTGTAGCTGTCCAAACATTTAAGACTTTTTGATGGTTTGGTATTTACTGTTCTCTTTCCTGAGAGTACCCATCCTCATCTTGTCTCTAGCAGTCTTCATCTTGCAAGTTTCAACTTTTTTTAAAATCCTCACCCAAGGGTATGTTTTTTATTGATTTTAATCAGAGAGAAAGAAAGAAAGACCCATGAGAAACATTGATTTGTTGCATCCCATACGTGCTCTGACTGGGAATTGAACCCGCAACCTAGATATGTGCCCTGACCGTGAATGAAATCCGCAACCTTTTGGTGTATGGAATGATGCCCTAACCAACTGAGCCATTCAGCCAGGGCCAAGTTTCAACATTTTGATGGTGGTCTCTGACTTTCCAAAAAGGCTTCAGAGATTTTACTCCTGCTGTACTTTCCCCCTCTATCATTTTACCAGCTATATTCCTCCATTAAATAATTATTTTGTTTGCATGTCTGTCTCTCCACAAAATTCCTCCGCTCTAGGTAGGAAACATACTGTTTTATCTTTGTGTTCCATAATTTCATAATGCTTATTGAATAGAAAGCATTTTTTAAACATTGTGAATAGAACAGGTGAGTCATCTGGCATTCTGGATTTTATGGTCTGTAAAAGGAAGATATGAGAGCTTTGACATTATATGCAAACATTATACTCACCCTGTAGATTTTAAACTCAAGTCAATATACAACTTATTATTGCTGTCATTGGACGTCTGTATTGGTGAAAACATTCACATTGTAATGTTTCTACAAAAACTCACTTTTCCATATCTAATAAGAGATACTCCTGTGAGGCTCAATATTTTCAACTACTTTTTTTTCCCCAGCACAAACTAGAATGGGATTTGCAGCAGAGGGAAGAAGAGATTGCTGAATTGCAGAAAGCTCTGAGTGATATGCAAGTCTGCCTCTTCCAGGAACGGGAACATGTTTTGCGCCTCTACTCAGAAAATGATCGACTGAGAATCAGGTACCAAGTAGGAGAAGGGAAATGTGGGAGTTATATTTCTAAATTAAGATAAGTTTCTCTGTGGTAATCCTGTTAGGTTGTATTTTCCAGGAAAAAGGCTCTGAGATGGAGATTTGCCTGCAGGTTAGTAGGGAGGCTCTCAAGAATGACGTTTGTGAGAAGACTTGAGCAGGGGAAGAATTTGAACTGTGTGTGACACAGTGGTAACAGAGGCTTTTAGCCAACCCTATAGGGAGCTCTGAGGCTGGGACAGTTTTTCAGAGACAAAGGAATCAGATTTTTGTACCTTTACAGCAATCAGTCATTTGATGTAGCCTGCCACCAGGGAGGGGATGTAAACTTGAGAGAGGCAGCCCCCTTCAGCCAAAGGCAATTCCTGGAGAAGGACTCAACAACTGAGGGATAAGGATCTTGGTCCTCAAGGTGGTATCTGAGCAGTGTCCAGCATCCACTATAGTACACTTTTAAAATAAAATAACTTCGTACTTTTCAGTTACAGTTGATGTACAGTATCATTAGTTTCATGTGTACAACCCAATGATTAGACATTTATATAACTTACAAAGTGATCACCCCAATAAAACTAGTACCCACCTGGCACCATATGCAGTTATTACAATATTATTGACTATAATCCCTATACTGTACATTATATCCCATAATTCTTCTGTAACTACCAATTTGTACTTCTTAATCCCTTTGTTTTTCACCCATTCCCCAAACTCCCTCCCATCTGGCAACCATCAAATATTTTCTTATCTTTGAGTCTGTTTCTATTCTGCTTGTTTGTTTATTCTTTTGATTCCACATATAAGTGAAATCATATGGCATTTTTCTTTCTTTGTATGATTTATTTCGCTAAGTACAGTACCCTGTAGGTCCATCCATGTTGTTGCAAATGGCAAAGTTTCATTACTTTTTTATGGCTGAGTCATATTCCATTGTATATTGCAACATTTCTTTATCCATTCATCTATTGATGGACACTTAGGTTGCTCCTGTATCTTGGCTATCGTAAATATGCTGCAGTGGAACATATGGATGTATATGTCTTTGCTTTTTTATTTTAATCTTTATTGTTGAGAGTATTACAGGTGTCTTCCTTTCCTTCCCCATCCCCAGTGCCCGCCTCCACCCATCTGCCCCACCCCAGGTCTTCATCACCCTATTGTCTGTGTCCATAGGTAATGCATATATGCATATAAGTTCTTCGCTTAATCTATTCCTGCCTCCTCCTCCCTTCCCTCTGAGATTTGTCAGTCTTTTCTGTGTTTTCATGCCTCTGGTTATATTTTATTCAATTTGTTTTGTTCATTATATTCCTTGTTTGTTTTGATTTTTAGATTCAATTTCTTTTTATTTTTTATTTATTTATTTATTTTTTCTTAATTAAATCTTTATTGTTCAGATTATTACAGGTGTTCCACTTTTTTTCCCCCCATAGCTCCCCTCCACCTGATTCCCCACCCCACCCCATGCCCTTACCCCCCGCCACTGTCTTCATCCATAGGAGTAAGATTTTTGTCCAATCTCTTCCCGCAACCCTCACACTTGCTTCCCCTGAGAATCGTCAGTCCACTCCCTTTCTATGTCCCTGATTCTATTATATTCACCAGTCCATTCTGTTCTTCAGATTTTTTATTCACTTGATTTTTAGATTCACTTGTTGGTAGGTATGTATTTGATGTCATTTTGTTGTTCATAATTTTTATCTTTACCTTTTTCTTCTTCTTCTTCTTCTTAAAGAATACCCTTCAGCATTTCATGTAATCCTGATTTGGTGGCGATGAACTCCTTTAGCTTTTTCTTGTCTGTGAAGCTCTTTATCTGACCTTCAACTCTGAATGATAGCTTTGCTGGGTAGAGTAATCTTGGTTGTAGGTTCTTGCTGTTCATCACTTTGAATATTTCTTGCCACTCCCTTCTGGCCTGCATAGTTTCTGCCGAGAAATCAGCTGACAGTTGTATGGGTACTCCCTTGTAGG
The DNA here is from genome assembly GCA_026230045.1 of Corynorhinus townsendii. NCBI lineage: Eukaryota > Metazoa > Chordata > Mammalia > Chiroptera > Vespertilionidae > Corynorhinus > Corynorhinus townsendii. The sequence goes on along the minus strand of JAPDVU010000003.1, from coordinate 126,029,254 downwards.
TAATTAACTGTTTTTCTCTTGCTGCTTTTAATATTCTCTCTTTGTCTTTTGCCCTTGGCATTTTAATTATGATGTGTCTTGGTGTGGTCCTCTTTGGGTTCCTCTTGTATGGGGTTCTGTGCGCTTCCTGAACTTGTAAGTCTATTTCTTTCACCAGGTAGGGAAAGTTTTCTGTCATTATTTCTTCTAATAGGTTTTCAATATTTTGCTCTCTCCCTTCTTCTGGCACCCCAAAAATTCGGATGTTGGTTCGCTTAAAGTTGTCCCAGAGGCTCCTTACATTATATTCATATTTTTGGATTCTTTTTTCTTTTTGTTTTTCTGGTTGGATGTTTTTTGTTTCCACATATTTCAGATCTTTGGTTTGATTCTTGGGGTATGTTGATCTACAGTTGAGTTTCTGTATATTCTTTATTTCAGACAGTGTATGCTTCATTTCTGACTGGTCCTTTTCCATTTTTTTGGCATTCTCATTAAGGTCCTTGAAGGTCTCACTAAGCTCCTCAGAAGTGTCATCAAGTTTCTCGGCAGTTTTTAGAAGATTCTTGAGTAACCTTATAAATGTGATTCTGAACTCTATGTCATCCAGTAGTTTGCTTTCCTCCGTTTCTTTCATTCGTGACATGTTTCTTTGTTTCTGCATTTTGGCTTCTTCCCTGTGTTGATGGAGTGGCTTTATGTGGTAGGTGACCTATAGGGGGCAGTAGCTCAGCCTCCCCAATCACCTGATGTGGATGCTCTTGGTACACCCCTTTGTGGGCTGAGTGCAAAGTCTTGGTGTAGTTAAGCCTGAATTGCTGTTGGTACGCTGGGAGGAATTGACCTCCAGGCCAATTAGCTGTGAGCACTCCCTGTGTCTATAATGGAAGAAGTGCTGCGCTTATGGGGCAGGACTTGTTTCAGTGGGGCTTTGGTGCTCACTGAGTCTGCCTCTTGAATGTGTCACTTATGGATGTGAGGAGTTGAAATCTGTTGTCTCACACTGACCACTAGGTACACTGGCTTCTGGATCTCCAATGGGGTGCAGGTCAGCTACTGTCTGAGGCCACTCAGCAGGAGCTACAGTGAGAGCTACAGTTTTCTCCTCTTTGCTTGGGGTTTGGAGGTTTTGGAGCTGTCTGACCCGGGCTGCAAGTTTTCTAGGTTAAGCTGCAATAGGGCAGGCTTTCTTATGCTAATTGAGCTGCTTGGAGCTTTGGTGGGTTTGTAGGTTGTGTGGGGCGGGGTCTCAGGGCGTCACTAGGTTAGGGCGTGGCAAACAGCAATGGCTGCTAGTAAGCCCGCTCTGTGTCCCGACCGTGTCCTGGAATCCTGTGCCCCAGTGCCGTAGACAATTATTCCTGCGCGCAGCTCTGCTAGCAAGCCACTCTCACTGGCAGACAGTCCAGCTTCTCCCCGTAGGAGTTTGGGTCCCCCGCGTCTCCCCAGAGACTGGAATTCAGAGTAATCGGGGGCTTGTCTCCCTTCGGGTTGAAAAAAGCAACGCACCTAGTCGCCCGCCGCCAGCCCGGATCACGCGCCTCCGTACCTCAGCTTTTCAGCGCTCGTGCACGTCTCAATGCTCTTTTCTCTTTCCTTCTAGTTGTAGAACTTCCACTCAGCCAGCTTTCCCGTGGTGCTGGGTGATAGACGTTTTATCTTTTAGTTGCAGTTTAAATTGTTGTCGGAGGCAGCAGTTTAGGTGTTTACCTATGCCGCCATCTTGGATTCCCTCAATTTCTTTTTAAATACATTTTTATTTATTTCAGAAAGGAAGAGAGAGGGAGAGAGAGATAGAAACATCAGTGATGAGAGAGAATCATTGATTGGCTGTCTCCCGCATGGCCCCACTGGAAATTAAGCCTGCAACCCAGGCTTGTGCCATTGACCAGAATCGAACCTAGGACCCTTCAGTCTGCAGGCCGACGCTCTATCCACTGAGCCAAACCAACTAGGGCTAAATTCAATTTTTTAAAATATATTTTATTGATTTTTTTACAGAGAGGAAGGGAGAGGGAGAGAGAGTTAGAAACATTGATGAGAGAAACATCGATTAGCTGCCTCCTACACACCCCCTACTGGGGTTGTGCCCGCAACCAAGGTACATACCCTTGACTGGAATCGAACTTGGGACCTTTCAGTCCGTAGGCCAACGCTCTATCCACTGAGCCAAATGGGTTAGGGCTAAATTCAATTTTTTTAAAAAAAATCTGACAGTTTATTAATTTATTTTAAAAGTTTTATTTAGTCCCAGCCACTTAAAGCCACCTTTCTTTCTTTCTTTTTTTTTTTTTTTTTAATATATTTTTATTGATTTCAGAGAGGAAGGGAGAGGGAAAGAGAGCTAGAAACATCAATGATGAGAGAGAATCATTGATTGGCTGCCTCCCAAACGCCCCCTCACTGGGGATTGAGCCGACAACCCAAGCATGTGCCATTGACTGGAATCGAACCAGCGCTCTTCAGTCTGCAGGCTGATGCTCTATCCACTGATCCAAACCAGCCAGGGCTAGATTCAATTTTTGATTCAATAAATACATATTGCCATGTTATTATTCTATTTTTTATCTCCTCCTCCTCCCCTTCTTCCTCTTCCTCCTCCACCTCTTCCTTCTTCTTTTTCTTCTCTTCCTTCTTGTCCTCCTCCTGTTTCTATCTCCTCTTTCCTCCTGCTCCTTCTCCTTCCTCCTCCTTCACTTCTTCCTCCTCCACCTTTCAACATTTCATGTAATACTGGTTTGGTGGTGATGAACTTCTTTAGCTTTTTCTTATCTGTGAAGCTCTTTATTTGACCTTTAATTCTAAATTATAACTTGCTGAGTGGAGTAATCTTGGTTGTATGTCCTTGCTATTCTTCACTTTGAGTAGTGTCCTCTGGCCTGCAAAGTTTCTGTTGAGAAAACAGCTGACAGTCTTATGGGTGCTCCCTTGTAGGTAACTAGCTGCTTTTCTCTTGCTGATTCTAAGATTCTCTCTTTGTTTTTAACCTTTGTCATTTAAATTATAATGTGTCTTAGTGTGGGCCTCTTTTAGTTCATCTTGTTTGGGACTCTCTGAGCTTCCTGGACTTGTATGTCTATTCCTTTCACCAGGTAAGGGAATTTTTCTGTCATTATTATTATTTTTTTTAATAAATCTTTATTGTTCAGATTATTACAAGTGTTCCTCTTTTTTTCCCCCCATAGCTCCCCTCCAACTGATTCCCCACCCCACTCCATGCCCTTACCCCCCGCTACTGTCTTCATCCTTAGGTGTAAGATTTTTGTCCATTCTCTTCCTGCGCCCCTCACACCCTCTTCCCCCTGAGACTTGTCAGTCCATTCCCTTTCTATGTCCCTGATTCTATTATGTTCACCAGTCCATTCTGTTCTTCAGATTTTTATTCACTTGATTTTTAGATTCACTTGTTGGTAGGTATGTATTTGATGTCATTTTGTTCAAAATTTTTTATCTTTACCTTTTTCTTCTTCCTCTTCTTCTTAAAGAATACCCTTCAGCATTTCATGTAATCCTGGTTTGGTGGTGATGAACTCCTTTAGCTTTTTCTTGTCTGTGAAGCTCTTTATCTGACCTTCAACTCTGAATGATAGCTTTGCTGGGTAGAGTAATCTTGGTTGTAGGTTCTTGCTGTTCATCACTTTGAATATTTCTTGCCACTCCCTTCTGGCCTGCATAGTTTCTGCTGAGAAATCAGTTGACAGTCGTATGGATACTCCCTTGTAGGTAACTAACCGTTTTTCTCTTGCGGCTTTTAATATTCTCTCTTTGTCTTTTGCCCTTGGCATTTTAATTATGATGTGTCTTGGTGTGGTCCTCTTTGGATTCCTCTGGTATGGGGTTCTGTGCGCTTCCTGGACTTGTAAGTCTATTTCTTTCACCAGGTAGGGAAAGTTTTCTGTCATTATTTGTCATTATTTTTTCTAATAGGTTTTCAGTATTTTGCTCTCTCTCTTCTTCTGGCACCCCAATAATTTGGATGTTGGTATGCTTAAAGTTGTCCCAGAGGCTCCTTACACTATCTTCATATTTTTGGATTCTTTTTTCTTTTTGTTTTTCTGGTTGGGTGTTTTTTGTTTCCTCCTATTTCAGATCTTTGGTTTGATTCTTGGGATACACTGATCTACAGTTGATTTCTGTATATTCTTTATTTTAGACAGTGTATGCTTTATTTCTGACTGGTCCTTTTCCATTTTTTTGACATTCTCATTAAGATCCTTAAAGGTCTCACTAAGTTTCTCGGCAGTTTTTAGAAGATTCTTGAGTAACCTTATAAATGTGGTTCTGAACTCTATGTCGTCCAGTAGTTTGTTTTCCTCCATTTCTTTCATTCGTGACATGTTTCTTTGTCTTCGCATTTTCGCTGCTTCCCTGTGTTGATGGAGTGGCTTTGTGTGGTAGGTGACCTATAGGGGGCAGTAGCTCAGCCTCTCCAATCACCTGAGGTGGACACTCTTGGTACACCCCTTTGTGGACTGAGTGCAAAGTCTTGGTGTAGTTAAGCCTTGATTGCTGTTGGGACACTGGGAGGAATTGACCTCCAGGCCAATTGGCTGTGAGGACTTGCTGTGTCTATAATGGAAGAACTGCTGTGCTGGAGACACGCTTATGGTACAGTACTTGTTTCAGTGGGGCTTTGGTGCTCACTGAGTCTGCCTCTTGAATGTGTCACTTATGGATGTGAGGAGTTGAAATCTGGTTTCTCACACTGACCGCTAGGTATGCTGGCTTCTGGATCTCCAATGGGGTGCAGGTCAGCTATTGTCTGAGTCCACCCAGCAGAAGCTACAGCGAGAGCTACAGTTCTCTCCTTTTTGCTTGGGGTTTGGAGGTTTTGGAGCTGTCTGACCCAGGCTGCAAGTTTGCTAGGTTAAGCTGCAATAGGGCAGGCCATTCTTATGCTAAAGCCGCTGCTTGGAGCTTGGGTGGGTTTGTATGTTGTGCAGGGCGGAGTCTCAGGGTGTCACTCGGCTAGGGCGTGGCAAACAGCAATAGCTGCCAGTTAGCCAACTCTGCATCTCTGACCGCGTCCCCACGTCCCCTGCCCCAGCGCAGTAAACAATTATTCTTGCGTGCACCTCTGCAAGCAAGCCATGCTCACTTTCCGACCCAATGGTAGACAGTCCAGCTTCTCCCCGTAGGAGTTTGGGTTCCCCGCGTCTCCCCAGAAACTGGATTTCAGAATAATGGGGAGCTTGTCTCCCTTTGGGTTGAAAAAAGCAATGCCTGCTGCCAGCCCGGATCGCGCGCCTCCGTACCTCAGCTTTTCAGCGCTTGTGCACGTCTCAATGCTCTTTTCTCTTTTCTTCTAGTTGTAGAACTTCCACTCAGCCAGCTTTCCCGTGGTTCTGGGTGATAGATGTTTTGTCTTTTAGTTGTAGTTTTGAAATTGTTGTGCGAGGCAGCAGTTTAGGTGTTTACCTACGCCGCCATCTTGGATTCCTCCTGTCATTATTTCTTCAATAGGTTTTTAACTTCTTGCTCCCTCTCTTCTCTTTCTGGCAGCCCTATGATGTGAATAGTTTGCTTGAAGTTGTCCTAGGCTCCATAGTCTTCATATTTTTGGATTCTTTTTGCTGTTCTGATTGGGTGTTTTTACTTCCTCATATTCCAAATTGCTGATTTTATTCTCGGTGTCCTCTACTGTTGATTCCTTCGAAGTTATTCTTAATTTCAGTTAGTGTATCCTTCGTTTCTAACTGATCCTTTTTTTATATTGTTGATGTTCTCATTAAGTTCCTTGAAGTATTCACAAAGTTCCTTGAAGTTCTCATTAAGTCCCTTGAGCATCCTTATAACCATTGGTTTGAACTCTGTATGTGGTAGTTTTCTTCTATTTCTTTTACTTCTTTTTCTGGAGATTTCTCCTTTTTTTTCGTTTGTAACATGTTTTTTTGTCCCCACATTTTGGCTGCTTCCCTGTGTTTGTTTCTATGTATTAGGTAGAGCTGCTGTGTCTCCTGAAATTGGTAGTGTGGCCTTGTGTAGTTGGTGTCTTGTAAGGCCCAGTGGGCTCAGCCTCCCCACCTGAGCTGGGCACTCTAGGTGAACCCCTGTGTGGGCTGTGTGCACAGTCTTGTTGTAGTTGAGCCTTGATTGGTGTTGGCATCACTGGGAGGAATTGACCCCCACCCAGGCTAATTGGCTTTGAGGACCAGCTGCGACTACAGAGGAAGAGCTGTGTGGGAGACACCCCTATGGAGCAGGACTTGCTTCAGTGGGGTTTTGATGTTCACTGAGTCTGTCCCTTGAGTGTGTCGCTTGCGAATGTGTAGAATTGTAATCTGGCATGGTCTGAAGCTGTCTACTGGGTGCACTGGCCTTGTGGCCCTGCTGGAGGTGCAAAGTCAGTCACTGCCTGGGGCTACCCATGAGGAGCTACAGAGCGATCTGCACATGGCTACTACTTGCGTTGGGCTTGGAAGTGCCTAGGAGAGGACAAGCTGTAAAGCAAGGCAGGCTGTTGCTAGTGCTGGCCTGGGGCCTCTTATTGAGTGGTATGGGACATACTGACACTAGCTGTTGCTTGTCTGAGAGTTTTTAGAAAAGTCTGAAGCTTGAGCCAGGACAGGCCATTCATATGGAAAAGCCACTGCAAACAGCTTGGGTGGGGCTGCAAATTTGGTGAGTCAGGGTCTCAGTGAATCACCAGGGTGGAGCTAACAGTATAAGCCAGGTTAATAGAGACTCAGGTATGACCCCTGCTGGTCAGCTCTGGGTTGCGGGGAGGTCTCAGCATAGGAACAATGACTGCTGCGAGCACCCCTGTCTGGGACAAAGCCACCCTCAAGTTCTTGCTCCAATGCCAGACAATCCACTTCTCCCTGTATGTCCCTGAATCCCCCATAGCCACTGCCCCGGCACTGAAGCTCAGAGGGAGTGAATCCGAGTAAATCCGTGCATGTGTCCTTTAAGAGGAATTGTCTGGATCTCCATTAGCCACCTTGTCACTCAGCCACAATCTCTGCTGGTTTTTATAGCCTGAAGTTATGGGGGCTTCTCTTCACAGCATTAGAACCCTAGGCTGAGGAGTCTGGTGTGGGGCTAAGATCCCTTGCTCCTCAGAGGAGGCCTCTGCAACCTAGATATCCCTTCCAATTAAAGAAACACATCTGGCTGGCGTGGCCCAGTGGTTGAGAATTGACCTATGAACCGGGAGGTCATGGTTCAATTCCCATTTAGGGCACATGCCTGGGTTGTGGGCTCGATCCCCAGTGTGGGGCATGCAGGAGGTAGCCGATCAATGATTCTCATTACTGATGTTTTTCTCTCTCTCTCCCTCTCACGTCCTCTCTGAAATTAATAAAAATATATATTTTTTAAAAAGATATGATTAAAAAAAAAAAAAGAAACGCCTCACATAGGTGTTGGACTAGCCTGATACATGCCTCCACCCCTCCTGCCAGTCTCAGTGTGGCTTCTCCTTTAATTCCTTAGTTGTAGGGCTTCCATTCAGCCAGATTTCAGGTGGTTCTGAATGATAGTTCTGTATTTTAGTTGTAATTTTGATGTAGCTGTGAGATGTGGTGAGTACCAGTTTACCTATGCCGCCATCTTGGTTCTTTCTTTGTCTTTTCAATTTAGTGTTTTGGATTTCATCAGATAAATACCCAGAATGGAATTGCTGGATCAAATGCTGTTTCTATGTTTAATTTTTTTGAGGCACCATGATACTATTTTTCATACTGGCTGTACCATTGTACATTCGTGCCAGCAATGCACAAGGGTTTCACTTCCTTCATATGCACACCAACATTGGTTTTCTATTTTTTAAAATAATAGCCATTATAATGGGTGTGAAGTAGTACTCAAGTGGTTTTGATTTGCATTGCCCTATTTAGTGATACTGAGAATTTTTCACATGCTTATTGGTCATTCATATATCTTCTTTTTTTTTTTTTTACCATTTTTTTTTATTGTTTTAAGTATTACAAATAGTAGTACATATGTCTCCTTTTTTTTTTTTCTCCCATTGACCTCCCCCCGACCTCCCCTACCCCCCAGTACATGCCTTCACCTGCCCGCCCTCCCCCCCCCCCCCAGTGTCTTATATCCATTGGTTGTGCTTATATGCATGCATACAAGTCCTTCGGTTGGTCTCTTACAGCCCCCCTCGCCCAACCTCCCCTGCCTTCCCGCTGTAGTTTGACAGTCTGTTCAATGCTTCTTTGCCTCTGTATCTTTTTCCCACCATTTCTTTCCTTTAAAAAGTTTTGCCTTTGCCATATATCTTCTTTAGAGAAACGTTTATTCAAGACATTTTACCATTTTTAGTTGGATTGTTTGTTTTATTGTTGCTGTTGAGTTTTAAGAATTTTAAGATATATTTTGGATATTCACTATCAGCTGAGTGATTTGCAGACGTTTTCTCCCATTCTGAGAGCTGTCATTTTACTCTGTTAATACTGTTCTTTGGTGCACAAATTTTAATTTCCATTTTGTATATTTTTATATTTTTGTATATTTTTTCTTTTGTTGCTTCTGCCTTTGGTGTCATATTCAAGAAATCATTGTCTCCAATGTCACTATTTTTTCTTCTAGGAGTTTTATGGTTTTTGCTCTTACATTTAAGTCTGTGGTCAATTTTGAATTATTTTGTGAATGTGTTGTTAGGTACCTGTGCAATTTCATTGTTTTGCATATGGATATCCAGTTTTCTCGGCACCATTTGTTGAAGACTTATCTTTTCCCCCATCTAAGTTGAAAATAATGTAACCTTATATGTGGGACTTATTTCTGAGCTCTCTATTTTATTAGCCTAACTATATGTCTGTCATTATGCCAGTACCACACTGTTTTGATTATTGTAGCTTTATAATAAGTTTTGAAATTGGGAAGTGTGAGTTTTCCAGCTTTGTTCTTTTCTCAAGATTGTTTTGACTATTTGGTCTCCTGAGATTTAATATGAATTTTAGGATGGATTTTTTTATTTTTGCAAAAAATGTCATTGGGATTTTGATAGGAAATGCACTGAATCTGTAGATTGCTTTGGGTAATATTGACATCTTAATATTAAATCTTCCTACCATGGACATGGGATGTCTTTCTATTTATTTATTTGTTCTTTAATTCCTTTCAGCAGTGTTTTCAGTGTAGAAGCCTTTCACTTAAGTTAATTCCTGTGTATTATTTTGATGCTATTGTAAGTTTAATTCTTTTTTTTTTTTATAAATCTTCATTATTGAAAGTATTACATATGTCCCTTTTTTTTTCACCCATTGCCCTCTCTCACCCCTCCCCCCAAGCCTTCACCACACCCTCTCTGTATCTATGGGTAAGTTTAATTCTTAATTGTTCATTGTTAGTGTATAGAAATGCAGTTGATTTCTGCATGTTGAATTTTGTTTTCCTACTTTGCTGAATTCAATGATCAGTTCTAAGAGTTGTGTTTTGGATTTTGTTTTGTTTGATATTTTTGGTTGAAGCGTCTGGTGTGGGGAACCCTTATGGTTTTCTACATTTTTTATCATGTCATGCATGAACAAAGATGATTGTATCTCTCCTTTTCCAGTTTGCATATCTTTTATTTTTTTGCTTACTTGCTCTGAGTAGGACTTATAATACTATCCTGTTTAATAAAAGGCTAATATGCAAATCGACTGACCGGCAGAACGACCAGTCACTATGATGCCCACTGACCACCAGGGAGCAGATGATCAATGCAGAGCTGCCCCCTGGTGGTCAGTGCACTCCCACAGGGGAAGCGTCGCTTAGCCAGAAGCCAGACTCATGGTTGGCAAGCCCAAGGGCAGTGACGGGAGCCCTCCTGCCTCCACTGTAGGTGGGTGATAAGGAGCGAGAAGTCCTAGACTGCTAGAGCACCTGACTGCGAGAGGGATGTCTGCCTCCTGGCTTAGGCCCTATCCCAACGGTGATTGGGCCTAAGCCAGCAGGCGGACATCCCTGAGGGGTCCCAGACTGAGAAGAGGGCGCAGGCCAGGCTGAGGGACCCCTTCCTCCAGTTCACAAATGTCATGCAGTGGGCCTCTAGTTTTAAATAAAAGTTGTAAATGTGGGCATCCTTGTCTTGTTCTTGATTTTAAAGGAAAACTTTCAGTCTTTAACCATTGAGTGTGATGCTCGCTTAGGTTTTTCATACAGGGCTTTTGTTTTATAGAGGTTATTTTCTTCTATTCCTTTGTTGAGTATTTATATCATATAAGGGTGTTGAATGTTGTCAAATGCATTTTTTTTAAAATCAATTGATGATTTTATGTTTTCCCTCCTTCATTCTGTTAATATGGTATATTACACTTACTGATTTTTATGTTGAACTATGCTTGTATTCCAGGAATAAACTGCACTTAATTGTGGTATATAGCCTTTTAGTATGCTGCTGAATTTGGTTTGCTAGTATTTTGTTGAGAATTTTTGCATCAGTGTTCATAACAGATATTGGTCAGTAGTAGTTATCTTTGTTTGGCTTTGGCATCAGGGCAATGCTGGATTCATAGAATGAGTTAGCAAGTGTTGCCTCTTTTTCAGTTTTTGGAAAAGTTTGGGAATGATTGGTGTAGACCTTTAAATGTTTGGTGTAATTCACCAGTGAAGCTATGAGGTCTAGGGTTTTTGTTTGTCAGGTTTTTTATTACTCATTCAATCTCCTTAATAGTTCTAGCTTTGACCTAATTAATGCAGAACTTCTTTTCAACTGAAAGCTCACCTTCCATGTCACTTAATACATGGGTCAGAGCATTGTTTAGAAGTATGGGACGTGGTTTCTCCAGAACCTGAAGAGTCCTTCTCTGCATTATGCTTCCTTCTTGGTGATGGTAGGTGTGAGATGCAATAATTTGTTCTTTACTTTGAAGGGAATGTTCTGGCATGCCTAGAGTGGACCCCTAAAACTTCACTGATGTGCTTTGTAAAGTTTGCGTCAAACCTTCTGGAGCACATTTATCTTACCAAGGGTTCTAATGCATTTGCCATTTCTTTTATTTATTTTTTTAGTGATTTCAGAGAGGAAGGGCGGGAGAGATAAAAACATAAGTGGTGAGAGAGAATCATTGCTTGGCTGGCTGCCTCCCGCAGGCCCCCTACTGAGGATTGAGCCCACAACCCAGGCATGTACCCAGACCGGAAATCGAACCCTGACCTCCTGGTTCATAGGTCAATGCTCAACTACTGAACCACACCAGCTGGGCACCATTTTTTGTCTATCCAGTCTGATTTAATATATCACCAATAGTGAACTAATGTAATCTATAGCAGTGTTCACCAACTGGTGGTCCGTGGACTACTGGTGCTCTGTGAGGTCCAAAAGGTTGGCGACTGCTGATGTATAGGATGGGCAGATCCTGGTCCCTTTGTGTAAATATTTCTCTTTTCTGCATCCAGCGCGGCTAGAGAGCAGTCCAGTTCCTGAGTAGGGGCGGCTGGGGGTTGAGAAAAATGAAAGAAAAAGACAGACACAGAGATAGAAATAAAAAGCTGGGGCTGGGTGGGACCGCTGCCCTCTTCTGAGAGACAGTGACCCAGAGCTGATGCAGTGTGTTTATTTTATACCCCCAAATACCAGGAAGTTTTACTAAAAGTCAAGACAAAGGAGATTATTTGCATTCTAGGGTGGGCCAGGGTCGTATTCATTCCTGGTGCTTGGCTGGATTTACACAATAGAACCCACTCCCTGGCACCTGGGCAGAAATGAAGGTCAAGCTGACAACACTTCTGCCTTTTGGTAGAATGTGTTTCCAGGGTGTGGCTTTGCTGACACCACTGGATTCAGCTGACAATTTAAAGAAATGCCCATGTGCCTTCCCAAGCACTCTCTACACCTTTGGACTGATTTTATAGAGCAGAAGAGACTTAGTCCTAGAGAAAGACTACAAAGATATACTGTTGTTCACCACACATGAATGAGAACTGCTTACGGTCCTGTTAGGAATGGGTAAGAATACATGAGCTTAATCAGTAGCCACATGTCATATACCTAAAACCAAGGTAATCTGCTATAGCAAAAATAATACATTGAGCATAGTTACTGAATTGGGACCTACTAGTACTTCGTAGTTGTCTACTATTATCAATCTGGTTATGCATAGGTCATACTTGTGAATGAAATGAGGGTTTGATGGAGGCCTTCACCTGTACATTCTTTGGGTCTTTATTTACCATCTAGGGGTGAGGAGGGGCAGTTACAGAGGCTTCCAACTTAGCATAACCCAGAAGCCAAAAAACCAATTTGGAGGTTTTGCCAACTACCAAATATGTTCATTCCAATTACTCATTTGGAGATGGGGAAATGGTCACTGATTGAGCCTGGATCCAGTGAACCTATTGTGAGCTGGACCTGGACTAAAATTCCATTTATTACATGGTTCCCGTATGCCCTACTGCCATGATAATGCTTCAAGTCACCAGGTATCAATGTCAGCTCAGTCCATATATCTAGCAATCTTTGAAATGCCTGGGTATTTCTTTTTCCCCACTGTACAATTACTTGAATAAATGGCCATAAGCCCTTTGGGGAAGGACCGGGGAAGTCATTATCATGTACACTTGATTTGGTGTCACTGGCTGACCCAATTCATCCTTCAGGTCATAGTCTCTGGGTCTTAAAACTGTCTGAGGTGTGGAAAATGGGGATTGTGATTTTACATAGGGCACCATGATCAGCCTCCCCCGCTCTTTGATTTATTTCAGTTGTTTAAGTTATACACTGTTTACCTGTTGAGCCTTCCCATCTGTCTTGCTGCTAAAAATTTTATGTTCCATAAATCATCTCCATATCACTGGCTCTGAAATCTAAGTTTAGAGTTTATTTCCTTGGTCCATATTTATATATATAAAAGCCTAAGTGACCATTCGACTGTTCGACCGGTAACTATGATGTTCTCTGACCACCAGGGGGCAGACGCTCAGTGCACAGGCATGGAAACATGGAACAGACAGGTGAATCTCAGAAGGAAGAGGGGAGGAGAGAGAGTGGGAAGAGATTAACCAAATATCTTATATGCATACTAGAGGCCCAGTGCACCAATTCGTGCACTGGTGGAGTCCCTCATCCTGGCTTGCGGGGAGCGGGCCGAAACCAGCCTGGTGCATGGATTTGTGCACCAGTGGGGTCCCTCGGCCTGGCCTGTGAGGATCGGGCCAAAACTGTCAGTCTGACATCCCCCAAGGGGTCCCAGATTGCAAGAGGGCACAGGCCAGGCTGAGGGACCCCACCAGTGCACAAATCCGTGCATCAGGCCTCTAGTCTGATATAAACTGTCTTAGGTTGGGTTCCCTGGGAAACATACTCTCAATGGAAATATACTTGCAGGAGGTTTATTGGGGAGGGTTTTCAGGAATAACTACTTATGAGGGAATAAGGAAAGTTTGATTGGGCAGAAGTTTAACTGTGATTCAGTTACAGCTGGACTCAGCCAATGCCATAGGGTGTCTCTATATCCTGAATTGAGACAAGGGGATTGGGCTTTTGTACCCCTCCTTAGCCAGGCACTGGGTGCAGACTATTCTTTGGCTAAGGCAGTCCCCCTTAACTGATGTCAGTTCTGGAGAGAGATTCAGCTGTGAGCAATGGTCTGCAGTGCTGTGGTAGTTGGGAGAATCCTATATACCAGCTAATATGCAAATTGTCCTCTCAACTGGGAGTTCAGCCAGGGGGCAGGGCTGGCCAACTTTCCACGGCCCCTCCACCCTGTTGACCCCGCCTCCAATCCCCCCCCCCCCATCGGGGGCGGGTGGGCCGGCTGGCCAACCTCCCGCATCCCCTTCTCTGGGCCAGCCGAGCCTGATCAGCCCTGATCAGAGTGGGCCGGCCAGACCCCACCCGTGCATGAATTCATGCACCGAGCCTCTAGTGAACTTATATCAGTCCTGAAGAGGAGCAATGTGCCTACCACCCACAATAATGCTTTTCTAGAACCAACTAAGAAATTAGTTTCTGGCCCCTTCTCTCTGAATTCCTAAGTATAAGTATCTGATGTTTTCAAAGTTACTGCTGAGGTATAAATAAATCCTATTCAATTTTAGTTTGAGGTTACCATTATTTAAACAAGTAAGTCAGAAGGGAGATCCTTTAAAAAAATTTACTTGCTCTGGACATAATGTGTGCTTACTCTTTATGAGATTTACAGGGAGCTAGAAGACAAGAAAAAGATTCAGAATCTCTTGGCTCTTGTGGGAACAGACACTGGAGAAGTGACCTATTTTTATAAGGAGCCTCCCAACAAAGTAAGTAAACTTTGGTATAGATAGCATGGTAAACATGGCTTTAGCAAAATATAGTCTTGGATCCATAATCAGAGATATTTTGGTGCTTGCTAAAGAAGTTAGAAGGAGAATTAGTTATCATACTCCCATGTCTACATAAGGTCTCAAAGCATTTTCTATAGTTACAAAATGCTTTCTGATTTTATTCTTTTTCTTCAAATTTTTTGGAAAGTAGCATTATTTACCCATTTCACTACTTGGAAATCTAAAGCACAGAGGAGTAGATGTTTTGGATGAAATTAGAAAGAAAAATTGGTTGTTTTGTGATGTTTGTTTTTTAATCCTCACTGAGGATATTTTTTCATTGATTTTTAGAGAGAGTGGAAGGGAGGGGAAGAGACAGAGAGAGAAACATCAGTGTGAGAAAGACTCATCGATTGGTTGCCTCCCGCATGCACCACCAGAGTCAGGGATTGAGCCTACAACTGAGGTATGTGTCCTTGACTGGAATTGAACCTGGGACCCTTTTGTCCATGGGCTGACACTCTATCCACTGAGCCATACTGGCTAGGGCCAGACTTAAGTTTTAATACTCAAGTTTCTTTATTAATCTTTGTTTATGCTGACTACAAAAATAATGCATGGTCTTTACTAAAAATAAACACAGAAATCTAACATATAAAAATGGCAGTCTCCCATATTGTAAACCCTAGACATAAAGCTGTTTTTCCATTCAAAAAGGAATATATGTGTATATACTATTTACATTTTTTTACTTCTCTAAACAGTGCCCCAATGAGCATCTTTATCCATATCTACATATGTATACTTCTATGTTTCCATTACTTTCCTAAAGGCCCTTGTCAAAGACCACTTTTTAAAATATATATATTTTTATTGATTTCAGAGAAGAAGGGAGAGGGAGAGAGAGGAACATCAATGATGAGAGAGAATCATTGATCGGCTGCCTCTTGCATAGCCCCCACCCTGGGACATGTGCCCTGACTGGGAATCAAACCGTGACCTCCTGGTTCCTAGGTTGATGCTCAACTACTAAGCCACACTGGCCAGGAAAATACCACTTTTTTAAAAAGCGGATATTACTAAATTACCCTGAAGGTTTTCTTTGTTTGTTTTTAGTTTGTATTACCAACACTGGGTTTTAAATAGTTTGTTACTTTGTCCACTTTGATCTCATATTTGTGACATTCCCATATGAGTATATCAATTTTAACCAATTTAATTTATGAATAGTGTTGATCTGTGGCACTAAAGCTCAAAAATGAAACATCATATATATAGGAAGGCTATTTCTATACTTTTTTTTTTCTTTTTCAGGTCAGCATTCTCCAAAAGACTATCCAGACTGTAGATATTTGTGAACGGAATGAATCTTCAGCTTTCAAAGCAGGTACTAACCATATTATAAATTCTCACTGGTGCAGAATTCAGAAACACAGTGCAAATAATTAGGATTTTTTTCTTCTATGCAGTGCTAATGAATGTTTATAATGATGCCTCTTGGTAAGCTTAAGGTTGTTTTTTTGTGTTTTTTTAACCTTTCCATGATGTTTTTGTTTTTTAAATAAATCTTTATTGTTCAGATTATTACAGGTGTTCCTCTTTTTTTCCCCCATAGCTCCCCTCCACCTGATTCCCCACCCCACCCCATGCCCTTAACCCCCGCCACTGTCTTCATCCATAGGAGTAAGATTTTTGTCCAGTCTCTTCCTGCACCCCTCACATCTGCTTCCCCTGAGAATCGTCAGTCCACTCCCTTTCTATGTCCCTGATTCTATTATATTCACCAGTCCATTCTGTTCTTCAGATTTTTTATTCACTTGATTTTTAGATTCACTTGGTAGGTATGTATTTGATGTCATTTTGTTGTTCATAATTTTTATCTTTACCTTTTTCTTCTTCTTCCTCTTCTTAAAGAATACCCTTCAGCATTTCATGTAATCCTGGTTTGGTGGCAATGAACTCCTTTAGCTTTTTCTTGTCTGTGAAGCTCTTTATCTGACCTTCAACTCTGAATGATAGCTTTGCTGGGTAGAGTAATCTTGGTTGTAGGTTCTTGCTATTCATCACTTTAAATATTTCTTGCCACTCCCTTCTGGCCTGCATAGTTTCTGTTGAGAAATCAGCTGACAGTCATATGGGTGCTCCCTTGCAGCAAGAGAAAAATTAACTGTTTTTCTCTTGCTGCTTTTAATATTCTCTCTTTGTCTTTTGCTCTTGGCATTTTAATTATGATGTGTCTTGGTGTGGTCCTCTTTGGATTCCTCTTGAATGGGGTTCTGTGCGCTTCCTGAACTTGTAAGTCTATTTCTTTCACCAGGTAGGGAAAATTTTCTGTCATTATTTCTTCTAATAGGTTTTCAATATTTTGCTCTCTCCCTTCTTCTGGCACGCCAAAAATTCGGATGTTGGTTCGCTTAAAGTTGTCCCAGAGGCTCCTTACACTATCTTCATATTTTTGGGTTCTTTTTTCTTTTTGTTTTTCTGGTTGGATGTTTTTCGTTTCCACATATTTCAGATCTTTGGTTTGATTCTTGGGGTAAGTTGATCTACAGTTGAGTTTCTGTATATTCTTTATTTCGGACAGTGTATGCTTCATTTCTGACTGATCCTTTTCCATTTTTTTGGCATTCTCATTAATATCCTTAAAGGTCTCATCAAGTTTCTCAGTGGTTTCAAGAAGATTCTTGAGTAACTTTATAAATGTGGTTCTGAACTCTATGTCATCCAGCAGTTTGCTTTCCTCCATTTCTTTCATTCGTGACATGTTTCTTTGTCTCCATATTTTGGCTGCTTCCCTGTGTTGATGGAGTAGCTTTGTGTAGTAGGTGATCTATAGGGGGCAGTAGCTCAGCCTCCTCAATCACATGAGGTGGATGCTCTTGGTACACCCCTTTGTGGACTGAGTGCAAAGTCTTGGTGTAGTTAAGCCTTAATTGCTGTTGGTACACTGGGAGGAATTGACCTCCAGGCCAATTAGCTGTGAGCACTCGCTGTGTCTATAATGAAAGAATGCTGCGCTGAAGACACGCTTATGGAGCAGGACTTGTTTCAGTGGGGCTTTGGTGCTCACTGAGTCTGCCTCTTGAATGTGTCACTTATGGATGTGAGGAGTTGAAATCTGGTGTCTCACACTGACCACTAGGTACACTGGCTTCTGGATCTCCAATGGGGTGCAGGTCAGCTACTGTCTGAGACCACCCAGCAGGAGCTACAGTGAGAGCTACAGTTTTCTCCTTTTTGCTTGGGGTTTGGAGGTTTTGGAGCTGTCTGACCCGGGCTGCAAGTTTGCTAGGTTAAGCTGCGATAGGGCAGGGCTTTCTTATGCTAAATCCGCTGCTTGGAACTTGGGTGGTTTTGTAGGCTGTGTGGGGCGGGGTCTCAGGGCGTCACTAGGCTAGGGCGTGGCAAACAGCAATGGCTGCTAGTTAGCCGGCTCTGCCCCAGTGCCGTAAACAATTATTTCTGCGTGCAGCTCTGCAAGCAAGCCACCCTCACTGGCAGACAGTCCAGCTTCTCCCCGTAGGAGTTTGGGTCCCCCGCGTCTCCCCAGAAACTGTATTTCAGAGTAATCGGGGGCTTGTCTCCCTTTGGGTTGAAAAAAGCAACGCCCGCCACCAGCCTGGATCACGCGCCTCCGTACCTCAGCTTTTCAGCGCTCGTGCACATCTCAATGCTCTTTTCTCTTTCCTTCTAGTTGTAGAACTTCCACTCAGCCAGCTTTCCCGTGGTTCTGGGTGATAGACGTTTTATCTTTTAGTTATAGTTTTGAAATTGTTGCGCGAGGCAGCAGTTTAGATGTTTACCTACGCTGCCATCTTGGATTCCCAAAATCCATGATGTTTTTGTTTATTTATTTAATTAGTTTTATTTATTGATTTTAGAGAGAGGGAGAAAGGGAGAGAGAGAGAAAAACATCAACCTATTGTTTCACTTATTTATGCATTCATTGCTGCTTGTATGTGCCCAACTGGGGATTGAACCCACAACCTTGGCATACTGGGCCAACACTCTAGCTGGTTTGGCTCAGTGGATAGTGTCGGCCTGCAGACTGAAGGGTCCCAGGTTCAATTCTGGCCAAGGGCACATGCCCAGGTTTCGGGCTTGGTCCCCAGTATGGGGCCTGCAGGAGGCAGCTGATCAATGATTCTCTCTCATCATTAATGTTTCTGTCTCTCTATCCCTGTCCCTTCCTCTCTGAAATCAATAAAGATATTTAAATACACACACACACACACACACACACACACACGTATATAAAATGAACATGCTTATGGTGACAAGTTGTAAAACAGACTTAGAAAACTTCTGGAAGCACAGAGTATTACTTAGCCACTCTAAGCCTCAGTCATCTTATCGCTCTCTTTTAATGGAAATCTTAATTTTCTTTTTTTCTATATACTAGAAGCCCAGTGCATGAATTCGTGCACGGGTGGGGTCCGGCCGACCCGCCCCAATCAGGGCTGATTGGGCCTGGCCAGGCCAGCCAGGGGACGGGGCCGTGGGTAGTTGGCCGACTTGCCCTGCCCCCGATCAGGGGGGCAGGGCCAGTTGGGGCAAGGGGCTACGGGCAATTGGCCAGCCGGCCCCACCCCAGATCAGGATGCGGGGGCTTATCAGGGGTGGGGTCATCTGCGGGGAGGGGCCTCAGGCAGTTGGCCGGCCGGCCCCATCCTCTAGTCAAAACACCCAGTCAAAGGGACAATTTGCATATTAGCCTTTTATTATATAGGACTAGAGGCCTGGTGCACGAAATTCATGCACGGGGGGTGGAGTCCCTCAGCCTGGCCTGCACCCTCTCCAATCTGGGACCCCTTAGGGGCAGTCAGACATCCCTCTCACAATCTGGGACCACTGGCTCCTAACCACTTGCCTGCCTGCCTGACTGATTGCCCCTAACCGCCTCTGCCTACCTGATTGCCAACTAACTGCTCCCCTGCCAGCCTGATGGCCCCCAACTGCCCTGCCCTGCTCTGCTGGCATGATGGCCCCCAGCTGCCCTGCTGTGCTGGCATAATGGCCCCCAACTGCCTCCCCTGCCGGCCTGAAGGCCCCCAACTGCCCTCCCCTGCTGGCCTGATCACCCATAACCACCTCTGCCTCAGCCCCCACCACTGTGGCTTTGTCCAGAAGGAAGTTGGACGTCCGGAAGATGGCCAGTCACTCGGTATAATTAGCATATTACCCTTTTATTAGTATAGATAATTGAAAATATAACATTATATTAGTTTCAAGTGTACAGCGTAATGGTTTGAAATTTCTATATATTACAAGATGATTACAACAATTAGTCTAGTTGACATCCATTATCGCACATAGTTACACACTTTTTTTCTTATGTTGTACCTTTAAGATTTATTCTCTTAGCATGAGCTTCTTGAATTATCCAAGAAATTAAATTTTGTTCTGTACAATTTTAGTGTTGCTTTTTAAATACCCTATACTAGAGGCCTGGTGCACAAATTTGTGCATGGGTGGGGTCCAGCCGGCCCACCCCAGTGGGGGCCTGTTGGGCCCAGCCAGCAGGGGGGAGGGACCACGGGTGGTTGGCTGGCTGGCCCTGCCCCCAATCGGGGTGTTGGGGGCCGATTGGGGGCCGGGGGGCCTGATCAGGGACCAGGCCGGTTGGCTGCTGCAGTGTAAGTCATAGCCACCAGTCATTCTGGTCGTTCTGCCATTCTAGTCGCTGGGCTTTTATATATATATATATAGATAATAAAACCCTAATATGCAAATTGACCAAACGGTGGAACGACCAGTCGCTATGATGCGCACTGACCACCAGGGGCAAACGCTCAACACAGGAGCTGCCCCCTGGTGGTCACTGTGCTCCCACAGCTGGAGCACTGCTCAGCCAGAAGCCAGGCTCATGGCTGGCAAGTGCAGCAGCGGTGGTGGGAGCTTCTCCTGCCTCCACAGCAGCACTAAGTAGCAGCGAGCCAAGTGGTAAGGAGCAACCAGGTGGGCAGTTAGGAGTGAGGGATCCCAGATTGCAGTCAGACATCCCCTGAGGGGTTCCAGATTATGAGAGTGCGCAAGCCGGGCTGAGGGTCCTCCCTCCCCTTGAACAAATTTTGTGCATTGGGCCTCTAGAATCTATAATAATAAAAGCATAATATGCTAATTAGACCAGACAGCCAAACAACCTTCCAGACATCCGTCCCAATGAAGCTGCAGCAGTGGAGGCCAAGGTGGTTAGGGGCGATCAGGCAGGCAGGTGAACAGTTAGGGGCGATCAAGCAGGCAGGCAGAGTGGTTAGGGGTGATCAGGCAGGCAGTTGAGCAGTTAGGGGCGATCAAGCAGGCAGGCAGAGTGGTTAGGGGTGATCAGGCAGGCAGTTGAGCAGTTAGGGGCGATCAGGCAGGCAGGAAGAGTGGTTAGGGGCAATCAGGAAAACAGGTGAGCAGTTAGGGGTGATCAGGCAGGCAGGCAGGTGAGCGGTTAGGAGCCAGCGGTCCGGGCCTCTAATATATATATTCTTATTGATTTCAGAGAGGGAGGGAGAGAGAGATAGAAACATCAATGATGCAAGAGACTCATTGATTGGCTGCCTCCTGTACACCCCCTATTGAGGATCAAGCTCAGAACTCAGGCATATGCCCTGACTGGGAATCAAACCGTGACCTGGTTCATAGGTCATTGCTCAACCACTGAGCTACACCAGCTATGCAGAGTTGCTTATTTTAACAATACATCATAATCAAAATGTTTAGATTTTTTTATTATTATTCCTTGCCCTTTCTGATTAAGATTTTGCAAAAATAGACACAGCTTCAAAGGAAAATTTAGTAGTGTGTTTTTCAGAAAGATGGGTATTATTATCCAGGTGACATCCAAGCAGAGTTCCCTTATAGAGATACCTATTTGAAAAATTAAGCATTAAAGTTATTATATGTTTTCCTTTTTCTATCTTTCCTTTTCTTTTGAGTAAAGGAAACCAATCTCCTCGCAAAAATAATGCTGAACTCGAAGAGCAAAAAGAAAAGCTAAGTAAAGGTCTTTATTATTTTTGTTTTCTATTTTAGATTCTAAAGTAAGCAAAAGAAAACCAGCAATGAGAGAGAAGGAAGAAAGTTCTGAGCAGTACCAAAGAGACATACAAACACTCATCCTGCAGGTAAAGAATTTGTTTTGACAGACAGAACAGTTTCTACCCATGAGCTTAGCTTTGCATACCGTGCCTTCACTGCCATGTAAGTATCTCCTTGCACTCGTTATATCAAGGCATCATGTGATTAAGAAAATTGAGGTTATTCCTACTTTACAGAAAATAATTATTCTGTATTAACCATTCTAGAGATGTTATTCTGAATCTTCATTTCACTCAGCTTGTATGCTAGGCCCTATGAAACAAAACCATCATACTGTAAGAATTCCCTTTATGGTTCCCTGAGGGATATACAGAGTAGTTGCAGTTGTCTGTGCTGATAGATCAGCCTTTGGGAGGTATATAAATTTATTTAGTGTTTGTGTTTTAAGTTTGGGAAAGTAATGAATCTTCCTCTTACTACCTGGTAATACTCTTATCATTTGAAACCATGATTTTTTTCATCTACTCGCGCTCAAGTTCCTGTCCTTATTGGGGCAGGGGGGTGGGGGGCGGGTAGGGATGGCTATTGATTTAAATGACAGTTCCTGTCTTTGGCCAGTACTGTATCTCCATTTGTTGTCAGATAGCCAGACTCAGAGAAGGAAGGAAATTACATTATACTCATTTTGGTCCACTTTTTAGATGAAAAAAAACAAAGAAAAGAATCATTCTGTTTCTGTGCAACTAGGGAGTATTTAAAAGGAAACAGTGCTAAAAGTTAAAAGGTGAAGAGGTGAGAATCTTAGGGTACGGGAAACTGGGCTTTCACTTTCTCTGTGTGATGCAGATGCTTTGCTCTGTGTGAACAGTCTGCTCTTGCGTAGCCTAACCACATTTACAAGTCACTAAATAAAGAGGAGTGCCTGTTGAGGTTTTTCTTCTATTTGTTTTGCTGCTCTGCTTTTGTTTTGTTTTTTTTTATTTGTGGGTTGTTGTTTTTGTGTGAATCCTCACTGGAGGATATTTTTTCCATTGATTTTTTAGAGAGTGGAGGGAGTAAGGGAGGGGAAGAGAGAGAAAAACATCAATGTGAGAGAGGCACATCTATTGGTTACCTCCTGCACATACCCTGACCAGGCCAGAGATGGAACCTGCAACCCAGGTATGTGCCCTTGACCAGGAATCGAACTTGAGACCCTTCAGTGTATGGGCGGACACTCTAACCACTGAGCAGCACCTGCGAGGGTTGTTTGGGGAGGAGGGGTTGTTAGTTTTTAAATTTTTCTGGAGAAAGGCTCACTTTTAGAGATAAGGACCAAGAGGAGGCAGGGAAGAGTGGATACCTTGCCCTAGCTGTTTTGGCTCAATGGATAGAGCATCGACCTGCAGACTGAGAGATCCCAGTTTGATTCCTGCCAAGGGCACATGCCTGGGTTGCGGGCTCGATCCCCAGTAGGGGGCGTGCAGGAGGCAGCCAGTCAGTGATTCTCTCTCATCATTGATGTTTCTATCTCTCCCTCTCTCAAAGCAATAAAATATATTAAAAAAAAAAAAAGTGGATATCTCACCCTTTCTGGTCTGTCTAGGTGGAAGCCCTGCAGGCTCAGCTGGAAGAACAGACCAAGCTTTCTAGAGAGCAAGTTGAAGGGCTCATGGAGGATAGACGGATCCGCATTGAGGAAATACAAGTTCATCACCAAAGAAATCAGAACAAAATCAAAGAGCTTACCAAAAAGTGAGTGTTCAAGAAAGCTGTACCCAACAGCTTTTTAAATATTTCTGAGTGGCTTAAAAGTTAAGTCTTATACTTTTAGCAGCATAGTGTCATAGAACTGACAGGGACCTTGAAAAAATTGTCTTTATCAGACATCCCTGTGCCTAGGTAGGTAGGGATCCAGGCTTTTCTAGGAATGCTATTCATTCTTCTCTTGAAGAGCTGTTGGGTATTTCACATGCTTAATTTAACCCATTTTAGTACTTCAGCTTGATCTTAGTGATTAAGAACTGTACTTTATCCACTGATATGTTATCTGACAGTGTAGTATAGCCCTTTTCTTTTATTTGGCCCTTCATGAATCTGGGAAAATGTGACTTTACATTGTCTCTGTATTCACTGCTTTTGTTTCTTACCTGCCTGCCTTTCCTCACCTTTCTGCAGTGTGATTTCATCCCCATCCTTTTCTAAGCATACCCTTTCTAGGGTCATCACTGACTTCTTAATTTCTCTGACCAGTTCTCTTTTTTCTTAAATAATTTTATTTTTTAAATATTTTTATTGCTTTCAGAGAGGAAGGGAGAGGGAGAGAGAGATAGAAACATCAATGATGAGATTGTTGATTGGCTGCCTCCTGCATGCCCCCTGCTGGGGATTGAGCCTACAACCCGAGCATGTGCCCTTGACCAGAATTGAACCCCATATCCTTCAGTCGACAGGCTGATGCTCTATCCACTTAGCCAAACTGGCTAGAGCTGACCAGTTATCTCTTTACATTGTAATTAGTATCTTTTTGCATATTTGGCACCTTGGATAACTCTGTCTTTGAAGTTAATCTCTTTTGATATCTTTAACACCTGTCTTTTTTGTTCTTCTAACCCAGTGGTCGGCAAACTCATTAGTCAACAGAGCCAAATATCAACAGTTCAACAATTGAAATTTCTTTTGAGAGCCAAATTTTTTAAACTTAAACTTCTTCTAATGCCACTTCTTCAAAATAGACTCGCCCAGGCTGTGGTAGTTTGTGGAAGAGCCACACTTAAGGGGCCAAAGAGCCACATGTGGCTCGCGAGCCCAGTTTGTTGACCACTGTTCTAACCTATCTAATCCTCCTCAGCATTTTTTTGTCTGATTCCAGTGGCCTGACCTGTGCTCTAAAGACATCTTCAGTTGAATATGTTTGAACACCTCAAATTGACCATGAAACCAATCTGTGTGTTTTTTCCCCAACAAGCATCCTTCCCCCATCTGAAACCTCCCACTTCATTCTCTTTCCCGTTTAGTTTAATGATATCACATCCAGTTTCCCAGGCTTGAAACTTCAGGGTTATCTTCAACTCCCCACTCTTATTCCCTAATTCCAGGCTCTATTGAGTGCAAGTCTAAGAAGCCTCTCAAATCATTCTCTGCCTTTTCATTCTTACCATATTGGTTCTAATTATATTCTTGTTTATATTGTTGAAATAATCTAAGTGTTCTTCCAAGCATTGGTCCCTTTGTATTCATTCTATAGTCTTCCTCACTATTACTAGTAGCTCCTGCATTAGGACTTACCAAGTGCTTAAAAACATTTGATAATTCCCTGTTTAGCTTATGATAAAGGCCTTATACCTTAGCATAAATTATTAGGTGCTTCATCTGGCACTAAATTAACCTTTCAGTCTCACTTCCTTTTCTGTTGCTGTAATTCACCTTGTTATTTAAAATAATAATATCTGTTGTTCATGGAACACTTGCTATGTGGTAGATACCTTGCAATGCAGTGTTACTTCTTCTCTGAAGACTTCCCAAGGCAGAATTAAATTATTCCTCCTCCACATTCCCGTAATGATTAGCATGCCTCTGCGAAGACACTTATCATCACCTATTGTAATTACTAGAGGCCCGGTGATCCCTCAGCCCAGCTGTGCCCTCTTACAGTCTGGGACCCCTCGGGGGATGTCCCACAGGGAGAGCGAGCCTAAGCCAGCAGTTGGACATCCCCCGAGGGTTCTTAGTGGTGCCACACGGAAGCAGGAGAGGCTCCTGCCACTGCCACTGCGCTTGCCTGCCATGACCCTGGCTTCTGCACTCCTCCTGTGGGAGTGCACTGACCAAGAGGGGGCAGCTCCTGCATTGAGTGTCTGCCTCCTGGTGGTCAGTGCGCATCATAGTGACTAGTCATTCCACCGTTTGGTCTGTTTGCATACTAGGGTTTTATTATATAGGATGCCTTTGTTCCTGCAGGGTCTTGCCCTGTGTGTATAATAGGCACACAATAAACATCTGTTTAATACTTGGTGATGCTTATCAAGTTACATCTTGCCACCTCTTTTCTATGTTAAACATTCCTACATTTTAAAATACTTATTCATGTTATAGTCTTCATCTCTTCATTGTTTTTTTATTGTCTTCTCAAACTTTCCTAGTGCCTCTTCCTTCATTTTAAAATGTTCATGATTAAAGTTGCATATTCAAATTAAGATATTCAAATTAAGATTTATGACTAATGCAAGCTAGAAAATTTCCTATTTTAGGTGTTTTGTACTTATGCGTAATAGCTTTTTACTTTTCACTGGATTGTAATTGTTTTTAAAGGAACAGTATTTTTTTTAGCTCTTTATTGTTGAGTATTACAGATGTTCCCCCACAATTTTTCCCCCAATTGTCCCCCTCCACTGGATCCTGCCCCACCCCAGGCATTCACCACCCTATTTATTGTCTGTGTCCATGGGTAATGCATGTATGTATGTAAGTTCTTTGGTTAATCTCTTCCCGTCCCTCCTCCTCCATTCCCCCTGAGATTTGTCAATCTGTTTCATGTTTTCGTGCCTCTGGTTCTATTTTATTCATCAGTTAATTTTGTTCATTAGATTTCTTGTTCATTTATTTTTGTATTTTTTTATTAATTTCTTTATTGATTAAGGTATCACATATTTGTCCTCATCCCCCCATTCCCATCCCAAAACCCTCCCCACTCATGCCCCCACCCCCCCTGTTGTCTGTGACCACTGATCAGGCTTATATGCATGCATACAAGTCCTTTGGTTGATCTCTCCCCTTTACCCCCACCCTCCCCTACTTTCCCTCTGAGGTTTGACAGTCTGATCGATGCTTCCCTATCTCCGGGTCCATTTTTGTTCATCAGTTTATGTTGTTCATTATTTCCCCTAGTTGAGTGAAATCATGTGATACTAGAAATACACTTGTAAGAACCAAAAATGAGACAAGCAATAATGGTTATGCTGAGAGGCAAATGAATCCATCTGTAGTGAGTTTCTTTCTGGGCCAACAGTTCTTTTGAGTCCCAATTTCAATGTCAAACAGTTCCTTATGTGTACATGTCAGCAATGATATTTCAGTTCTGGATGGTGGACAAATGGTGGTAATGCAGGTCCGACCCTCTCTGGTTTATCCTGGGCAACCTGCAGCGATGCACAGCTGCTGACTGCTAGTATGGCAAGGCGTTGTCAGCATCTTCCATCTCTGGACTGTTTCTCTTCTGTCTTCATGGCTGGAGCAGTCCTGTCAATTCTTCTCTGTTGCAGGAATCCACATGGTCTTGGAGGTGTTTTCTGAAAATATACAAACATATTCTCGAACAAAAGTTTAATAAAGGAATCTTTTCTATAAATTTGACTTGGGATCCTTTTTCAATTTTTGCCCAAATGATTTTCCTTTGGCTTGTTTTGACACCATGTGTGTTTTTCATGGGTGTCTTGCTGTTAGCATTACAAATGAAAGTTAATTTTCTAAAGTAAAAATTTTCTAGATGTAATTTACTTACAGGATATTTTTCCTTACATGATATTCTTCTACTATCCCCCTTTTTTTTATTTAAATATTAGGAGGCTTTTGGAAATTTTATAATGTAGTCTTGATAGCTTTTAAATTTTAATATTTTGCACTAAAATATGACTGCTTTAGGTTCATTACATGTTTCGCAATTTTACCATGAGATGAACTACCAATAAAAATTTTAGTTAACACTTTAGGAACAGCTTTTTGTTCAGTACCATTAATTTTTCTAGAATATTCGTTTATTTTACTTAGCCAATTTAAATTAGTCTGAGAACTTGACTACTATTTTACTGTCAAATTTAATACTCTAACAACAATCTTATTTTACCCTGTAAATATTAGTGGAAAGGATTATTTGCCTTCTTGAGTAGGCCCTGAGCATTCCTGGTGCTAGGCTGGATTTAGATATCAAAAACCCACTTCCCCACACCATGGGTACAAGACAACTCAAACAAGTCTTGTTGCAGTGAGAGGGCAGCTGCTGTCGGCCAAGTCTCTGTCTGTTACCTGGGTCCCAATTTGATCTGGGCATGGGAAGCGAAGCAGCCATGGGGGCAGGAGACCTCCCTCAGAAGGGATGAGGGTTCAGGCCCCTGCAAAGTTGGGGGGGTGAGGCTCTGTGCCCCACCTCTGTTGACCCCCAAGTTCTCTCCTGATGGCCCCTCTGTGACTGTGCCTGTCTTAGGTTGTTCTTTCCCTGAGGAATCTTACCCATCTCTGGCTAACCAGTCATCCTCTGGGGCCAAGCAGGGTGATGTGAGGTTCAGTTCTGTCTCCTTGGTAGCCTATGCCCCCGTGGCCTCCACACCCAGCACCTGCCTTGGGATTCCCTCGCCTGCTGGCGGGGCCCCAGCACTAATCACATATCTTGGGGAACTCAGGTTTCTTCTCCAGGGAGGGCCCAGCTCACCCCCCTGGGCGAGAGACAGATCCATGGTACCAGGAGGCTTCAAGCTCAGCATGAACAGAAAGCACAGGCAACAGCTGTGGGCAATTGGATTGTGAGAAGAGGTTCCCTCTTGGCCAAAAGGGCAAGAGGGGCCAATATAGAATGCTCGGGTGCCTTCCCAGGGGGCCCTCTACACAGTGGAAGGGATTAAATCCTTTCATGGCCTTTTTAAGTTGCTGCCAGACATTCAAAGAATTAGTTTGTAAGTTTGTTTGGGGTAATTGTACATTATGCTGTTGTAATTCTAAAATATCAAGAGATGTGTTACCTTTGTCTCCAAGCACCAAAAAGATGATTTTTTATTGATTCCCAAGGGTGCGAGGTACTGTTATAGGTAATGGGGATAGTACAAATCTGGGAAAAATTATAGTGACATTGTAGAATAATATCATGTAAGGATATTCTTTGCTCTAGGCCAGGGGTCCTCAAACTACGGCCCTCAGGCCACATGCAGCCCGCCGAGGACATTTATCCGGCCCACCGGGTGTTTTTGCCGCCGCTGCCTGTCCTGCTTAGCAGCCGACTCGTCCCAGGCATGCATTGCGCACGTGTGGAATGTTTTTTTTTAAACTATAGTCCGGCCCTCAATGGTCTGAGGGACAGTGAACTGGCTCCCTGTTTAAAAAGTTTGAGGACCCCTGCTCTAGGCCATGGCAATTCCATTTCAAACTGGTTGTCAATGTCTTTTTGTATAGACAAGGTCTTGGTTACATTTTCTGCACCTCTCCCAGGAGCCAGTAGTGATAGTCCCTTCCTTTAGTGTCCACGCAAGCCAGGAACCTCTCTTTAATTTTACATACAAAGGAGCAGTGATTTGATTTTGTGTCATACAAAAGGGAAGCTGGGTGGCGACCCCTGTGTAATTATACTTCCTTGCCCTACCCATGGTCCTCCTGGATGACAAAGGTGTTTGGTATTATTGGTGACTACATTAGGCGGAAGATCAACCCAATCTGTTTTCATGAAGGGTCAGGAACATAAGTCCAAAATACTTCGCCATTTTCCCCAGGTAATATTACCATAAAGCTGATGACTGCTGGCATGGTCAGAAAGACGTTCTCAGGCGTTCTTGGGGTTCTGGTTACCTCACAATTTATTTTCTATTTTTTTTAATTTTTATTATTATTATTTTTTACATATGTGTCTTTATTCCCCCATTACCCCCTCCCCCCCACCCATGCCCCACTGCTCTGTTGTCTGCATCCATTGATTAGGCTCATATGCATGCACACAAGTCCTTGGTTGGTCTCTCCTCCTTACTCCCACCGACCCCCTCCTTCCCTGAACTTTGAGGTTCTGATCAACGTTTCTCAGTCTCTGGATCTGTTCTTGTTCATCAGTCTATGCTGTTCATTATATTCCACAAATGAGTGAGATCATATGATATTTATCTTTCTCTGCCTGGCTTATTTCACTTACCATAATGCTCTCCATCTCCATCCATGTTGTTGCAAATGTTAGGAACTCCTCCTTTCTGGCCGCGGCGTAGTATTCCATTGTGTAGATGTACCACAGTTTTTTAATCCACTCATCTGCGGATGAGCATTTAGGCTGTTTCCAAATCTTAGCTATGGTGAATTGTGCTGCTATGAACATAGGGGTGCATATATTCTTTCTGATTGGTGTTTCTGGTTTCTTGGGGTATATTCCTAGAAGTGGGATCACTGGGTCAAATGGGAGTTCCATTTTTAGTTTTTTGAGGAAACTCCATACTGTTCTCCACAGTGGCTGCACCAGTCTGCATTCCCACCAGCAGTGCAAAGGAGTTCCTTTTTCTCCGCATCCTCGCCAACACTTGTCATTTGTTGATTTGTTGATGATAGCCATTCTGACAGGTGTGAGATGGTACTGCATTGTTGTTTTGATTTGCATCTCTCTGATGATTAGTGACTTTGAGCAGGTTTTCATATGTCTCTTGGCCTTCCTTCTGTCTTCTTTTGAAAAGTGTCTATTTAGATCAGTTGCCCATTTTTTTATTGGGTTGTTTATCTTCTTTTTGTTAAGTTGTATGAGTTCCCTGTAAATGTTGGAGATTAAACCCTTATTGTTGATATCACTGGCAAATATGTTCTCCCATACAGTGGGCTTTCTTGTTGTTTTATTGATGGTTTCCTTTGCTGTGCAAATGCTTTTTATTTTGATGTAGTCCCATTTGTTTACTTTCTCTTTAGTTTCCATTGCCCTAGGAGCAGTATCAGTAAAGAAGTTCCTTCGGCATATGTCTGAGATTTCTCTTCCTGTGGATTCCTCTAGTATTGTTATGGTTTCCTGTCTTATGTTTAAGTCCTTTATCCATTTTGAGTTTATTTTTGTGTATAGTGAAAGTTGGTGATCTAGTTTCATTTTTTTGCATGTGTCTGTCCAATTTTCCCAGCACCATTTGTTGAAGAGACTGTCTTGACTCCATTGTATGTTCATGCCTCCTTTGTCAAATATTAATTGGGCATAATGGTTTGGGTCGATTTCTGGGTTCTCTTTTCTATTCCATTGATCTATATGTCTGTTCTTGTACCAGTACCAGGCTGTTTTGAGAACAGTGGCTTTGTAATACAGCTTGATGTCTGCTATTGAGATCCCCCCTACTTTGTTCTTCTTTCTCAGGATTTCTGCAGCTATTCGGGGTCTTTTTTTATTCCAGATGAGTTTTTTGAAGGTTTGTTCTAGGTCTGTGAAATATGCCGTTCGTATTTTAATGGGAAGTGCATTGAATTTATAGATTGCTTTGGGTAGTATGGACATTTTGATGATGTTGATTCTACCAATCCATGAACATGGTATGTTCTTCCATCTGTTTATGTCTTCCTCTATCTCTTTTTTCAGTGTTGTGTAGTTTTCCACGTATAGGTCTTTTACCTCCTTAGTTAAGTTTATTCCTAGGTATCTTAATTTTTTTGGTGCACTGGTAAATGGGATTGCTTTTTTAGTCTCTCTTTCTGTAAGTTCATTATTGGTGTATAGAAATGCCATGGATTTCTTGGCATTAATTTTGTATCCTGCTACATTGCCGAATTCATTTATTAAGTCTAATAATTTTTTGATGGAGTCTTAGAGTTTTCTATGTACAATATCATCTCATCTGCCAATAAGGACAGTTTTACTTCTTCTTTTCCAATTTGGATGCCTTTTATTCCTTCTTCTTGTCTTAATTGCAATGGCTAATACTTCCAGTACTATGTTGAACAGGAGTGGTGAGAGTGGGCATCCCTATCTTGTTCCTGTTCTTAGGGGAAATGGTTTTAGTTTTTGCCCATTGAGTATGATGTTGGCTGTAGGTTTGTCATATATGGCTTTTATTATGTTGAGGTATGATCCTTTTATTCCCACCTTGCTGAGAGTTTTTATCAAGAAAGGGTGTTGGATTTTGTCAAATGCTTTTTCTGCATCAATTGATCTGACTGTGTGATTTTTATCTCTCAGTTTGTTTATGTGATGTATCACGTTTATTGATTTGCAGGTATTGTACCATCCTTGCATCCCTGGGATAAATCCTACTTGGTCATGGTGTATGATCTTTCTGATGTACTGCTGAATCCAATTTGCTAGAATTTTGTTGAGGATTTTGGCATCTATTTTCATGAGGGATATTGGCCTATAATTCTCTTTCATTGTGTTATCTTTATCAGGTTTTGGTATTAGGGTGATTCTGGCTTCATAAAATGAGCTTGGAAGTGTTCCTTCCTCTTGAATTTTCTGGAATAGTCTGAGGAGGATAGGTTTTAGTTCTTCCTTGAATGTTTGGTAAAACTCTCCTGTGAAGCCGTCTGGCCCTAGGCTTTTGTTTGCTGGAAGCTTTTTGATGACTGCTTCAATTTCTTCCATAGTTATCAGCCTATTGAGATTTTTAGAATCTTCCTGAGTAAGTTTAGGAAGGTTGTATTTTTCTAGGAATATGTCCATTTCCTCCAGGTTGTCTAGTTTGTTAGAATAGAGTTGTTCATAGTATTTTTTTTTAACAATCCTTTGTATTTCTGTGGAGTCTGTTGTTATTTCACCTCTTTCATTTCTGATTTTGTTTGTTTGGGTCCTCTCTCTTTGCTTCTTGCTGAGCCTGGCTAGAGGTTCATCAATCTTGTTTATCCTTTCGAAGAACCAGCTCTTAGTTTCATTGATCTTCTGTATTGTTTTTTTGGTTTCTATGTCATTCATTTCTGCTCTGATCTTTATTATTCCTTCCTTCTGCTCACTGTGGGCTTTTCTTGTTGCTGTCTTTATAATTCTTTGAGTTGTTGATTTAGATGATTTATTACCATTTTTTCTTGTTTTTTGAGATAGACCTGTAGAGCTATAAACTTCCCTCTCAGGACTGCTTTCATTGTGCCCCATAGCATTTGCATTGTTGTGTTTTTATTGTCATTAGTCTCCAGGATGTTTTTAATTTCTTCTTTGATCTCATTGATCACACAATCATTGTTTAATAGCATGCTATTCAGCTTCCAAGTGTTTGAATTTTTTGGAATGTTTTTATTGTAGTTCATTTCTAATATTATACCATTGTGGTCTGAGAATATGCTTGATATGATTTCAATCTTTTTGAATTTGGGGAGACTTTGCTTGTAACCCAATATGTGGTCTATTTTTTTTTTAAATAAATCTTTATTGTTCAGAGTATATGTGTTCCTCTTTTTGTTTTCCCTCTATAGCTCCCCTCCACCTGATTCCCCACCCCACCCTACCCCATGCCCTTACCCCCTGCCACTGTCTTCATCCACAGGAGTAAGATTTTTGTCCAATCTCTTCCCACACCACTCACACCTGCTTCCTCCTGAGAAATGTCAGTCCACTCCCTTTCTATGTCCCTGATTCCTTTATATTCACCAGTCCATTCTGTTCTTCAGATTTTTTATTTACTTGATTTTTAGATTCACTTGTTGGTAGGTTTGTATTTGATGTCATTTTGTTGTTCATAATTTTTATCTTTACCTTTTTCTTCTTCTTCCTCTTCTTAAAGAATACCTTTCAGCATTTCATGTAATCCTGGTTTGGTGGCGATGAACTCCTTTAGCTTTTTCTTGTCTGTGAAGCTCTTTATCTGACCTTCAACTCTGAATGATAGCTTTGCTGGGTAGAGTAATCTTGGTTGTAGGTTCTTGCTGTTCATCACTTTGAATATTTCTTGCCACTCCCTTCTGGCCTGCATAGTTTCTGCTGAGAAATCAGCTGACAGTCATATGGGTACTCCCTTGTAGGTAACTAACCGTTTTTCTCTTGCTGCTTTCAAGATTCTCTCTTTGTCTTTTGCCCTTGGCATTTTAATTATGATGTGTCTTGGTGTGGTCCTCTTTGGATTCCTCTTGTATGGGGTTCTGTGCGCTTCCTGGACTTGTAAGTCTATTTCTTTCACCAGGTAGGGAAAGTTTTCTGTCATTATTTCTTCTAATAGGTTTTCAGTATTTTGCTCTCTCTTCTTCTGGCACCCCAAAAATTTGGATGTTGGTACGCTTGAAGTTGTCCCAGAGGCTCCTTACACTATCTTCATATTTTTGGATTCTTTTTTCTTTTTGTTTTCCTGGTTGGGTGTTTTTTGTTTCCTCATATTTCAGATCTTTGGTTTGATTCTTGGGGTACGTTGATCTACAGTTGAATTTCTGTATATTCTTTATTTTAGACATACTTCATTTCTGACTGATCCTTTTCCATTTTTTTGGCATTCTCATTAAGGTCCTTGAAGGTCTCACTAAGCTCCTCAGAAGTGTCATCAAGTTTCTCGGCAGTTTTTAGAAGATTCTTGAGTAACCTTATAAATGTGGTTCTGAACTCTGTGTCGTCCAGTAGTTTGCTTTCCTCCGTTTCTTTCATTCGTGACATGTTTCTTTGTCTCCGCATTTTGGCTGCTTCCCTGTGTTGATGGAGTGGCTTTGTGTGGTAGGTGACCTATAGGGGGCAGTAGCTCAGCCTCCCCAATCACCTGATGTGGACGCTCTTGGTACACCCCTTTGTGGGCTGAGTGCAAAGTCTTGGTGTAGTTAAGCCTTAATTGCTGTTGGTACGCTGGGAGGGATTGACCTCCAGGCCAATCGGCTGTGAGGATTCGCTGTATCTATAATGGAAGAACTGCTGTGCTGGAGACACGCTTATGGTACAAGACTTGTTTCAGTGGGGCTTTGGTGCTCGCTGAGTCTGCCTCTTGAATGTGTCACTTATGGATGTGAGGAGTTGAAATCTGGTTTCTCACACTGACCACTAGGTATACTGGCTTCTGGATCTCCAATGGGGTGCAGGTCAGCTGTTGTCTGAGTCCACCCAGCAGAAGCTACAGCGAGAGCTACAGTTTTCTTCTCTTTGCTTGGGGTTTGGAGGTTTTGGAGCTGTCTGATCCGGGCTGCAAGTTTGTTAGGTTAAGCTGCGATAGGGCAGGCCTTTTTTATGCTAAAGCTGCTGCTTGGAGCTTGGGTGGGTTTGTAGGTTGTGTGGGGCGGGGTCTCAGGGCGTCACTAGGCTAGGGCGTGGCAAACAGCAATGGCTGCTAGTTAGCCGGCTCTGTGCCTCCGACTACGTCCCGTGCCCCAGCACAGTAAACAATTATTCTTGCGCACAGCTCTGCAAGCAAGCCCCCCTCACTTTCCGACCCGGTGGCAGACAGTCCAGCTTCTCCCCGTTGGAGTTTGGGTCCCCGCATCTCCCCAGAAACTGTATTTCAGAGTAATTGGGGGCTTGTCTCCCTTTGGATTGAAAAAGCAACGCCTGCCGCCAGCCGGGATCACTCGTCAGCGCTTGTGCACGTCTCAATGCTCTTTTCTCTTTCCTTCTAGTTATAGAACTTCCACTCAGCCAGCTTTCCCGTGGTTCTGGGTGATAGACATTTTGTCTTTTAGTTGTAGTTTTGAAATTGTTGTGCGAGGCAGCAGTTTAGGTGTTTACCTACGCCACCATCTTGGATTCTCTGTCTGTGGTCTATTTTTTAAAATGTCCCATGTGCACTTGAGAAGAATGTATATTCTATGGCTTTGGGGTGAAATGCTCTGAAGATGTCAATTGGGTCCATATGATCTAGTGTGTCATTTAGAATTGCTGTTTCTTTGCTGATTTTTTGTCTAGAAGATTTATCCACTGATGTCAGTGGTGTATTAAAGTCTCCTACTATGATGGTATTGTTGTTGATCTCTCCCTTGATATCTTCCAGGAGGTTTTTTTTTGTATTTGGGTACTCCTCCTTTGGGTGCATATATGTTTACCAGAGTTATAGCTTCTTGTTGAATTGGTCCCTTTAGTATTATGTAGTGGCCTTCCTTATCTCTTATTATGGCCTTTACTTTGAGATCTATTTCATCAGATATAAGTATCGTAACCCTAGCTTTTTTCTCATTTCCATTTGCCTGAAAAATGTTTTTCCATCCCTTTGCTCTCAGTCTGTGTGAATCCTTTGCTCTGAGGTGGGTCTCTTGTAGACAGCAAATATATGGGTCATGTTTTCTTATCCATTCAGCTACCCTATGTCTTTTGATTGATGCATTTAATCCATTTACATTTAATGTTATTATTGACAAGTACATGTTTGTTGTGATATTTTTCCTTAGTGTTTGTGTTTCTTCTTGCCTTTCTCTTTCTTCTTTTTGCAGCAGTCCCTTTAGCATTTCTTGCATTATTGGCTTGATAGTGATAAACTCTCTTAGCCCTTTTTTGTGTGTGAAGCTCCTGATTCCACCTTCAATTTTGAATGGTAGCCTTGCCGGGTATACTATTCTTGGATTCAGTCCCTTGCTTTGCATCACTTTGTATATTTCATTCCATTCCCTTCTGGCCTGGTGTGTTTCTGTTGAGAAATCAGTTGATATTCTGAAAGAAGACCCCTTGTAATTAACTTTCTCTCTCTGGCAGCCTTTAAGATTCTTACTTTGTTGTTGGTGTTCACCAATCTAATTATGATGTGTCTTGGTGTTGTTCTTTTGGGGTTCAACTTGTTTGGGACTCTGTGTACTTCTTGGACTTGCATAGTTTTTTTCTTGCCAATATCAGGGAAGTTTTCTGTCATTATTTCTTCAAACAGGTTTTCTTTTCCTTGCTTCTCTTCCTCTTCTTCTGGTATCCCTATTAAGTGAATGTTGTTTCATTTTGTGTTGTCCCAAAGCTCCCTTAGGCTCTCCTCTTGCTTTTTAAGTCTTCTTTCCAGTTGCTGCTGTGTTTGTGTTTTTTTTCCTACCTTGTCTTCTAATTCACTGATGCGGTCCTCAGCCTCTTCTAGTCTACTGTTTAGGCCTTCCATTGTGTTCTTTATTGCAGCTATGTCGTTCTTCATCTCCTCTTGGTTCCTTTTCATGTTGGTGACATTTTCATTCAGCTCCTTATAGTTCTCATTGAGTTATGTGTATTTG
This sequence comes from Corynorhinus townsendii, assembly GCA_026230045.1. NCBI lineage: Eukaryota > Metazoa > Chordata > Mammalia > Chiroptera > Vespertilionidae > Corynorhinus > Corynorhinus townsendii. The sequence goes on along the minus strand of JAPDVU010000003.1, from coordinate 125,993,317 downwards.
TCATTGAGTTGTGTGTATTTGTCATCCATCCGTTTAAACATCCTTATAACCATTACCCTGAATTCTATCTCTGATAAACTGCTAGCCTCGAATTCATTTAACTCCCTTTCTGGTGGTTCCTCTTTTTCTTTCCTTTGGGGATTGTTTTTTTGTCTTCCCATGTTTTCCTATAATGTTTTAATTGTAGATCCAATTGCTTTGCTACCCAGGTTCTTTTGGGGATGGTGCTACTGGTGTAATCTCTCAGTTCTCCTGGGCTTGTTAATCTAGTGTAGCTCCGTACTTGAGCTATTTGGGTTCTCTTGATGTAGGCCTGTGAGCTTGAGAGGCACAACTGTGGTGTCTAGAAGTGAGCCGTGTGGAGGGGAGTGTCCCAATTTTTGCTGTCTTACACCCTTAATTGAAATCACGTATGCCCAGCAGGGACTCACAGTGGCACCCAGGAACCGTCTGTTGGGGTGATGGGGCTCAGGGGGCCTGCTCTCTGGAAAGGCGTGACTGTGGTGCCCAGAGTTCTGCATTATTGGGGTGGGCAGACCCAGCTTTTGCTGTTGCACCTGTGGTGGATAAGCGCTTACTCCCAGTGGTGGCTCACAGGAGCACCCGCGGTAAGTTTGCCAGCAAGGCACACTGAAGCACTCTAAAGGGCCCTGGCAGTGTAGCCATGCAGTTGAGGTGCCTGTGGGCCAGTATCCAGGATGAATGAATTCAAAACTTCTGCTGCTGGAGGAGAGTGTGCCCCCGCTTGTTCAAGATCGCACCCCAGGGAGAGCTCACAGTGGCTCCCACTAGCACCCTGTAGGTAGAGGGGCTCTGGGTGCCTGCCTGTTGGAACTTCACCTCTGTGGAGGTGCGCTTGCTGGGCACAGAGTTCTGATGCACTCTAAGGGATCCTGGCACCACGGTTGAGCCGCTGGGGTGAATGTGGGCAGTTATCCAGGAAGAGGGAATTCAGAATTTCTACTGCGGGGCTGCGCACCCTTGTCTGTGCAGAATCACACCTTCGGGGGCTCTCAGCAGCTCCCAAGCGCTGCCTAAGAAGTGGAGTGCCCTGCGCAGCTGAAAACACGTGAATCCGGATACTTGCGAATTGGAGTTCTGCCGCTGGGGAGGGGGAGATTGCATTTACTGCTGCCGAGTGGTGCACCTTTGATGGTGGAGGTCCCAGGGTCCGCGGGTCTGAAGCTGGGGTAGCAGGATTTTGGCTGGAGTGGCTGCTGGGTCGCAGGGCAGTTCTAAGGCCTGTCTGGTTGGTGGTGTTGATGAGTTCCTAAAAAAGAGCCGTTCTCCCCTTCAAGATGGTGTGGGCTCCGTGCTGGAGTCCCGCCGTCCAGGGAGTGCCCACAGCGGTGGTAGTCTCTCCTTGTCAAGGAGAGCCTGTCTGCCAGCCCCTGCTGCTCCTGCGAGATTTAACTTTCCCTCACTCACTCACACACGCCACGCACATCCACACACTCTCCTTTCATACCCTCAACTCACTTCCTCTCCCTCACCTCCTTCCTGCCAGCCGCCATCTTTTCTCCCTCCTTGTTCATTTATTTTGATTATTAGATTCAGTTATTGATAGCTATGTATTTATTGCCATTTTATTGTTTATACTAGAAGCCCGGTGCACAAAATTTGTGCACAGGGATGGGGGTGTCTCTCAACCCAGCCTGCAACCTCTCCAATCTGGGATCCCTCTGGGGATGTCCAACTGCCAGTTTAGGCCTGATCCCGGTAGCCAGACATCCCTCTCACAATCCGGGACTGCTGGCTCCTAACCACTCACCTGCCTGATTGCCCCTAACCACTTCTGCCTGCCAGCCTGATTGCCTCCTAACTGCTTCCCTGCTGGCCTGATTGATGCCTAACTACTCCCCTGCTGGCCTTATCACCCCCAACTGCCCTCCCCTGCCAGCCTTTCACTTCTAACTGCCCTCCTCTGTTGGCCTGATCATCCCCAACTGCCCTCCCCTGCCGCGACCTGCCTCCTCCACCAGGACCCGCCTCCTCCATGCGAGGCAGCGGAGACGCCAGGACCAGCCTCCTTCATGCTGCACAGAGCCACAGGGCCCCCAGACCTCACCGCGCGGTGCAGCCACCAGGCCCCGCCTCTGCTGTGCGTGCGGCCATCTTGTGGAAGCCATCTTGTGATGATGTCGCTCAAGGGTGTCGCATGAGGGCATGACGCCACCTAGGCTTTTATTATATAGGATTGTGATTCTTTTCTCCTCCTTCTACTCCTCCTCTTTCCTGCTTCCTCATCCCTCCTCCTTACTTTCCTTTAAGAAGACTCTTTAACATTTCATGTAATATTGGTTTGTTGATGATTCTCCTTTAGCTTTTTCTTGTCTGTGAAGCTTTTTATCTGACCTGTAATTCTAAATTATAGCTTTGCTGAGTAGAGTAATTTTGGTTGTAGGTCCTTGCTATTCTTCACTTTGAATAGTGTCCCTGCCACTTCTTCTGGCCTGCAGAGTTTCTGTTGAGAAATCAGCTGACAGTCGTATGGGTGCTCCCTTGTAGGTAACTAACTGCTTTTCTCTTGCTGCTTTTAAGATTCTCTCTTTGTCTTTAACCTTTGTCATTTACATTATAATGTGTCTTGGTGTGGGCTTCTTTGGGTTCATCTTGTTTGGGACTCTCTGAGCTTCCTGGACTTGTATGTCTATTTCTTTCACCAGGTGAGGGAATTTTTCTGTCATTACTTCTTCAATAGGTTTTCAACTTCTTGCTCCCTCTCTTCTCTTTCTGGCAGCCCTATGATGTGAATAGTTTGCTTGAAGTTTTCCCAGAGGCTCCTTAGTCTTCATATTTTTGGATTCTTTTTTCTTTTTGCTGTTATGATTGGGTGTTTTTACTTCCTCATATTCCAAATTGCTTATTTGATCCTTGGTGTCCTCTACTCTACTGTTGATTCCTTCTAAGTTGTTCTTAATTTCAGTTAGTGTATCCTTCATTTCTAACTGGTCGTTTTTTATGTTGTTGATGTTCTCACTAAGTTCCTTGAAGTTCTCATTAAGTTCCTTGAGCATCCTTATAACCATTGTTTTGAACTCTGTATGTGGTAGTTTTCTTGCTTCCATTTCTTTTACTTCTTTTTCTGAAGATTTCTCCTGTTTTTTCATTTGTGACACGTTTTTTTGTCTCTGCATATTGGCTGCTTCACTGTATTTGGTTCTATATTAGGTAAAGCTGCTATGTCTCCTGAAATTGGTAGAGTGGTCTTGTGTAGTAGGTGTCCTTTAGGGCCCAGTAGCTCAGCCTCTTCAGTCATCTGAGTTGGGGAGTGCCCCATTGTGCCCGTGTGGGCCGTGTGCACCCTCCTGTTGTAGTTGAGCCTTGATGGCATCACTAGGAGGAATTGACTTCCAGGCCAATTGGCTGTGTGAACTGGCTGCAACTGCAGCAGAAGAGCTGCTGTGCAGGAGATGCCTCTATGGAGCAGGACTTTCTTAAGTGGCACTTGGGTGCTCATTAAGTCTGCCCCTTGAATATGTTACTGGTTGATGTGGTAGGGTTGTAATCTGTTGTGGTCTGAAGCTGACTACCAGGTGCTCTGGCTGTGGGTTCTCCAACCTGTGTCCTGCCTGGGGCCACCCGGCACAAGCTACAGGGTGATCTTCACATGGCTGCTACTTGCATTGAGTTTGGAGGGGCCCAGGAAAGGCCAAGCAAGGCAGGCTACTGCTAGTGCTGGGCCTGGGGCTTCTTACTGAGTGGTATGGGACATGCTGATGCTAGCTATTGCTTGTTTGAGAGATTTTAGGAAAGTCTGAAGCCTGAGTAGGACAGGCCATTCATAAGGAAAAACCACTGCAAACAGCTTGGGTGGGGCTGCAAATTGGGTGGGGTGGGGTAGGGTCTCAGTGAATACAACCAGAGCAGAGCTAACAGTGTGAACCAGGTTGAGGGAAACTCAGATATGGCAACTTGCTATCGGCACTGTGGTGGGGAAGTCTCAGCAAAAGGACAATGACCTCTGTCAGCACTTTTGTCTGAGAGAAAGCTGACCCCCAGTTCTTGCCCTGATGCCAGACAATTTAGTTCCTCCCCAAATGTCCCTAGATCCTTTCAAGCTGCTGCCCCAGCGTTGGAGCTCCAAGGGAGTGAGTTGGAGTAAGTCTGTGTATTGGCCCTTTAGTACTCCAGCAACCCCTGTGTCACTCATGGTTGTTACAGCCTGGAGTTATGGGGACTTCTCTTCCCAGCATTGGAACCCTGGGCTGAGGAGCCTGGTGTGGGGTTGGGACCCCTTGTTCCTTACAATGGAGTGGAGGATAGGGGGTAGGTGGGGGGACTCTGTGGCTAAGATATCCCTCTGGATTAAAAATTTCCACATGTGGCTGTGGGACCAACCCATTCCACACCACCACCCTTCCTACCAGTCTCAATGTGGCTTCTGCTTTAATTCTGCAGTTTTGGGCCTTCCATTCAGCCAGATTTCAGATGGTTCTGAATGATGGTTGTTCTGTGGTTTAGTTGTAATTTTGATGTGGTTGTGGGAAGATGCAAGAGCCGTTTTTACCTGTGCCACCATCTTGGCTCCTCCTCCTGGGAATAGTATTTTTTAATTATCATAGTAATTTGAAATTTTATATTTGTTTTCCAGAATATTAATAACCATCCTAGTTTAGCATCATCTGCATGTCTGGCCACATGATCAGTTCCTTCCATTATGTCATCCTAAGGATATTAAATGGCATGAAATGCAAGTGCCCTTTTGGTATCACTTTCAAACCATTGGTACATTAACAAGACCATACTTTCCCAGCCTGTAATCGAGAACATAATGTCAGATAGAATAAAATAACTCATTGAAAGGAAGAGATAACCTTGTGGTAACTGAATCAGTCTCTCCCTCTTTATACACACATACATATATCTAAATATATATATTTTAACTTGCTGACAGTTATTCTACTTTGTGCCTGGCATTAGGCTATCATTTTTCTCTTATCTTTTACTCATGAAAAGAACTAAATGGATCTGACATTATTTGTTCAGTGGAAAATTATAGTGATTGTCTCACAATATTTAATACTCTTTGCAAACAGCTAAATTATTTGAATCAGTATTTTTCTAGGTGTTGCTATTAAATCAATGGGTTGCTTACTTCTAGGGATATTCTTTGTTGTAGAGAGAAACATCATTTTTCTATTTCTATATCTCAGTAGTCAGCAGGAATTTGTTTAGTACCTTGTGTATGTCTATTAGTTGCTACTGTCCTAGAGAGTTTGGTGATAGCAGGACAAAGATATGATAAGTAAGTATATGCTTTCACTCAGGTTGGAAAACACGCATGTTGACAGTTAGAACATGACAATTTATAAGCAATTATAACACATACAGGAGAATAGATTTAAACTGATAAGGAATTTCAGACAATGGAGAGATTAAATGACCTGAAGTTGTCGAGATGACTGCATAGAGGAAGTTGATCTTGAAAACAAAACAAGATTTGATATTGTGCAGTTTACATGTGGAGCACAGCATAAACAAACACAAAGCTGTTTCTGATATTTTAGAATTTGTGTTAACCCTCAGTCAGAACACTATGAGTTACTTCTTTATCGTAAAGTCTAGTGTCTTGGGATAGTCCATACTTATGCAGGCTATGTGTAAATATTTCTGTAGTCCTAGTAATTATATAACCTGCAATTAGCACTTGGAAAAATATATGTAAAGACCGTTTGTGAAACAGTGAGCATGGGTAGATACATTACCCTTTGTTCAGTAAAACATCTGTGGTTGTCAGTAATCAGATTTTACTTTTAAAAACTGCTAATAATATTTTACATAATTTTTTGTACAATTTTTAAAGAACCTGTATCTTTTCTTTGTTTGGAATAACTGTGTCGTATGTGCCATGTAAGCATCTTCATGTCCACTTTTGTACTTTCTTTCATAGTCTCCATCACACCCAAGAGCTACTCTATGAGAGCACCAAAGACTTTTTGCAACTCAGATTTGAAAACCAAAATAAGGAGAAGTTGTGGATGCTTGAAAAGGATCAGTTGATGTCAAAGATTAAGCAATACAGGGCACAGTGTAAGAAGAAAGAAGATAAAATTGGAAAAGGTTGGCCAGTTGTTCATGAGAGTCATCACAAGCAACGTGAATATATTAAGGTAGTTTCTGTGTATTTACAGAAATTCTTTTTTGTTTTTTCTGCAAGAATTTGAAAGAACTCAGAGAATTTCAAAAAACCCCAGAATTATCATACAAGATCCATTCAGTCCAGGAGCCGATGCAGCAACAAACTCAAGAAACAGGTTTCAAAGAATAGCTCATCATTACAGTGTTTAGAGATTTAGAAAATGAAATGATTGATTGATCAATCAATCAGTTGATTCATTCATTCATTTCATTCAACAAATTTTTTTTGTAATTCTCACTAGAGGGTAACTTTCCATTGACTTTTGAGAGGGTAGAAGAGAGGAAGGGAAGAAAGGAGAGAGAGAGAGAGAGAGAGAGAGAGAGAGAGAGAGAGAGAGAGAGAGAGAGAGAGAGAGAGGGAAACTTAGATGTGAGAGACACATTAATTGGTTGCCTCCCACATGTATCCTGACTGGGGCAAAGATTGAACCTATAACCCAGGTATGTGCCCTTGACTGGGAATAAAACCCCCAACCCTTCAGTCCTTGAACCAATACTCTCCCACTGAGCCACACCAGCCAGGGTTCATTCAACAAATATTTAATGCACTCCTATTATGGGCTAGGCTCTGAGTCTATAGCAGTAAATAAGCTTGACCAGGTCTGCTATCATGGCATTTACATCTTTTTTAAAAATAGGTTTTTATTGATTTCAGAGAGGAAGTGAGAGAGAGAGGGAGATAGATACATCAATGATGAGAGAGAATCATCTATTGGCTGCCTCCTGCATCCCCCCCCCCCCCACTACCTGCGATGGAGCCTGCAACGTGGGCATGTGCCTAGATAGGGAATTGAAGTGTGACTTCCTGGTCCACGGGTTCAGGCTCAGCCACTGAGCCACACCAGCTATGCATGGCATTTACATCTTAATGGGTGAGAAAACAGAGACATTAACAATCAAAAAAAGGATAGCCCGGCTCTAGCTGGTTTAGCTCAGTGGATAGAGCATCGACCTACAGACTGAAGGGTCCTGGGTTCGATTCCAGTCAGGGGCACATTCCCAGGTTGCAAGCTAAATCCCCAGCGGGGGGCATGCAGGAGGCAACCGGTCGATGATTCTCTCTTATCACTGATTTTCTATCTCTCTCTCCCTCTTCCTTCCTCTCTGAAATCAATAAAAATATATTTTTAAAAAAAGGATAGATTTTGAGCCCGGGCCAGGTAGTTAGATCATTGTCCTGATATACCAAGGTTGTGGGTTTGATCCTTTGTCAGGGCACATACTAGAATCAACAAATGAATGCATAAATAAGTGGAACAACAAATAGATGTTTCTCTTTCTCTTTTTCTCTTTCTCTCTCTAAAATCAATAAGTAAAAATGAAATAAAAGAGAAAATTATTATGATAAATTGGTATTAAGGAAGTAAAAGGATTATATGAAAACTAGAGGCCCAGTGCATGAAATTCATGCACGAGGGCAGGGGTCCTCTCAACCCAGCCTGCACTTTCTCCAGTATGGGACCCCTGGGGGGATGTCCGATTGCCAATCCTAGGGATCGGGCCTAAACCAGCAGTTGGACATCCCTCTCACAATCTGGGACCACTGGCTTCTAACTGCTCACCTGCCTGCCTGCCTGATCGCCCCTAACTGTGTACCCTGCTGGCCTGATCACTCCCAGCTGCCCACCCCCTGCTGGCCTAGTCTTCCCTTACTGGCCCCCTCCACCCCCCTTCCCCCACCGGCCTGGTCATCTCTAACTGCCCTCCCACTGGCCTGGTCGCCCCTTACTGCCCCCCCCCACCAGCCTGGTTGCCCCTCACTAACCCCCCTGCTGGCCTAGTTGCCCCACGCAGCCTGTTCGGTTGTCCATTTGGTTGCGATGGTTGCTTAGGCTTTTATATATATAGATTATATGTAGTTGCTGGAAGTCTAGTTTTATGGAGAAGCATAGGGATACTCTCTCAAGCCTGGTGTTTTTACTGAGACCTGAAAAATGGGATTTAGCTTGCCATTAGATATAGCAGGGAACATTCCAGGGAGAGGGAAGAGCAAGTTTAAAGGCCCTGGAGTATGTATGTTTAAAAAGGAAGTGGTATACAAGGAGGTTGGAAGGGTGGCCCTCCATGACTGGCTGCTACACACACCCTCAATCCCCTTGTGTACCACTTTCTCCTTGCTTATTTCTCTTTAATCTTGATATTCTTCCTTTTCCTTGACCATACTCCAGGACCTTTAAACTTATTCTTTTCTCTGCCTGGAATGCTCTTTCCCCAGGTCTGTATTTAAGGAAGTAACATGATCTTATTTAGCTTTTTTAAAGATCATTCTGACTTCTCAGTGAGACATCCTATATAATAAAGAAGTAATATGCAAATTGACCCTCACACCTTTGCACAAGATGGCCGCCCCCATGTGGTCAAAGATGGCCGCCACATAATGGCCAGCAGGGGAGGGTAGTTGTGGGCAACCAGGCTGGCAGGGGAGGGCAGTTGGGGGTGACCGGGCCTGTGGGGGAAGGCAGTTGGGGGTGACCGGGCTGGCAGGGGAGGGCAGTTAGGGGTGACCAGGCCAGCAGGGGAGGGCAATTGGGGGCAACCAGGCCAGCAGGGGAGCAGTTAGGCGTTGATCAGGCTGGCAGTGGAACAGTTAGGGGGTGATCAGGCTGGCAGGCAGAAGCAGTTAGGGGCAATCAGGCAGGCAGGCAGGTGAGCGGTTGGGAGCCAACAGTCCTGGATTGTGAGAGGGATGTCCCAGATTGGAGAGGGAGCAGGCTGGGCTGAGGGACAACCCCTCCTCAGTGCACGAATATCGTGCACCGGCTTCTAGTGTATAATAAGTATTGTGATGTTTCTTTTTAAAGAACTTTAGAAATGTGCCCCAAACATGTACAGTAGTCCCTTGGTATCTGCAGGGAATTGGTTCCAGACACCAAAATCCATGGTTGCTCAAGTTCCATATATAAAATGGCATAGTATTAGTATTAATCTATACACATCCTCCTATATACTTTTTTTAAAATATATTTTATTGATTTTTTACAGAGAGGAAGGGAGAGGGATAGAGAGCTAGAAACATCGATGAGAGAGAAACATTGATCAGCTACCTCCTGCATGCCTCCTACCGGGGATGTGCCCACAACCAAGGTACATGCCCTTGACCAGAATCGAACCCGGGACCCCTCAGCCCGTAGGCCGACGCTCTATCCACTGAGCCAAACCGGTTTCGGCATCATCCTTCCATATACTTTAAATATCTCTGCTCATAATACCTAATACAATGTAAATGCTATGTAGCCCGTCCAGTGTGGCTCAGTGATTGAGCATCAACCTATGAACCAGGAGGTCATGGTTTAATTCCTAGTTAGGGCACATGCCCGACTTGTGGGCTCTATCCCCAGTTAGGGGGCGTGCAGGAGGCAGCTGATCAATGATTCTCATTGATGTTTCTATCTCTCTCTTCCTCTCTGAAATCAATGGAAAAAAAGTATTTTTTAAAGAAACAACAATGTAAATGCTATGTAAATGGTTGTTATACTGTATCATGTAGGGCAGTGATTATCAACTGGTGTGCTGCAAGAATTTTTAAAACATTCAATACCTGACTATTTGATCAGGGCACTGACCTCTTTTCCTGTAGATTGTCAAATTAAAAAATGACCATAGCTGCCCTAGATGGTTTGACTCAGTGGATAGAGTGTTGGCCTGTGGACTAAAGGATCCCAGGTTTGATTCCTGTCAAGGGCACATGTCTGGGTTATGGGCTCGATTCCCAATAGGGGATGTGCAGGAGGCAGCCGATCAATGATTCTCTTTCATCATTGATGTTTCTATCTCACTCTCACTCCCCCTTCCTCTCTGAAATAAAAAAGTATTTTTAAAAAAATGACAACAGCCAACATGACAATTGCCATCTGATGTGAATGAACCAAAATTATACCTATTTTTTTCCCTCAAATTGGCAAAAAACATATTTTTGGTGTGAGGCAGAATTTTAGTCATTAGTTTATGTGTGCTTTGAGATGAAAGAGGTTGAAAATCATTGGTTTAGGGAATAATGACAGGGGGCGGGGAATCTGTACATGTTAAGCAGGCCTAACTACATAGTATGTGTCAGCAACAGTGTACCTTTTTGTTTGTTTGTTTGTTCCCTGTTTGGTTGAATCCATGGATGTGGAACCTGCAGATAGGAGGGTCAACTATATTATTATGCCTTACTTGGGACAGCTCTGAACTTCATTATCTTTTCTTCCAAGAGCCAAAAATACTTGTTTTATTTTAAAGGATTTTTACTGTGTGTACTTTAGAAAAAGGCTAAGAGAATCATCTTTCAAATGTTCTCTAAAGTTCCTTGCTATCTTGTTACTTAACTCATTTGTACTGGAAATCTTTTCATTCCTTTTTTTCTTTTCCTAAATGCTATTTGAATGATCTAAATTATAGAGCTGAGTGTTGTTTTTCACTTTTGACCTGCAGTCCCTAAAGGATAAGTTAATACAAGAGAAAAAGCTGTCCAACATGTACCAAGAGCAGTGCATTTCCCTAGAAGAAGAACTTGCCCGAATTCGTGAGGAAGAGGGAATGAGGAGAGAGATCTTCAAGGTACAATATTCTCTGCCATTTATGATGGTGTGTGAAGTCTGATGGCTCAGGGAATTGCTCCCCTTATCTTCATATGCCTTCCCATTTCCCTATATTTAGGATCGCTCTAACAAGATGGGGAAGCGTTTACAAGTAATGACAAAACGCTATGAGGCCTTGGAGAATCGGCGTATCTTGGAAGTAGAAGGCTTTAAGACAGATATTAAGGTTCTCAGGCAGAAACTGAAAGACTTGGAACAAATGCTCTATAAGGTAATTCCTGATCCTGAATTACTAAAAGGTATAAAAGGGGTACAAGTGAGAAAACATGGTCAACAGGGCTCCTCAGAAGAAAGATGAGCTGTTTCCCTAATAGTAGGTGCTGACGGATCAGCATCCTTTCAGTCTCACTAAAATTAGTTTAACAAGTACATACCAGCCCGGCTGGCATGGCTCAGTGGTTGAGCATCCACCTATGAACCCGGAAGTCACAGTTTGATTCCCATCAGGGCACATGCCTGGGTTGCAGGCTCAATCCCTAGTGTGGGGCGTGCAGGAGGCAGCTTGCCGATGATTCTCTCTCATCATTGATGTTTCTATCTATCCTTTCCCCTTCCTCTCTGGGATCAATAAAAATATATTTTAAAACAAGTACAGACAAAAATAATTGAATAACTGCATCATTATACTTTTTTTTTTAATTTATTGATTTTTTACGGAGAGGAAGGGAGAGGGATAGAGAATTAGAAACATCGATGAGAGAGAAACATCGATCAGCTGCCTCCTGCACACTCCCTACTGGGGATGTGCCCACAACCAAGGTACATGCCCTTGACCGGAATCAAACCTGGGACCCTTCAGTCCACAGGCCGACACTCTATCCACTGAGCTAAACCGGTTAAGGGCTGCATCATTATACTTTTATCTAAGCTAAAATTAACAGAAATTTTCATCCCTCCCAATTCAAGAAGTAGGTTAAAAGAACTATGGTGTTTTTTTTTACAAGTAGGGAAAGTGAGTAATTGAGTAATAAAGTAATTTTTCCCTACCAGACACAGCTTTATTTAGAAACAAAGTTTCAAGAACCTTTTTACAGAGACTTAACCAGTTGTCCACCTATCATCACTATGCTCCATAGTTGATTGTAAAAAAGAAGAGGTACTTTCTTTGACAAATTTAACAGTAATGTTTATATTGGTCTCTTTTATTCTACACTAGAGGCCCGTTGCACGGAGAGATTCGTGCAATAGGCCTTCCTTCCCTTGGCTTCCAGCACCGGTTTTCCTCCGGCACCTGGGACCCAGGCCTTCGCTCCAGCCGGAGTCCGCCTTCATCTTCACTGCAGACTCTGGCAGGAGTCTGCCATCTTCATCTTCGCTGCTTCGCTGCAGACTCCGGCCAGAGTCTGCCATCTTCATCTTCACTGCAGACTCCAGAGTCTGTAGTCTTCGTCTTCACTGTGGCCAGAGTGCCATTCCTGTAGATCCCTTTGCCCCCTGCCCTCCCTCTCATAGTAGGCGTCCTGCCCCGCTCGGCCACTCCATGCCTGGAGCAGCTGGGCAGCTGCCATCTTTCTCCTTCTAATTTGCATATTCCCTCCAATTGGCTGGTGGGCATAGTGGAGTGATGATTAATTTGCATGTTTCTCTTTCATTAGTGTAGAAGATTACTACCTTTTTGTTAGTTACTAAAACTAAGAACTGGATTTACCTTGTATACCAAATGTCTCATAAAAAAGAGCCATCATAGTTTGGTCTTTATAACTGATTTCTCTCCACTGGCACATGCTGTAATCATTTCTTCTTCTTTTTTTAAATCTCTAGGCAACAGTTAATGCCCGGGCAAACCAGGATCTTGCCATTCTGTGTGAGGTTCGTGACAGCAATAAACGAGCACATAAGATACAAGGAGAACTGAAGAACCTAAAGTCCAAAGTATTTGGTCTGGAGAATGAACTTAGACTTTGTTGATATTTACTTTTAGAAATGGCCCTGGTCTGTAGTGAGTCTTTTTCATGAAATCTGAGAAAAATGTCATCTTCTCCCAGAAACTGTGGGCAAAGTTGACTGGAATGGTGGTACCCATTATTATAAAGACAGGGTGAAGAATCAGGGACCACTAAAAGAGCTGTTCTTGCATACCAAACTTTATAAATTTTTGCTGTCCTATTCACCGTTTTTGCTTTTTTGTATGTGTGTTTTGTGTGGGGTTTTTTTTTGGTCTGGATTATAACCTAAATTACTTAGAGACCACATATTTTTCCCATTTATAATGAGAGGTTTTTATTTTTTAAGAAGACAGTGACCGTGAAAACTTAGGAAGGATGTTTGCTATGAGCGTGGCTGAGTGTCATTAGGAGGAACACTTTCCTTGAGACAAAGGTATCCACCCAGGTGGCCTTCTCCTAGCCCAGTGGTCGGCAAACTCATTAGTTAACAGAGCCAAATATCAACAGTACAACGATTGAAATTTCTTTTGAGAGCCAAATTTTTTTTAACTTAAACTTCTTCTAATGCCACTTCTTCAAAATAGACTCACCCAGGCCATGGTATTTTGTGGAAGAGCCACACTCAAGGGGCCAAAGAGCTGCATGTGGCTCGTGAGCCGTAGTTTGGCGACCACTGTCCTAGCAGGGGGACAACCGTGGAGTGTGAATAGGCAGTAATTCTGTTATGTAATTGTCTTCAGTTGAGAGTTGGGAGGCCTGAATTACTTTTATGGACACCCAATCTCAAAGTTTCACCAGAGGGCGATAGAGACCCTGCTCTTAAGCCAAATGTATCTAGGAAAATAAAGTTGCCACTTTGGTTAAGAGGGAGTAAAACTTAATAATCCTTGTATGAAAAGTTCAGTATTGTACCAATAACATTTTTAAATAATTTAAATATTTTAAATTAACTATTTTTCAATAAAATATGTAATTGAAAATATTCTCTTTGAGTTTTCTATAATTCCATGTTAAAAGCACATTTATACTTTGTTAGTGACTTGCATTACTTACTTGTTGCATGGTCTCTACAGTCCCATACAAATATTAAAGTTTTCCTAAATGTGTCCCTTGAGGTCATCTGGTATTGGAGGTAGCAAAGATAGTACTAAAGATGATGACACTAATACTTTTCCATTTTTCCATCTATATCCTCTTTTAGGCAAATTGCTATACATTTGAGACAAAATAATTGTGTGTGTACCTGGACAGCCTCTGGGAAATTAGTTGGTCTTAGCTTAGTATGGCATCTTATGATTTACCCAGGACAAACCAATAGAAAGAACTCGGGTTTTCATATTTGTGGTAAGGAAAGGGGTAATTAAATGATCGGTAGGAGATGCTACCTTAAAAAAAAAAAAGAGCTGATGATAGCAGATCAGGTTTTTTTCACTAATAAATTGGGACAGAAATTCCCAGAGGGACCAGTCCTAAGCTTTAGAGGGATGTGCATAGTGGATGGTTCTTCCTTTTGTCCTAATACTTTAGGAATTGGCTTTTCATTACTTACTGTTTTGATGCTGGGTAAAAAACAGACTCTATTGAATCATAATTTCAGAGTAAGAAGGAATTAGAGATTATCTATATATATAAAACCCTAATATGCAAATAGACTCAACAGTGGAACAACTGAACAACCGAACAACCGGTCGCTGTTATGTGCACTGACCACCAGGGAGTGGGCACAGAATATGGCGGGCTTGGCCACAGCGGGATGGTGGAACAGGTGAGCGGGAGTGCCAGACTAAGGCAGGGTGCCAGTCGCTGTCATCAGAGCGAGCCTCTAGTGGCTACTGAAAATTCTTTGCTCCCGTGCGCCCGGTCCTGCCCGGCACTCGCACCTGCTGCCGTTGCCGGCCCTGCTCACACCCGCTGCCAGCGTCTGGCGCCAACCCCAATCACTTGGTGCTGTCAGCAGGTGTGAGCAGTGAATGCTGGCCCCGACCGCCCCTCAGGGCTTCTCCACCTCCCCCTGCTCCTGAGGGGCAATTGGGGCAGCAGCTGCTGCTCACACCCACTGACAGCTCCAGCCCCGCACTACTGCTGGCACCGGCCCCAAACGCTTCATGCTGTCAGCGGGTGTGAGTGGGGCTGGCACCATCAGCACATGGGAGTGGGGCTACCAACAGGACCAGGGGCCACAGTGGGAGGGGCCTGGCAGGGGCATGGAGGATGGGCTGAGACTCACCCCTGTGCCCACCACAGCCTTGATGCCCACAGTTCCTTTCAAGGTGCATGAATTCATGCACTGGGCCCCTAGTCTATATATATATATATATATATATATATATATATATATTTCATATATATATATATATATATATATATATAAAAGCCTAAGCAACTGAATGACCAAACTACTGAACAACTGGTCAACTGGTTGTTATGATGTGCACTGACCACCAGGGGGCAGACACTCAATGCAGGAGCTGCTCCCTGGTGGTCAGTGCACTTCCACAGCAGGAGCACCTCTCAACTGACCTATGGGTGCCAGACACAGGCTCATGGTTGGCGGTGGCAGGCACAGCGAGATCAGGATGAGTAGGAGTGGCAGGCGGTGTTGGACTGCTGGTTTTGGCCCAATCCCTGCAGGCTATGCCGAGGGACCCCACCAGTGCATGAGTCTGTGCACCAGGCCTCTAATATAATAGAACTTTCTAATTTTATGTATTATTCTGTGGCCTGCCACCATTGACTTCAGCTATCAGTTGATAGTTACTAACACCTGGGCCTCAATTCCAATGCCATTCATTTTCATATTAACTGCCCACTAGTGTAGTCAATCTCTAAACATCATCAGTTAAAGCTACACTATCATCAATAAGCAGTATAGAGTAGCGGAAAGAGCCTGCCTGGGCTTTGGAGAATCACACATGTAGATTCAATCATGCCTCTTCTTAAAACTCAAGGCTCTAGTCTCTTCACCTGTAACTTAGAGATGAGTCTACCTATTTCAGCAGGGTGATTATGAGTATTAAGAGAAAATCTAGTATCCAAAATATATAAAGAACTCTTACAATCTATACTAATAAAAGGGAAATATGCTAATTAGAGCGGATGTCTTCTGGACGACCATCCAGATGTCCTTCTGGACAAAGCCGCAGTGGCTGCTGCGAAGGGCCCAGGCTCAGGCCAGCAGTGGCAGCAACAGTGGGGTAATGGGGGCGGCGCCTTCCCCTGATCCGCCATGTCGCCTCCCGCAGAGGGAGGCCAGACTGCGGCTTAGGCCAGGGCCTGAGGCAGAGGCGCTTAGGGTTGATCAGGCCAGCAGGGGAGCAAGGTAGGGGCGATCAGGCTGGCAGGCAGAGGGGTTAGGGGCGATCAGGCTGGCAGGCAGGCAGGCAAGTGGTTAGGAGCCAGTGGTCCTGGATTGCGAGAGGGTGCAGGCCAGGCTGACAGACTCCCCCTCTCCCCCCCCACACACACACCCCATGCATGAATTTCATGTACCAGGCCTCTAGTTCAACAATAAAAGGACAATGACAAAAAAATGGCCAAGGGATCTAGATAGACATTTCTTTAAAGAATATATATAAATGGCCAACAAGCACATTAAAAGATGCTCGCCCTGGACAGTGTGACTCGATTGACCATCATTCCATGCACCAGGAAGTTGCTAGTTCAAATCCTGCTTAGGGTACTTGTGTGTGTTGGGGGCTCAGTCCCCATTAGAGGCCATATAGGCAGCAGCCAATCGATGTTGCGCTGTCACATTGATGTCTCTCTCCCTCTCCTCTCTAAAAATCAATAAAAACTTATTTTTTTTTAAATTATGCTCAACATCATTAGTTATTAGGGAAATGGAAATCACTAATAAGCTACCACTTCACACTCACTAGGAGGCTATAATACAAAAGATGCTAATGAGGGTGTGGGAAAATTGGTAGCCTGAAATACTGCTAATGGGATGTAAAATGGTGCTGCTGCTTAGGAAAACAGTCCGGCAGTTGCTCAGAAAGTTAAACAGTCACCACATAATTCAGTAATTACACACCTTAGGTATATGTTCAAGAAAGATGAAAATATACATGCCCACAAAAACTTGTGCACAGATGCTCATAGCAGTATTATTCATAATAGCCATACATTGGAAACAGCCCAACTGTCTATCAACAGGTGAAGAAGTAAACAAAATGCAGCACATCTATTCAACAGAATATTATTCAGATAGAGTAAGGAATGAAATATTGACATCCTGCAACATGGGTGAACATTAAGAATGTTATGCTAAGTTAAAGAAACCAGACACAGAAGGCCACACATTGTATAAGCCCATATACATGAAAAGTCACAATAGGCAAATCTATAGAAACTAGAGGTCCAGTGCACAAAATTCATGCATGGGGGGAGTGGGGGTGTCCTTCAGCCCAGCCTGCACGCTCTCTAATCTGGGACCCCTCAAGGGCAGTCGGACATCCCTCTCACAATCCAGGACTGATGGCTCCCAACTGCTTGCCTGCCTGCCTGTCTGATTGCCCCTAACTGCTTCTGCCTGCCAGCCTGATCACCCCCTAACCACTCCCCTGACAGCCTGATCAATGCCTAACTGCTCCTCTGCTGGCCCGATTGCCCCTAACTGCCCTCCCCTGCCGGCCTAGTCACCCCTAACTGCCCTCCCCTGCTGGCCTGATAGCCCACAACTGCCCTCCCCTGCTGGCCATCTTGTGGCAGCCATCTTGTGTCCACATAGGGGCAGCCATCTTTGACCACATGGGGGTGGCTATCTTGTGTGTTGGAGTGATGGTCAATTTGCATATTACCTCTTTATTATATAGGGTATTCATGCATTGAAAGAATTTGAAGTGCAAACTCACTTTTGTATCACAAATCCTATCAAATAAAGAGGGAATATGTTAATTGACCCTCACACCATTGCAAAGATGGTAGTGCCCATAGCCAATAAGGAGAGAATATGCTAATTGACTGCCACACCCTCAAAGATGGTGGTGCCCACAGCCAATAAGGAGAGAATATGCTAATTGACTGTCACGCCCTCAAAGATGGCAGTACCCACAGCCACAAGATGGCGGCTCCCAGTCCCCTCAGCCCCCTGGGGCAGCAGGCACACAGCAAGGCCAGGCCCGCCCCTAGGTGGGCCCGGCTGCTCCATGCGCCTGCCTTCAGAGTTCCCCAGTCCCCTCAGCCTCCAGCCACCCAGGGCCAGCCCGAGGTGAGGAAAGCCTCAGATGGTGGCTGCCCAGGTGCCCAGGGCCAGCCCAAGGCAGAGGCAAGCCTTGGATGGTGGCTGCCCAGCCACCCAGGGCCACCCAAGGCTCAGGTAACCAGGGCCAGCCAAGGCTTGCACTGCCGGCGGTGACAGCAGCAGAGGTGTGATGGGGCGTCGCCTTCCCCTCATCGCCGGGTCACCTCCCATCCCTGAGGGCTCCAGGGCTGTGAGAGGGCACAGGCTGAGGGACGCCCCCTCCAGTGCATGAATTTTCATGCATTGGGCCTCTAGTTAATAAATAAATGAAATGTTTGTTTCCTAGGAAATCCTTACACTGAAGATCAAGGCAAGGAACAATCAATACCAGGATTTACTGCAGGATCTGCAGGAACAAAGCAAAGGATGGTGCAAAAGATCTTTACAAAAGAGCCATCAGTGTCATTTGCTTTGCCTTTTAAATTTTCTCTTCTAGCCTACATATGAGTAACTTAATAATAAGTCACCTTTAAAAACATATATATTTTTTATTGACTTCAGAGAGGAAGGGAGAGGGAGAGAGAGAGAGAAACATCAATGATGAGAGAGAATCATTGATTGTCTGCCTCCTGCATACCCCCTACTGGGGATGGAGCCAGCAAACCGGGCATGTGCCCTTAACTGGAATCAAACCCAGGATCCTTCAGTCCCCAGGCAGACACTCTATCCATTGAGCCAAACCAGCTAGGGCAAGTCACCTTTTTATTCACTGAAATATATGTGATTTTTTCCCAACAGAATAGCCTATGACTATGTTATTTTTGGTCCAGTCTTATGCTTCTCACTGCCTCTCCACCCACACCACACTAATTGGGCTACTAAGATTTACTGTAATATTTGCAACAGAGTAGATAGTACTGTCACAGCTCACTGCATACAGAAAACAGACAAGAAGAGATGGCTACAGTTCCTATCCAGAACAGAAATTCAAGGCCTGAGCTAAAGAGACATTGGGAATAGAGAGGGACAAATTTAGAATTAGAGTGAACATCACTTCCCTATAATGGATGAAATATAAGGGTTAGGGAAGAGTTAAAGATAATTCTCTAAATCCAAAGTTTCTGGCTTGGGGAACCATGTGTATAGTGACAGCATTAACTGAGATATAGCATATATGAGAAGCAAATTTCCAGTAAATTTGAAATTAGGTATTAGTGATAAGGGAGGTCAAAAGAGAAGTTAAGATTAAAGATAGAGATTTGGAATTATTGTTATACAGAAGGTAATTTGAATCATTGATTCAAATTAGGCTGTGGATGAAACGGAGATGGGAAGCATATAGAATACGAAGAGGGCCAAGAGGGGAATCCTAATGGTCAGAGGAGATACCTAGTAATAAGAGAATAGTTTGAATAACAAGTTTTCTGGAAACCTAGAGGAATGAAAAGCTCAAGAAGTAAAAGGCTGGCAGTATTGTTACTTTGGGGAGAAAAAACATAAATTAGAATTGAGTATTGCCACTTCATAGAAAAATAAGGTTAAGTTAGAATTGAGATTTGGCAATTTAGTAACAGGTGAATTTAGAGCAATTTCAGTGAAGTGGAGATCGAGGTCAGCCCATATTAGGTTGAGAGATGAGACAAGGAGGAAGATGAAGTAGCTTGAGAGTTGATAAAACCAAGGAAAGGAGTTTTGATGGTTTTAGGTTGGAGAAGATGTAACATACTTATAGACTGAAAGGGAAGAGCAGAGGAAGGTATTGAAAATAGAGTAATGAGAGGGGGTGTGTGGGGGAAAGATGCTGGAGGAGAATGAGTTCCAGTGTTGAAGGAGGCAATAAGAGTAGATAAGGGGTGATTGCATCATTTTTAATAGAGGAAATAAAATCAAGGCCATCCACTGAAAGAGAGATGGGCATTGATGTGATGGGGAACTTGATGAAAAGAGTGAACATTTGGAAATATAAGAGGGAGCTGCTAAGGGGCACGTAATAGAATTGTGAGGGATAGGTCTTTATGAGGGAGGGGTTAATTGAGTTAAGTTGACTGCCAATGGAAAAATGTCTAGGATTGCAGCAAGTCATAGTCTGCTCATGTACCTTCCTAACTTCCGAAAAAGGTAGGGACAGAGGCAAAATGAATCTAAAATAGGCAGACCAACTGGAAAAAGGGCAGGTGAAGAGATGGAGCTGGAGGGGGGATTTGGCTGCTAAGTGAAAGGAGACACTGCAAAGAAAATGTTTCAATAGAGTTTTGTGTTTTTTTCCTTTTTTTTTTCCAGAACAGTGAGGTCAAAATTTGTTCTTAAAGCTGGAATGGAAAAAAACACACACAAAATGAAAACCCAAGCTAAAGCAATGACTGACATAATTTTTTCTTTTGTAGATGTACTGTTCCATTTGGAAGTCAAGGTTGGTGCCACTTAAGTGGGTTCCTGCAAGGGTTTTGTGTTTGTTATTTAAAAGTCTCTACATTAAAATATTACTTTATTTTGTAAGCTATGAAGTATTCCACTCCTGGATTGACTAGTGGCTTAGTTTCAAGTTAGCCTTACAAAAGGCTATTTTTCCATTGATTTTTTTTTTTTTTTTTTTTTTTAGAGAGAGAGGGAAACAGAGAGAAATATCAATGTGAGAGAAACACACCGATTAGTTGCCTCCTGCATGAGCCTCGATGAGGGCCCTGGCCTGGGTGGAGCCTGCAGTCTTTTTAAAAATATGTATTTTTTTTATTGATTTCAGAAAGGAAGGGAGAGGGAGAAAGAGATAGAGCAATGATGAGAGAGAATCAATGATTGGCTGCCTCCTGCATGCTCCCCAGTCGGGGATCAAGTCTGAAACCCGGCATGAGCCCTGAATAAGAATCAAACCGTGATGTCCTTCAGTGGTCGGCAAACTCATTAGTCAACAGAGCCAAATATCAACAGTACAACGATTGAAATTTCTTTTGAGAGCCAATTTTTTTAAACTTAAACTTCTTCTAACGCCACTTCTTCAAAATAGACTCGCCCAGGCCGTGGTATTTTGTGGAAGAGCCACACTCAAGGGGCCAAAGAGCTGCACGTGGCTCGTGAGCCGCAGTTTGCCGACCACTGTCCTAGTTCATAGGTCGATGCTCAATCACTGGACCACGCCAGCCAGGCAGTTGTGCAACATCCTGAATAACATGATGAAATCTCCCTACCGTTCTACTGCATCCTGCCTAGGACTTTAGCCATCCCTTAATCCAGCATATCTAGGATGTACACTTGGAAGCTATCTCAGTTATTAGATTGACTGTTACATCTTACTGTGTCTAATTTTTAAATTAAACTTTATCATAGATATGTATGTATAGGAACAACAGTATATATAGGGTTCAGTACTATCTGTGGTTTCAGGCATCCTCTGGTGGTCGTGAAACATATTCCCTGTGGATAAGGGGTGGGGGGACTGCTCTATCTTTCTATTTTAGATAATTGTAGATTCACATGTGGTTGTAAGAAATCATACAGGACAATCCTGTGTACATACACCCAGTTTCCATTTTGACATGATTAGTCTGTAGTTTTTGCAACCCAATGACTCTAGATTGAACCATGATGGTTCCAATGGGCCTGGTATTGGTTTTGTGACATTTTCTTCCCTTTTGGCTCATAATGGTCATATCCACTAAGCACTTAATATCTATAATAATAAAAGGTTAATATGTTAATTAGACCAGACGTCCTCCCTGACAAAGCCAGGCCAGAGGGAAGCCAGCTCGGGTCCCAGGTGCTAGAGGGAAGCCAGTGCCAGCAGCCGGGGGAAGAAAGGCCTACTCTCGCACGATTTTTTTGTGCATCGGGCCTCTAGTTTAACAATATCAGGGCTAATTTTAAATTAGTACAAGTTTGATATTGCTATATTGACTGTTCCAGAGCCTCTTAATTGGCAATCTTGCCTTGACATTTGGAAAGGAATAATCAAATATTAAGTAAAGGGAACTAGAACCTGAATGAACCTAATGTAGTATTGTCATGAAGACTTTCATAAGATTTCATTTGATCCCAAGTTAAAAAATGAGTCAAGACTGTCTGGCCAGCATGGCTCAGTAGTTGAGCATTGACCTATGAACCAGGAGGTCATGGTTCAATTCCTAGTCAGGTCACATGCCCGGGTTGCAGGTTCCGTCCCTAATAGAGAATGTGCAAGAGGCAGCTGATCAATGATTCTCTCATCATGAATGTTTCTATCTCTCTCTCCCTCTTCCTTCCTCTCTCTGAAATCAATTTTTTAAAAATGAGTCAAGATTGAACTGGTCTAGAGTTTTTTTTTACTTACATTAGAGTGATTTTCCCACTCCAGCCTTACACCTCCTAAACCTGATAAGCTCCTGCAGAAAATAGCTATGTTCTCTATGTGCAATCAGTTCTGTTCTTTTTCTTCATATGCCAAAGTAATGAACTCCTTTCCCAAAAAAATGACCTTATAAGAAGCTCTTCTTGCCCTGACTGGTTTGGTTCAGTGGACAGAGCATCGGCCTGCGGACTGAGGGGTCCCGGGATTGATTCCAGTCAGGGGTATATACCTTGGTTGCAGGCACATCCCCAGTGGGGGGTGTGCAGGAGGCAGATGACCGAAGTTTCTCCCTCATCAATGTTTCTGGCTCTCTAACCCTCTCCTTTCCTCTCTGTAAAAAATCAATAAAAAAAATTTTTTTTTAAAGAAGCTCTTCTTTCTCTACATGTTCTCTGCTTAAATCCTCTATAACAGTGGTTCTCAACCTTTCTAATGCTGCGACCCTTTAATACAGTTCCTCATGTTGTGGTGACCCCCAACCATAACATTATTTTTGTTGCTACTTCATAATTGTAATTTTGCTACTGTTATGAATCGTAATGTAAACATCTGTGTTTTCCGATGGTCTTAGGTGACCCTCCTAGCGGTTCTCAACCTGTGGGTTCTCAACTGCTAGCAGGGTCGCCTAGACCATCGGAAAAGACAGATATTTACATCACGATTCATAACAGTAGCAAAATTACAATTATGAAGTAGCAACGAAAATAATGTTATGGTTGGGGGTCACCACAACACGAGGAACTGTTATTAAAGGGTCGCAGCACTAGAAAGGTTGAGAACCACTGCTCTATAACATCTTTGGGATTCTGCATTTTACATAAACTCAATCTGACTAGACCCTCTTGAATTTACCCCTCCTGTCTCCTGGTGCATCACAGCTGGTCTCCCAGCCTTACCTCCTGGGCACTGGCATTTGGGGGTGCTGCCCTGTCCACATCTGCACAGACATTGTCTCTGCTCTCCTGCGGCTTAGCTTTCTGTGCTCATCTGACTCCTGTGTCTGCTGGACATGCCACTCCTTATCTTTGACCTCTCTTCCACTTGTCTCCTCAATGTTGCTGTTCCCAGGATTCTGACTTGGACTCACTCTACTAGTAACCCGTGTCCTCTCTCTACATGATCTCATGCTTTTCCATGACTTCAACTGCTAATGGTGAGAATGTTTTGAGGTTTATTTTCCTAAAGGTTTCTAAAATCAGGAGTAGAGAAGAGGCAAAATGTGGGTGCCCAACCCAGAGTGATGTGGAGAGGGCTGTGGCTGGGGTTCCGCAGAGGCACCTACTGTTTCTCCCCACTTGGTATACATGAGGAGCACCGGTGGGGAAGTGGGTGCTATGTCTGCCCTGGCCCCCAAGAATGGCCTCCTGGGCCTGTCTCCAAAAAAGGTTGGTGATGACATCACCAAAGCAACCAGTGATTGGAAGGGTCTGAGGATTACAGTGAAAGTGACCATTCAGAACAGACAGGCCCAGATTGAGGTAATGCCTTCTGCCTCTGCCCCGATCCTCAAAACCCTCAAAGAATCGCCAAGAGACAGAAAGAAGCAACAACAACAACAAAAACAAAACAAAACATTAAGCACAATAGAAGTAAGCACTTTTGAAGAGATTGTCAGCATTGCCAGACAGATGCAGCACTGATTTTTAGCTAGAGAACTCTCTGGAACCATTAAAGAGATCCTGGGGACTGCCCAGTCTGTGGCTGCCACCCTCATGACATCACAGATGCTGTCAACAGTGGTGCAGTGGAATGCCTGGCTAGTTAAGAACTACAAAGGAAAATATTTCCATTAAAGATTATTTGACAACCAAAAAGTAAAAAAAAAAAAAAAAAATCAATAAAATAAAATCAGGAGAAATGTCTCTTGAGAATACTATGGAATTTAGGGGAAACTTACCTAAAAGCAAAATATTCAACCTAGACAGCCAAAATAACACAGGGATTGAAAAAGGGTAGCTGACTTAGATGAGAAAAATAATTCAGAGACTGATTGGAAGTATCTGAGTTTACTTTCTAAATACTCTGAAGGAAAATGGAGAGTGTGAACTGTTTTCTAAAAAGATGTGGGTGACTGCATGCAAGGTTTCCCATGCACATCTCTCACTGACCTACACTGACAGTCCTCTTTGGAGGGTAAAATGCCTGGTTGAAGAGTAGAATCTTTATTAAGCAGAAGACTTGGAAGCACCAGGGCAATATGAATGTTTAGAAAGAACTCAGCACTTTGCTTTTTCAAAAAGACCATTCTGATGCCAAACATCTGCCCTGACCACTTTGCAACACACACACACGGTGTATGTGGCTAATACAAGAGGGAGCAGGAAAACAAAATAAAGCTTCCTCACCCTGGCCAGTTGCTCAGTGGTTAGATAATCAGCCCTCGGACTGAAGGGTCTCAGGTTCAATTCTGTTCAAGGGCACGTACCTTGGTTGCAGGCTGAATCCCTGGCCCATCAGGAAGCATGTGGGAGGCAACCAATCAATATGTCTCTCTCACATTAATGTTTTTCTCCCTCTCTTCTTTCCCTTCCCCTCTCTCTAAAAATCAATGGAATAAATATCCTGGGGTGAGGATTAACAAACAACCAAAAATTTTCAAATCACTAAATTGGGTTCATCCCCTTTCTTCATAGCTTAGCCAGATGAGAATGTTTTATTTCAATTATATTTTGCAAACTGACTTTAAATCAGACACTCCTAAAAAGAATATCTTTCTCGAGAAACCAAGATGGCGGCATAGGTAAACACCTGAAATTGCTGCCTCACAAAACCACTTCAAAACTACAACTAAAAGACAAAACGGACATCATCCAGAACCACAGGAAGGCTGGCTGAGTGGAAATTCTACAACTAGAAAGAAAAAGAAAAGCACGCTGAGACTCAGAGGAGGTGCAGAAGTAAAGTGCAGAGGTATGGAGGCACGTGCAGGGAAAGGGCTGGCAACTGAGGATGCGGCTGTCTTTCTCAATCAGGAGGGAGATGCAAGCTCCCGACTACTCTGAACTCCAGTTTCGGGCAAGACTCTGGGGACCCAGACTCATATGGGGGGGAAACTGGATTGTCTGGCATCAGGCGGAACTCGAGGGTGGCTTTCTCTCAGAGGTGCTTGCAGCAATTACCATGGGACACTGAGACCCAGGGGCCTGTTAGGGCAGGGCTGAAGGTCAGCCATTCCTGTTTGCTCCACCCTGTTGATTCCCTGAGACCCAGCCCCACCCCTGCTTTGCGCAGAGACTTTTGCATTTGAATAGCCTGGCCTTTTGCATTCTAAAATTACTTCACAAACTGCAGCTGGGTCAGAGAGACCCAGAACATCCAAAAGAAGGCCCAAGGCTCCACAGCAGCTTGCATTGCTTCACAGCTGGGCCTCATATAGGCACCTCCAAACCCCAAACAAAGAAGAGGAATCTGTAGATCTCTCCATAGCTCCTGCTAGGTGGCCTCAGGCAAAGACTAAATTAGCACCTCCTTAGAGATCCAAGAGCCAGTGTACCCAATGGTCAGAGTGGGACCATCAAGATTTCAACTCCTCAGATCCATAAGGGACACATTCAGGGGGCAGACTCAGTGAGCACCAAAGCCCCACTGAAGCAAGTCTTGCCCCATAAGGGTGTCTCCAGCACAGAAGTTCTCCCATCGTAGACACAGCTGATTCTCACAGCCAATTGGCCTAGAGGTCAATTCCTCCCAGTGATACCAACAACTGCCCACAATGAGGTGCACCAAGAGAGTCCACCTCAGGTAACTGGGGAGGCTGAGCCACTGGACCTTATGGGACACCTAGTACACAAAGCCATTCTATCAATACAGGGAAGCAGCCAAAATGCAGAGATAAAGAAACAGGTCACAAATGACAGAAATGGAAGAAAGCAAACTATTGGATATAGAGTTCAAAACCACTATTATAAGGTTTTTCAAGAATTTTCTAGAAACCACCGATAAATTTAGTGAGACCCTCGAGGATATGAAAAAAGACCAACTAGAAATTAAGCACATACTTACTGAAATAAAGAATAGTATACAGAGATCCAACAGCAGACTAGAGGAACTCAAGAATCAAGTCAAAGATTGGAAATATGAAGAAGCAAAAAACACTCAACCAGAAAAGAAAAAAGAATCCAAAAATATGAAGTTAGTGTAAGAAGCCTCTGGAACAACTTCAAGAGTACAACATCAGAATAATGGGGGTGCCAGAAGAAGAGAGAGAGAGAGCAAGATACTGAAAACCTATTTGAAGAAGTAATGACAGAAAAATTCCCCCACCTGGTGAAAGAAATAGACTTACAAGTCCAGGAAGCACACAGAACCCCAACAAAAGGAATCCAAAGAGGACCACACCAAGACACATCATAATTAAAATGCCAAGGGCAAAAGACAAAGAGAGAATATTAAAAGCAGCAAGAGAAAAACAGCTAGTTACCCACAAGGGAGTGCCCATATGATTGTCAGCTGATTTCTCAACAGAAACTATGCAGTCCAGAAGGGAATGGCAAGAAATATTCAAAGTGATGAACAGCAAGAACCTACAACCATGATTACTCTACCCAGCAAAGCTATCATTCAGAATTGAGGGTCAGATAAAGAGCTTCACAGACAAGAGAAAGCTAAAAGAGTTCATCAACACCAAACCCGTATTATATGAAATGCTGAAAAATATTCTGTAAAAAGAGGAAGAAGAAGAAAAAGGTAAAGATAAAAACTATGAACAACAAATACATATCTATCAACAAGTGAATCTAAAAATCAAGTGAATAAAAAAACCTGATGAACAGAATAAACTGGTGAATATAATAGAATGAGGGACATAGAAAGGGAGTAGACTGATAATTCTCAGGGGGAAAGGGGTGTGGGGGGTGCGGGAAGAGACTGGACAAAAATCATACACCTATGGATGAGGACAGTGGGGGCGGGAGGGTAAGGGTAGAGGGTGGGGTGGGAACCGGGTGGAGGGATGCTATGGGGGAGAAAAAGAGGAATAACTGTAATAATCTGAACAATAAAGATTTATTAAAAATTAAAAATAAAAAAATAAATCAGACACTCCCACTTGGCACTCAGTGTTGACCTAGGGAGGAGATGAGAGCCTCTTTCATTGCTGAGAAGGTCAGAAACCATTCTTGTCTGGACCTTAACCCCTTCTCAGACCTGACAGCCTCAGCGTTAGTGAGGTTTGCTGCCTGCAGAGGGCATTAAAAGTGGAAGAGCAATGTTGCTTTTTCATTTTCCCCTCTCCAGGGCCAAGTTAAATTCTGGACAACCACATACAGTGGGGATTTTTGTTTTCTTTCTTCCATCCCCAGTCCGGGTGGCGGCAGAGCTCAAAGAGTAGTCTGTTCTGGGGAAAAGACGGCGTCTGCCTCTCTCCCAAACCAGCCCTGATCAAATCCCAAGCAGCCGGTCCTTAGATAACAAGACTGAGAAACCCGAAACCAACTGCTCTGACTCTCATCAGTGCCCAGCATCACCGTCTGGAAACCGAGACATGTTGCTGAGATGCCACAGTGATTGAGTGTTAAGTGGCATGGCTGGGGTTCTCTCACTGGAGTTTATAGCCTGGACCTATGAACTTAGACAAAGAAGGTTTTCAAAAAGTCTGTATTGGGTTTGAGCACTTGAGCTGCTTTGTGGCACTCTGCACATGTACTGGCCTTTAGAATCATTGTTCTCCCTTAGCAAAGCCATGAGGTAGGTTAAGCCAGCTTTGCTGTCTACTGGGCGGGTTGCCTGCAGCAATCCCATCAGATGAGTGCATTCACCTGTGTTTGAGGCAAGGGAAGGAACATCTAAACTCCATTTCTGCTTTATTAGGAGAAGGCATCCTTAAATGAATGGGCTCTAGAAGAGGCAGAGCCTCATATGAATGGGGAAAAAGAACATTTTCCATGATTACAGATTATAGAATGTAGAACCGACAAGCCCTATTAGGGAATGGAGAAGTTGTGAAGTCAGAGGCCTAGAGACCTACAGCTTATCCTGAAAATGCTGAGAACACTCTCAGTGCTACAGAAGGTGGTGCCAGAGAGCTAAGACATGCAAGAAAGCTGCCCCTGAGCCTACCATCTGTGCAGCCTCACAAAGGAAAGTGTGTGTACAACTGTGTGTGTTTGTACTTATGGGGACCAAGCTTGTGGGATGTATTCTTGGGAGAAAAGAAGGAAATACCAAGAGTTCACTCAAAAGTATGGGCACTAGCCCTGACCGGTTTGGCTCAGTGGATAGAATGTCGGCCTGTGGACTGAAAGGTCCCAGGTTCGATTCCAGTCAAGGGCATGTACCTTGGTTGCGGGCACATCCCCAGTAGAAGGTGTGCAGGAGGCAGCTGATCGATGTTTCTCTCTCATCGATGTTTCTAGCTCTCTATTCCTCTCTCTTCCTCTCTGTAAAAAATCAATAAGATATATATTTTTTAAAAAAAGGTATGGGCACTAAGGACTAAGGACAAAGGACCAAGGGCCTGGAGCTGTGGTGAGCCTCACAGCTTCTAACATCAAACAGGTGCCAGGACTTGGGAAGCTACTCTGAGTTGTGGGCCTTATGCCTTAGCTTCAGCTGCAAGGCCTTCGCCATTATTTGTAGGGTGCAAACAGGAGAGAGTGTCTTTCTAGAGAAGGGTGAGAATGATATTCTAGTGGGGTTTAGTGGTCAGAGAGAGGAGGGGCTTCAGGAAAGGCTCATTTAGCCTTTGTTTCAGCACCAGCTAATGAACAAGCAAGAGTGTTATTCACCCTTTCTCTTTGTAGGTCTCCCAGCAACAAAGCAAACCTAAGTGGAGGGAAAGAATTGGTTATTATTCAGTTGAAAAACCCACAAGTCAAAGTGAATTTTTGACTTGGATAATCATCTACTGACTGGATGGGGAATCCTTTACCCTGGGGGAGGAAGACAGGAAGAAAGGTGGTAATAATTAGAGGCTCTCACACTGCAGAATGGAAAAAGAAGCAAGACCTATCCACAGATGCCAAACTTAAGCTTCAAAGCATATAGTTCTGGTCTGGGTCATCTCGCTTGAGGATTGTATCAACAATTTGTTTGTATGGGAGAAAGATGAAGTCCTAAGCTCTCAGTAGGTGAATTGCCTGGGATCTTTTCTAGCCAATGTGCTTTGTTCTTACCCTTCAGCATATCATCTCTGCCCCTCTTCATCTTTTCTTTGACTCTCCATGATGCAATCTTGCACATAATATTCTATAGGGATGGTAAATTGTTATTTGTTTCCCTAACTAATATGCAAATATTTAGGACTGCAGATGGTGTAGTCCAGTGGTCGGCAAACTCATTAGTCAACAGAGCCAAATATCAACAGTACAACGATTGAAATTTCTTTTGAGAGCCAAATTTTTTAAACTTAAACTTCTTCTAATGCCACTTCTTCAAAATAGACTCGCCCAAGCCATGGTATTTTGTAGAAGAGCCACACTCAAGGGGCCAAAGAGCCGCATGTGGCTCGCGAGCCGCGGTTTGCCGACCACTGGTCTAACCACGAAGAAACTTCTTTTCTTTAATATGACCTTTCTCCTTTCTTTCTATTGATTCAAGCAATCTCATTCCAGCTCCCTGACTTACCCACCTCCTCTCCCTTGCACAAGCTCACTGGTGACTCTAGGTTTGGCACCATTTCCTTAAAACTAAACCTTTACTATATATATATATATATATATATATATATGTTAATCCTCACCCAAGGATATTTTTTCCATTGGTTTTTAGAGTGGAGGGGTGGGGGAGACAGAGAAAAACATTGATGTGAGAGAGACACATTAATTGGATAGCCTCTTGCATGCGCCCCAGGGGTACAGGGAACAATCCTGCAACCAAGTAGTAACCTTGACCGGAATGGAATCTGGGACCCTTCAATCTGCAGGCCGACACTCCAACCACTGAGCCAAACTGGCTAGGGCTTAAATATATTTTTATTGACTTCAGAGAGGAAGGGAGAGGGAGAGAGGGGAGAGAGAGAGAAACACCAATGATGAAAGAGATTCATTGATCAGCCACCTCCTGCATGGCCCACACTGGAGATTGAGCCCGCAACCCAGGCATGTATCCTGATGGGAATCGAACCATGACCTCCTGGTTCATTGGTTGATGCTCAATCACTGAGCCATGCTGGCCAAGCTAAACCTTTACTTTCTTGACTGCAATGTCCTGTTTGGGTTTGATTGTGCTTTGAAGCACACAGGTGAATGAACCCCTTTTGTTCGGTAACAATGGAGGAAGTAAGGCTTGGTCAGAGCTCATAAAACTCCATCATCCAGACAGATGGACTCATGGACGGAAGATAGGAAAGATCTTTTCAGTAAAGAGCAAAGCAGGCAGCATTGATGGGGCGGGGGGAGGGGGAGGAAGAGAAGAATTGTCATGTGGCTGGATGAGTTATAGATGTGCTGAGAGTGAGCTCAAAGTTTCCAGGTGAACTTCCAGGGAAACAACATGTGTAAAGGAAAAAAAAAAAAAAGCACTGGATCTGAAGTTAGAAAGCCTGAGTTTAAGTCCCATATAAGATACAGGTTACTGACATAACTTTTTTAAAAATTGATTTTTAGAGAGAAAAGAAGAGAATGGGAGAGAAAAACATCGACATGTGAGTGTGACATTGATTGACTGCTTCTTGCACATACCTCAACTGCGGATCAAACTGCAGCCTGGGCATGTACCCCGACCAGGAGTCCAACCAGCGACCTTTCAGGGAAGGGATAACGCCCAACCAACGAACCACACCAGCCAGGCATTTGAGCAAGTTATTTAAAATCTCTAAGACCATTTTCTTATCTGTAAAATGAAATCAATGAAACATGCAACTTTTGGTATGAATGATTTACATGTGTTTCAGTGGTTAGACATCAGCCTGCATACCAAAGGGTCCTGGGTTTGATTCCCAGTCAAGGACATGTGCCTGAGTTGCAGGGTCGATGGTTCTTGTTGGGGCACGTGTGATAGGCAGTCAATCGGTATGTCTTTTTCACATTGATGTTTCTCTTTCTCTATCTCCCTTCTATTCTCTTAAAAAACAAAAACAAAAAACCCAATAGGAAAAAATATCCTTGGGTGAGGATTAACAACAGAAAGAGAGAGAGAGAGAGAGAGAGAGAGAGAGAGAGAGAGAGAGAGAGAGAGAGAGAGAAGGGAGAAAGGGAGAAAGAGACACAGCAAATAAATACTTGCCAAGATGACCATGACCATGGCACTTGGGATAGCTTTAGCACTATTCTTTCTCTCTTAGAAAGGAATTCAATCCTCCCATGCCTCAGTCTAAAACATTGGCTTAGTGGTGGCTCAGAGATCCTCATTGACTTATCATCAGACTTTCCACTACCAAGATATTCCCATGAGATACATTTGAATAGCTGAGAGGCTCCTGAAGTGAAAAAGAAGAGGAGAAAGAAGGTCTGTGTGGGCATAAGGGATTATGGCCAAATAAGGAGACCGCTGGATACAATGGAAAGAAGACCAGAGGCTAAAGATCTGGTTCTAGTTTTGATCCCATCACTCACTGGTCATGTGAACTTGGTGCAGGTTATTTTAAGAAATGGAGGCTTATGAAGATTGTTTGCTATTCTCATTTGGTTGTGAGAAATAAAACATGTGATATAGATGTAAAAATGCTCAGTAAGCTCAAAGGTGTCACATTATAACACAGACATCAGGTTTTAGGAAATGGGAAGGATGTTGGGCTCATAGAGTTACTTATATTCTGATATCAGAATAGGAATTCTGATATAAGAATATTCTGATAGACCAGAATAAAAAGTGCTCTGGATACAAGATTTCTGCTACCACACCTAAAGGTCACTGGACACCTTTCCCTTTGAATTCTCTACAAACCAGAATTTTCTGGTACCTCAGCTAGCCTTGGCCCATTTTAGAAAGCTTCGCTTGACCTCTCTAACAAAGCCTCTGTAATTTTGGAGAAGAACTTTTGTGGTTTGACCTGACTCTGGTATTCTTGATAAGCCAAAGACCAGAGCCCATCCCATCAGTTTTACAGATGACATGATAGAAATTCTTCTTTCTCATCAGGTGTGATTTCTACAATGACCCTGGGCCATTCTGAGTCAGGTGGCAGGGCTATAGTGGGACAGCAAAAGGACAGTGAAAATCATCAGAACAACCAGTGAGTGTCCAGTTAACTTGACACGACAAAGAACAGACATTGGTGGTAATATTATGCCATCAAAATTTATTACCAGGAATACCTCCACCCACATGCTTATCTCTGAACCTGAGGAGGATGACAGCTAGGACTGAGCATAGAATTTGAGTCTCAAAAGTCCAGATCCTCTGTTGCTGTGAAATCACTAGGAGTCAAAAAAAAGATTTGGAGCAAGCAGTCTGAACACAGAATCTGCACATGAGGGCTATCTTAGTGCTGAGGAGGCAACCACAACAGGAAAGAAGAGAAAAGAGGTAGAGAGTAGAGCCACAAGAAATGATCTGTTCAAGGCTCCCCCCTGAGTACTGCTTCGGCTGCTCTGCACTCGATTTGAGCTCAGGACTCCTGTTAAGCCAGTGTCCCAGTTTCCATCATCTACCGATACCTCACCAGCTGTGATGAGATGTTCTCTGACATCTACAAGATATGGGAGATAAAAAATAGGCTGTGTCTGAAAGTGGAGGGGAAGATGGTCAGCAGGACAGAGGGTCACACGGATGACTCGCCCATTGGTGGAAATGCCTCCACTGAAGGCCCCAAGGGTGAAGGTCCTGAAAGCACAGTCATCACTGGTGTTGATCGTGTCAAGAACCATCCTTTGCAGGAAATCTACTTCACAAAAGACCAGCTTACAAGAAATATATAGAAGATGACATGAAATTCATCAAAGGGACACTTGAAGAACAGAGACCAGAAAGAGCAAAGTCTTTTCAGGGGCTTCAGAACAAATCAAGCACATCCTTGCTAATTTCAAAAACTATCAGTGCTGTGGCTCAGTGGTTGAGCATTGACCTATGAACCAGAGGTCAGGATTCAACTCCCGGTCAGGACACATGCCTGGGTTGAGGGCTTGATCCCCAGAAGGGGTCATGTAGGAAGCAGCCAATCAATGATTCTCATAATTGATGTTTCTATCTCTCTCTCCCTCTCTCTGAAATCAATAAACAAACAAACAAACAAACAAACGAACAACTACTAGTGCTTTATTGGTAAAAACTTGAATCCATATGGCATAGTTGCTCTGCTGGACCACCATGAGGATGGTCTGATCCCATATATGATTTTCTATAAAGATGGTTTAGAAATGAAAACATGTTAACAAATTTGGTAATTTGAATCTATCATCTGTCATCATATCTGGCTGCTGCTTTTCATCTGCACACCTGGACTAGGACAAAAGGATTGATGTTATCTTGATATCTTCATTTCTTTTGACCTCGATTTATTTGTAGTGAAGGCATTGTTTTTAAGAAAAATATGCCATGTAGTTTGTCTAAAAATAAAATACAGGAGAAACCAAGATGGTGTCATAGGTAAACACCTGAACTTGCTGCCTCCCACAACCACTTCAAAACTACAACTAAAAGACAAAACGGACATCATCCAGAACCACAGGAAGGCTGGCTGAGTGGAAATTCTACAACTAGAAAGAAAAAGAAAAGCACGCTGAGACTCAGAGGAGGTGCAGAAGTAAAGAGCAGAGGTATGGAGGCATGTGCAGGGAAAGGGCTGGCAACTGAGGATGCGGCTGTCTTTCTCAATCAGGAGGGAGATGCAAGCTCCCGACTGCTCTGAACTCCAGTTTCGGGCAAGACTCTAGGGACCCAGACTCATATGGGGGGGAAACTGGATTGTCTGGCATCGGGCAGAACTCGAGGGTGGCTTTCTCTCAGAGGTGCTTGCAGCAATTACCATGGGACACTGAGACCCAGGGGCCTGTTAGGGCAGGGCTGAAGGTCAGCCATTCCTATTTGCTTCACCCTGTTGATTCCCTGAAACCCCACCCCACCCAATTTACAACCCCACCCCAGCTGTGCGCAGAGGCTTTTGCCTATGAATGGCCTGGCCCTTTGCAATGTAAAATTACCTCACAAACTGCAGCTGGGTCAGAGAGACCCAGAACATCCAAAATAAGGCCTAAGGCTCCACAGCAGTTTGCATTGCTTCACAGCTGGGCCAAACCCCAAACAAAGAAGAAGAATCTGTATATCTCTCCATAGCTCCTGCTGGGTGGCCTCAGACAGAGCTAAATTTGCACCTCCTTGGAGATCCAAGAGCCAGTGTACCCAATGGTCAGAGTGGGACTATCCAGATTACAACTCCTCAGATCCATAAGGGACACACTCAGGGGGGCAGACTCAGTGAGCACCAAAGCCCCACTGAAGCAAGTCTTGCCCCATAAGGGTGTCTCCAGCACAGAAGTTCTCCCATCGTAGACACAGCTGGTTCTCACAGCCAATTGGCCTAGATGTCAATTCCTCCCAGTGATACCAACAAGAATCAAGGCTTAACTACAACAAGACTGTGCACACAGCCCACAGAGGGGTGCACAAAGAGAGTCCACCTCAGGTAACTGGGGAGGCTGAGCCACTGGGCCCTATGGGACACCTAGCACACAAAGCCCTCTATCAATACAGGGAAGCAGCCAAAATGCAGAGATAAAGAAACAGGTCACAAATGACAGAAATGGAGGAGAGCAAACTACTGGATATAGAGTTCAAAACCACGGATATAAAGTTTTTCAAGAATTTTCTAGAAACCACCGATAAATTTAGTGAGTCCCTCGAGGATATGGAAAAAGACCAACTAGAAATTAAGCATACACTGACTAAAATAAAGAATAATATACAGAGGTTCAACAGCAGACTAGAGGATCGCAAGAATCAAGTCAAAGATTGGAAATACGAAGAAGCAAAAAACACTCAACCGGAAAAGCAAAAAGAAAAAAGAATCCAAAAACATAAATATAGTGTAAGGAGCCTCTGGGACAACTTCAAGCATACCAATATCAGAATAATGGGGGTGCCAGAAGAAGAGAGAGAGAGAGCAAGATACTGAAAACCTATTTGAAGAAGTAATGACAGAAAAATTCCCCCACCTGGTGAAAGAAATAGACTTACAAGTCCAGGAAGCACACAGAACCCCAACAAAAGGAATACAAAGAGGACCACACCAAGACACATCATAATTAAAATGCCAAGGGCAAAAGACAAAGAGAGAATATTAAAAGCAGCAAGAGAAAAACAGCTAGTTACCCACAAGGGAGTGCCCATATGATTGTCAGCTGACTTCTCAACAGAAACTATGCAGGCCAGAAGAGAGTGGCAAGAAATATTCAAAGTGATGAACAGCAAGAACCTACAACCATGATTACTCTACCCAGCAAAGCTATCATTCGGAATTGAGGGTCAGATAAAGAGCTTCACAGATAAGAAAAAGCTAAAGGAGTTCATCACTGCCAAACTCGTATTATATGAAATGCTAAAGAGTATTCTTTAAGAAGAGTAAGAAGAAGAAAAAGATAAAGATAAAAACTATGAACAACAAATACATATCTATCAACAAGTGAATCTAAAAATCAAGTGAATAAAAAAACCTGATGAACAGAATAAACTGATGAATATAATAAAATCAGGGGCATAGAAAGGGAGTGGACTGACAATTCTCGGGGGGAAAGGGGTGTGGGGGGTGCAGGAAGAGACTGGACAAAAATCGTACACCTATGGATGAGGACAGTGGGGGTAGTGGTAAAGGCAGAGGGTAGGGTGGGAACTTGGTGGAGGGGAGCTATAGGGGAAAAAAAGAGGGACAACTGTAATAATCTGAGCAATAAAGATTTATTTAAAAAAAAGAAAATGCATTTAAACTATAAATAAATAAATAAATAAATAAATAAATAAATTCTATCTAATAAAAGAGTAATATGCAAAATGACCATCATTCCAACACAGAAGATGGCTGTCCATGTGTTCAAAGATAGCTGCCTCCATGTGGACACAAGATGGGCACCAAAAGATGGCCAGCAGGGGTGGGCAATTAGGAGGGATCAGGCCTGCAGGGGAGGGCAGTTAGGGGTTACTGGGCCTGCATGGGAGGGCAGTTGGGGGCAACCAGGCTGGCAGGGGAGGGATTTAGGGGTGACTGGGCCTGCAGTGGAGGGCAGTTGGGGGGGACCAGGCCTGCAGGGGAGGGCAGTTAGGGTGACCTGGTTGGCAGGGGAGGGCAGTTAGGGGTAATTGGGCTGGCAGGGAGCAGTGAGGCATCAATCACACTGGCAGGGGAGTGGTTAGGGGGTGATCAGGCTGGAAGTTAGAAGCAGTTATGGGCAATCAGGCAGGCAGTCAGGCGAATGGTTGGGAACCAGCATTCCTGGTTTGTGAGAGGGATGTCCAACTACCCATCGGACATCTCTTGTGGCTGTCCCAGATTTGAGAGGGTGCAGGCTGGGCTGAGAGTCGCCCCTGCCCCCATGCACGAATTTCGTGCACCGGGCCTCTAGTAACGCTATAACAAGTGATGAGGAAGGCACAGAATTGTAAGATCTAAAGTGATTGCTTTCCTTTTCTGAATTTCTCTGGAATTCACTTTTTGGACCAGAAACTCAGCCTTTTTAGTGTCAGATTTGTTTGTCTGTGGGATATATTTTCTCCTCAATTAATGCAGCATGTTCTGTTTTACATCTCTCCTAGTTTCCACATAATAGATACTTCAAGGGTTTGACTGACTGAAGTGATTGCATATGTTCTCTCAGGGGGGCTAGTCTTGAGGGCTATTTCCATGACAAAATTCTGAAAGTGACTCAGCCTTATATCCAATCATGCAGATTGGTATCCCCAATGAGAGAGACTCTATTTACAGGGACTCTGGTCACCTCCCACCTGACTCAGCTAAGCTTGTGCATACTGGCTGCTTCTGCCTTGGTCTTTTGGAGAGAAAAAACATGGGATGTGCACACAGCTGTGGTTTAGAACATCACAAAGACATTTCCCTGGGGCTATTTATTATCAGAGAATTGTCCTTCAGCTTCACTTTTTGTTAAACAACTACACTGGAAGTTCTGGGGAATGTTCACTCCAAGTGCTACCTTCATCCTCAAACATTACTGAATGCCAAATGGGCCTTGTGCTATGAAGAGGAGCAGAGTTTGTCACCCCCAAATATGCTACTCTGGGATACTGATTGTTTTAGGCCCGTTACTTTTAGGAAAGAGCACACCTGGGAAAAGTCTGAAAACCAAGTAAAAGTTACCCCTTGTAAAAGGACATTTACATTTATAAAGGAAATCTCCATTTGTAATGGTGTCCCCTTCACTTTATCAGGCCTGCCCTCACTATCATGGGAGAAGGCATGGTCTTACATCTACTTAACAGTCTTACCCTTGCTTACTGTGCTTGTCCTTGTAACCTCCCTTAACTGACTCTCCACCCCCAACATCTTTGTCTTTAGCTGAGGTGACAATTAAAAGGTGGTGGTTTCCACCATTTTGGTTACTCAGCTTTCCTGGGTTTCTCCCATGTATACAAAAGGTATACAGATTATTAAACTTTAATGTCTTTTCTCCTGCCAATCTGTCGTGTGTTAATTTGATTAGCTCAGCCAGAAGAACATGAAGGGTAGAGAATAATTTTTTTCTCCCAGACATGCTACCTATTGAGGATGCAAAGTTCCCACTTTTGAAGCTTCACAGTGAAGTTGGGGGAACAAGATTTACACTAAAAAGTGAGTCTGAAAAAGAAAGTGAGTCTGTACACATCACTGGGTGGGGCCACTGTAAATTCTTCTAAAGCTCCAAGGAGGGTGGAATTGCTCAGGATTGGGCTGTCCAACAAAGCTTCATAGAACCCAAAATGGAACTTGAAGAAAGCGTCAAACCTGACCTACTAGAAAAGAAAATGTGTTGGAAGGCAGTGAATAAGTTCATTATAGCTGAGGCAGGTTTCAGATGCTCACTAAGTTGTAAAAGGTTTTGGAAGACCTTGAATTCAGATTTACAGTTTGTGTTTTATTTATTTTTATTGTTATTTTATTTTTTTAATTTAAGAGAGGAAGGGAGAGGGAGAGAGAGATAGAAACATTCATGATGAGAGAGAATCAATGATCAGCTGCCTCCTGCACACTCCACAATGGGGATCTAGCCAGCGAGCCAGGAAGCCAGCAACCCGGGCATGTGCCCTGGGTGGGAATCAAACCATGACCTCCTGGTTCATAGGTCGATGCTCAACCACTGAGCCACATCAGCCCCTTCCTAAGGATTTTAAGGGTGGAGATTTTAGGGGAGGTCCCAAGGGAAGATCTCAATAGAATATTCAGCAGTTTTTCAGGCCTGTCCTTTCTGGGTTGTGGTCTCCACTAATTGATTGCCCGGCACCAGGGCAGGGGGTCATTGTTTAATGCAGCTGGTCCTGACATCAGCTGGGGCTGGTTTTGGAGGTGAAATACAACTGAGGCCTAGATGTTATCTTTAGGGAGGAAAAGTCAAGGGGTCCAAACGCATGACCAGCAATAAGCTAGGGCAGTGGTCGGCAAACTCATTAGTCAACAGAGCCAAATATCAACAGGACAACGATTGAAATTTCTTTTGAGAGCCAAATTTTTTAAACTTAAACTTCTTCTAACGCCACTTCTTCAAAATAGACTCGCCCAGGCCATGGTATTTTGTAGAAGAGCCACACTCAAGGGGCCAAAGAGCCGCATGTGGCTCTCGAGCCGCAGTTTGCCAACCATGGAGCTAGGGGAAGAAAAGTTACCCTGGGGATGAGGTCCCACCCTACAATTGATGGTCCGTTGCTAGGTACCGGGGGCTTTCCACTCTGGTGACCTTCTCTACCTGGCCCACTGTCCTTGCTCTGCTCATGTATAACTGCCTACAACATATGGATGTGTAAGATAATTTTATAAGGACTATTTGGTAGGTGGCTCAGTTGGTTAGAGTGTCATGTCATGCACCAAAAGATTGTGGGTTCAATTCCCATTCAGGGTACATACCTAGGTTGCAGGTTTGATCCCAGGTCATGGAGCACACAAGATCTCTTTCTCAGCATATCCTCTGGTGAGGATTGAAATGAAGAAGAGGAAGAGGAAGAGAAAGAGGAAGAAGAAGAAGAAGGAGAAGGAGAAGAAAAGGAAGGAAGGAAGGGAGGGAGGAAGGAAAGAAGAAAGGAAGAAAGGAAGGAAGGAACTACCTGGTAGTAGTGGAGAGGATGGCTGGGGTGGGGGAGGAATCCTGGAGTCCAGGAAGCTAGTTGAGGAAAAATTACAATAGTCCAGTGGAGACAATTGGACTATTGAACATCCAATTAAGGTGGTAGCAGAGAGAAGGGAAAACAGAGCACTATATTCTGTGAACTTGTCTTGAAACAGTATTTGCATGTTATTAATTTGATTTTAAAATATCCGGAACACTTTTGCACCTCCACTTTCTCCATTGTCTGATGATCCTTTTCTGCAGGAGTTATAGAAGAAAATAAAACTGCATTATTATCTGCTGAATGGCCTGAGGCAGTGGTTGGCAAACCACGGCTTGAGAGCCACATGCGGCTCTTTGGCCCCTTGAGTGTGGCTCTTCCACAAAATACCACGGCCTGGGTGAGTCTATTTTGCAGAAGCGGCATTAGAAGAAGTTTAAGTTTAAAAAAATTTGGCTCTCAAAAGAAATTTCAATCGTTGTACTGTTGATATTTGGCTCTGTTGACTACTGGCCTGAGGCAATTCACTCTGCTCCTTGGACCTTAATGATCTCATTTAAATTAGATAATGTTTAGTATCTGACTGAAGGCAGAGAACTGGAATACTACAGAATGTCTTGATGATCTTTTGGACTTGAGTTTCTTTTTCTTTTTAAATTTTAATATATCTTTTTATTGATTTCAGAGAGGAAGGGAGAAGGAGAGAGAAACATCAATGATAAGAGAATCATTGATTGCTTCCTGCACACCCTTTATTGGGGATCGAGCCCGCAACCTGGGCATGTGTCCTTGACGAGAATCGAACCTGGGACCCTTCAGTCCGCAGGCCTATGCTCTATCCACTAAGCCAAACCAGCTAGGGCTATTTTTAATTATTTTTCTGAACCCTCCAACATCTACTCTTCCCCAACAGCTATTTCGTCATGGTCTGGGAAAAGTTACCTGAGGTTCTCTCTGGGGGCCATATAACTTCCCAGTGCCTCCTAGAGTTGTGGTTGAGGCTGGGAAGGAAGCCTCTTCATATTCGACCTGGAAGAGGAATTTATGGCTGAATTAAGTGACCACTGCATCCCAATGTATATTATGTCTACTCTTGTTACCTAAAGTAGGGAATAGGGTCGGTGTAGGCCACGAAAGGCCCTGACGCCGAAATCTCAGGCGTCACCCCAACACGAGTCCCCACCAGCACCTGGCATCTACCCAGCTTCACTTCTGCTTGGGGAGCAACACCATCTCGTGCCAGGGAGGTATCTGTTTCCCTCAGTCATGCCCAGTCCGGATCGTAACTAACCCCACCTACACCCCAACCAACTCTAGTCGGCAGGGGCGCCAGTCACAAGCCCCTGGACACACCTCCTGTTGCCTCTGGAAAGCCAGAGGGACTCTTTCCCTTTCCCGGGGCTCCTCGGGGGCGGGGCCCACCTGTGCCCTGGGGGCGGGACCAGAGCGGGGGCGGGACAGGTGGGTGAGTCGCAGCGGCCGGGCCAGAGAAAAAGCCAGAGCGGGAGGGGGAGAGAGGAGGGGCGGGTTGGCGCGCACCTAGGGAACCTCCGGGTGGGCAGTGTGTGCGAGCCAGTGAGCGAGTGGGTAGGGAGGGAGGGAGGGAGGCAGCGCGCCTGCGACGGGAGAGGCGTGGAGAGGAGAGCCGGGCGCGGAGGACACTAG
Organism: Corynorhinus townsendii; assembly: GCA_026230045.1. Classification (NCBI taxonomy): domain Eukaryota; kingdom Metazoa; phylum Chordata; class Mammalia; order Chiroptera; family Vespertilionidae; genus Corynorhinus; species Corynorhinus townsendii. The sequence goes on along the minus strand of JAPDVU010000003.1, from coordinate 125,952,430 downwards.
GGGAGGAGGAGCGGCTCCTGGAGAGACCTGGCGCCCGCGCAGCTGACCGACCCCTGGCGCGCTGAGCAGGAGCCCGCGCCCCGCTGGAGCGCGGCCGGGGGAGACAGCCTCGGCTCGGCCCTGAGACGCTGGGCTGGGGCTGGGACCCCGCGCGCTCGGGGCGCTGGGCCCGGCCGGGGGCTGGGGCTGGCGGCGGCCGCCGGGGCGCCGCGCCATGGGGAGTCGCCGCGCCGCGCTACTCCTGCTGCTCCTGCGCTCGGTCAAGCTGCTGCGGCGGCGCTTCCGGCTGCTGCTAGTGCTCGCCGTGGTGTCCGTGGGGCTCTGGACTCTTTATTTGGAACTGGTGGCGTCGGCCCAGGTCGGCGGGAACCCCCTGAACCGGAGTAAGTAGCATCGGGCGGGGGCGGGGGCGGGAGAGGACGCGGAGGTGGGAAGGGGTAGTTCCGCTGGCTCCAGCACGGGGGAGAGCCGCCTCATCCTCAGACCCGGTTTTGAACTCGTTTTTGCCTCCAGGTGCTCGGCACCGCCCCGCTGCCTACTCGGGGAGGGAGAGCCGAGCCCGGGCCTGGCCGCCGGGCTACATAGGGTCGGGGCATCCTCGAGGCTGCTTGCTTCTCCCATCATAGGGCGACGGTAAGAGAGGCTCCCCGTGGAAATGCTGGCTGAGTCTTAGGGTGCTTCCAGTGGTGCCAGACTTGCAGTTCCCCATAAGGAAACACGAGCGGTCCACGCGCGGGCTGTAGATTTGTGTCTGGGATGCCCTCGGCCGTCCTCCCCAAGGCCGCGCGCTCTAATCTGCGCGGCCCAAACTTTGCTCACCGCCTTCTCTAGGGCTCTCTCCATTTCGCCTCCTGGTGCGTTTCCTGCGGTTCTTTATTTTAACAATGCCTCTTAGAGCTACCTCTCCTTCTCCCTCCCCATATGCCAAGCCACTCCTCCTAGCTCCTTCCTCTGCCTCCTACTCTCCCACCTTCTCATTGAGCCGTCCCCTCCCCTAGTCATGGCCATCCCTGCAGCTGGGTATTTGAAACGAAGCCCTCCTTGGGAACTATGCCGAATTTATCAAACTCCTCAGACCTTGCTCACGGAAAAAATGGACGGCGCAATAGTTCAATTAATGCCTTTAACTTATCTAAAGCTACCTTTTCTGTGCCTCAGTTTCCTCCTGGGACAATAGAGGGGAAATGGTCTTTCTTTTTACAATAGACTTGGTTATCTGAGGGGACTTTCAATTTTCTATTGCTGGAACTAACAAGTAAAACTCTGAAAGTGTCAGGGACTGTCAAAGGTCAACGTAATAGCTGGAAGGAGTGGAGAGACTCTGGAATCCACCAGGTTCCCTTCCAAGGCACAAGGGACAGAGGTTCAGAGTTCTAGCACATTTCTCCCATCACTGCACTTTCCCTGCTCAGGAACCAAGGAATGCCTGATGAAATTACTGGTGAGAAGATTCTCTGACAGGTCCTTGCGTCAGCTTCTTTGCCCAGAGTTGGGTGTGGTGCTTTGTCTTCTGTAGCCAAAAGAAGGAATCACTACCTCAGTAATTGGGTTGGTTCAGGGTAGAAATGTTTATGGTGGAACCTCTCTCTCACTGTATGGCAGCTGAAATAATTCTGGTTGTGAACTGGGAGACAGGTTCCAGTTCTGGTTTTGTCACTAACTAGTTGGGGACTCAAGGAAAAAATGGCAACTTCTCATGTAGAGGGAGGAAGTTGGACCAAATAATCTCCAAGGTTTCTTTCAGCCTGATTATTGAGGTTCTGTGATCTCCCCTTGATTATTTCCAGGCCAGAGAGATCAACACATCATGAGGAAGGCAGTTCCACAGCTCTAAGAGGAGAGTGCTTCCTTCTGATGACCCAAATCTGCCTTCCATAGCTAGTTCTTCCCTCCCCTGAGCCTTGGTTTCCCCTCTAATAGACAGTGAATCTACCCTTCCATACCCTTCATAGTGCCATGTGCATGAGCCCAGCTGGAGTGAGTGCAGGTGGGAGGCCCTGGGAGGGATCTTCCTTCTTGTCTCTCTGGGACTGGACACCTCTTCTCAATTTTATTAATGTGATGGCCAGTGGGATCCTCTGCACAATTAAGAACAGAGGAAGGCAGTTAGTTCATGACCCTGAAATCAGTGACGGGGCCCCTTCTTCCTCCCCCTCCTCCAGCACATACTTTTGCCTCAAATGTGCTTTCTCTTCAGAGGCCAGAAGCAGTTGCCATAATCAGAATCTCACATTCTATCTCCTGTTGGCTGTCTCATCCTCAGCTATCAATTCCTGGGTCTGTTTGGTTTCCCTTCTAGTTGAATCTTAACTTTGACTGAGTTTCCTTATTCCTTGTTTCCTTTTCCAAACTGACTCTTCTCCAGAAAAATGTTCCCAGCTTCCTATTCTAGAATTGGCTTTCTGTTTCCTTAACCATCTTTTTTAATTTTAAATCCTCACTTGAGATATTTTTTCCATTGATTTTTAGAGAGAGTGGAAGGGAGGTTGGAGGAGGAGAGAGAGAGAAAGAGAAAAACATTGGTGTGAGAGACACATCAATTGGTTGCCTCCCACACACACCCCAACTGGGGCTGGGGATTGAACCTGCAACTGAGGCAAGTGTGTGCCCTTTACTGGGACCCTTTGGTTCCTGGGCTGATGTTCTAACCACTGATCAAATTTGCCGGGGCTCCTTAACCATCGTTTTTAAGGAGAGTCCAAGCCTGGACACTGATGGATCACTTAGAACCCTGAAACCCATCTGCTCTACAGGGTGGCTTTTCACCTTGGCCATCCCATTGTCTTCTACTTTTTTCATTTGGAATGAGATTTAGACAGTGGTTGTGGTTTCTGGCTCCTTGTCTTCCATCTTCTTTTGTTTGTAAGAAGCCCAGACATCTTGTATCAAAGTCCTCTTCTCCTTATAGGTCTTACTCCCAGCTCAGAGCTATTCCTTTGAAGGGAGAGCCAGTTGGGGGGGGGGGGAGGGGGAAGGGATGGAGGAGGGGGAAAGAAGAATTAGGAAGTAGAGAGGTAGGAAGGGGTGGCTAGCATTCCCTCCTCTACACCCTGGCCAGTCCACAGCAACCTGGGTAGTAAAACATCCCCTCCCAGGACTATACCCGTGGCCTTGACCACAGCAACTGGAGTCCCATTTGGCTCTGCTCCTCAGCAAGCTACCCTGCCTCCTCCCTGCCAGCTCACTCCACCACCAGCTTCCTTGTCATCTGTAAGGCCACCCTTCATTAAAGAACCTTTCATTTGCCTGTCCCTGGTACATCAGTCTGATGCTGGGAGAAGTATATGGAGAGATGGCAGTTACAAACTCTAGGGTGGTAAAGTAATGACAGGGGAGCAGGCTTCCTGCTTCATCTTATGGAAATAGCTCAGTAGTTTAAGATACAGATGATGTGCAATTTCGGCTTCACATGTAAAAAAAGATATAACCACAACTGGAGTAACTTCAGAGAAAAGCAACCAAAATCATTAACAGATAGAAAATGGGTCCCTTGGACAAAATAATTAGAGCTGTTCACTCATTTAAACAAATATTTAGCACATACCTTGAGCAAGGCATTGTACTATATCACTTAGATATAATGATAACTAAGGTTATGGTTTCTGCCCTCTCAATAGCTTTCTCTAGGAGTTTGGGTGCACATATAAAAATAATTATAATATGAAACAGTCATTAAGTTTTACAAGTGTAGACTCTAGATGTTGCTGTGGCACTTCTGGTAATGGAACGCAGCTCTTTCAATTAATTTCATGGAGATGGTGACATTTCAGGAGATATTGAGGAGTTTGTATGGTTTTAATGGATACAGAAAGAGAAGGCTATTCCAGTCAGAAAGAGCACTATAAACAAAGACCCAGAGACAAGGGAAAGTTAGGGTTTGTGAGTGTCGAGCAGAGGGTCTGAAGGAGATTATGGAATGGTGCTATATTATGAAAGACCTTGAATATCAACCTTAAAGAATGGCCCTTACAGATAGGAGCAGATGCAGTTTTAGAATAGGTTAGCCATGTAGTGTGGAACAGGCAAGGCTAGTAGTAAAATAAGTTAACAGTACTTTGGTAGGGATGATGCTGCCTGACCAGGGTACTGAAGGTCCCTTGCTGAGGCTGGCATTAGCCCGTTAGCTGCTGGGTCATAAAGCTTTCCTAGGGAAAGGTCAAGGTGGTAGGGGGCATTCGAAGGCCTGGGGCAGTCAGTCACTGTATCCCAACATGTTCATAAGTGTTTCAATAACTGGTACAGCTGTACCAGTCAGTGTATACCGGCTGAAAAGCAGCCCTGGCAGCAGACTATTATTGGAAGTTAAAGACTCTCCATTCTGGCAGGTTTTAACAAGTTATACCCATTTGTTCAGATTGAGTTAGCTAAGTCCTGCCTGAGGGGAGAGGTCTGGACTAAAATGGTTTCTAGGTTCTTTGCTCTATAATTGACCTGCTGGGACCAACTTGGTGCTCGAGCCAAGAGATCGTGTTTGGGCACAGAGCCAGGGCTGAATGACCCCGTGCCCCAACTTCTTTCTAGATCTCCCAAGCCTGGTTCTGGTGTATCCCCATCTAAGTGCCAGGTTTACCTGCTGAAACCCCAAGTGTTCTCAAGCTGAGGAATTAATCAGTGTTCACTTTCTTAAATCTATAACCCACTTCTCTGGTTGGCTCTTGTGATTTCTAATTGACTTTGAGTGGGCTGGGGAGCCACACCCACAGATGTCAGGCAGACACTTCAGCTCTGGGGTCACCACAGCCATTCCCATTTGGAAAGGATACAAACCCAGTAACAGAGGTAACTTGGGGCAAAACAGTAATCTGAGATGCAGGCAGGGAGAGAGGGAGAAACAAATGAGACAGATGTGTGGGTAGAGCAGGGATGGTGTGGCTTAGAGTTAAAACTCAGAGCACAGGGAGTGGAGAAAGGAAGGCTCCATGTGTACCTTCTGACCTAGGACTCTGTCTCTCTCTGCCCTGGTTGGACTGGTTCTCTTCCCCGTGCGTGGAACCTCTGGCTCCTGTTCCTGTGCCCTACTTACCTGTTAGGCTGCCATTCTGGTCACCCAGCTGTTGCGTGTAACTTCAAGTCAGTATCCAAATCTAGCCACATACTAGGCACTCAAATAAATACTTTCTGCTTAAAAATGGTAAGCTCAGAATTTCTGAGCACCTGGCAGTTTAGTTTCCACCGGCAGATACTTTAGCAGTCACCAATCTAAGAATAGAACCTAGGAATTACTGTTCCTGGGACCATAATACATATAAACAATAACCTTTAAACACAAATGCAAAGGATAAAAATTAAGCCATTAATGCTTTTTTATTATAAAAATGCTTTCTTCGGACCGACCGCTGTGTACCAGGGACGCAGTGTGAGACAACAGGCGCCTTTGCCCAGACATTGCGTCTCCTTTCCCTGGCCTCTTTAGTCCCTGTTCCCCAGAATTGTAGCCACAGAGCCGCTCTCTCTATCCTGCCCACTGCCCAGGGCCCCTCAGTCTGAGATGAGGCCCCATTCACCTGCTGGTGGTGCTGGGCTGCTTACTGCTCCCTGTGCTGAAAGTTATTCAGGAGCCCTGTGTGGTTATAATTGCTTCGCAGCACAAGGTCTTTGAAGCAACCACTTCTGTGCTGGTTTTAGGAGTGGCTGGTAGTTGCACTGCAGTAATTTTCCAGGCCACGGAGCCTGGTTTTGCCCCCGAGTGCCGAGCTTTATGGAGCAGTGTAGCGCAGTCGCCATAGCAGAGTTTGCTTTGGAATGGGGCCTAGAGGCTGTTCTTGGAGTTAGCCGCTCACTGTCTAGTTTTCTACAAAGTTTCACCAGTCTCAAAATCTACCCTTTTATTTTCCATGAGCACTTTCCCTTATATTCAAGGGTAATGAGGTTTAAACTAGGCCAACCATACATTTTGCACTTTCAGACAATCCTCCTTTGACCCTGTTATCCACAATTAATATATTTATATGTTATGTGATATAAGCAAAACACTTTTGGAAGAGATGAAAATAGTTTGGGCTGAATATGTTATATATTCTGAGCAAAGCATGGTGGATAGAACTTTAAATTTTTACAGACTCTTAGGTTCTAACAAGTTCGGCTTTTAGTGTTTGAAGTATCCACAAGACGAGAGAACGAATATTATTTTTACCTTGTGATTTTTAGTATATAGTTTATTTCTTATGCTAAAGTTCTTTTTTTTTTAATTTCTTAACTACTAACCAACTTTTTAGAAAAGGGGGCAAATTGTCCTATGGTCCCTGGTTTGTGTGTGTGTGTTTTTTTTAACTTTTCATTGAAGTACCTTATATGTACAGAAAAGTGCACATGTAAGTGTACAGCTTGATGAATTTCCACAAACTGAGCATACCTGTGTAATGAGCACTCCAGTGAAGAAACAGAACATCACCAGCCCCCCAGCAGCCCACTGTGAGTTTCCTTTCAGTCACTCCCATAGCATAGGTATACTAACTTAGGAAGTGGCAAAGGAAGACCAAGGACCCAAATGCTATGAGATACAGCTCTGTGAAATGCTCCATTAGAGCTGCTGCAAGGACAGGATTGAGAAATATTGCTTATCCTGTATGAGAAATAGTAGAAATAGCTAGCTTCTCTTGAGCAATCAATTTGTTTTAATTTTTATTGGCTGTGTAAGTTGTAAAACCACTCAGGCTTCTCCCTTTGTTTTTTTGTTAATCCTTACCCAAGTATATTTTTCCCATTGATTTTTCGAGAGCGTGGAAGGGAGGAGTGAGGGTGGGGAGAAAGAGAGGGAGAGAGAGACATTGATTGGTTGCCTCCCGCATGTGCTCTGACGAGGGCCGGGGATCGAACCTGCAACCCAGGTATGTGACCTTGACCAGGAATCGAACCCACAACCCTTCAGTGTGTGAGTCGATGCTTCTCCCTTTGTGTTGGTCATTAGAAAGCTTCAGGATTCAATTTACGGTTCATCTGGGGAAAAGGGGAAAAGATTTTATATTTTGGTATCAATTTCATCCCTGTACCTTTATTTTTTTGTTTTCCCCACAACTTCTTCTAGTTTGTCATTTTATATTCTCTGTCCTTGTAAGCCACTTTAATATTTTTTTAACCAAACCATGGCACAAAATAAATCAAAAGTACTATTATTTACATAAAAGTATGAAAGAGAAATTAAGACTCATCTATATCCCACTACTCTGACCAGAGATTATTGAAAAAAAAAAAAAAAAGGTATAATTAGCAGTGATAACCAGGAATACCTTAAACAAGAATTGCACATTAAAGGAACAAAAAAGCCCTAACCAGTTTGGCTCAGTGGATAGAGCGTCCGCCTGCGGATTGAAGGGTCCCACGTTCGATTCTGGTCAAGGGCATGTACCTTGGTTGCGGGTGCATACCCAGTGGGGAGTGTGTGGGAGGCAGCTGATCGATGTATCTCTCTCATCAATGTTTCTAACTCTCTATCCGTCTCCCTTTCTCTCTGTAAAAAATCAATAAAATATATTAAAAAAAAACAAACAAAAAGCTAAAAAATTATTTTTGTGTGTTTCTTAAGTTTATTTACATATTGAAAAATTGGAATGACATTAAAAAATAAATTCCCACCTTCTGTATATGAAAAGAATACCAAAAACTTGGAATTTACTGACAGATGTTGGGGCCTGAGCCACCTTTATTTAAAACAATGACATAAATACAAGGAAAATTCAGTAATCCTTGGGGCACCGTTGACATTACTGATGAAACAACCCAGGCAACTTTTCCAGGAAGGCCAGGAAGCTCAAGCTTGTCCTGTGGGAGGCCCCTACATTCCCCCCAGACTCATGCTGACACTGTGAACATGAAGGTCTGTGGCCACTGCCCAACCTGTGGCTTATAGTTCCTTTACTGACAGATGAGAAAGCCCAAGCTATTATCTGCCTCCTCTACCCATTTCTTTTAAACTGTTCTGTGGTGTGGAACAGAGGCTATGCTTTCGTCCCACTCTAGCTGTTAGAATTGTGCTTTATGGTGTCAGGACCTGGGAGGAGGGCCCAAGGATGGGAAAAGGAGAAAGAAAGGTCAATGGGAATGGAGAAATAACATACCAGGCAACCAAGGATCCCATCTAATAAAAGAGTAATATGCAAATTGACCATCACTCCAACACACAAGATGGCTGCCCCCATGTGGACACAAGGTGGCCGCCACAAGATGGCCAGCAGGGGAGGGCAGTTGGGAGGAACCAGGCCTGCAAGGGAGGGCAGTTGGGGGCAGTCAGGCCTGCAGGGGAGGGCAGTTGGGGGGAACCAGGCTTGCAGGAGAGGGCAGTTGGGGGGGACCAGGCCTTTAGGGGAGGGCAGTTGGGGGGACCAAGCCTGCAGGGGAGGGCAGTTGGGGGGACCAAACCTGCAGGGGAGGGCAGTTGGGGGGAACAAGGCCTGTAGGAGAGGGCAGTTGGGGGGAACCGGGCCTGCAGGGGAGGGCAGTTAGGGGCAACCAGGCCGGCAAGGTAGGGCAGTTAAGGGTGACTGGGCCAGCAGGGGAGGGCAGTTGGTGGTGACCAGGCCAGCAGGGGAGGGCAGTTAGGGGTGACTAGGCTGGTAGGAGAGTGGTTAGAAGGTGATCAGGCTGGCAGGCAGGAGAGAAATGGGGAGCCAGCAGTCCTGGATTGTGAGAGGGATGTCCGACTGCCAGTGGGATCGGATCTAAATGGGCAGTCAGACATCCCCCGAGGGGTCCCAGATTGGAGAGTGCAGGCTGGGCTGAGGGGCACGCCCTCCCTCTCCCCCCATCCCCCCTCCCCGTGCACGAATTTCGTGCACCAGGCCTCTAGTTATATATATATAAATGCCCAAGAAATTGAGTGATGTGTATTTTTCAGTTGTTATTTACTTTGCAAATCTTGAATGAATGCAGAGGTGATTCATTTTAAAATGAAGTAAAATGTTTGTGGAGCATTTACTTTTTAAATGGGGAACTAAGTGGACTAAAAAGTATTGATGGTTCCTGGAAAAAATTAAGGAATTTGAAGACAGGGCATGGTTCGAATCCAAGTTTTACTACTCACCAGTTGGAAGACCTTGTACAAGGTACTTCTTCCTTTTTAAGCCTCAGGTGCTTCATCTGGGTAACAGGGTTATAATGTCCTCTCTATAGAGCCTTTCTTATAACTAAACTAGTAGCCCAGTGCACAAAATTCATGCACATTAAAAGGGAATTAGAGGAAATATTTTAATATTGCTATTTGCCCTTTCTCTATAATAGAAGTGTCAGAGATGAAAGAAAATTAGTAAAATGTATATGAAAATCTCCCTCCTGTCAGAGTCTGGGGCCCACCATGGGACCTAGAGTCAAGTCCCTGCCCACTACTTGCACACGCTTTGAAAACACAGGAGACCCAGACCTACCGACCGCAACCCCATTGGGTGAGACCCAGACCCAGCTGGCCCCACCCCCATCAAGCCCCTCCAGGCAGGGGGTGCAGCCTCAGGTCCCCCGGCCCATTGCCAGGTGGAGGGTGCAGTCTCAGGTCCCCTGTCAAGCCCCGCTGGGTGGGGCACACAGCCTCAGGTTCCCCGGCCCCGTGCTGGGCCAGGCGCGTGGCCTGAGGTCCCCATCAAGCCCTGCCAGGCAGGGAGTACGGCATGAGGTCTCCCAGCCTGGTGCTGGGGCAGGGGACGCAGCCTGAGGTCCGCTGTGAAGCCCTGCTGGGTGGGGGCCATGGCCTGAGGTTCCCCATCAAGCCCCTCCAGGCGAGGGTTGCGGCATGAGGTCCTTGTCAAGCCCCGCTGGGCAGGGGATGCAGCCTGAGGTCCCCCGGCCTGGCGCTGAGGGGCGGTGCGGCCTGAGGTCTCCCAGCCCGGTGCTGGGGCGGGAGGCATGGCCTGAGGTCCCCCGTCAAGCCCCACCAGCAGGGGGCATAACCTGACGTCCCCTGGCCTGGCGCTGGGGCGGGGGATGCGGCCTGAGGTCCCCCGTCAAGTCCCGCCAGGCAAGGGGCGCAGCCTGAGGTCCCCTGTCAAGCACCACAGGGTGGGGGGTGCGGCTGAGGTCCCTTGCCCCGGCTAGGTGCCATACAGTCTCAGGTCCCTGCTGTTTGGTCGTGACGTTATGATGTCCAGGCTAATTTGCATAGTCCTCTATTATATATATAGATAGACTTAGTGAGCTGACCACATATTAAGTGCCCAATTAGGTTTAACATAAAAGTAGCACATATTAGGAGCTCAGTGAATGCTGGTAGGAATTAGGGAATGGCTGGGCAGGCAGGCATGGATAGATATGTTTTTCAACTAGCCCTTTTGCCAATACTTTTACAATTTCTGACACAGCTGTGCCCAGTTTCTTATCAATCTCCAGGCCATGGTCAGCTCCTGCCACCAAATACACATTCCTTTTTTTTCTCTTTGTTAATCCTCACTCAAGGATATTTGTTCATATTGATTTTTAGAGAGTGGAAGGGAGGGGGAAAGACAGAGAGAGAAACATTGATGTGAGAGAGACACATTGATTAGTTGCCTCCTGCACACCCTCCTACTGGGGACGTGTCCGCAACCAAGGTAGGTGCCTTTGACTGGGATCAAACCTGGGACCCTTCGGTCCGCAGGCCAACACTCTATCCACTGAGCCAAACCAGTTAGGGCCAAATACACATTCTTTAACCACTCTTTTCTCTTTGATGTTCAGCACTGCCTCCATCCTTCCTTTCTGATTCTAGGTAAATATTTGCACTGGGGTGAAGGGCAGGTCAGAAGGCAAGGATTTTGCTAAGAATGAGAGAAGTGGGGAATGTTCCATGTCACAGAAGCTCAGCAGTTGGGAAAAGCTAGCCTTTCTCTCTGCTGCATGCCTCTTAGTACTCGGAGGATTTCTGGGACTGGAGGCAGGAACATTGGGCAGGTATCTCAGTTTCAGGCCTATCTTTGTAACTGACTTGTGGAGGAGCCTTTTCTCTGGAGGGCTTTAGTTTCCATATTTTTGGAATGGGATTCTTCTTTCAGGAGTGGGTCCATCTTTGACATTCTGGCCCTGGTCTTTCAAGACTCAGTTGCCTGAACTGAAAGGTGGCAGCAATCCCATGCTTCTGGCTACTTGGTCTCCAAGGCCATCTCTCACAACATGGTCTCCATACAAGCAGTTGCCTCAAAGATTAAAGGCCTCTCTGCTGAGATCTTCTTACAAATCCTCTGATCCACTCCTTTCCACCCTGCTTGCCAACCCAGGGTTCAGATGGACACATGCAGGCGTGCACACATACACCACACCAACCAGCTGACCTAACTGCTTACCACCAACTCTGAGTCAAAGATTGGTGGCGGGTATGGGGTGCAGTTTGGAAGGTGTGTGTGTGTTGGGGGCAGGGGGGGTTAGGGAGGACATGGAGGATTTCTTCATGAACCAGGGATAAAGTCTTAATGTATATTCTCAGTTCTTGGTTTTCTTTTTTAATTCCAGCTGAGTTGAAGTCCTGAGGAAAGGGACAGGAGGATGAGGGGCACATCTCAGGCAAACTTCCACCAGCAGTGGCAGGGAAATTGCACAGACACTAAGAATTGGAAAAACATTAGGGAGAGAAATTGAGGGAGAGACATCTACCCCATTTTTTCATTTGATTCAATGACTAGTTTTATTTGGTTCTATTTTAAATTTGTGGGTTTTTTTTTTTAAATGCTGTGTTCTTTTGTTTTTAATAATTTAAAACGAATTTGTTTAATCTATTATCTAAAGTTGTTAGTTGCCCCCAAACTAAGAGGCTGGTAAAGTATTAGCATCTGCTTGCTGTTCTGACACTCACAACTTAATTTATTTGGCCCCTGAAAATTTATCTTACATTATGGAGAGGTTAACTATGTAAATAAAAAAAAGTATGTCAGATTTTATATGTACCATTTCTTAGTATTTTGTTGCATTTCTCAAAAGGAAGTTCTTTTGCTTGAATTTTTAAAAAATATATTTTTTATTGATTTCAGACAGGAAGGGGGAGGGAAAGACAGAAACATCAATGATGAGAGAGAATCATTGATCGGTTGTCTCCTACACGCCCCCTACTGGGGATCAAGCCCGCAACCCGGGCGTGTGCCCTTGACTGGGACCATTGAGTCCACAGGACAACGTTCTATGCCCAACGTTCAGAAAGGGCACTGAGCCAAATCGGCTAGGGTTGCTTGAATTTTTAAGGCCTTCTCCAGCTCCAGTAGTCTATGATCATTGGTGTGTGTGTATGTGTGTGTGTGTGTGTGTGTGTGTGTGTGTGTGTGTAAGTCTAATCAAAGGTGAATATTTCCATTGGAGGGGTATAGCAGAAGCTAAGTAAAAGTTTAGGGGACACAAATGTTGTAGTGTAGAGGCTCACACAGTATGAAGGAGATGAGATTGAAAAGGTGGTTGTGGCCCAAACCGGTTTGGCTCAGTGGATAGAGTGTCAGCCTGCGTACTGAAGAGTCCCAGGTTTGATTCCGGTCAAGGGCATGTGCCTTGGTTGCGGGCACATCCCCAGTGGGGGGCGTGCAGGAGGCAGCTGATCGATGTTTCTCTCTCATCGATGTTTCTGGCTCTCTATACCTCTCCCTTTCTCTCTGTAAAAAATCAATTAAAAAAAAAAAAAAAAAGGTGGTTGTGACCTTGGAGTATCGAGTGCCAAACTACTGAGTGTGGACTTGGTAGAGAGAGCAACATAAACTTTTTAAAGAAGGGATTTGGAATGATAGAAGGCAGGGTTGTCTTACATCCACTGATTTAATTCTTCAGACTTTTATTGAACACTTTTTATGTCCTAGGGATTATGATTATAGGTAGATTAAGTTGTTGGGAGTTTGCAGGATGGCTTGGAGATAGGCCACTCAGGTGGTTATTGCAGTGACCTAAGTGTGGGTGATGAGTGCATAGCTGTGTAGGGTGTGGGAAGAAAACAGAGCTGTCAAAGACAGAAGTGAGCCCTAACCGGTTTGGCTCAGTGGATAGAGCATCGGCCTGTGGACTGAAGGGTCCCATGTTCGATTCCAGTCAAGGGCATGTGCCTTGGTTGCGGGCACATCCCCAGTGGGGGGCGTGCAGGAGGCAGCTGATCTATGTTTCTAGCTCTCTAGCCCTCTCCCTTTCTCTCTGTAAAATCAATAAAATATATTTTAAAAAACCACTCAGAAGTCACAGTTGGACGGTAGAGTTTATATACATAGAGGCGAAAAATTACTCAAATTCTGGGTTTCACACATGGTTCCCTGGCTACACTCTGCCATGATCATTTTAATTAAGGGCTATTTTGAAAACCGAGCATCACAAAAATGTTCTCAGGGGGAAAAGTGCTTTCATTTCTCCTTACACTTTCCTCTCTAGACCTTGTATACAAAGGGACTAGGAGATAGGGACTAAGCACTTATTCATTCAATACATACTTAATGAGCACTCAGATGTGCCAGGCAATGTTGTAGGAATTAGGGGCATAGAAGGGAATCAGAAACTTAAATGCTTTACTTTCATGAGCTTATGTTTCATGAGGAAAGACAAATAATAGACACAAAAGAGGAGATAAGAATTTCAGATGGTGATGAGTTTTGGAAGAAAATGAAATATGGTAATGGCACAATGTTTTTGGATGGAGGGGTAAGAGAAAAGACTAGCTTGGAGAGTGAGGGGTCTCTCTGAGAAGGGATTCCCCTAAAAGAGGTAGATTAGGGATAAAGGACACAATTAAGGATTAAACACCAACTGAGTGTCAGGATTGCTAGTACCTCAGGAATTCAGAGAATGGGAGCTGAGTAGAGAGGGAAAAATGTAGAAGGGGGTCATTGCTCATATCAGGATGAGCATCTCCATCCTATCGTCTCCCATTGTCCTGAAAACAATGCCCTTCTTCACCTCCCTGGCAGGAATAGAGTCTGCCTCAACTCCACTGGGAGTGCCAGAGAAAGGTTCTAGCCAGAGGCTCTGGCTGAACCTGAGGAGAAGCAAGGCTGGTTGTTTTCCTCATTATAAACTTGGATCTCGAAACCAGGATCGGGGGAGAGGATGGCTTATTGACAGCCCTATTGAAATTAACTCTGCTCCCCCTTCCCTCACAGCATGTCTTTTTTTGTACCTTCATTAGTGCACTTATCAAAGTCTGCCTTGCATCAGAGTTATTTATGTCTGTGTTTGTCTTCCCCCACGAGATTGAGAATTTCTAGAGTGCTGGACCTGGGCATTCTTTCCCCTTTTATCATCCTGGTGCAGGGACTTTTTAACCTTTGTGGCTTACATGCTCTTATAGAATTTGATGAAGGAACTGTGGACTCTCTCCCTAGGAATTTGCCTGCCCACTCATATATTTTGCATGCTACTTTGGGAGGTTCACAGGCCCCTGACACCTATCCATGGATCCCTAGTTAAGAACTCTGCTTAAGTGCTTTGCCCAGTACGTGGTACATGGTAGGTTCTCAGAGTTTGATTTACTTGGGGATGTCCTCCGAATTAAATCTCTTCACTCTAGTTGTAGGGCAGAGATGTTAGGTGGGAGAAAGAGAGCCAGGAAGCAGTCCCTCTGCTAGGAGATGCAGAAGAGTATGTATAAACTCTGGAAGTAACCATCAGAGAGCAATAGCTTCACCCTCACTTCTTGTCCACGGAGAACCTGAGTTGGGGTCTGTCTACCTTGGGCTGGTCTTCTCTCAGATTCTTTTTTTTAAAAAAAGTTTTTTATTGATTATAGATAGAGAGAGGAAAGGTGAGGGAGAGGGAGAGAGAGAGAGAGAAACATCTACAAGGGAGGGAAACATCCATGAGAGAGAAACATCAACATCGATTGGCTGCCTTCTGCACACTCCCTAATGGGGATCGAGCCCATAACCCAGGCATGTACCCTGACTGGGAATCGAACTGGTGACCTGTTTGTGCATGGGTCAACGCTCAACCACTGAGCCACACTGGCAGGGATTCTTTCAATTTCTTCTTTTCTTTTTATTTATTTATTTTAAATAAATCTTTATTATTCAGATTATTACAGGTGTTCCTCTCCCCGCCCCCCCCCATAGCTCCCCTCCACCTGATTCCCCACCCCACCCCATGCCCTTACCCCCCGCCACTGTCTTCATCCATAGGAGTAAGATTTTTGTCCAATCTCTTCCCACACCCCTCACACCACCTTCCCCTTAAGAATTGTCAGTCCACTCCCTTTTTATGTCCCTGATTCTATTATATTCATCAGTCCATTCTGTTCATCAGATTTTTTATTCACTTGATTTTTAGATTCACTTGTTGGTAGGTATGTATTTGTTGTCTTTTTGTTGTTCATAATTTTTATCTTTACCTTTTTCTTCTTCTTCCTCTTCTTAAAGAATACCCTTCAGCATTTCATATAATCCTGGTTTGGTGGTGATGAACTCATTTAGCTTTTTTTTTTTTTATCTGTGAAGCTCTTTATCTGACCTTCAATTCTAAATGATAGCTTTGCTGGGTAGAGTAATCTTGTAGGTTCTTGCTGTTCATCACTTTGAATATTTCTTGCCACTTCCTTCTGGCCTGCATAGTTTCTGTTGAGAAATCAGCTGACAGTCGTATGGGTACTCCCTTGTAGGTAACTAACTGTTTTTCTCTTGCTGCTTTTAATATTCTCTTTTTGTCTTTTGCCCTTGGCATTTTAATTATGATGTGTCTTGGTGTGGTCCTCTTTGGATTCCTCTTATTTGGGGTTCTGTGCGCTTCTTGGACTTGTAAGTCTATTTCTTTCACCAGGTAGGGAAGTTTTCTGTCATTATTTCTTTTAATAGGTTTTCAATATTTTGCTCTCTCTCTTCTTCTGGCACCCCAATAATTCGGATGTTGGTATGCTTAAAGTTGTCCCAGAGGCTCCTTACACTATCTTCATATTTTTGGATTCTTTTTTCTTTTTGTTTTTCTGGTTGGGTGTTTTTGTTTCCTCATATTTCAGATCTTTGGTTTGATTCTTGGTGTCCTTTGATCTACAGTTGAATTTCTGTATATTCTTTATTTCAGACAGCGTATGCTTAATTTCTGACTAGTCCTTTTCCATTTTTTTGGCATTCTCATTAAGATCCTTAAAGGTCTCACTAAGTTCCTCATAGGTTTTTAGAAGATTCTTGAGTAACCTTATAAATGTGGTTTTGATCTCTATGTCCAGTAGTTTGCTTTCCTCCATTTCTTTCATTTGTGACATGTTTCTTTGTCTCTGCATTTTGCTGCTTCCCTGTATTGATGGAGTGGTTTTCTGTGGTAGGTGACCAGTGGTTCAGCCTATCACCTGAGGTGGACACTCTTGGTGCACCCCTTTCTGGGCTGAGTGCAAAGCCTTGTTGTAGTTAAGTCTTGATTGTTGTTGGTGTCAAGGAGGAATTGACCTCCAGGCCAATTGGCTGTGAGGACCCGCTGTGTCTATAATGGGAGAACTGCTGTGCTGGAGACACGCTTATGGTGCAGGACTTGCTTCAGTGGGGCTTTGGTGCTCACTGAGTCTGCCTCTTAAACGTGTCACTTATGGATGTGAGTAGTTTAAATCTAGTATTGTCTTACACTGACCATAGATATACTAGCTTCTGGATCTCCAATGGGGTGCAGGTCAGCTACTGTCTGAGGCCACCCAGCAGGAGCTACAGCGAGAACTACAGTTTTTTCCTCTTTGCTGGGGATTTGGAGGTTTTGGAGCTGTCTGACCAGAGCTGCAGTTTGTTAGGTTAAGCTACAATAGGGCAGGCCATTTATATGCAAAAGCTGCTGTGTGGAGCTTGGGTGGGTTTGTAGATTGTGTGGGGTGGGGTCTCAGGGATTCACTCCGCTAGGGTGTGGCAAACAACGATGACTGCCAGTCAGCTGTTTCTGCGTCTCTGCATTTCCAAGTATCCATGTCCTGCACCCCAGCGCAGTAAACAATGATTGCTGCGTGCACCTCTGCAAGAAAGCCGCCCTCACTTCCCCACCCGATGGCAGACAGTCCAGCTTCTCTCTGTAGGAGTTTGGATCCCCAGCGTCTCCCCAGAAACTGGAGTTCAGAGTAATTGGGAGCTTGTCTCCCTTTGGGTTGAAAAAAGCAGCTCACACAGTTGCCCGCCGCCAGCCCGATTCGCGCGCCTCCGTACCTCAGCTTTTCAGCGCTTGTGCACATCTCAATGCTCTTTTCTTTTTCCTTCTAGTTGTAGAACTTCCACTCAGCCAGCTTTCCTGTGGTTCTGGGTGATAGATGTTTTGTTTTTTAGTTGTAGTTTTGAAATTGCTGTGCAAGGCAGCAGTTTAGGTGTTTACCTACGCTGCCATCTTGGTCTGCCCACTCTTCTTTTCTTTTTAATAAAAAAAAAATTTTTTTATTGATTTCAGAGAGGAATGAAGAGGGAGAGAGGGATAGAAATATGATGAGAGAGAATCATTGATTGGCTGCCTCCTGCATGCCCCACACCAGAGATGAGCTCAAAACCTGGGCATGTGCCCTGATCGGGAATCAAACTGTGACCTCCTGGTTCATAGGTAGATGCTCAATCACTGAGCCACACCAGTTGGGCTCTCTCAGATTCTTGAATGCTGCTCTCCAGTGTCATGATATCCCTTTTGCTTGCCTTTCAAAACTCTGCCCATAATTCCATCTCTTCCCTAAAGCTGCCTTTAATTATTTCAGTCCCAGCTGACCTCACTCTTTTTGGAAGTTTTGTTGCACTTAAGTGGTCTGAAACTCACATTGACATTTTCTTGTATTATTTTTTAGATTTTTTTTTTTTAAATTTCTACTTCATCTGGGTTGGTCTTGTGTACTCCAACTAGGTTGTTTAGACAAGCCAAAGATAGCTCTAAGGTATTGGTCATGGCTGTTTGCTCCCCACAAGCATTGATGGCATGTTTGGAAGAGACAGGTGGCTGACTTAGAATTGAGTCTGCACAGCCTTCACTGTGCCCATCCTTTCTGCCTTAATGTCTGAGATTGCTGTTGTGTCCATCATTCCATCTGGTAAAGTCTTTTACTCTTCTTTTTTGAAAATATATTTTCATAGACTTCAGAGAGGAAGGGGGGGAGAGAGAGAGAGAGAGAGAGAGAGAGAGAGAGAGAGAGAGAGGAACATCAATGATGAGAGAATCAATGATGAGAGAGAATCACTGATCAAGCTCGCAACCACAACTGGGGCGTGTCCTGACCAGGAATTGAACTATGACATCATGCCTGGTTCATGGGTGGCTCAAACACTAACCTACATCAGCTGGCCTACTCTTTCTTTTCTTTCTTCATCATAACATAGTGGTCAAGAGCAAGTCTCTAAAGTCAGACTACCTGAGTTTGAATCCCAGTTCCAATGCTTGGTATGCTGTGCCTCCATCAGCAGATTCCTAAGCCTCAGTTCCTTATCTGTAAAACTGGGAATAGTAACAGTACCTACTTCACTGGGTTTCTGTTGTAACAATTAAGTGAAATAATGCATGTAAAGGACTTAGAATGGCTCCTGATACATAATCCTATATAATAAAAGCCTAATATGCAAATTATCCCCTTAGGCAATGGTTCGACTGGGAGATCGGGAGTTCGACCACTTGCTATGACATGTGCTGACCACCAGGGGGCAGCACAGAACATGGTAGGCATCAGCGCTGGCAAGGGGCGGCAGTGGAGGTGCTGCCAGTCCCAATGGGCCCTGAGGAGAGCAGGACCCGGGCGGGATGGTGGAGTAGGTGAGCAGGTGGCACCAGGCCAAGGCGGGTATGAGCAGGGGCCTGATCACCCTGCCTATTGCCCTGCAGACAGCGACCAGCAGCGGCAGCAGGGGACGGCACCACTGCCCGGCTCCCAGGCGCTGAGAGAGAAAGGGCAAATAGCAACATTAAAATATTCCTTCTAATTATTTCCCTTTCAATGTGCATGAATTTGTGCACCGGGCCACTAGTGTTTAATAAATATTAGCCACTATTATTGTTTATTATCATTTAACCAGCTTTTAGAGCCCCATTTCTCTCTCTGATTGGTTTTTGGATATTGCCTTTCACAAAGAATCCTAGCACAGGAATGGATCTCAGAGATTTAAAAAATCTATGATGAAAAATACCTGCATTAAAAAAAAATTGATTTTAGAGAGAGGGGAAGGAAGGGGGAGAGGAGAGAGAGAAACACTGATGGGCTGCCTCCTGCAGAGGCAGACAAGTGCTCTGACCGGGAATTGAACCAGTGACCTTTTGGTGCATGGGACAATGCTTAACCAACTGAGCCACACCGTCCAGGGCAATACTTGCATTTCTTTTTAAAAAAATATATTTGTATTGATTTCAGAGAGGAAGTTAGAGGGAGAGAGATAGAAACATCAATGATGAGAGAGAATCATTGATCAGCTGCCTCCTGCACGTCCCACACTAGGGATCAAGTCTGCAACCTGGGCGTGTGCCCTCGACCGTAATTGAACCCGAGATCCCTCAGTCTGCAGGCTGACGCTCTATACACTGAGCCAAACCAGCTAGGTAATACTTGCATTTCTTATTCCAGGCCAATGGCGGACATCTCCAATAGAACTGATCCCAGATACAGCTTGCCATGCAGTCACTACAAATTGAGTTGACTCTTAAAATACATTAAAGTACATCTGTTTGCCCAACCTCCTGATTCTACCAATGAAGAATGTAAGGCCTAGAGAGTGTTAGGCAACCTGCCTAGAGAGTGCTGGGTTCAGCACTCCCCATGCTTTGGCAGTGCTCTTTACAGCACACTGCACCATTGCCATTCTGCCATTGCTCATTTCCTTTTTGTTTGCTAAGAATGCTTCTTTTAATGTCTGCGTTTCATGAGGCCCCCTTTTTCTACCCATCCAAGCAATCTGACATGCATATAACCTGTATTCAAGTTTATCTATGTTTTCTTGCCAGTGAAATAGCTAAAGTTATTGCCACCTTGCTGGTGGTGGATCATGTGCCCAATTCAGCTGCTGTTAAGGGTGATCTGTGGGTTTTCTGAAATGTCTCCAGTGACTCCCTGTATTGATATGGATAGTTGAGAGTAACCTGTAAAAGAACTTCTTGTGATATTAAATTCTCACATTGCAAAGGGCAAGCCAAGAGTTGACATTTCTCATCTAACAGGTCCCTTTGTTCCTCTCTCTCTCCCATCCTCAGAATAGAGCCCATACTACTAAAGAAGTGTAGAGCTTCTTTTTATTTGCGGGGAGGGGTTGGCTGAACCAACAGAAAGTTATTCTCTCCCAATTTAGGAGGCTGAGGTCCAAGATCAAGGCGTTGGCAGGCTTAGTTACTTCTGAGGCCTCTCTCCTTGGCATGTAGGTGACCCATGTCTTCATATGGTTGTCCCTCTGTCTCTAGAGCTTCTTTAAACAAAACAAAACAAAAACACAAAATAGAAGTGGAGTTATGATTTCCTCTCTCACTTCTTTGAGTTGAGGAGGGTTGAGGAATAAGAATAAATGAAGTTGATTTAAACCAAAAAAGTCTTAGGACACAGGAATCATGAAGTCCTTTGGTAGAGAAGTACATATTTTTAAAAAATTGTTGTCTTCTCCCTTGTTCTCATCTCTATAGAAAGATACAAGCTGGTGTGAGCTGGTATTTTCATAATCCTAGTCCTAGTCTGCAAATGGAGGTCCATTGCTGGCAATTCTGTGTGGGGGGAACAGATATACTGGATGACAAATTGAAGAAAAAATGCAGAGGTAACAGTAAGTGGTTCAGAACAGGTTTGGAAGAGTACAGAGAGGAAGTGAAAAAATAACATTCAAGCTTGATTTAGCATATTGAATAAGAAATCAACTTTGCTCTGATGCATGAAAATTGGAAAAATGTTCACATAGGAACAATTTACAATGGTGACATTTTAATTGTATTTCTCAGGAAATACTACCTGTCTGTTATGGAAGCAAGAACTATTAAATTAAAAGGTTTTAATTTACTACTTTGAGAAAAAAGCAAAGGCACAAACTGCCTAAGGTATTTGTTGATACAAAAATTAGGGAAGTTCAATTTCTGGGAAATGGAAATATATTTTAATATTTTTAAAGAAACAGTTATGAAATATTGTAATTGCCCCATACAAATCTAAAGTAATTTTTTGTTAGTTTAGCAAGATAAACACATATTGTGCATAACTTGGTTTGCTCAAAATGAAATTTTGAGAGTGCTGGAGAGAGTGACTTTGGGGGGCATTTCCATAGGCCCTGGTGACCATGATCATCTTTCTCATAGCCCTCTTACTCCTATACTTGATATATTTACAAGTTGGAAGGCCTGAGAGGAGAAAAAAATCCATAGTTGTTTCTCCTAAAATCAAGGGGCGAGGGGGAGAAATCCCCAAGTAAGAGTTGTTTTTCTATATTTTTCTGCTCCTTTATATCTCCGGGAAGGTTGGAAAGTTCTAGGGTAGTAAACACTTTCCCTAGCTGGCAGGGTGTTTGTGAGCCAATCATGTGAGGGAAGGAGCGGGAGGCGAGGAAGAACAATAGAACCTTGTTTTCACATGGATCCTTTCTCTTGGGAACTTGAGGCAACTTAGGCTGCAGTCACAGTGTAGGATCACAGGTTGCTACTTCTCCTGAAGGAAGGTTAGTCCTTTTCACCTACTGGGGAAGGTGTCCTCTGCCGCAGCCTATGTACAGGTATATATGAAGCAATGGGGTTGGGAAATGACACCCATCTGTCAGGATGAATCCTGGAGTTCACTGGGAGAGAGAAAGCACAGCCTGCTGCCTCCTCTATGCAGAGCAGAAACTAAGAGGCAAGACGAGGCTGGCACAGACATACCTCGTTAAGCCAATTGAGGGAGTTGAGAGCCTCACACTCCTAGTGTGAGAGTCGAGTATGTTGACTCTCACACTAGGTAAGATAGATGGGATGGTTCAGAATCTCAGCAGACCATCATCATATATAGTCTAGAGTCTCTCTTGAGTAACTTAAATCTTGCTGAGGGCACTTTGTTTCATGGCGTGGCTCTGATGGTGTCACTGTCTTATCCTGCTCAGAGCCCTCTACTAGACCAGTCAGCTAATGTTCCTCGGACTGCTGAAGCTGTGGGGGCCAGGACTTGGAATCTTTAGCAGTGGAAGGGGCTACGCCTGGGGACCCTTTTGGTTACTTACAACGAGCCACCGAGAGAGACAAAATGAATAGTTAGAGAATTATGGAGGAGGGAATCAGACTTCTAAGGAGTCTTATAAGGAAAAAAGGGAGCAACGGTGTCAGGTACAGATGACAGGACCAGAAGGTCTAAGAAGAAAGCAGCATATTTGGCCAAGGAAAGTCACTGGTGAATTGTATGAACAGTTGGGGTCTGTTGTAGCAGAGGAAAAAAATAGTAGAAACCTTTATAGAATCATAGTGTATTGGGGCTAGAAGGGAACTTGGGCTTCTCTTTCCCCCCTTAAACACATTGTCAGGGCTAAGAACCTTGGGCTAGGAGTCAGGGGATCTGGGTTCCAGACTTGGTTCTGATATGAACTGACTCTGTGACTTTGAGCAAGTCAGTCCTGCCTTCTGGGCCTCAGTTTTCTTATTTGTAGATGAGAAGGGTTGGCTACTGGGCCGTTGGTCCCCTCTGGATCTCACATTATTCCCAGAGAAAGTGGTATCTGCACCAGCTCTGAGGATTCCCAGCTGACGTGGCTATAGAAAGACTGGAAAAGGAGACTCAGAGAAGATGCCCGATTCACATCCTGGCTCAAATTACCAAGCTGTGTGTGGCTTGAGTCAGCGCTGGGAGTTGGGCCCTTGATCCAGCTCTTACCTCCGAAGCAGTCAACATCCTCCACCTTCTTCCTCTCACATTGTCTCCTGCACTGGAAATGTCAGGTTCCATAGGTGGGCACAGTGAGGGGCATGCTGAGGTTGGATGAGCCTTGGCTCATAGTTTTTAGGGAAAGGATCTCTGGGAAGCTCTCAGCTGGAGAGACTCAGTGACGTTGGGGGGCATTTCCACAGGCTCTGTGACCATGATCATCTTTCTCATAGCCCTCCTAATCCTCTCGAGTTATGGACCATGGACCAGTCCCCACTCAGAGCCTCACCACTCCCTCCCTGCTTCCTGGGCAGCCATCACATAAACACCACTGTGTGCTTAGCCCAGGGGTGGGAGGGACATCTGGCCAGAAGTTGGCTTTTGGGTTGGCCGCTTATTTTGGCAGCTCCAGCCACAGACTCCCTGACCAGACCATCAGAAGCTGAGGGACTAGAAGTGGGGGTCAGTGAGTCAGGGGTTCAGGCTCTGCCCCTAGAGATGCCCCTCCAGAAATTCTATGCTTCCAAGAGAAGGGGGCCGGCACTTCTGGAGTCTTCCTCACAGGGTCACTGACTCAGGTCAGCTAATTTGATGAGCATTCCCTGGTGTTCTGTATAATGGGAATAATGACCCTGACCTCACAAGGTTGTGGTGGTAAAATTGAAAACCTGGCACATCTTAAAACTCTCACTAAAAGATTGCTTTCCTTTTTGTGTGTTTGTGTTCCTTGAGTTAATAGGACAGAGTGTACCTTATAGGTGCAGACATGGAGGAAGAACAGAAGCAAAGCAAAAGTCGAGTTCCATACACACAAATGCTCCTGCTTTTAACTATTTCTCCAGGTTCCAGCTTGGGGCTGACCATGATGGGAGAGCAGGACTTTGCTCTCTGCTGCCTTTCCCTAACCCCTTGTTGTCCTGAGACAGACGGGCCTCAGTCGTTACCTCACCACAGGGCCCCGGCTGCCAGAGTGAGTGGTGGAACTGCCTGGGTGGAGAGCTGGAGGCTAATTTTAGACCTGGAGACTCCCTGCCAACAGTTGTGGCTGGGCAGCAGCTGGACTGGGCTGGTGGTGAGGAGATCTGAGTTTCCTTGCAGGGAGCCCCGGACACGGCCCTCCAGGTCTGCTCTCAGGCACACTTCTGCCTCAGCTCTAGGAAAGCCTGTGGGAAGGTTCCTTTGCACAGAGGGTAGGACCTTGAAGCCACCCCTTTCTTCAAGGCTTCCTTTCTTCTTGCATTACAATATTTCTCTCCTCCATCTCTTCCCCGGTGGCTCTGCCAGAAACTACTGATATGGCACCTCTCTAGTGGGCCAGTGGCCTCTGAAAAGGGGAAAGAGAGTATCCACCAAATGTCCTGGATTTGCAGGCTGAACTAGCCTCCCACTCAACATACTCTAATATAGTGCTATCAACCTTTTCCCTATTGGCTCACATAGATAATGATAGGAAAAGATAAATATTTTTTAAATACTTGTTTTAATATTGTACTTTAAAAATTATTTTTATTGATTTCAGAGAGGAGGGGAGAAGGAGAGAGAGAAACATCAATGATGAGAGAGAATCATTGATGGGCTGCCTCCTGTGCGCCCCCTACTGGGGATTGAGCCCACAACTGGACATGTGCCCTGAGTGGAATAGAACTCGGGACCCTTCAGCCGTAGGCTGATGCTCTATCCACTGAGCCAAACTAGCTATGGCAAGATAATATATATTTTTAAAAATATGTTTTTATTGATTTCAAAGAGAGGAGGGGAGAAGAGAGGGATAGAGTCCTAACCAGTTTGGCTCAGTGGATAGAGTGTCGGCCTGTGGACTCAAGGGTCCCAGATTCGACTCCGGTCAAGGGCATTGATGTTTCTCTCTCACTGATGTTTCTAACTCTCCCTCTCCCTTCCTCTCTGAAAAAAATCAATAAAATATATTTTAAAAAATAGAGGGTTAGAAACATCAATGATGAGAGAGAATCATTGATCAGCTGCCTCCTGCACACTCCCTACTGGGGATTGAACCTGCAACTCAGACATGTGCCCTGACTGGGAATTGAACCGTGACCTCCTGGTTCATGGGTTGACGCTCAACCACTGAGTCATATTAGCCGGGCATAACATTTAAAAAAAATCATATATATATATATATATGGGAGTAAAGTGATGAGGATATTTGTGATTGGATGCAGTCAATCCTAGGGTTCTGCTGCCCCTCAAACTCAAGGGGTTGATACTTTGTGCATCTGTTACCCATTTATGGGCCCTGGCACACCAGTTGGGATGCTCTGATATTTTCCCCTGCATTTTGCTGTATAGTTTTTATGGATACCAGGTACCACCCCCAGGAAACATCTCTTGGGTGAATCATAGACTTATGCTGGAAGGGAACCCAGGTAACATGGAACCTATCATCTTCTTTTTACAGATGAGGAAACTGAACCTTAGAGAAGTTTGCCCAAGATTAAATAACTAAGAAGTAAAAAGAAAACAAAACACCCTGTTCTAGTTCTGTTAGGACACTCATTTATCCACTGTTTATCGACTGCCTATAAAGTTCAATATTCTGGGGATATAAAGACAAAAAATAATTGCTAGGATTCATCTCTGTGTTTTTTTTTTTTAATTAAAAAGTTAAACAACATTCAGAAAGGGGGTTATTTTGCGGGGGAGAGATGGGGATGTAATTGGAGAGAAGCACAAAGGGTTTTGAGGAATTGTCAGTTTCTTAAGGGGAGTGATGGGTACACAGGTGTCAGTTCTTTAAACCATTCATGTATATTCCTTTATATGTGTGATATAATTCTTTTAAGAACAAATTTAAAAATGTAGGGAATTTGCAAACTAGGGATAAATGGCCTGAGGAGTTAGGTAGGAGGAGAGAGACAAGTAAATCAGTTATTACATGAGAGATGGATAAGTGCTATGACAACTGGAATAATAACCCAAGCTTGTGCACTTAAACACGATCTCACTCACTCTTCTCAGTGGCTTTGTGAGCAATAGGAACCTTTATATTGTTCCCATTTTACAGGTGAGAAAAGTGGAGTTAAGCAAGGTTGCTTACCTGTTCAGGGTTTTGTGGTGAATAACCTTTGTGGTCAAGTTTGAGTACTCACATCTTAGCCATCACACTACCATGGTGAGGGGCAGGTGAGTTGACTTGCACAGTGAGCTAGCCTGTGGGGAGGGGGTGGAAAGGCAGGAAAGTTACTCTCTAAACTTCTTTTTCCAATTTCTAAAATGGAACTAATTTTACTTGCTGCTCCTTGTGCAAATAATTCGAATACAAAATGTCAGGGTAAAAGCTGTCATTTATTGAGACTTAATTCTGTGCCAACTACTTTTCAGCTACTGCTTCCTTTAATATTCCCTCTACCCCCACCGAGGGCACACAAATCTTAATTTACAGGGCAGTCTGCTTCCTTGCTCTCAGCATTCCTATTAACCAATCTCTCTTCTCCTGACTTCCTTTTCCAGCCATAATGTTGACTTCAACTGTAAGTGACAGCCATTCTGGAGTTGAGGTGCTAGAGATATGAAGCACCCATCCTTACCCTACTTCTGGTGCAAAGGATGCCATCCTGTTGGCACATGCCAGATTTCCTGGTTATTTCTGGGGGCCATCACCCTCAGCTGAGAAGGTGGAGGCTTTTAAATCCTTAGTCTATTGCAGTGGTTCTTGGTCTGGCTGCCATTTGAATTACCTGGGAACTATAAGAACTATCCATATCAAGACCTCACCTCAAGTCAGTAATTAGATTTGAGGGGAGGGAGAGCTAAAAGTCAGCTTTTTTGGGTGATTCTAATGGGTAGCAAAAGTAGAAAACCTCAGGTCCGTACTTTTCTCTCCAAATGGGATAAGTTAAGAAATAAAAGAAATAAGGGAACACATCACTAAGTACCGGCCTGAACAGAATGTCTTGGCGCCTAGGCTTAGATCCAGAGTTAGGCCAGGGAAGACTGGAAATGGGAAAAGAAACAGAGAAGGAAGGAGGCAATGAGGTAGAAAGGAAAGAGGAGAAAGTGGGAAAAAAGAAAAAAAGCTTGGGGCTAAATTGCCCCCGATAATGACCCCGTACTTTTCCAATGGTACCTGTTCTGTGAGTTCAGGACCAGACATTTGATCATGTAGTATATGAAGCTGCAGGAGACAGAGAAGTGTGGACTACAGTTGGTGTTCCAAGAGCTGTGATGATCTTGCATAGACAGATGTGCACATCAGAAATAATACGTCCCCTTGATATATTTTCCCCAGCACCCAGGAAAGCTTTACCTCTCAGCGAAGGTTATTACACTTGGCTAGACCCTGTCATGAGAAAGCAGGAACCATGTCTGTTTTGTGCCTTAGTCACCATTCTGTGGCCCAGAACCCAGCATTATGCTTACATCAAAGAATGCTCTCACCTGACCCCATATTTGTTTAATTAAATTTGATTGTTTACAACAACTAAAGCAAGGTGAGCTCTAAGGGCACCTGGAGCATGATTATGTGCTCAATTACCACATCATTTAGCTGGGGAGGAAGGTTTTGTGATGGAGGTGGGATTTGAACTTGGACTTGAATATTGCAGAGGGCTTAGATGGAGATGAGGGAGGATGAAGACAGAAGGAATAAGCAGGGATGTGCCAAGGGCATGATGAGGAACTTGGTCTGATAGCAAAAGAGGCTACTGCATTCCTTAGGCAGCTGAAGTTGAGAAAAAGGGAGGAATTAGCTATGGAAAATGGGTACAGGCTCATTAGATAAGTAAAATATAGATGAATTACTTGACCATTTAAATACATTTTCTATCTCCACTATGAGTCTGTATCTATAATATTAGGAATCAGCAAATTGGGACACCTGTGGTGGGGTGGTGTTTACATATGTTCCATCCAGAAACCAGAGATGTTAAGAAACCAAGACCAAGAAATAAGTAAATAATCTCAGACTTGATAGTTCCAAGGCCTTAGCTGGCAACTAAGAAGGACAGAGTAGTGTTTCTCAACTCTAGCTGCATACTAGATTATCTCAGAAATGTAAAAACGAAACAAAGGGATAAAGTTATATACATAAAATGGGTACTTTTTTTTCCTATGTAAATTATACTTAAAAATATAGTTAATTTTGCCCAGCCAGTGTGGTGCAGTGGTTGGGCATTGACCTATGAACCAGGAGGTCACAGTTTGATTATCATTCAAGGCACATGCCTGGGTTGCTGGCTCGATCCCTAGTAAGGGGTGTGCAGGAGGCAGCCGTTCAGCAATTCTCTCTCATTATTAATGTTTCTCCCGCTTCCTTCCTCTCTGAAATCAATAAAAACATATTTTAAAAAAATAGTTAATTTTAAAACAAAACATAGTGGAGCAGAAACCTCAATGTGAACCAGTGCCAGAGTAGGAAAACCTAAACTGTAATTGACAAATTGCTAGAGGCTCAGCATGGGCAAGTTAGTTCAGGGGGCAGATCTAATGCATAGCATAGAGATTATGGTCAACAATACTGTATTATAAACTTCTAAATTACTAAAAGGCTAGATCTTAATTGTTCCTACCACAGAAAAGAAACAGTAATTATGTGACATGATAGAGATATTAGTGTTAGCTGACACTTCGGCAGTAATCATACTGCAATTCAAATGAACACACTGTACACTTTAAACTTACACAATGTTATATGTCACCAATGACCTGGTGCACAGAATTGTGCACATTGAAAGAAAATTAATTAGAAGGTGGCCTGCGGGGCGGGACTGGGCAAGATGGTCTGGACATGCCCTGGAGCCAACCTCCCACGGTCCCTCTCCAGCCTGCCACACCTGGGGCGCTGTGGCTCGAAGGGCATCTGTGGAGTGAGCGGCGTCCCTCCAGCAGGTGGGGTCCCTTGGAGATGGGACTGAAACCGGCTCTCTGACATCCCCTGAGGGGTCCCTGAGTGCGAGAGGGCACTCTGCAAAGTTGCTGTCTTATAGGGTATGGAACGCAGATGCAAGCGTGCAATAAACCAGATTCGGGGTGACAGTGCCCCAGCAACAACATAACCCATGGCTGAAGGTGGAATCACGAGGCCCCGCGAGGAATCGGGCTCCCTGGTTCTGGGGTGTGTCACCCGAGAACCACTGCTGCCAAGTCACCGCAGCTCGTCAGCTCCTGTACTGAGTGTCTGCCCCTTGGTGGTGAGTGCGCCTCATACCTACCGGCCCATTGGATGATCAGACAGTTGCTTAGCCTTTTATATATATATATTATAGCTCAATAAAACAAAACAACAAAATCTTCAGGGGACCCAGTCATGGAGCCCTCATACTTTTGTGAATTTTGCTTCCAGGAGCTCTACCAAGTCCTCACAGTGAATACTGGAGGAACCCCCTCTCCCCCATGCTTCCAATGGGGGGAAGCAAAAGTAACTACTTTGAAATATGCCAGAGCTCTCTGTTCTTCTTAACAAGGCCTGCCAAGTACTTTATCAGAGCCTAACCTACCCGGGGGAAGGGAAATACCCAACTCCAGCCTATTCTAGCCATACTGTTCCACCTAAGGTGGGTGTGGTAACTGAGAAGCACTGGTGAAATTCAGTCCAGGGACATAGGCTCACCACAAGAGTGAGACCTAATTATAGGACTATAGAACACTTGCCTTCCTCCCACACCTTACTGACACATCACTAAAATCTATTTACTGCAGTTCCTTTTACCAAGTATATCATATCTACCTTTCAATAAAAAATTACAAGGCATTCTAGAAGGTAAAAACAGTTTGAAGAGACTAAACAAGCATCAGAACCAGAGTCAGATGTGGTAGAAATGTTGGAATTATCATACCAGGAATTTTAAAACCTATAATTAATGTGCTAAGGGCTGTAATGGAAAAGTAAACAACTTGCAAAAACAGGTGGATAATCAGAGAGATGACAATTCTAAGAATAATAAATTACACAGCTCAAAACACCATAACAGAAATAAGAATGCTTTTTATTTATTAAAAAACCATTTTTATTGATTTCAGAGAGGAAGGGAGAGGGAGAGAGAGATAGAAACATCAATGATGAGAACCATCGACCAGCTACTTCCTGCACACTCCCTGCTGGGGATCAAGCCACAATCTGGGCATGTGCCCTGACTGGGAATCGAACCATGACCTCCTGGTTCATAGGTTGACACTCAACCACTGAGCAATACTGGCCGGATTCTGTAACAGTTTTAACATGTGGAGCTGATGTTCTGATATGCGCTAAGTCATGCCTCAGCCGTGTGCATTTGTTTACTTGGGGTGACTGGTGAATGCACATATTCACTAGATCTATTCAGTATAAATTAAAAAAAATTTTTTTTTTACATATTTTCATTGGTTTTAGAGAGGAAGGGAGAGGGAGAGAGAGATAGAAACATCAACAATGAGAATCATTGATTAGCTGCCTTCTGCACACCCCACACTGGGGATCGAGCCCACAACCTAGGCATGTTTCCTTGACTGGAATTGAACCTGGGACCCTTCAGTCTGCAGGTCGAAGCTTTATCTACTGAGCCAAACTGGCTAGGGCTATTTAGTATAAATTTAAAATGACAGTAACACATATAGAAAACTTTTCTGTGAAATTAAACTTTTCATGCATATGTAGTAATTTTAATTACACAAATGTGTCTACATAAGTAAAAACAGACAAGCTAACTAATTTGTCAATTTTTTAACACATGCATTTGAAAAACCTACTTTATTATACACTGAGTAGCCAGATTATTATGATCTCTGAATGTATAGTAATCTGGCCACTCAAGTGTGTTCGCGTGCGCACGTGTGTGTGTGTGTGTGTGTGTGTGTGTGTGTGTGTGTGTGTATTAGAGGACCAGTGCATGAATTCGTGTATGGGTGGGGTCTGGCCAGCCTGGCCGGGGGTGGAGGGGACATGGGCGGTTGGCCGGCCTGCCTGCTGGTCGAACTCCTGGTCGTGGGGACAATTTGCATATTAGCCTTTTATTATATAGGATATAAACTGAGTGGCCAGATTATTATGCATTCAGAGATCATAATAATCTGGCCACTCAGTGTATAATGGACTTTCAACTTTAATGGACACCCCCTTGCTGAATTAGTCCATTATATTGAGGTTTTATTGTATGTGACTAACAAGAGAGCATCAAAATATGTGAGGTAAAAAATGATGGAATTGCAAGAACAAACAGATGAATCCACTGTTAGAGTTGGAGACTGTAACACCCCTCTATCAGAGATGGACAGATTCAGCAGGCAGAAAATAAGTAGGGACATAGTTGAATTCAACAGCGGCATCAATCAACTGGATATAATGAACATTTATAGACTTCACCCAACAACAGCATATTATACATTCTTCTCAAGCTCACATGGAACACTCATCAAGAAGAACCACATTTTGGGCCATAAAGCACACTTTAACAAATTTAAAAGAATATAACAAATTTAAATTTAAAAGAAGTTAGACCACAATGGAACTAACTAAAAATGAATAACAGGTAGCTAGAAAAATCTCAAAATACATGGAAATTAAACCACATACTGCTAAATAACTCAGGAGTCAAAAAAAAAAGAAAAATATTTTTAATTAATTGAAAATGAAAATATGACATCAAAGTTTGTGGGATACAATGAAAGCAGTTCTTAGAGGGAGATTTATAACATTGATTGAATGCATATGTAAGAAAAATATCTAAAATCAGTAACTTAAGCTTATACCTGAGGATATTAGAAAAAGAACAAATTAATTATAAAATAAGAAAAGAAATAATAAAATTACATCAGAAATCAGTGAAATTGGCCCTAGATGGTTTGGCTCAGTGAATAGAGCATCAGCCCTCAGACTGAAGGGTCCCGGGTTTGATTCTGGTCAAGGGCATGTGGATACTACTAGTTGGAGAGGCAGACCATGCTTCTCCATAGGTCACTTTGCCTGAGAGCTCCTCAGTGAATTTCTCATTTTCACTGGAAAAGGGCCTATTGTCCATTCTTTAAAATGTAAAGTTCACATTGCGGCCTCTAGCGTTTCAAAGTCAACCCTTATATTAAACTGAATTCTGCTTAACCAGCCCTCAACCTGAATTTAGGAACCTAGAGTTCAGGAGTGTGAGTCCTTGGGCTCTGTGTCTCTTCTCTCTCTTTCCTCATTTTACACCACTCCATAGAAGTGATGCAGGGTTGGAAGGGACCATAGCTTAAGGCATTGAAGCCAACACCCAGTTCTCCTTTCTATGAGGAGAACTTCCTGAGGGGTATGCTTTTCCCTGTTCTAGACACACATGAGTAGTATTGGAAGCCAAGGCATTAAGACAGGGATGTAGGAAGACCCACAGATGGGCCCTTTGCAACCAGCCATGCTGATGAGCAAGTGGCATGAACACCAAAAATTGGAGCACACAGGGCTCCTGAGGGCAATGATGGGAGAGTAAACTGGAAAGAAAGGCTGTGGCCTAATGGGATGGTGTGGTCTTTCTTCTTTGGTAACAGAGTTGTTAATCGGTGCTTTTTCAGGATTTAGATTCAGATTTCACTTGTTTTGTTGGGATTACCATGAAAGCCCCTGCCTAGCCCCTTGGTTGGGAGTTAAGAAATCTGGGGGTGTAAAAGGAGACCAGCATTGTAGTTAGCTTCCGGCTCTGCCAAAAACATGGTGCTGAAATATTAATAATAACTGGCATTTGGGGAGTACTTTGTATGTACCAGGCACAATGTGAAACACTGCATGCAGCAGCTCATTTAAATCTTCAAGCCTCCCAGTGAAGTAGGTATTATTTTTCTTTTACAGATAAAAAAACTGAGCCTCAAGAATGGTTAAATAATTTGCCCAAAGTTACACGTTCACACTTTATTTTTTTAAATTTAATAAATCTTTATTGTTCAGATTATTACAATTGTTTCTCCTCCCCCCCACCCATAGCTCCCCTCCACCCGGTTCCCACCCCACTTTCTGCCCTTACCTCCTCCAAACTGTCCTCATCCATAGGTGTACAATTTTTGTCCAGTCTCTTCCTGCATCCTCCACACTCCTTTCCCCCTGAGAATTGTCAGTCCACTCCCTTTCTATGTCCCTGATTCTATTATATTCACCAGTTTATTCTATTCCTCAGATTTTTTATTCACTTGATTTTTAGATTCACTTGTTGATAGACATGTATTTGTTGTTCATAATTTTTATCTTTACCTTTTTCTTCTTCCTCCTCTTCTTAATACATTTCAGCATTTCATATAATACTGATTTGGAGGTGATGAACTCATTTAGCTTTTTTTTTTTTTAAATCTGTGAAGCTCTTTATCTGACCCTCAATTCTGAATGATAGCTTTGCTGGGTAGAGTAATCATGGTTGTAGGTTCTTGCTATTCATCACTTTGAATATTTCTTGCCACTCCCGTCTGGCCTGCATAGTTTCTGTTGAGAAATCAGCTGACAATCGTATGGGTGCTCCCTTGTAGGTAACTAACTGTTTTTCTCTTGCTGCTTTTAATATTCTCTCTTTGTCTTTTGCCCTTGGCCTTTTAATTATGATGTGTCTTGGTGTGGTCCTCTTTGGATTCCTTTTGTTTGGGATTCTATGCGCTTCCTGGACTTTTAAGTCTATTTCTTTCACCAGGTGGGGGAAGTTTTCAGTCATTATTTCTTCGAATAGGTTTTCAGTATCTTGCTCTCTCTCTTCTTCTGGCACCCCCATTATTCTCATATTGGTATGCTTGAAGTTGTCCCAGAGGCTTCTTACACTATCTTCAAATTTTTGGATTCTTTTTTCTTTTTGCTTTTCCAGTTGAGTGTGTTTTGCTTCTTTGTATTTCAAATCTTTGACTTGATTCTTGCGTTCCTCTAGTCTGCTGTTGGATCTCTATATAATATTTTTTATTTCAGTCAGTGTATGTTTAATTTCTAGTTGGTCCTTTTTCATATCCTCGAGGGTCTCGTTAAATTTATCAGCCTTTTCTAGGAAATTCTTGAAAAACCTTATAATCGTGGTTTTAAACTGTATATCCAGTTGTTTGTTTTCCTCTGTTTCTTTCGTTTGTGTTCCGCATTTTGGCTACTTCCCTGAGTTGGTAGGGTGGCTTTGTTTGTTAGGTGTCCTATATGGCCCAGTGGGTCAGCCTCCCAGTTACCTGAGGTGGACACGCTTGGTGCACCCCTTTGTGGACTGTGTGTACAGCCTTGTTGTAGTTAAGTCTTGATTGTTGTTGGTGTCAAGGAGGAATTGACCTCCAGGCCAATTGGCTGTGAGGACCCGCTGTGTCTATAATGGAAGAACTGCTATGCTGGAGACACGCTTATGGGGCAGGACTTGTTTCAGTGGGGCTTTGGTGCTCACTGAGTCTGCCTCTTGAATGTGTCACTTATGGATGTGAGTAGTTGAAATCTGGTGTCGTCTCACACTGACCACTAGATACACTAGCTTCTGGATCTCCAATGGGGTGCAGGTCAGCTACTGTCTGAGGCCACCCAGCAGGAGCTACAGCGAGAACTACAGTTTTTTCCTCTTTGCTGGGGGTTTGGAGGTTTTGGAGCTGTCTGACCAGAGCTGCAGTTTGTTAGGTTAAGCTGCAATAGGGCAGGCCATTTATATGCAAAAGCTGCTGTGTGGAGCTTGGGTGGGTTTGTAGATTGTGTGAGGCGGGGTCTCAGGGAGTCACTCAGCTAGGGTGTGGCAAACAGTGATGGCCGCCAGTCAGCCGTCTCTGCGTCTCTTCGTTTCCAATTCCCTGCGTCCTGTGCCCCAGCGCAGTAAACAGATTGCTGCGTGCACCTCTGCAAGAAAGTCACCCTCACTTTCCGACCTGATTGATGGCAGACAGTCCAGCTTCTCCCTGTAGGAGTTTGGGTCCCCAGCGTCTCCCCAGAAACTGGAGTTCAGAGTAATCGGGAACTTGTCTCCCTTTGGGTTGAAAAAAGCAGCTCACCCCGTCGCCTGCTGCCAGCCCGATTCGTGCACCTCCGTACCTCAGCTTTTCAGCACTTGTGCACGTCTCAGTGCTCTTTTCTCTTTCCTTCTAGTTGTAGAACTTCCACTCAGCCAGCTTTCCCGTGGTTCTGGGTGATAGATGTTTTGTCTTTTAGTTGTAGTTTTGAAATTGCTGTGCGAGGCAGCAGTTTAGGTGTTTACCTATGCCGCCATCTTGGTTTCTCTCTGGTTTACACTTTAACTGTCAGGATTTAAAACCAGGTTTACCTGACTTCAGAACCCATGCTTCTAGTCACTTCAATATACTGCTTTTCTAGAATGGTTTAGAGCATTGGTTCTCAACCTTTCTAATGCCGCGACCCTTCAATACAGTTCCTCATGTTGTGGTGACCCCGAACCATAAAATTATTTTCGTTGCTACTTCATAACTGTAATTTTGCTACTGTTATGAATCGTAATAACGGCTCTACAGCGCAGTTCTCAACCTGAGAACCACTAGCAGGGTTGCCTAAGACCATCGAAAAACACAGATATTTACATTACGATTCATAACAGTAGCAAAATTACAGTTATGAAGTAGCAACGAAAATAATTTTATGGTTCGGGGTCACCACAACATGAGGAACTGTATTGAAGGGTCGCAGCATTAGAAAGGTTGAGAACCACTGGGTTAGGGATTTACCTTACTGGGGGGAGACTTCCAGTTGCCTCTTTGAGATTTCTCATTTCCTCCTGAATCCTTGGAACTTTCTCTTTTTCCCTCAGTTGCTTTGACTTTCAGGGCTTTTGTGTGTAGAGTTGAGCAGGTTGTACCATCTGGTATACTACACAGATGCTCCCCTTCCCAGAGGTGAGTGGGGATATCATGCAGCATGAGCTCTACTCACCAAGGTGCATGCTTGGAGGAAGGGCACAAAGGCCCCAGACAGGCTGATGCTGACCCTGATTGTGCTGGAGGGTTAAATCTTGCCCTTTGGTAGCTTTCTTATCTTTACTTAGAATTGTATCCCCATAAAATAATAGAAGCAGGCGCCACTTGGTTGCTAAGAATTACATGAATATCAATGTTCATAATGATTTACATTTTAAAAGTATACATTTATATATTTTACTGTTAGTATGTATTTTGTGTTTATATATGTATCTGTTTATGTAAAAGAAGTTTCACATCCTTCTCCCTCACTTGTATTCAACATGTATTCTTTTTAAGAAATTTATCTTTATTATTGAAAATATTACAGATATCCCCCTTTTTTCCCCATTTACCCCCTTCACCCTGTACCCACCCCTTTCAGGCCTTCATCACACTATTATCTGTGTCCATGGACTATCCACTTATGCATATAAATTCCCCAGTTAATCTCTCCCCTTCTACTCCTCCATCCCAACCTTTCTTCTGAGATTTGTCAGTCTGTTCTATGTCTCTGGATCTATTTTGTTTTGTAATATTTCTCTCTTTTCCGCGTCCAGCGCAACTAGAGAGCGGGTCCAGTTCCTGAGTAGAGGAGCTGGGGATTGAGAAATAAAAGAAAGAAAGAGACAAGACCCAAAATGGAAGGAAAAAGCTGGGAACCGGGTGGGACAGCTGCCCTCTTCTGCTGGAGAGACAGTGACCCAGAGCCAATGCAGCGTGTTTATTTTATACCTCCAAATACCAGGAAGTTTCACCAAAAGGTCAAGACAAAGGAGATTATTTGCATTCTTGAGTAGGCCCTGAGCATTCCTGGTGCTAGGCTGGAATTAGATATCAAAACCCACTTCCCTACACCATGGGCTGAAATGAAGGTCAAGCTGGCAACACCCTTACCCTTTTGGCAAGGCGTGTTCCCAGGGCGTGGCTTTGTCGACGCCACTGAGTTCAGCTGACAATACAATAATTAAAGAATGCCCATGTGCCTTCCCAGGGTGCCCTCTACATGTTTATCAGTTTATTTTGTTCATTATATTCCACAAATGAGTGAGATCACCAATATGTATTCTTGATGGGTAGAGAAAAGTTGGAATTTATTAGCTCCTTGAGAGTTCTGAAGAAACCCAAATATGCCCATAGATGTGTTGGGCTGTGTCACCTGTCAGGGATCATGGCAGAAACAGATTGAGCACTGTGGAACTAGAGAACAAGTGGTAGTAACTCGGCTTCGTGCCCATCTCTAGTCTCTGCTTTTCTTTTCTGGTATTTCTCAGCTTTGTTCCTTGGACACCCTTGCTGCCTTCATTTATTCTTCATTCATTTGTTAATATTGAAGTGACAGTCATGTAACATTGACTTTTTATTTATTTTATACTTTTAAATATGTTTTATTGCTTTATAGAGAGAGGAAGGGAGATTGATAGAGAGCTAGAAACATCGATGAGAGAGAGGAACATCATTGATCAGCTGCCTTCTGCACACCCCACACTGGGGATAGAGCCTGCAACCCACGCATGTGCCCTGACTGGGAATTGAACCAACAACCTCTTGGTTCCTGGGTCAATGCTCAACTGCTGAGCCACACTGGCCAGGCAACATTGACCTTTTAAAGTGTACAATTCAGTAGTTATAGTATATCCACAATGTGGTGTAACTGTCACCTTGCTCTAGTTTCAAAACATTTCCATCACCCCCAAAGGAGACTAGCCATTAAGCAGTCACTTTTCATTCCTCTTACTCCCAGCCTCTGATAGTGTCTAACTGGCTTTCTGTCTTTATGGATTTACCTATTTTGAATATTTTATATAAATGGATTCATATAATATGTGATTTTTTGTATCTGGCTTCTTTCATTTACCATGGTTTCAAGATTCATGCATATTATAGCATGATATTAAGTACTTCATTCCTTTCTAGGACTGATTGTATGGATATATCACATTTTAATTATCCCTTCATCTGTTGATGGACATGTGAATAATGTTACTATGAACATGGGTGTACAAATACTTATTTGAATACCCGTTTTTGGTGCTTTTTGGGTATATACTTGAGTTTAAGTTTCTTTCTCTCTTTCTCTTCCTTTCTTTTTTATTTTTAAACTAGAGGCCCGGTGCACGAAATTCATACACTGGGGCAGGGGTGAGGAGGTCCCTCAGCCCGACCTGCACCCTCTCAAATCCAGGACCCCTCAGGTGATGTCTGACTGCCTCTTAAATCTGGGACCGCTAGCTCCTAACCACTCACCTGCCTGCCTGCCTGATCTTCCCTAACCCCTCTGCCTGCCTGCCTGATCACCCCAACCACCTCTGTCTGCCTGATGGCCCCTAACCACCTCTGCCTGATTGCCTGTAACTGCTACCCTACTGGCCTGATCGCTCCTAACTGCTCCCCTGCTGGCCTGATCACCCCTAACCACCTCTGCCTCACTCTGCACCTGGGACCCAGGATTCCCAGGCCAGCTTTGCCAGGGCTGCAGCTGCAAGCACCCGGGACTGCAGGGAGGGTGGCTTGTCCATCTTTCAGGCCACAGCCATAGGCACTGGTGCCCGGGACCACGGGGCGAGCGACTTGTCCCTCTCTCGAGCCGCAGCCTGGCTGGTCCCCATTCCTCTCTCCCCAGTGTTGAGTGTCTGAGCCGTTACGGCATGAGGGTGTGACCATCATTTGCATATTAGCTCTTTATTATATAGGATCGTTATTGTTGAGAGTATTACAAGTGTACCCTTTTTCTCCCATCGAACCCCCCAGCCCAATCCTTGCCCCCCTAAGACCTCCTCACGCACACACACTCTCTGTGTCCATGGGTTATGAATATATGCATACAAAGTCTTTAATTGATTACCTCTCCCCCACCTTCCCTCTAAGATTCCACACTCTGTTCTGTGCTTCCACATCTCTGGATCCGCTCTGTTTATCAGTGTATTTTGTTGATTAGATTCCACATATGAGTGAGATCATGTGCTACTTGCTTTCTCTGACTGACTTACTGCACTTAGCATGATATTCTTCAGGTCTCTCCATGCTGTCTCAAAGGGTAAGAGATTCTTCTTTTTTATTGCTGCATAGTATTCTATGGTATAAATGTACCACAGCTTTTTTATCCACTCATGTATTGATGGGCACTTGGGCTTTTCCAGATCTTAGCTATTATAAATTGTGCTGCTATGAACATAGGGGTGCATACATTCTTTCTGACTGGTGTTTTGGGATTCTTAGGATATATTCCTGGAATTGGAATCACTTGGTTAAATGGCATTTCCGTATTTAATTTTTTTTAGGAAAAGGGGTTTAACTTTCTTGTTGAACATTGAACCATGTGGTGGCTTTTTTCCCTGCCATGGTTGGCCTCTCCTTCATTCTTTGCTGTTTTTTTTTTTTAAAGGTTTTTATTTAATTTTTTTAAGAGAGAGAGAAGGAGAAAGAGAGAAGAGAAACATCGATTTGTTGCTTCACTCATTAATGCATTTATTGATTGCTTCTTGTATGTGCCCTGACTGGATGATCTTGGTGCATTGGGACAACTCTCCAACCAACTGAGCTACTCAGCCCTCCATTCTTATACCTTCACCTCATCTCCAAGTCAGGATTTTGACATTCTGTTTTTCTTGTTTTTGTCACTGGCGTTTCCAAACCCAGGGTCTTCCTGAGCTGTTCTTGGTGAGGCCTACTTGCTGTATCTTTTTGTCGAGCCTCTTCTTTTTTCTTTCTTTTTTTTTTTTTCCGTACCTCTTCTTACTCAGTGCCACAGGCATCCTCTAAAGTGTTTTAATTTCTTACCCTAAGCACTTCCTAGTCTGTTTTCAGTCACTGTAATACTATGTCCCCTCCTTGGTGCAATGTACACTAGGCTTCTTAGTCTCTTCCCACATTTACTCCTCCACTTCCACACCTACCCCTGATTTCCTATGCAATGGCTAAACAATTAAAGGACCTGCCTCAGCTCGTCTAGTTTTATTGCCCTCTCCCCCATGCCCTGGCTACTTGCCAAGTGCTCTATGCTTTCTCCTGGGCTTATTAATACCTTAACAGTGCCCCTCAGTTGACCCGAAGAGAGATTGTTTTCCCTCTTCTCACTTGATGCTGCTTTTGATTGGGTACCATCAAGCTAGCCTTATTTTTATTGCTGACAGAGATGCTTTTCTCTTCAGCTTCCATACCACCCTTTCCACCCAAATCCAGTAGCCTTCCAAAGGCTAGGTACTTCAGACTGCAGGTAGGTCACTACAAGGCCACACAGTGCTGGCTTTGGATGCTCTAAACCAGTGCCCTCTACTAGGATGATGCTCTCTGATTCATCATGAGTTTTAATAGCTACATCTGTGGCCCCATTTACTGTTGACTTCCTGATTTTATTTTGTTTTTGATATATTCCTTGTATGTTTGTCCACACCTGTGTTGTTGATTTTTGATTAGCTCTCAGGAAGAAAGGATTCCTGCATTTGTGAGATCATAGGCTCAGGGTCAGAGGGAGAGGCAGGTATGGCTGGGATGGCACCATTGGAAAAAGAAGATTTCTAGATTGGAATAATAAGCTGAGATAAGTAGATATGTGTGGCTAGGTTAGAAGACCCAAAACACCAGAACTGAGGAATTTACAGTGATAAGGCAACATCTGTAACTTTATCTTCTTGAATGTTCCCAAGTCCAGCCTTAAAGAGGCTCCTTCCAGCAAGCTAGTCATTCAAGGGAGCATTGCCCTGCCCTGAAAAGAATTTCAATGATGGTGTCACCTGGATAGTGAAATTGGAAAACCCAATTAAATGGCAAGTTGGTGAATCTAGGACATGACAACGGAGCCTTGTTGTGGTGAGAAGACACAAAATCTGGTGGGGGTGTTCTGGGTCAGAACCCAGAAATCCCAACAGTGTTGAATCCGAGGAACAATCTTAGGGGGTTGGAAAGGCTTCTAGAGACTGATGATGTTCCTTCGGAACGCTTGAGCCTACTTGACTGTGGTCATTGTGACCTTTGTATGTTTAGCTCAGGAGGGTAAAAAACTTAGGGTCCAATCAGGTGTCTTAAGTAAATGAAGCACACTATATGTAAGTGCAAACACACACTTTGTGCAACTTATGAGGACCTTGGTTCACAAAATTGACTGATGGGCCAATGAGAACCAATGAATGCTTCTTAGTCAGTTG
Source organism: Corynorhinus townsendii (assembly GCA_026230045.1). Classification (NCBI taxonomy): domain Eukaryota; kingdom Metazoa; phylum Chordata; class Mammalia; order Chiroptera; family Vespertilionidae; genus Corynorhinus; species Corynorhinus townsendii. The sequence continues at coordinate 125,911,888 of JAPDVU010000003.1, read as the reverse complement.
GGGTGGAAGCCCTCCCTTAAGGCTGACAGCAAAGGACATGGGGAGAAGGCTGAGCACCTTGTTGGACTTCAGGATAAACCAGATAAAAAGGATAAGGATTGGGTTTCCTCCCCAGAAGGGAGGATCTGGTTTTAGGCAGATTAGCTTATTTATGAGTATTTTTCTCATTGAATCCCCTTAGGACATGGACCCAGTTGGCTGACCTTGTGCCTTGTGCAAGCCACCTGTTGACAGGACTTCCTGTGTCCTGAGCTGGGCCTCCAGCACCCTCCTGTCTTCTTGTCTTGAGATTCTCTGACTTTCAGCAGCTGTCACTGCTGAGTGCCTCTTCTCCTAGGCATCTGTATTCAGTGCCTCATAATGGTACCCTCAAGGGCTCCCTTGGAGGTAAACAATACTGTAGCATAGCATTGGGGGTTCTGCTCCCAGTGTTGCATTAATTATGAATGATAAGGACAAGGAAGATGGTTTAGGGATATAGGGCCTAGAGATAGATAGATACAAAGGGATCAGAAGGAGAAAGGATAAACCAATGAGAGGAAAAAGAGGAAGTATTAGAAAAAGATTCAGGAAGAGAGGCCAGCAAAGACCTAAGGAAAGAAAAGTTAATATCTGGGAAGGAAATGAAGAGGTGAGTGGTATTCTTTGTGGAGAGTGTGATAATCCTTGCCATTATTTCAAGAGGAGTGGTCCCCTTGAACGCTTTTTCCTTTTTTGTTTAAACAAATTCCTGAGTAGGAACTCCTAGGCAGATGCAGTGGCTCATCAGAGGCAACAGGTAGGATGTTTTTGTGTTTGCAACCGCTGACTGACATTTTCTCAGCAGTGAGACCCTGGGAATTGTAGGGAGTGTCTGCAGTGACTCACATGACCACAAGGTTTCCCTGATTTATAGCCCCATCATGCCTCCTGTTCTTTCTTTTCTACACACCTGTCTACCTACTTAGTGACCACACCCAGAGTCTTTAATGTCCTCAACTCTGCTTCCTCACCACTGGGCAGGGCTTCGGCTCACACACTCTCTTCCCTCTGACTGCCACCTCTTTCAAAACCCGGTTTCCTGGGAGTCATGATTTTTCTGCTCTCAGGTGTCAAATCCTCCATGAGCTCTTGCACAAAGCATTTTTTCCTGTCTGTTTCTCAGATTTCTAATCTGTAAAATGAACTCAGGCTTGCTGCTAGCCCCTCCATGCTATGTAGAGCAGTGAATTATGTCTTTAAGGAACTTGGAGCTTGTCAGATGAAACATACCAAGGTTGCTTCTACTCTTTTCCCTCTCCCCAACCCCGCCTGCACTCCTGATGGCCAAATCCTTCCCTCCTTATTGTTTACCATGCAGTGAAAGCCCCTGATTACCATAGCAAGTCACCTGAGGTCTGTGAACCTTGGTAGACCTCAATTCCACAGCCACTGACCTCTTAATAGTCTTCATTCCACTCAGCTCTGCAGCACTTGACACTGTTGACCACCTACTTACAATTTAAAAATTATCAAAGTAATACATATTCATTGTTAAAAAGAAAGGAAAAAAACCCCTAATACTATAGACTTGAATTTAAGTAAAATACATCAATCACTAGCTCTTTCTCTCCCCTTTCCCATGTAATGATAAAATATGTCTTAAATACAGTCCCCTCTCTTTAGTCCCTTCTCTAAGCATTTACCAAATTTATGTGTTTAAGTGTCTGTTATCTCTTATTTGAGTTCAGGATCCATTCATCTGTTTATCTTCATTGTTGGGCACAATGCCTAGCATATAGTAGGCTTTCATTATCTGTTGAAAGAATGAACGAAAGAATGAATGAATGAGGTAATAAGAAAATTGGACTAACATTCCAATCTCAATCTCTGCTGCTTACTTGTTGGGTGAACCTCAGTTTCTTCACCCTTAAAGTTGAGATAATTTATGCCATCCCATGGGTTTCCTTTGAAATTAAATATGACATCTGGCATGGTGTGAACCTTCAATAAACACTTGTATCAGAGTCTAAAGGGACCAAGTTGTCCTTTTCTCTCCACAAAGCCGGGCCTGCCCACCTGCTGATGAATGCTCTCACTGTGCAGAGCACACACTACCAGCTATTGAGAAAGGGGTAAGAAGCTGCCAGCCTGCCCTCGGGAAGCTTATGGTTTGACTGGGGAGACATAGCCATGCCCCACCCAGTGCAGCTGCAGTACAGATGCTGAGCCAAAAGCCAAGTATTCAGGGAGAGGAACAGGAGAAAACACCTGAGGGGAGTTTAGGGGGAGTATGTGTGGTGATGGGAGTTGGGTAGTTAGTTCGAAGAATGAATGAATGAATTGTAGGCCAACATTTATAGATTCAGACAGGATATTCCATCTGGGAGACATGTGTGACCTCACCTGCTATATCTTCTCAGATCTCAGCTGATCCTTCCATGTCAAGGACTGAAACTTTTTTACCATGATCTACAAAAAAAGTTCACATTGGCGGTACAAACACACAACTTAGACGTAGTTACAACTGAAATAAAATTTTAACGACACAATATTATACTATGTGGGATGATTATAAGTTTCTTTCATTTTTTATATTTTAAATATTTTTACTTATTTTAGAGAAAATTTTATAACAATTTATTTGAATCAAACTGACAATGTGGCAGGGAGTGAGATCTCAAATGCTCCCTGCTTCTTTCCTTTAAAAAAAAATACTGTTTGTGACTCACTAAATTGATTTCATGGACCACTGAAGGATTGTGATCCTCAATTCAAAAAATACTGTCTGGCTCAGCAATTCTACTTGAAGCTTTCTTTCAGTTCTGCTTTTATCTTATTAGCTCTAATTTTCAGTTGAGAAAACTAAAGATCAGTGAGGGTAAGAATTTGTCCAGCTCTGTATACCTATTAAGTGGCAAAGCCACTTAGGTCGATACAGGTCTGTGTGACTCCAGAGCCCATTCCCCCAACATGTCCATTTCTCTGGCACTTTGTCTGGAGGCCTATTTTTTTGCACCCTAGGATGTTTGGCCAAAGTGACAGTCAAGCCAGCCTTGTATTATCAAGTGCTACATAACCCAGAGCTGAGCAGGCAGCCCTTGTAGACAATGAGATTTTAATTTCCTCCACTTTCATATGTAGAGTTGGTTATAGAGGAAAGGTGCAGTAAGATTAACCTGTTGCACAAAAGCCAGAGATAACAAGATAAAACTCTGTCTCCACTGCCCTCACCTCTTCCTCCCTCCTTTGGGTCCCCTTAGTCTCCTGTGCCTCCCCAGGGGAAGAAGGAAACTTAAGAAAGGCGACCAGAGCCCAGCCAGCATGGCTCAGTGGTTGAGCGTCGACCTATGAACCAAGAGGTCACAGTTTTATTCCTGGTTGTGGGCTCGATTTCTGGTGAGGGGAGTGCAGGAGGCAGGCGATCAGTGTCTCTCTCTCTCTCATCATTGATGTTTCTCTCTCTCTTCCTCTCTGAAATAAATAAGCATATATTAAAAGAAAAAAAAAGAAAGGCAACCAGAGAAGAAAGGATGAGTTAGAAAGAAAGGAACTGAGGAAAACCAGGAGTATAGATAGAGGAGGATTTCCAGAGAAGGCTGTTCTACAGCCATAGGCCTCTAATATCTTTGAAATCCAAAAGCTGCCAGAAGTTGATGGGTTTTATGGGAAGAAGGAGGAAATTAAAGGAATTATCCATTCACAGTTATAAAATCATGGCAGTTGGAGGGGTGGGGGTGGGGGTGGGAGAGCTCTTAGTGCCCCGTTGAGATAAAAGGGAAGCAAACTTGCCCTGGCCAGATAGTTTAGTTGGTTAGAGTATCATCCCAATACACCAAGATTTTGTGTTTGATCCCTTGTCAGGCCACATAAAGAATCAACCAATGAATACGTAAATAAGTGGAACAGCAAATAGATGTTTTGCTCTCTCCTCCACCCCCCTTCCTTTTTCTCTAAAATAAATGAAAAAAAAAAGGAAAGCAAGCTGAGACAGTGAGCAGAACTGGTGTCCTGCCAAGCTGGTCATTTCCCTTCTGTGTGCCAAGTGGTGGGTCATTGATAGAATTGTTGTACATGCTGACATCTGCACAGGCCAGAATGAAGCTAAAGACTGTGTAACAAAGACTGCTGTTAGGTTAGGTTTGTTTTCATATTGGAAACTAACACACAGACCTGGTTTGAATTGATTTTTGTACTTTTTTCCTCCATGGACCTTAGAACACAAATTATCTATAATAAAAGCATAGTATGCTAATTAGACCAGGCCGCTGAACAACCTTCTGGATGTCCTTCCGGATGACCTTCCAGACGAACTTATGGATGAAGCTGGGGCTGTGAGGGCCAAGCCCCTTGCATGAATTTCGTGCATCGGGCCTCTAATATATATATAATGTTTTGTTTTGTTGTTTTTGTTAATCCTCACCTGAGGATATTTTTTCCATTGATTTTTAGAGAGCGAATGGAAAGGAAGGGGAGAGACAGAGAGAGAAACATCAATGTGAGAGAGACACAACAATTGGTTGCCTCACGTGCCCCGACCAGGGTCAAGGATGGAGCCTGCAACCTAGGTACATGCCCTTGACTGGAATGGAACCTAGGACCCTTCAGTCTGTGGGCTGACACTCTATCCACTTAGCCAAACTAGCTAGAGCTATACATTTTTTGTTCCTTTTTCTCAAAGATTCTTTCAACATCCTGAAAAGGGCAGTGCTTATTATTTTATGACATGAAATGAAAACAGAAAATGGCTCAACACTCCCTGAAGGTGACAGCAGGGGTGAGTAGCAGAAACAGAATGAAAATCTAGGTCTGATTTTTAGATCCAAAATTCTATCTGCCTTGACTGCCAGGGTTAGGACACTCACCTCATAAAGGGACTGTGCACAGACTTACTCAGACTCACTCCCTCCCTCTGAGCTCCAGTGCTGGGACAGCAGCTCAAAAGGCATGATGCCCAGCTGGTGTAGCTCAGTGATTGAGCATCAACCCATGAACCAGGAGGTCACAGTTTGAATACCAGTCAAGGCATATGACCTGGTTTCAGGATGGATCCCCAGTAGAAGGCATGCAGGAGACAGCTGATTAATGATTCTCTCTCATCATTGATGTTTCTATCTATCTCTCCTCCCTTCCTCTCCCCGAAATCAATAAAAACATTACAAAAAAAAGGCACCAGGTGCATATAAGGAGGAACTGAATTGTCTGGCATCAGGGCGAGAGTTGGGGCGGGGGGCAGCTTTCTCCCAGATAGAAGAGCTTCCAGAGGCCATTGTTCATTTTCTGAGCCCTTTCCCAATAGAACTGGCAGGCAGGTGTCATAGCTGAGCCTCCATCTACCTGGCTATTACTGTTCGCCCTACCCTGGTGATTCCCTGAGACCCCGCCCCACCCAACTTGTGAGCCCACCCAAGCTGTTTCCAGTGACTTTTCCACACGAATGGACTGTCTTGGCTCATACTTGAGACTTTCCTGAAATCTCTCAAACAAGTAGTCTGGCCTCGGCATGTTCCATACCTCTTGCTAAGTGGCTCCACACCTGGCACTAGGGGCAGCAGGCCTTGGTTTGCAGCTTGGCCTCTCCTCGGTATCTCCAAGCCCAGCAGAGGTAGCAGCCATCTACAGATGGCTTTGTAGCTCATGATGGGTGGCCTCAGGCACCTTGGCCTGCACCTTTTGGGAGGCCTCAGAACCAGCGCCCCCAATGGACAGTTTTAGACCGTGTTGAAGCACTACCCAACTACCACCACAAGTGACACACTCAAGGGGTGGACTAAGTGAGTACCAGAATCCTGCTCTGTGGTGTGGGCCCCTGCACAGCTGATTCTACACAGTGTTTGCAGCCAGTCCTTGCAGCAGATCAGCCTGAGGTTAAAACTCTCCCGTTGACATGCCAACAGCAATCAAGATTCAACTATAACAGGAGGGTGTACACAATCCACATGGGGTGAGTGTTGCACTTGGATTGCCCAGCTCTGGTGAATGGATAGACTGTCCCACTGGACCCTATACATCAGGCCACTCTACCAAGCCTGGGAGACATAGCAGCTCTCCCTAATAAAAAGGAACAAATGCAAGGAGGCTGCCAAAATGAGGAAACAAAGAAATGTGTCCCAAATGAAAGAATAGAACAAAATCCCAGAAAAAGAAGAAAACAAAAAGGAGATAAGCAATCTAGATGCAGAATTCAAAACACTGGTTATAAGGATGCTCAATGATCTTAGGGGAAGGGTAGATGAACTTAGTTAGAACTTTACTAAGAAACATAAAAATGGAACTCTATAAATAAGTCAGAAGTGAAGAGTACATTAGCAAATGTAGACTACATTATAGGGAATCAATAATGGAGTAGATGAGGCAGAGGGTCAAATCTGCCTCATTTGGAAGGTAAGGAAGCAGAAACACCTAATCAGAACAGCAAAAAGAAAAAAATCCAAAAAAATGAGGCTAGTATAAGGAGCCCCTGGGACAATTTTAAGCATACCAACACTTGCATCATGGGTGTACCAGAAAGAGAAGAGAAAGAGCAATGAATTGAAAACCTATATGAAAAAGTAATGGAAAACTTCCATAACATGATGAAAAAGATAGACCTACAAGTTCAGAAAGCACAGAGAATCCCAAACTAGATGAACCCAAAGAAGCCCACGCTAAGACACATCATAATTAGAATGCCAAAGGTTAAAGACAGAGAATCTTAAAAGCAGCAACAGAAAAGCAGTTAGTTACCTACAAAGGTGCTTCCCTAAGACCAGTGGTCAGTAAACTGCAGCTCACGAGCCACATACGGCTCGCAAGCTGCGGTTTGCCGCTCTATTGACTAATGAGTTTGCCAACCACTGCCTAAGACTGTTGGCTGATTTCTCAGCAGAAGCTATGTAGGCCAGAAGGGTTTGGCAAGAAATATTCAAAGTGATGAAAAGCAAGGACCTACAACCAAGATTACCCAGCAAAACTATCATTTAGAATTGAAGGATATATTAACAGCTTCCAGACAAGAAAAGGCTAAAGGAGTTCATCACCACCAAATAAGTATTACTTTTAAGAGGAAGGGGGAAGAAAATATTTAAAATGTGAGTAATAAAATGGCAATGAAAGAATAGAACAATTGAATTTAAAAAAACAAACTAACAAGCTGATCAGAAACAGATTCATAGATACAGAGAACATTTTGACAGTTGTCAGAATGGAGGAGGGGTGGAGGATGGGTTAAAAAAATTGAAGAAATTAAGAAGTACAAATTGGCAGTTACAGTATAGTCACAGGGATGTAGAGTACAGTATAGGCAATATAGTCAATAATATTCTAATAACTATGTATGAGGTCAGATGGATACAGTATTCATAGGGATGATCCCTTAGTAAGTTATATGTCTAATCACTGGATTGTACACCTAAAACTAATATAATATTGTACGTCAATTTTAATTGAAAAATAAAAAAATATTTAAAGTAACAAAAGCATGCAACTCTTAACTAGCCTTCTAAGAGTAACTCTGTTAAATTATAATCACTCCTTTATTTCATGTCCTCTGTTCACTTTGTACTATATTAACATATCTGTTGGTGCTTTTGTAAAAAAATCAAACAATTTTTATCTTTTTTAAAAAATTATTTTTATTGGACAGCTGGTGTTGCTCAATGGTTGAGCATCGATCCATAAACCCAAGAGATCACCAATTCAATTCCCAGTTGGTTTGATCCCGGGGGTGGGGTGGGGGCGGAGTGCAGGAGGCAGCCAATCAATGTTTCTCTCTTATCGATGTTTCTTTCTCTATTCATCTCCCTTCCTCTCTCTAAAATCAATAGACATATTTTAAAAATCTTTAAAAATATTTTTATTGACTTAGAGAGGAAGAGGGGGAGAAAGAGAAACATTGATGTGAGAGCAGAACATCATTAGTGAGAACACTTTGAGAAGTTTATACTCCTAAATCTTCTATTTCTTTAAGCCCTCAATCCACACACCTTCCTCCCCCAAACCCACATGCATGTACACATCCCACATGTCTTATTAAGAAGCCACCATAAGATTTAACAGATATTCCACACTATGTAACAAGTGACTTAGTTCTTCCTTGAGGCAACTTGGGATTTGACTCTCTGGAATAAACTAACATCAGGTGAAAGAATAAAGAGGGGCATGGGTGACCACCATGCTGACCTCCCCAAAACAAATGGCAATGGCACTAGTGGCTCTCACAACATGCTTCTTTCCTGTTTGTCTCCACTGCAGCCTCCAACCTTGGATTCCTAAGAGCCTAGCCAGGGAAAGAAAGGAATGTCTACACTGTCTCTCCACCCCACCCCCAACCTTCTTGGATTAGAGAATTGCTTTGGATAAACCCCAAATCAAGTATTGGCTCTTGCTGAAATTTGTCTGAGGGAGAAATGTACCCCCATCCTTGGATTTGGCTTTTGCGATTTCTGGCCTTTCTCATGCTTCCTTGTCCCATTTTCAGAATGTTCCCACTGGATGAGATATTGTCTCCCTGACACACTTCATTGTCATGGGGAGAGTGTCCTGATGACCCTTGTTTCACATTACCAGATCCAGGATTGCTATCTTCCTAGAGATAGGGGTCTGAATAGGTCTGCTTCTCAAATTGTCCTGCATCTGGAGTTGATAGGAGCTGGGGGAGGTGAATGGGGAACTAGAAACAAAGCTCTGTGGAGCCCGCCAAGGATTTCCAACCCTCTCCCACGAAGAGCCCTAGATCAGTGACAGGTGGGAGCATTGCCATTTGCAACTCCATCCATCCTTTTTGTCTTCCTTCATTTGCATAGATTTGAGCCAGTTAAGCATCAGCCAATACTTTTCTTATAAATCACACTGTAACCCAGTTTGTCTTTCTCATTTATTTTAACTTCTGAAACTGCATAGGTACACTATACCTATAGATATGTCACTGAACAGTTCTATGCAGTTAAAAAAATGTTTTTTAAGGACCAAAATATTTTAAATGCAATAGGGGGCTTTATTATTTAAAGGGCCCCATGGTGGATCTGCTAGCAATATGAAGTCATCATTTGCATGTGTTTATCATCAGATCACAGAAGGCAACATTTGAAGCAGTCCCTAAATGTCATCATTCTATTGAATGGCTTACCCCCATCATTTACACTGCCTGGGCAGAGAGCCCCTGTCTGAAAGTGTTGCTGGGCAAGGTGCTGTCTATCAGGCAGAGAACGCAGATGTAAATGAACTGACAGAGCTTAAATTTAACTACAGTTTGGCACTGCCACCCCCATCCTTCACCCTACACCCCTCTCCCCGCACAAGGTTCCACATGTATGAGGGTTAATATTGCAGGTTGAAGTGCTTTCCCATAAAAGGGTTGGACTTGTTCTGGGAGGCCCTGCAAAAGAAAAGAACTCAGTAACAGTGTGAACCATCCAGTGGAGGGGCTGACTGCTTTGACATGCAGCACATTCCATGTCACCTCAAGCCCGGCTTGGAGCCCACCTGTCAGGAGTGCTTGAGTAGAGGGTTGGTGTTAGTTAACTTGTGAAAGAAATGTCTGACATCACCCATTGTAACTGGAAGAGATGTGAAAAAATGACCTAGCCTAGCCCAAGGTCTCATAGCCAGTGGGGGCAGAATGTCTTCTCTCTTCCCCTCCAGCCTCAGAACCTTCCCATTGTGTCTGTCACCTCTGAAGGGCCAGTACATATTTTGAAACAACTTTTTAATTTTCATTAATTTATTTTTTAAATGTTTTTTAATTGATTTCAGAGAGAGGAAGGGAGAGGAGAGAGAGATAGAAACATCAATGATGAGAGAGAATCGTTGACCGGCCGCCTCCTGCACTCCTCACGCTGGGGATCTAACCCACAACCCGGGCATGTGCCCTGACTTGGAATCGAGCCATGATCTCCTGGTTCATAGGTCGATGCTCAACCACTGAGCCACGCTGGCTGGGCAGTTCTGCCTCTCTCTTAAACATTATACCCCACTCTCAGCCTCAAGTTCACCACTCAGCCCTGACCTTTCCCTCTGACCTTTCCTTAACACAGGCCCCTGTAGCCAAGCTTCAGCAGTTCTTTCCCAACCAGAGATGGCAAACACACTCCTTTCAGGACTGGAGACTTAAACCACAGCAAGGGAAGAAATAGACAATCTCTTTGTCTCATCCCACAGCAGGCTTCCCACACTGCAAAATAGAATAAGTCATTTCTCCAAAACGAGCCCAGAAACCAAAGTCTTTTGTTCCCATGGTGCCTAGTGAGGCTGACAGGACAGTGTGACCGAGCTGGGCAGAGTTTGGGTGGAGGCACCAGCCTGCTGAACCTTGCTAGGGAGCTCTCCACATGGGGAAGGTGGAGACACAACACGCTCAGCTGTTTTTTCTCACCCGGCACAGAATCTCTGCCAGGTGCCAGCAGGCATTTGAGACAGATATACTCCCACGACACTGCTTGCCAACATTTCAAAGATATAGACTTGTCCTGAGGACACTGGCACCTACTGACCTTTGCTGTACCTATGCTGCCCACCCTCAGACCCCATTTAGGGGTGAGTAGACAGGTTTGATGAGCAAAAGGGCTGTAGCCAAGAAGTACTTTGCAAAATGCCATTGCTTAATAATAAATGAGCATCAGAAGGCCACTGTGCTTTAGAAATGGACTGGACTGGGAGGACAGCTGTGAGGGAGGTTTCCAGGGCAGGAGAAACTTGGGAAGCAACACCAAGTTGGGGAAAGGAGAGGTTTCCTGGGGGATTTGGGTGATACTGAAACCCGGATATGGATTAGGAGAAAAAATAGCAACTTTGCTCTCAGGGAGCCTTATTCTCCCAAATGTTGATTGCATGGACCCAAATCAGGTCTCTGCTCTTGTTGGCTGGGACCTATTTTAAGAGACTCTTATAAATATACAAAGACGGAAATGCCTGGGTGGGGGTGGTAAGAGGATGTGGTTCGACTCCAGGACAGGATCTGACTCAAATCACACCTCCCTTCTGGATTACGCTCTGTCAGGAGGGATGCCTCCAAGGTGGTGTTTGGAAGGAGGTGCTGAGAGCAGAACTGGTTGTGCCTAGTGAAGTTCCTGCCAGCCTTGAGGTGTCCCCATCAGTGCCCTAGACGGCAGGACAGAGAAGCGTGCTGTGGGGTGGGTGGTGGGAGTGCAGAAGAAAGGAGACCAGAAGCCTCTTCTCCACACTCCTGGAGAGCCTCTGTACTCTCACCCCTTGTGCATTATATAAAACTAGTGGCCCGGTGCACGAAATTCATGCACTGAGGGGGGGGTGTCCCTCAGCCCAGCCTGCACCCTCTCCAATCTGGAACCCCTTGGGGGATGTCCGACTGCCAGTTTACTTATTAAACCAATTAGATCCCTATGGGGATCGGGCCTAAACCGGCAGTCAGACATCTCTCTTGCAATCTGGGACCACTGGCTCCTAACCGCTCACCTGTCTGCCTGCCTGGTTGCCCCTAACTACTATGCTTGCTGGCCTGCTCACCCTCAACTGCCCCCCCCCCCGGCCTTCTCGCCCCCAACTGCTTGCTCCCAACTGCCCCCCCCGCCAGCCTGATTGCCCCCAACTGCCCCCCCTCTGCCGGCCTGATCACCCCCAAGGCAGAGGTGATTGCCCCTAACCACCTCTGCCTTGGCTCTGCCACCATGGTTTTGTCCATAAGGTCTCCCAGTCTAATTAACATATTATGCTTTTATTATAGACTAGAGGCCCAATGCATGAAGATTGGTGCAAGAATGGGTCTTCCTTCCCCTGGCTGCCAGCACTGCCTTCACTCTGGCCGGAGCCGCTTTTTTGCTCTGGCCTGGAGCCGCCTTTATGCCTTCCCACACTGCCCAGAGACCTGGAGCAGCTGGGGCATTCCACCCCGCCCCCAGCCACTCAGTGCCTCTGTATGCAAATTAACCTGCCAGCTTTGTTGGGTTAATTTGCATATCCACTCCTGATTGGCAGGTGGGCGTCACGAAGGTACAATCAATTTGCATCTTACTCTTTTATTAGTGTAGATTATCCACTTAGGGGTCAGTCCTCCTTTCCCCTGCTAGATGAACTGAGTCTTCCCTGAAGATGAAGACCTTTTTCGACATACCTTTGTTCCCCTGCAGGACTCAGTGAATTCAGTCAGTATTTTAATGATCTGAACATTCACCATTCTTAGGGTCTGGACAAATATTTAGACCCTTACCCTTATTTTCCAGGTAAGATGAGTGATGGGCCCAGATTCCTTCAGCTAGTTAGCTGCATGTCATCCCCAACACATCCAACTCCAGCAAATTTTGGCAGGGTTGGAACACCCAAAGAAATATCAGTGGGGTGCTGCTGGGTGAGGCTAAAGTGTGGCAGCAAAGGGCAGGCTTCAAATATCCTCCTGGCAATTTTGCACATAAGTTTGTACTGAGGGATTCTACAAGCGTTTATTTGCCCAGATGCTGAGTTGGTTGGTTACCTGTGGGCTTTGTAAGCAATGAAAATAGGGTGTCTATGGTTTCAACTCTTTGAGAGGTTGATGTGTACTTCCTTGGGGGTGAGAAAGCACTGTGGTTGCGTAGAACTCCCCCTGATCCTCAGGTTTCTTCCTGTGATCTGAGAACTGCTTTGAGGGGGGTGGGAGGTAGGGGGAGGGGCTGGTAAGGAGAGCTGGAGCTGAGAGGGAAGCAGGCCCTTTCAAGTGCAAGTCAGACTCTTGTGAGTCAGACACTTCATGCCCTAGGGTGCAACGTGAGTCATTTAATCTAATTGGTTTAATAAGTAAAGTATCTCGGTATAAAGAGGAGGGGTTTGGGGCTGAGTAGGAGGGGCACTTGCTATCTATAAACCCCACCTAGGCAGCTTTGAAAAGAAACCTGTTGCCTGCTCTCTAGGGATCATGATGATTAAATTGGGGATAGAGATGCTTGGAGAAGGAGGGAGAATAGAGACCTGGATGTCGGGGTGGAAAATGAAGTAGAGGCCACGGGGGCATTATTTGTTCATTAAAGAAAGTGTAATTCAGTGGTTTTATTATATGCACAGGGTTGTGCAACCATCACCACTATCTAATTGCAGAACATTTTTACCATTTCCAATAGAAACCCAGTACCCATTTAGCACTCACCCCCAGCACTGGCAAGCTGTAATCTACTTTCTTTTTCTCTGGATTTGCCTATTCCGAACGTTTCGTATTAATGGGATCATACAATATGTGGCCTTTTGAATCTGGCTTCCTTAACACAGTGTTTTCAAGGCTCACCCACATGATATCCTGTATCAGTATTTCATTTCATTTTCTTGCTGAATAATTATTTTGTTTATCCTGTCATTATTGATGCGTTTTGGATTGTTTTTACTTGTTGGTTGTTATGAATATTGCTACGGTGATATTTTCATTTCTCTTGGGTAGAAGAAGTAGGATTATGGTAACTATGTTTACCTTTTTGAGGAACTGCCAGACTGTTTTACAAAGTGGCCACATGATTTTATATTTTCACCAGCAGTGTTCCAAGGTTCCAGTTTCTTCCACCTCCTCACCAACACTTGTTATTGTCTGTCTTTTTTATTATGGTTATTCTAGTGAATGTGAAGTGATTCTGCACTTGTTTTAACATACTTTCTAACTTCTCTTGCCAATTAAGGTGGGTCACCATTATCACCCCCATTTCACTTATAGATCAACTGTCCCAGTTAAATCGTAGGACATAAACATAAAACATTCTCAACTATTGAAAAGATGTCGTTGACATTATTGCTGAGGGAATAAAGCAAGTTGCAGCTAATAAATATAGTGTAAGTCCATGTATGTTTTAAAAATAAATACTCCCATCAGATTGGCAAAAATTTAAATATCGTGTGGTGCTGACGAACTTGCCTGGAAACAAACATTCTAAAATAATTTGGCTGACGATGTAAATTGCTTTCAAAGCTTTCTGGAAAGTAATATGTTAATTACTGAAATTTTAAAAATATGCTTTACCTCATAATCTCGCTTTGAAACTTAATCTACAGAAAGCATAGCAGCTACACATGCTTGAAGCATTGTTTGGAAATGAATGTCCATCAATAGGGAAATTGTTCGCTAAATTGTGCTTTAGTCATACATAGAATATTATTGCAGTTATTTTAAAAAACAAATTATGTTTTGACCTATTATTATGTCAATAATGTGAGTGAGAAAAGCAAGTTCCATTGTAATATATGTAATATGAGCCTACCTTTTAAAACAAACAACTAAGTCTTATTAGTGTTTGAGCAAACGGAAAGGGATAGAAGTCTGCTTACTACTAATATTAGTTATGGTGGAGAGGGATGGAAGGAGAGGCTATACTTGATACAGTGTGGGGCAAAAGTAGGTTGATGGTTTATTCTTGTATTATTATTTATTACTAGAGGCCCGGTGCACGAAATTCGTGCATGGGGGATGTCCCTCAACTCAGCCTGCACGCTCTCCACTATGGGACCCCTCCACTGGCATCGGGCCTAAACGGCAGTTGGACATCCCTCTCACAATCCAGGACTGCTGGCTCCCAACTGCTCGCCTGCCTGCCTGCCTGATCACCCCCTAACCACTCCCCTGCCAGCCTGATTGATGCCTAACTGCTCCCCTGCCAGCCTGTTTGCCCCTAAGTGCCCTCCCCTGCAGGCCTGGTCACCCCTAACTGCCCTCCCCTGCAGGCCTGGTACCCCCCAACTGCTCTTCCCCTGCAGGCCTGGGTTCCCCCCAACTGCTCTCCCCTGCAGGCCTGGGTCCCCCCCCAACTGCTCTTCCCTGCAAGCCCTTTCGCCCCCAACTTCCCTCCTCTGCCGGCCTGGTCCCTCCCAATTGCCCTCCCCTGCTGGCCATCTTGTGGTGGCCATCTTGTGTCCACATGGGGGCATCCATCTTTGACCACATGGGGGCAGCCATCTTGTGTGTTGAAATGACGATCAATTTGCATATTACTCTTTTATTAGATAGGATAGAGGCCTGGTGCATGGGTGGGGGCCAGCTGGTTTGCCCTAAAGGGTGTCCCGGATCAGGGTGGAGGTTCCCTTGGGGCGTGGGATGGCCTGGGCAAGGGGCCTGTGATGGTTTGCAGGCTGGCCATGCCCCCCAGCGATCCAAGCGGAGACCCTGGTATCTGGGATTTATTTATCTTCTATAATTGAAACTTTGTAGCCTTGAGCAGAGGCCTGGGCTGGCCAGGAAGCTTGGCTTCCTCCATCACTGGGGAAACCCAAGCCTCCTGCTTGCTCCATGGCCACAGCCATTTTTGTTGGGATTTATTTATCTTCTATCATTGAAACTTTGTAGCCTTGAGCGGAGGCCTAGGCCGGCCAGGGTGTGCAGGAAGCTTGGTTTCCTCCTTTGCCAGAGAAACCCAACCCTCCTGTTCACTCTGAGGCTTCAGCCATCTTGGTTGGGTTAATTTGCATACTTGCTCCTGATTGGCTGATGGGCGTGGCTTTGTGGGTGTTGTGTAGGTATGGTCAATTTGCATATTACTCATTTATTAGATAGGATTGTATTATTTTTCATATGAACAACTGCAAACCTACTTTTGCCCCATCCCATACACACACACATATATACGTGTGTGTGTGTGTGTGTGTGTGTGTGTGTGTGTGTATCTGTAGTTCACTGGCTATGGTGAACACTTGGAATTTTTAGGAAATGGATGGAATTATGCATAGGAAGAGTTTGTGGTCAAAGCAGAATTGTGGATAAGAACAGATGCTGGAACCAGAGACCTAGGGTTCAGGTCCTGGCTCAGCCACTTACAATCTAAGTGGCTTTGGGCAAGTACTATACTCTGAATTTCAATTTTCTCACCTGTAAAATGGAGATAATAGTACCCACCCCAGAGGGTTCTTATGAGAATTAAATGAGGTAATATTTGTAAAATGTTTAGCTCACTGCCAGGCACTTAGTAAATGCTCAAGTATTAACTCTTTTTATTATCACCTCTAATATTTATTGAGCACTTACTTTTTGCCACTCTCATTTGATCTTCATAATAACCCCATAAGGTAAATCCTACTAATAGCACTATTTTGCAGAAGGAAACCAAGATTGAGAAATTAAGATTACATAGCTAGACTTCATGGCACTGACTCTAGAGTTCTCCCTCTTAACCACTGTGTGAAACTAGATGGATACTGTTAACAGTGACATCATTCAACAGATGCCTACCATGTGCCAGGCATAATGGACAAAATGTGTGGGGAGAAGATAGCTTTAATACAGACACGTGTAATATGTCTAGTGGGTTCCTGCTGGGGAACCAAGGCAGGTGCTTGGGTGGTGTTTAGAGCAGGCAGATGGAGCAGAAACAATCCAAGTTGCTCTGTACAATCTAAATCTCCTTAGGGGCAGTTGCTTCTTTCCTTCCCAGACCCAGTAACCACCTACTTCCCAAAATACCCACTCTAGACCTGCTTCACGAAAAAGTCTTCCCTGGTCACCAGGACCCTCTTCTCTGAACTCCAGAATCTTATTTAGGGCTTCATTGTACACCATGTCATGTTACCAACCCCAACCCTCATGTGTGAAACAGAGTTGTGTTGTGGAAAAGCAAAGGAGGGATTCAAACCTGGGTGTGAAAATCCAGCCCGATCATACATTAACAGTAATGGCAGGGCTACCAGCTGTGACTTCCTGACCTGGGCTGGTTCCTTAGCCTCCATTTCTTTACCATAAATGTGTCTCCATAAAATTAACTTCACAGGGGTGCAGTGAGGGTTTATGGGCAGCAGTGGGAAGACTGTGGACGTTGGAACCAATAGAAGTAGTTTGAATCCCAGTTTGGCTACTTATGGGATCTTGAGCAAATCCTGTGAACTTGTTAAACCTCAGTTTTATTTTTAGGAGAATGGGGAGAGTAATACCTTACAGGGTCATTGTGCGTTGGAAATTAACTAATGTAAAATGTTTGGCCAAGAGTAAAAAGCTAGTACTATGAATGCGAAAGGAGCTGCCTGATGCCTGACTGCATGGAACAAATGTTATTTTAATTCATTCATTGGACCTAATTATTCTTTCTAAATGAATGAGAGGAGGTAGGGAGATGAGACAGCTGAGCCTCTGAGAGACTAAGGAATTTGCTAAAGGTCACACAGATAGACAGTGGCAGGGCTGGTATTGAATTCCATATATTTCTTGCTTGAAACTGATTGTGAACACAGTATTTGATCAATCACCCACCCAGAGCCAGGCAAAGCAGCTATGCCTATACTAGAGGCCCGGTGCAGGAAATTCATGCACGGTGGGGGGGAGGGGTGTCCCTCAGCCTGGCCTGCACGCTCTCCAATCTGGGATCCCTCAGGGGATGTTGACTGCTGGTTTAGGCCTGATCCCTGCAGGCCTAAACCGGCAGTTGGACATCCCTCTCACAATCTGGGACTGCTGGCTCCTAACAACTCGCCTGCTTGGCTGCCTGATTGCCCCTAACCACTCCTCTGCCAGCCTGATTGACACCTAACTGCTCCCTGTCAGCATGATTGACACCTAATTGCTCCCCTGCCAGCATGTTTGACACCTAACTGCTCCCCTGCCAGCCGGATCACCCCCAACTGCCCTCCCCTGCAGGCCTGGCCAGCCCCAACTGCCCTCCCCTGCAGGCCTGGCTGCCCCCAACTGCCCTCCCCTGCCGGCCATCTTGTGACGATGTGAAGGCAGCCATCTTGTGGTGGCCATCTTGTGATGGTATAGGGGTGGCCATCTTGTGATGCGAGGGTGTGAGGGTCAATTTGCATATTATCTCTATTATATTGGATAGCTCTATAGATGCAGTTAAGCTCATGCAGCTTCCTCTTCAAAAAAAATGTTTTTTAAAGTTCCTTCCCACTATGAGCCATTTTGTGCAACCATCAGAGCTTTAATAAAGTGATCCAAAAAGCCAATTCAAAATAAATAACAAACTGTTCAGTCTTTGTGAGAAAGCTGTACTTGTTTTTCTATGGTGGTGAACTCCAGGGAAACCTAGCTCAGTGCCTCAGCCCCCTCCAGGGAATATTTGCATCTTACTACAAACCACCTACAACAGGCTCTTTGAAAGATGGAAAACATATTCCCCCAAGACCTGGGATTGCTAAA
Source organism: Corynorhinus townsendii (assembly GCA_026230045.1). Taxonomy (NCBI): domain Eukaryota; kingdom Metazoa; phylum Chordata; class Mammalia; order Chiroptera; family Vespertilionidae; genus Corynorhinus; species Corynorhinus townsendii. The sequence goes on along the minus strand of JAPDVU010000003.1, from coordinate 125,893,908 downwards.
CAGTTAATAGATCCCCAAAGGTATTATGTATTACTAGGATACCGACTGCTATCACAGGTCATTAAATATCAAAGTTTATGCGCAGGAAGCCAAAAATCTAAGTTCTCTGTGCCTCACTGTTTTCACAAGTGCTCCTGGTAGGAGAAAGTTCCAGAAACCATTTAAGTATCACATAGGTAAAATGAGAGTTGCACAGATCAGAAAGATTGAAATATTAAACTGTTAGCAGCACGTGGCTCAGTGGTAGTGAGTTTCCCTTTGCTTTTCATCTTTGGAGTTTTCGTGTGCACTGGTTCCTTCTCCAAAGTGCGTTCTCTCTCTCTAAAGATTAGAGTAGTTGTGTCCAATTTGGAGAGCAGTTTTTATCAGCTCATCTCTAGCTGTCCTTGAGTTCTTTGGTTCCCACCAGACTTTGTTCACTTGTTGGTTCACTAAGGTTCTTTAAACCAAATCGGGCACACAAATTCAGGTTGAGTGACTGTTGCTTCTTAGTTCAGTCTCCTTGGCAAAAACTGGATAGAGTGGAGTTAGTTGAGTTACTCAACTTTTATTTTATTATTTTTAAAAAATATATTTTTATTTATTTCAGAGAGGAAGGAAGAGGTAGAGAGAGAAATATCAATGATGAGAGAGAATCATTGGTTGGCTGCCCTCTGCACACCCCACACTGGGGATAGAGCCCGCAACCCAGGCATGTGCCCTGACCAGGAGTCAAATGCTGACTTCCTGGTTCATAGGTCCACGCTTAACCACTGAGACACGCTGGCCGGGTGCTCACTCAACTTTTAATAGTGCTCATGATAATTCTAGGGAAGTTTACCTGGAGATTTTTCTTTGCTAGGGTAGTCATTTTCATATTCTTGGCTTTCTACCACCTCCATATGTCCTCTGTGTGTGGGAATTTCAAACCGTACTTGACCTAGCAATGATTCTGTGTTATCCCCACTTCTGTGCATGGTTTGGGCAGCTGTCACTTCTGTCAGGCATGGAGGTAGACCTGCATCAGCCCGCAGGCTCCAGGGAAAGAGAGTGCTGGAAAAAATTATTAGGGGCGGTTGGGAGGGGACCGGGCACAGGATAGTTGGTCCTAGGATGAACTTTTATCCTCTTGAAGTACTTGTGCATTTTTAGCCAACATTCTTGTTAATCCAACTATGAATTGGCTAGATAGGGTTGTATAGATCAGGCCTGGCTGGTCATTTCACCAGAGAATTTAGCAAATTTGGTGAGAGTAAGAACAGTAGAAATCTGTGAAGCTGATCATTTAGTGTCAAACAAATAATGTGATTATTAGGTCTAGGTTTCCAGGAAAGATGAACTGTTTCAGACAATCTATTGCCTTGGTCAGACCACAAAACCTGATTTGGGGTTTAGAAAACATAATCACTGACACATGAAATAAACAGTTGACTTAATAAAAATTTCACTTTTCTATTTATTGCACTTTTCTCTGTAGACATAGAGCTGGTACTTTGATTGTATGGTATGTAAAAACCATATACTAACAAGTTTAATCAGCCATGATAAGAGTCAGTGTTTCATTGCATTTGTGAAGGAAAGAGTAGACTGGCAGGGATTACCCAATGGGATTGTGACCAACAGTATCTGAGCTAAAGTAGATATTTTAACAATCACACTACAGTCCAATGAGCAGATTCTTTTTTGTAAAGGTAGAAAACAGATAATACTGACCGGGCTGACTACTGGTGCTCCTACTTAGCCTCTTTCCTACTGAGTCTAAATCTCTCTCCCTATTCTCAAGTATACTTACATTTGCTCATTTATTTTATTTTTAAAATTTTTATTGTTGAAAGTATTACATATGTCCCTCTTTTTCTCCCATTGACCCCTTCTAGCTTGCTCCCACCCCTGCCTCAGACTGTTCATTTATTTTAAAAAATGGTTGTTAACTCAGAGAAAAGAATATTTTTTCCTCCCATGCAGAATGTGAATAGATATATAGCAAAAGAGTGTTTAATGTGCTTGTGGATATTTCCATGTATGTTGATTGAATGTTTTAAAAATGTTTTTATTGATTTCAGAGAGGAAAGGGGAGGGAGAGAGAGATAGAAACATCAATGATGAGAGAGAACCATTGATTGGCTGCCTCCTGCAAGCCCTCTTCTGGGGCTCAAGCCCACAACCCGGGCATGTGCCCTGACCAAGAATTGAACCATGACCTCCTGGTTCATAGGTTGACACCCAACCACTGAGCCAAGCCAGGCGGGATGAATATTTTTTAATAAATGTGCTTAGAGCCCAGCTGGCGTGGCCCAGTGATTGAGTGTTGACCTATAAACCAGGAGGTCACAGTTCGATTCTGGGTCACGGCACATGCCTGGGTTGCGGTCTCAATCCCCAGTGAGGGGCATACAGAAGGCAGCTGATTCATGATTTTCTCTCAGCATTGATCTTTCTATCTCTCCCTTCCTCTCTGAAATCAATAAAAAAGATATTTAAAAATAAAAATAAATAAATGTGCTTAGAGAACAAATTTTAGTAAAAGAAAAACTCAAATGTATTTTAATGCAATAGTCATTTAATGAACAGCTTCCATATTTAAAGCTGTGGCTAAGGGGAGTAGCAAAGGTATGTGTGACACAGCCTTTGTCTCAGATGAACTAAAAAATCTTCCTCTACACAATGACCGGTTCTAGACTTAGAACTGGTCTGGAACCAAACTCTCAAATTCCAGAGAAACTTCTCTAGGTTGTCTCTTTAGACCACGACCTTGTTTCCACAAGAGGGTCTATGCTCAGTTGATTTTCCAAACTACAGAATGCTACTTTATCACTCCTGATAACCTGGAACCGCCCCCTCACCTGCCCCCCACTTCAGTGGGTTATTTATGTGGGCTGAACTGAAGCCTGAACCAACCGAGAGGAGACCTGGGATCCAGTCCTGCTTCTGCCTCTGACTTGCTCTGGGCCTCAGGCAGTGACTCCGGTGTGCAAGCCTTCAGCTTTCTGATATGTACTGTGTAGGAGCTTGCACCTGTGATTTCTGAGCTCTTCTAGACTACAACCTTTTCCGTTTTTTTTTAACCAAGGTTAATTGAATTGATGGAGTATTACTTTCAGATGCTCTGATAGATGATTGTTTTACCTCATCTTTAAAAGACGTGTTTTGATCATTGCCTGGAACTCACTTTTCCTGAGGATATCCTATATAATAAAGATGGAATATGCAAATTGACTGTCATTCCATCACAAAGATGGCTGTTCCCATAAGGAGCCTTAACGAGCAATCAGCAGGGACCTGAGGCTACACCCTCCCCCACCCCCGTGGGGCTTGACAGGGAACCTCAGGCTGCTCTCCTTGCCCCAGCGCCAGGCCCGGGGACCTCAGGCCGTGCCCCCCACCCTGCAGGGCTTGACAGGGGACCTCAAGGTGCACTTCCCGTCCTGGTGCTGGGCTAGAGGACCTTAGGCCGCGCCCCCCCACCAGGTGGGGCTTGACAGGGGACTTCAGGCCACGCCTCCCATCTGGCAGGGCTTGACAGGGGACCTCAGGCCACGCCCCCACCTGGCAGGGCTTGACAGGGGACCTCAGGCCACGCCCCCACCTGGCAGGGCTTGACGAGGGACTTCAAGGTGCGCTTTCCATCCTGGTGCTGGGCTAGGGGACCTCAGGCTGCTCCTTCGACCCCAGCTCCAGGCTGGGGGACCTCAGGCTGTGCCCCCCCCCCCACCCTGGCACCAGGCCAGGGGACCTGAGACTGCGCCCCCCTGCCTGGCTGGGCTTGACAGGGGACCTCAGGTCGTACCCCCCACCCGGTGGGGCTTGATGGGGACCTCAAGGTACACTCCCAGTGCTGGGTCGGGGGAACTCAGGTTGTGCCCCCGCCCAGCAGGGCTTGACAGGGGACCTCAGGCCATGCCCCCCCCACCCAGCAGGTCTTGACAGGGGATCTCAGGCCATGTCCCCCACCTGGTGGGGCTTGACAGAGGACCTCAAGGCATGTCCCCCCCCCCCCCCCCCCCCAGCCCATACTGGTCACACCTGTCCGGCAGGGCTTGACAAGGGTGGGACTGGCCAGGTCTGGATCTAGCCCAATGTGGGGGAGGGGGCAGCTGGGTCTGGGTCTCATGTGATTTTGAGGTGCATGTGGGTGGGTGGAGACTTGACTCTGGGTCCTGAGGTGAGCCCCAGACTCTAACAGGAGGAAGGTTTTCATATACATTTTACTAATTTTCATCTCTGACACCTCTATTATAGAGAAAGGGCAAATAGCAATATTAAAATATTTCCTCTAATTAATCCCCTTTTAATGTGCACTCATTTCGTGCACCGGGTCACTAATTCTAAATAATCATTGCTCCTGCCTTCCTCATATTCTGTAAAGTCTCTTAAGTATTATAGAACTAACTTCATGTGTCTGTGTCTTTAATACTCAGCTATATCTGCATTGTATGTGATCCTGCTTTAAAAAATATAATGGCTCTCAGATAAGCCCCACAGTTGTTTTAGGAATAACAGTTACTCAGAGTTGAGCTATTTTGTCATAGAAGCGTCAGAAACTTCCCACAGTAAAACCGCCCCTCCCTCCACCTGTTCTTCTTCTTCTTCTTCTTTTTTTTATTGTTTGAAGTATTACAAATAGTAGTACATGTCTCCTTTTTTTCCCCCATTGACCTCCCCCCGGCCTCTCTGCCCCCCCCCCCCAGTGTCTTGTATCCATTGGTTATGCTTATATGCATGCGTACAAGTCCTTCGGTTGATCTCTTACAGCCCCCCCCCAACCCGCGCCCAACCTCCCCTGCCTTCCCGCTATAGTTTGACAGTCTGTTCAATGCTTCTTTGCCTCTGTATCTATTTTTTCCCCCATTTCTTCCCCCCCCCCCCATTTCTTTCCTTTAAAAATTTTTGCCTCTGCAGACTAGAAATAAACATGTAATAACAAACAAAAAATGTTTGAGTCCCAATTTCAATGTCCAACAGTTCCGAGTCCCCGTTTCAATGTCAAACAGCTCCTTATGTGTACATGTCAGCAATGATATCTGGATGGTGGGCACATGGTGGCAATGCAGGTCTGACCCTCTCTGGTTTGGTCCTAGGCATCTTGCAGCGGTGCGCAGCTGCTGACTGCTAGCATGGCAAGGCGTTGTCAAAGTTGCCCGGACCTCACCCGAAACAGGCCCCACCCTTTCGCCACCAAAGAGACACCTGGCCCAAGCTAAGGCTGCCCAGACTTCTTTCCTGGGGATTTTGATTCTGAGCAAAGACACAGTTGTTTGGAGCTGAGTCATTGACTGGCTGTTGAGACTCGTCAGTGATCTGGTTTTTGGCCTTTCTGGGGCCTGGTTGTGAGGTTCTCTCTTTTATTCTGTGAACTACTCTGTAGTCTTTCTCAAAATTTACCTTTTGCCTAAGTTAGGAAGAGAGGAGGGAAGGGAGGGAGGGAGGAAAAAAGAGAGGAAGGCAGGCCCATGTTGCTAAGTGCAACAAACTGTAGTGAAGGACCTGTTTTTCTAGTTTTGGTTTTAGTTCCCAGCCTGTCACTGACTGACAGGCAATTATTCTACACATTAGGCAGCTTGCAACACATGCCACTGACCATGGGAGTTCAAAAGGACCAGAATGGTCTGTTACGTTCACTGAGATATTCACTGTTCCATGTTGATGTAGCTGCAATGTCAGATTGCACTAAAAGATTCCAAATGCTTATCTCACTGAGGACAGGTAACCAACAGTTCATGGACCACTGTCAGCACTGAGCTGTAGTTTCTAGGGGCCCAGGTAACTTAAACCTCTCTCTGAAGCTAGGATATGTGGAAACTTTGACTAGGACATCACTGTCCTTAGGGAAAGCCCTATCCTGGACTCACTCAGAATTTCTGCTTTTCCTCTATACTTGTGGGCTGGGATTGCTCCAGCCGATCCAACCCACTCAACACTCCTCCTTCCACCCACTGTCCCCCAGACTCCCTGCATTCTCAGTCGAACATGTGGTTTGCCACCATGTCTCTCCTATGAGGATAGCAGTCTGGCCTGGCCCCCTTGGCCTTCAGCTCTTGCTTTTATCTTTGGAAGAATGGATCGAGGTTAGCAGTTTAAAGGAGAGTGCCCTACCAAAAGAAGAGAAAGCAGGGACTGGAACAGATACTTGCGCACACCCATGTTGATAGCTGCATTATTTACAATAGCCAGAAGGTGAAAACTACCCAAGTGCCCATTGATGGGCGAATGGGTAAACCAAATGTGGTATATCCATACAGTGTCATATGGTTCAGCCTTGAAAAGAAAGGAAATTCTGACAGATGCTACCATATGGATGAAACCTGAGGACATTGTGCTGTGACATAAGCCAGACACACAAGGCCAAATATTGTTGTACTTATCTGAGATATCTAGCAGAGTCCAATGTATAGAGACAACGTAGAATGGTAGTTGCCAAGGCCTCAGGAGAGGAATGGGGAGTTAGTATTTATTGGGTATAGTTTTAGTTTGTTCTGGAGATGAATTGTGGTGATGGTTGCACAACAATGTCAATATACTTATGCCAATGAGCTGAACACTTAACAATGGTAAAGATGGCAAATTTTGTTTATTATATTTTAACACATACACATATACACACATTCATCTAGAAATTAAAAAATTTTTAATTGGTTTGAGAGAGAGAGGAAGGTAGAGGAAGAGAGAGAAAGAGAAACATTGATTTCTTATTCCCCTTATATATGCATTCATTGGTTGATTCTTGTATGTGCCCTGACCAGGGATCAAACCCACAACCTTGGCATATCAGAATGATGCTCTAACCAACTGAGCTACCCAAGCAGGGCTAGAAATTAAATTTTTTAAAAAGTGAACAAGAGTCCTCTAAAGGAAGATCTTTTCCTTAGAGGTTCCTTTGGGTTGTGACTTTGACATCTGTGCCATTGTGGGTGCCCACAGGGTGCTGAAGACAGCCTTCAGCTGGTCAGCTTTTCAGAATATTAGGGCCAGTGTCTGTCGTTCATTCAGTCTCTGGCCAGAAGACACCTAATCAGTTCTATGATGATAGATATGTCAGGCCCCTCCCGGGACCCTCCTTGTCATTCACTCATTTGTTTATTCCACATGCATCAAGTGCCTGATTTATACAATGGGAATATAAAATCAGGCCAAGTAATTTAACCCCTTTCTGAAGCTGGGATGTGTTGAAACTGCTCATTTCAATTGACTTATACAGTGAAAATGTATTAACAAACAAGACCTAGTTCCTGCTAGCACAGTGATAATTTTCAACTTCTTCCTAGTTTGGGGTCAGAGTTCTCCCCAGACACCCCCATCCTACAGCCCACTTAACTGTAGTAGCCACAGATGAGCACTGTGCTATGATGCACTGAGCCTTGAGCTGAGAACCAAAGGCCTAGGTTCTAGCCTGGTCTTATCACTGGCTTCCTTGGATATTGGACGAATCTATTAACTGATCTGTGGGTCTCTGAGTCCCTTTCAGCAGAATGGAAATAACTCATGGTATTGGGATAAAAGTCAGAATGAGGTGCCCTTCCTGAGTCTAGTTCAGTTGGTTGGAACATTGTCTGATATGCCAAGGTTGCAGGTTTGATCCCTGGTGAGGGCACATACAGGAATAGACCAATGAATGCATAAATAAATGGAACAATAGATCAATGCGTGCTCTTTCTCTCTCTCTCTCAAATCAATAAAAATGAATAAATAAAAATGAGACCAAGATATGAAGGAGCTCTGATACAAAAACATTAGGTGGATGGATTGGAGTGGGATGTTTGACTTAGAAATGGGGGCTAACATACAACTTAGGCCTCTGCCCTTGGTGTGGTCTAACCCTTAGGTTCCATTAAAATGGTATTTTGTGGGGAGGGAAAAAGCAGAGTTCCCAAATTCCATGCCTTTCCTGTCCATTCATCACCTCTCCTTCCTGAGAACAGGTTACAACGATCTCAACTTGGCTTTGGCATGTCACCTTTATCATACCTCACAAATCTAGAGCTAGCAGCCCTTAAGACAGTGGATCTAATTTGTTTTCAAGTCTCATGCAGAAAAGAGAAGGGACTCAATATAATGCTTAAAAGAGTGCATTGTTCTAAGAGAAGATATCTTGGGGCGAGAGGGCTGGGAGGCTGTGACTTCTGGTTTCTGGTCCCAAACCTGGCCCTGTTTTGCCCTGGAAAACTTGCTTGGCCTCAGGGTTCCTAGTTCTTCCTGATTCCTCTGTTGTTTCTCCATACAAACAAATGGGTATGTAAGATACTTGTTAATAAATTTTTAAAAATGAGTCAAGTAAACTGAATTTGAAAAAAAAATCAGCTCTGCTATCTAGAGGTAGTGAGGTCTTGGGTAGATACATACCCTCCTAACTGCCTGGCCTCAGTTTTCTGATCTGTGAAATGAGAGTAATATAATACCTACCTAAGGATTGTTAATAAAGATTAAATGTGATAATGCATGTGAGGTGCTTAGCATACTGCTGGCCTGGGCTAATGTACATGGTACTAACCTCTGAGTGGGTTAAGTAGTTTATGTAGGAGGAGGGCTTTGTAAAGTGGTGTTCTCTGTCCAAGACCCTTTGGCATTTTACTGTAGTCACCCACAACTTTCATAATTAACATAATTATTATCAAATATTTCCCACTTCTCTCCTTCTGTCTCAGTAGCTGGCTAGGTGCTGCTCTCTTTTCTCTTTTTCAAAGCCACATTCCCCAAACTTTGTCCTTTTCCCCTTTTGGTCTTTTTTCCAGTCTTCATTTTTCCCACCTTCTAGTTCCTATTCTTTCTATAACACCTTTGTCCCTGAATGTCCTCCAAGAAATATAATTATGGGAACCACACCTTTCCCTCAAGTTGGGATGGAACCACCTCCACCAGTTGGGTAGGAGAGTTCCGGGGATCTTGGGCCTTCACTGCTCCTTCCTTCCACCTGGGAAGCAGTAGGAGAAAGAGTATTGGCTTTTGACTAGCTACTAGGCTATTGTCCTACTATGGCTCCAACCCCAGTGGTTCTCAACCTTTCTAATGCCGCGACCCTTTAAAACAGTTCCTCATGTTGTGGTGACCCCCAACCATAACATTATTTTCGTTGCTACTGTTAATGAATCGTAATGTAAATATCTGTGTTTTCCGATGGTCTTAGGCTCTACAGCAGCGGTGTAAATATCTGTGTTTTCCGATGGTCTTAGGCTCTACAGCAGCGGTAGACCCACAGGTTGAGAACTGCTATCAGGGTTGCCTAAGACCATCGGAAAACACAGATATTTACATTACAATTCATTAACAGTAGCAACGAAAATAATGTTATGGTTGGGGGTCACCACAACATGAGGAACTGTTTTAAAGGGTCGCAACATTAGAAAGGTTGAGAACCACTGCCTTAGAGCTTTCATGGCAATGTCACATCTTTAGGTGAGTCCTGGTGACATTTCTGCTGAAATACTCTATTGCCATCTTAAAGAGTCAGGGTTTTACTATACCTATGTTGCTTCTCCTGAACTCTTTGGGACCCTGAAGACCAGCTCCCTTATCCCAGAAAATGTTTGCCGAGCATTTTGCCCGAGGTTCCTATAAGTCTGAAAAATCATCGCGCATTATCACATCATTAGCATCCAGTTAGCCTGCTATCTAATGTGCACCTGCCTGTTACATAAAGCAGAACTGGCTTCTGTAAGCCTTGCATGTGGGCATGGGTGTGAGTGCCACAGCACACACAGGAGTCCACAGACACATTGGTCCTTTCATTTAACATGATATCTGCCCTAACTGCACCTAGGAATGGATGGAGCTGAGCTGCTTTTGTACTTCTCTATCACAGCAGCTGGCAGAGTAGTAAGTATACAATGGTGGTAAATAGATGCCTGGTGGTTGATTCATTTATTTAATCTTCACCAACCTGTTGATTGCTTACTCTTGATTCCAGGAAGGGAAGAGATTGGCTCACATCTTTCTCCTTGTTCTGAAGCTTGTCTGTGTCCCAGTCTGGAAAGAAGAATGGAAACAAAAGGCCTACTGGGTTCCGAAAGATCCTAAGAACACCAGAGTGGTCCTTGCCTAGGTCAACCAGAGATTAAAGCGCCTTTTCAGTGGACTCGGCCCTGTTTTAGAAATCCTGGACCCTGTTACCTCTAGGTTTTTCTGAAACCATCCCATTTCTTTAAGGGTCTTCAGTCAAAATTGCCCTTGGAAAGAACGTGTTTGTAGCTGTACTTGTCCTGTCACTAACTAGTAAACAGGGCCTTAGATACTGTGGGGTTTTATTTGTCTGTTTTTTGTAATGGATGATGGTGATGATGACATATCCTGGAGGTGCCTCAGGGCCTGGCCAAACCTTCTGGGGTCTCTACTGATCATACCTATGGCTTAGGGAATGGAAAGTTCCCAGCTGGGGTTGTGTACAGACTCTATTTCCCAGAGCAGCTGCAGCAGGCTAGAATGGGCACATGCCTTCTATCTCCTCTCCTTATCCCTTAAAGTTTTATACATGAATCTAGAAGTTTGGGTCATCAGGAAACACTGCCAGCAGGGCCGAAACACAAGCATATACCTGGCATAGCTCTCATGTCCCCTGGCCCCCCTTTAGGCAGCATCATCCATCAGGGCAACAGGTATAGTCCCTGGCGTCTTGCTGACAAGCCTCAACCTGCTGGCAGCCACAACCATTACAGCAGCCCAGGTGCTGGCTTGGCAGGGAGATGGGAAGCAGCAGCTTGGGGAAGGGGGAAGCTGTGGGGAAGAGGTTCATCAGGGGCCTACCCATCTCTGTCTACTAATACAAAGAGGAGTTAGGGAGACCCAGAATTCCATCTCTCTCCTGCTCCTCACTCCTCCTCCCTTCAACACCTGTGCTATGAGGGAAAGTGAGGTGGAGCTGACCAAACCATTTAGAATCCTCTGCGCCAACCCCTGCCCACAGACACACAGCTGGATTACCTAAGGTTGAGAAGGAAGAGGTGCAGAAACTAGGAAGAGAGGAGCAGGCCTATGCTCAGATGTTTCATGTCCATTTTTCTAGCTGTTTTGGCATAATTAGGTCTCCATAATCCATTTAGTTTTTCTTTGGCTTTTCAGAGAGTGTTTGTTAATGGCCAAATTGGAGTAATCTGGAGTGTGTGTGTGGCAGATATGGGTGGGTGAGTGGGAGGTAATTGTGAAGGGTTGAGAAGGGGCTAGACTGGTGACTAAATGAGTGAGTACCTGACTCAGATAGTAATGGCAATGATGGTACAGGTGGACAGCAATCCTCAAGTATATTCAATAGAAGGTAAAGGAATTAAGGTCACAGGCTCTTGTCCTGAGTTCACATGTACTGGCCTCTCTCATTTAGTACCTTCGTAACTTTCAGCAAGATTTTAACCTCTAAGTCTTGTTTTCATGAAGGGTTGTTGAATTACATAAAATAATCTATCTTTCATTTAATCCTATCTAATAAAGAGGGGATATGCAAATTGACCATAACACCATCACAAAGATGGTGGTGCCCATAGCCACAAGATGGCGGCGTCCAGTCCCCTCAGCCCCGCCAGAGTCCTCCAGTCCTTTCAGCCCAGCCAGGGGACAGTGGGAGGGTGGCAGGTGAGCGGTGCAGCCAGATCTGCCCTCAGCCCCCCAGCCGTCCAGGGCTGGCCCGAGGCACAGGCAAGCCTCGGATGGCGGCTGTCCAGCTGCCCAGGGCCGCCCGAGGCTCAGGTAACCAGGGCCGGCTGAGGCTTGCGCTGCTGGCAGTGGCAGCAGCAGAGGTGTGATGGGGTCATCGCCTTCCCCTGATCACCAGTCGCCTCCCGCCCCTAAGGGCTCCCGGGCTGTGAAAGGGGGCAGGCCGGGCTGAGGGATGCCCCCCCCTCCAGTGCATGAATTTTCATGCACCAGGCCTCTAGTATTAATATAAGTGTACATATGCCTGACACATAAATATTAACTGTTAAGGGTACATCAATAATAATTTCTCTTGCATCAAGTTCCCTGAGGTGTTATGGGCTGGAAAGAAAAGGTGAAGCCACACAGACATTGGAACTTTGGGTTTGCCTTAGAGACTCCCTCCCAGTCCTGGCTTCCTCCCTGGCTGTCTGTGCCACCTCAGGTTTGTGGTGGCGTCCAGGCCCTGGAGTTTTCTTGCCATAGCATCTTTATTCTGCTGAGGATGTGTAACTAGCCCTTGCAGTCCCTCCTTTTTTTGTCCTAGGTCTCAGTGTTAGTTCCTGGCATTTGTGGAACTATGGTCTGGGTGTCACAGCCTATTGTTTCCTGGACAACCTCCTGTTCTCTCGAGGGACAAGGGCTCCAACTCTGCTCAGCTCCTTCTGTGCAGTTGCTGGGCCTCTTAGCACATTGTCTACATTCACCTGATCTTTGTGTCCTTTGCACCTGTGGGGCCAGTTTTATGAGGCTCCTCCTTCAACTCCATGTTCCCACGGCCTCTTTGCAAGAGAGGAAGGAGCCCTGCCCCACAGCTGGAGATAGAGCTCCAGAAATACAATTTCCATGGCCTCTGCCTCCTGGATGTTACCCTCCCCCCGCCACACACACACACCTTCTGGATGTTCCCACCACCACCTCTAATGCTGCTGCTTCTTTTTCAGGCATTACTCTTTACACCCCATTCTAGGTTCCCTGTCTTAGTAAATGGCAACTCCAGCCTTCCAAACTGTGGAGGTCTGAAATCTTTGAATCATTCTCAATTCCTGTCCCCATATCCAATGCATCAGCAAGCCTGTCAGCTATACTTTCAAAATCCAAAATTTGCCTTAGCAGCAAGAGGCTTACTTTCTTCCTGGTATGAATGTCCTGCTTGACCACATGACATATCAACCAGAGAATCAAACCAGAAGTGAAGAGAAATTAATGTAAGTTTCAGATCTGCAACACTGGGACTAATAATAAAATGATAACTTGCAGTGTATTAAGTGTTTTTTTATGTTTCAGGCACTAAGTCCTTTACATGGGTTATCTTACTCTGTGACCTTGGGCTGATGACTTTACCTCTCTGTTTCTTTATCTCAAAAATGGAGATGACAGTGTGAAGCTGTAGTGAAAGAATGTATGTGAGAGTGTTTGAAAAAAAGTACCAAGAAATATATGTAGACCCAAAATGATAATCTTCAGGCCTTGGAAGAGTCCATATTACACAGAGGAGGAATGATGGCAAAGTTCCGTCTGATGGTGAATTTGATAGCCCAGTTTTGTGAAGGCAGAATGTGAGGCCCATGGTGCTGCTTTATCTGTCACCTGAGATCAGGGTGTCTGTCTTCTGGCACAAATGTGACACCTGTTGTAGGAGAAATAGGCCTTGGCAGCTGGCACTCTGGGAGGAGAGGTCTGGCCAGGAGCAGGAGGAGTTCACTTACTAGAAGGCAAGTGACGAGCGTCAATAGTTAAATCAGCACATTCTTTAGCTCCATGTTCCCCAAGGGGACAAAGCAATGCCTGGGTATCCACTAGCTGTGTTAATACAGAGGAAAAGGCAGGGGGAAAGGACCTACCAAGTGCCCAGCCCAGTGCCTCACACTTAATAGGCACATTAAGTATGTGTTGGGGGGATGCCTAGGGGACAGAGGGATGTGGGATGGGAGAACAGAAAGCAGTACTCTGAAACACAGGAAGTGTTATCTTGCTCTACCACTGAGTCACTGAGTCACTGCTGGCCCACAGTCCACTTCTCTGGTCAATAAGCACGGAGAGAAAAGAGTGAGAGAGTTACTGGCCATTTGCAGTTTATAGAATTTTTTTTTTAGATCTTTTTACTGATTTTTAGAGAGAGAATAAGGGAGAGGGAAAAAAACATCGATGTGAGAGTGAAACATCAATTGGCTGCTTCCTGTACACACCCCAACCAGGGATCAGCCCACAACTCGGGCATCTGCCCTAACCAGAATCAAACTGGCAACCTTTTGGTTTGGGCATTGTCCTATAGGACAATGCCCAAACAACTGAGCCACACTGGCCAGAACTGAAGTTTATAGAATTTTAAATGGGCTAGAACTCACATCTTCTGACTCCCAAGTCCAGAACCCCAAAGTCAGAAATTGTCAGGGGGAAGGAATGCTTACTGAATACTTACTGTGTGTGTCAGACACCACACTAGGTCTGACATGCATAATTTAGTCCTCACACTGGTGCTATGAGGCAGGTGTTTTTATCCCGCCATCCAGATGAAGAAACTAAGGCTAAAGTGGTTAAATTACTTGTTCAAGTAGTCACTGTTTCTAAGTGGTGGGTGTACAATTTGACCTTTCTGACTCCAAAGCCTTGCTTGTCTTTCTCCTATATTGTGAAGTTTACAAAGGGAGTTTCCTACTCCTTCGATTGCTGAAGGCTGGCCTGTGGACTTTGCATGTATTTCAAATGAGATCATGCCTTTGAATACTTTGCATGTATTCAGACTCACCTGTGATTCAGGGGCAGGGCATGGTTAGGATCACCTCCACTCCCCACTGTGGGTTTTCCTTGTTCACTGAGAGAGCCACTGCTTACCTTCTTTTAAAGAGAAATAGAGCTGGACAGTAGTTAAAGGTGATAAAGAATCTATGAAATAGACCAGGTCTGATTACTCAGTACTATCACAATATGGGAGATTTTGTTCAGTACTATCACAATATGGGAGAGAGAATTCGGTGTAGAACTGAGCTCAATTCTCAATATGGCGAAGACTGGGGATTAATAGTCAAGAAACAGACTGAGTGGGTTAGTGCATGAAAAATTACTAAAAAGAGACATTAAGGGTATGGGGATTCTTGCTAAAAACATTTAACAGGATTCTTCCTAAAAACTGGGTTAGGCAGGCCAAGTACAGGGCCCAAAGATGAGGCCTAGTCTACAAGAGGGCTCAGAGGAGCCTGCCTAAGATATGGCCAAGGAGAGAGTCTTTGTCAATGCCCAGTGAATGCCAGGAGAAGACATGCTGAAGACCAAGTGGTAGTTCATTGGCTTTAGAGTAAGTTGTCTCACTTCTGGTGTGACTTTTAAGAGTCAAAAGAATTTGACTGGAATTTAAAACTAATTATAAGAAAGAATGTGCATCTGAGACCTATAACTCCCACTGATAGGGCAAAAAGCATTTTTATTATTTCCTCACAACTTTATCTGAAGTAGATAGTTTTTAGTCGTAAGTGCAAAGTCAAGGAAGAGCTGACCCAGTCGTTCAGAGGCAGAAGCAAGCAGGGCCTGCCCTCTCCCTCCCAAGGGTGACTTTTTCACCCAGCCACCTGAGCCCCAGCCACTAGCCAGCAGCTCCCAGGGCTGGGGAAGGGAAGGGCTCTTACATGAGATGTGTCTGAGTTGGGATGAGCAGATGAACCAACAGCTTTCCCCTGAGCTCATCCAGAAATGCAGGGTGTAAATCTAGGCACATTTGTTATCTTTCTGCCTCACTCCCATATCCTCACCTCACTTCAGTGGCCCCAGAATCCTGCTTCCCCAGAACATCCCCTGCTTGAACTAATCTGACCTGCTGTTTCTGTCTGCCAGTTGGCCAGCCATGGAAACAGGAGAGACCTTGATAACAGGCAGAGGGATAAATCTGCAGAAGTTCCTATAAACATAACATGCGCAGAGGTTTGATGTCTGTGTAGAAACCCAAAGGCGCAGATCCTCAGCTGAGGCCTCTGCCCCCAGAACTCCTCAAAGTCTGTGCCAAAAAGTCCCACAGGAGCAAATGTAGGCGGAATGAGAAAACTCTGGCTTATGAGACAGAGAGGCTCTCTGTTCTGATTCTGGCTTTGAAACAATTAACTCAGTGACTTTAAACTCTGAGCTTCTCTTTCCCCATCTGTAAAATGGGAGTAATCAGACCTGGTCTATTTCATAGATTCTCATAAGGCTCGAGTGAGATCATGCCTATGAGGTGCTTAGTAAACACTAAAGAGCCACACAAAACTGTAAGAAAGGCCCCCCCCCCCCCACACACACACCCTCATAGTCTATCTCTTCCTAGAGTCAGCTACATAAACACTCATGCAAAACACTGATGTCCACCTTCTGTGGGCCCATATTTGTGGGTTGTGCTCTTTCCTCTGTCTGGTTGACTGTCCATCTCTCTCCTGGTGCTACAAAGGGGTTCCTGAGACACTTCCGCTTTCGGCCTGCTATTGGCTCCCAGGGATCAGAGATGTTGGTCTAACTCCTGTGTGCTGTATCCACTGTAGTATCATGGTAGCGTCTTGATGGAGTTGTTGGAGGGGAAGCAGCAGCTCATTCAAAATCCATCTAAACACTTGGGTTCTAGTCTTAGCCTTGTCACTATACACCAAGTGAGCCTAGATAAGCCATTGGATCAGCCAAGTCCCATTTTCCTCACCTGGAAATGACTACATGATCCTGAAAGCCCCTCCAGCCCTTGATTGTCTATGATTCTGATTATGGCTAACTGTGGTTTGGCTCCACATATTCAAAGTCTAACATCCATGCCCAAGCCATCTCCTTGACACGAAGTAGGCTTTGACCCCCAGTGAATAGCAGTGTGACCACTGAATTTTGATTTCTCCCCACCCTCACCCTCAGTGCAGCTCCTTGCCTCTTTGCTTGATTATGAATGCAAGCGGTTTCCTGCACCTTCTCACTTGCATCATAGTTTGGCTTTTAGCCTTCCCAGATGTGTGTAAGCCAACCAGTTCTAGAACTGTCAGGGTGCAGGCCTCAGTAGTCACACAGCCCCCAGATCAATCCAGGAATGTCTAGGCCTCGAATCTTATAAATTTGTTTGACACACACCAAGTCCCAGGCCCACCCTTTCCTGACTCCCCCAGCTCTGAATCCATCCAGCAACCCAGTGATTAATGCTGTGCAGTTGTGGGTTGGGGCTACCCAACTAGATACCATGCTATTTCCCTGAGCTTAAAGGAAAAAGACTGAGCTGGAAAGGGAACTCGTGCAGGGAAAAGCTTAGTTCCACTGCCTTTCACAACCATTTCTCCATAGCAGCCTTGGGAGAAATCTGCCTCCAATGGAAACTGGGGAAGAATCAGCCTGTACCAGTTACCAGTAGGAGAACAATACTCCATTTCCACTTGATTTGTGGAAGACAGCAAATCCTAATGGGCTACCAGCTCATTTCCTCTCTCTCTGACCAGCTGACCTTGGCCAACATTGTAATTTTCTCCTAACACCACCATTCACACTTCACACCCACTATATGAAGAGAGGTGAGGAGCAGCAGAAGGAAAGATGATTACCTCTATCTAGTATTCCCCCCAAATCTTACAGATTTATGAGGTCTTCAAGTGATGTTAACCTTGTTCCTCTCTTCTTTCCCTTCCACAGGGTATGGCAGCTGGAGAGAACTGGCCAAGGCTCTAGCCAGCAGGAACATTCCAGCTGTGGATCCAAATCTTCAGTTCTACCATCCCCAGAGGCGAGGCCTCCAGGTATGTGGCAGGGCCAGCCCATTTTCCCTGCCAGTGAATTAACATGGGACCTCGGCTGTCCCTGCCCTTATAGCCTTAAGGGAAACCTGCTTTTCTGAGGTAAGAGAGGCAGAGGAGAAAGAGTCCCTGAGATGGCAGCCTGACCTCAGAGGATTTCCTAGCTGGGTGGGTAGAGATATGCACCCTGTCCTCAAAGCCTTCATCACATAGTTCAAGATGCCCATGTCTGACCCTCTAGGTATGTGGCCACCATCTCCAGCAGCAACAGAGGGCTTGAGGTGGGACGAGCGTGTCCTGTCTTCTGCCAGACTGAAGACTGGGCTGGTACTTTAGTTACAATTCTAGATCTTCACTTCTAAGAGTCAGAGGTGATGTGATAGACAGACACCCCCTCCCCTGCAAATAGCTGGGGGACAGATTTGTAATGGAGCACTTTTCCTGTAATGTTTCTTGGACCAACAGTTCCTAGTGAGGAAAGAACAGCATTGGTTTTGGGGATGTAGGGGAGGGAGATTAGGGAAATTGAGATTGAATTTAGCCTTGAGTCCAGTGGTTGAGTCTAGAACAGATATGGATCCTGAAGACTGGACCAGAACCAAACTGAACCTGTGGACTTGCACAGTAGAGAACAGTTGTCCCTTGGGGACATCCCACTTGTTAGGACAAATGAATGAGAAATCTGGGCAGAGTCCTGGGGGATACAGAGGAAGGAAGGCAAGATCTTGCCCTCTGGAGAGCCTGATCTAATTAGAAAAAGTTTCTTTCCATATGGGAAGACTAAAAAAATGCAGGAAAGTAAAAGAACCCCTGAGATGAAACTGGAAGGAGGTATATTCCTGAGGGATATAGTGTGAATGATAAATGGAGTGTCCCTTAAGTGGATAAGCTTTCTGGGGCCAGGGCTGTGTCTCCTGACCTCTACTTCCCCAGGGACGCTTTCAAGGGGCCCCAAATCCTGTTCTCACCCTAATATTCCCACCAAGTTCATTCTTCACTCTTCTGCCAGGACCAAGACTTTGAGCGAGGTGGGAGCAGTAACAGCAGCTACCTGCAGTGGAATAAAGCTGTCCCCTGGCTCTCAGAGGTAAGGGCTGTCCCTGTTTTTTGAGAGGGTTATAGCTTTTACAGATAATTCTGGAGACCAAAGAAAAATTTTTCCAGTGGTTATTGTTAAAAATGTTTACCTAATTTGGGGGGAAGAAAAGCGGGGGGGGGGGGGGGGCGGGGGGGGAGGCGTTTCTAGGCTTATTTGATTTTCTTGCTTTAGAGAAGAACTAGCATTTGCTATGAGCCTGCCATGTGCCAGGCCTTGTGTATCAGCTCGTTTCAGCTTTAATACCCTGTAAAATAGTATCACTATCCTCATTTTATGGGCCAGAAAAACAAGGCTCAGGGAAGCCACGGTTTCCATGTCCCCGCCAATTCCCCATATTAAAGACAGGCTTTCCAAACTGTCTTTCTTGAACCATTAAGCCCCATAAGATATTCCAGGAAGAAAGGAGTTCATTGTTAAATAAGGTTTAAAAGCCATATATTGCATCCACTTCTTGGAAATACACATTAGCACATGAAAGTTTCTGAGAAGTTCTGCAATAATCTGTTTAACTTGGTTTAGCTCAGCATGTACCAAACTCACTTGCCTCCTGAATTGCTTTTTCCCACGGAACAGCTATTAATAACCTATGAAACCAGTTTTTTAAGGAACATACACTATGAAAACAGTGTTTTAAGGAATATATGTTGTTTCAGAAAATTTTTACAGGAAACAGTTAAGCGTGTGAATAAAAAAAGTTGTTATAATTTTATTTATATAGGATTTGAGATTTTTTTCCCTTTGGTCAAGAAACTGAAGCTCAGAGAGGTTAATTAACATGCTTAAGATTACCTTGAGTATGCCGAAACCGGTTTGGCTCAGTGGATAGAGCGTAAGCCTGAAGACTGAAGGGTCCCGGGTTCGATTCCGGTCAAGGTTATGTACCTGGGTTGCGGGCACATCCCCAGTGGGGGACGTGCAGGAGGCAGCTGATCGATTTTTCTCTCTCATCGATGTTTCTAACTCTCTCCCTTCCTCTCTGTAAAAAATCAATAAAATATATTAAAAAAAATAAAAGATTACCTTGAGTAAATACTTATGCCAAGACTCCATAGTACCATGGTGCTTTCGGATGAATATTGTAAATTTCATATTTTACAACTTGTCCACATAGATTACTTTTCTGGGCTGGGTGGTACTGGCTAGCCCACTGTCTTTATCCATACTCATCACAAATTGATCTCTTCAGCCTGGGTGATTTTATTTCCAATCCACCCATTTGCTGTGGGGCAGGAATGAAGGAGGCAGTGTCATGCTAAACGTGACATTAGGAGTAGGTTATTCATCCCGTGAAACTGCCTGTTTAAAGCCCTGAGAGAGGATGGATTACAACACTGGTACACTTACACTAGGTGACATCATCAGGTAATTATGCCCCACCCCAACTACAGATAGTATTTTGAAAAGAAGGTGCCTTAGAGACTATTGGTCCAGTGATCCAGCCTTGTCTCCTTTGAGCACAGTTTGAATCTTTAAAAAAAAAAAAAAATATATATATATATATATATATATATATTTATTTATTTATTTATTTATTTATTTATTTCAGAGAGGAAGGAAGAGAGAGAGAGAGATAGAAACATAAATAATGAGAGAGGATCATTGAGCCTGCAACCTGGGCATGTGCCCTGACTGGGAATCAAACCATGACCTCCTGGTTCATAGGTTGATGCTCAACCACTGAGCCACCATGGCAAGGCTGGATTTTTTAAAATATTTTATTCTTTTCGGATGTTTATTGACTACTGCATTTCTTCTCTTTGGATTGCATATTTGTATCTCTTGCCCATTTTTCATTGGGTGATTCTCTGTCCATAAATTAGCAATATAAGTCATAAATTACATAAAGTATTTATAAATTAGTTTATTAATTAGTGATATAAACTACTTGTCCCATGCTATAAATGTTTTAGCAGTTTATTTATAGTGACCAGAATATTTTTCTTTTCTTTTTGGATCATCTTTTTTCTTTTCTTAAAAACAATTTTACTTACAATGTCAGATATTTTGTTTGTAATCTATTCTTTTTCTTTATTTATTTTAGAGAGAGAGGAAGGGAGAGGGATAGGGAGATAAACACATCGATGAGAGAGAAGCATCCATCAGCTATCTTCTGCACACCCCCTACTGGGGATTGAACCACGACCCAGGCATGACTGAACACGTGACTTCTTGGATCATGGGTTGATGATCAACCATTGAGTCACATGGGCCAGGCTGGATAATTTTTCTTGATGAACTAATTATTTTGAAAAATTATAATTACTCACCAGCTGGTGTTGCTCAGTGGTTGAGAGTCAACCTGTGAACCAGGAGGTCACTGGTCCGATTCTCGGTCAGGGCATATGCCAGAGTTGAGGGCTCAGATCCCCAGTGGGAGGTGTGCAAGAGGCAGCCAATCAGTGATTCTCTCTGATGTTTCTATCTCTCTCTTCCTCTTCCTTCCTTTCTGAAATTAATACAGATATATTTTTTTAAAAAAGAAAGATTATAACTACATAACATTCTGCATTTATTAATCATTAACGTTTCCACTGTTTTTATTTTTTTTCCCCATCAAGAATAGAGATATACAGGGTGTCCCCAAAAAATGTATACATGCTTAAACAACTGATAGCTTAATTTTGAAAATGAAATGTATTTTAATAAACACTGCCTTTATAATTATTCAAAGTGTGTGTATACATTTTTTTGGGACACCCTACATATAAAATGACAATAGTGAATAACAAATAGTGATTAATATAAAATTAACTTTTTAAAGACTAGTTGATCTTTTAGTAAGAGTATATGGCCTTTTGGTAAATACCTGACTTCCTTTTTTTTTTTTAATACTCACCCAAAGGTATGTTTTTATTGATTTTAGAGAGAGAGGAAGTTAGAGAGAGATAGAGAGAAGTTAGTGAGAGAGAAATAACAATTGATTGCCTCCTGTATGCACCCCGATTGGGGATTGAATCCACAACCTCTAGGTATGTGCTCTGACCAGAAATCAAACTTATAATCTTTTGATGTACAGAACAATGCTCCAACCAGCTGAGCCACCTGGCCATGGCTGACTTTGTGTTTTGTTTTGTTTTTATAATATGGAAACTAGCTTACAAAACCCCCATTAGAGTCTTCAGTGATCTTTGGGGAGTCACTGATTCAATCTTCTTATTTTACTAATAAGGAAAATAAGGGCCTGAAAGGTTAAATTACTAACATATGAAGGCACATATGTTCCAATTCTCTTCCAGCCATCAAAGGGACCTCTTTCTTCCCATCCCCTTACCTGTCTCTTGTCTTGACATATAGTTTCAGCAATGAGTGCTCAGGTTAATCATATGTCATTTATTGAACAAGTACTAGCTGCCAGGAACTGTTAGGTAATGAGAGGGGTTAACTCACTTGCTCACTCAAGGTGGCATAGCTAGTACATAGCCCTGCTCTGTTGGGAGCAAGGAAGAATATAAGAAAGCTGACAGTCTCTTTGACTGTCTCCCAGTCCCAAACATTGGCCACTCACTCTCTGAGGCCAGGAGTCACTCTTGAAAGCAGAACAGTCTTGGACATTCTACTTGGTGTGTCAGAGAGAGGCCATCAGAATGGATGGCCAGGGAGACTGGCCTTCATGGGGTAACTGCCCTCAAAAATTTATTCCTGTCAACCCAAATCATAAATACTAATTAGGAAACCCACTAATTAAACCTCAGTGCCAGTTTATTCATTTACCAGTCAATATATAGGTCCTTTGACTGAAACACTGTCTGCTGTTCAAGATACTCCCTCTGGAAAACCAAGAGAGTTATAAGAAAGAAATTTGGTGAACACAAAATCAGATCAAAGCAAGTCCGAATTTTCATGGGTCCTATCTTGTGGGCTTTGGTGAGGCAGCATCTCTTAGGAGAGGGTTGGGATATAGATTCCTTCTCAGGCTCTCCTTTTTTGGGGTGTGTGGTGGTGGTGGTTTATAGTTTTATTGAGATATAATTTATATACCATACTAGAGGCCCAGTGCATGAATTTGTGCATGGGCGGGGTCTGGCTGGCCTGCCTTGATCGGGGCTATCCGGCCATGTGGCCAGGGGGAGGGGCTGTGGGTGGTTGGAGGGCCAGCCCCATCCCCTGGTCGAACTCCCGGTTGAACACCTGCTTGAACTCCTGCTCGAGGGGACAATTTGTATATTAGCCTTTTATTATATAGGATAATTCACCCATTTAAAAACACTAATCTACTTTCTGTCTCTCTAGAGTTGCCTGTTCTGAACATTTCATGTAAATGGAATCATATAATATGTGGCTATTTGTAGCTGACTTTTTTCATTGAGCATCACGTTTTCAAGGCTTCTCATGGTGTAGATGTATCAGTACTTTCATTTCTTCTTATTGCTGAATAATATTCTGTGTGGATGTACCACATTTTATTAATCCATTCCTTGATAACATAGATATTTGGGTTGTTTCTGCTTTTTGGTTATCATGACTAATGCTGCTGTGAATGTTTGTGTACAAGCTTTTGTGTGGATCAGACTTTCCTGTTTTCAGTACCCAGAAACACCATCATCGTACCAAGTGACACAAGTGGCATCTCTGTTTGTTTACAAATCATCTAGTCATATGGGGAATCTTACCTATTAGGATTTCACCAAATGGGCCTTTGGTCCTTTCCTCAAAAACCAGAGCTACCTCTTACCTTCATGAATTTTGGAGCTCTTAATTTCAAGGCAGAGTTCCCTCAAAGGACAGGTGTAAACAGGGAATCAAAAGTAGCTTGAGTAGAAACTTGGAACAGGAGTCTGGTATGTAGGAACCAGTGACCTCATTGTCCTGTTGTGTTGGGGTCATGTGGTCCAACCTCTGTGCTTCTCCTGGGCGAGGCCTCATTGCCCCATGAGGTGAGCCAGCAGCCAGCTGTGCTGGTTATGCGAGTGTGAATCTGACTGAGCAGCAATGCGGCCAGTGGAAGGCCAGTGAGTGAGGCTCACATCCTGTGATGGGCTTCCGACCTCTTCTGGAGGTAGAACTGACGTTCCTGCCTTCCTGCCCTCTGCACCTCACACCTCTGCATACCACACCTTTTTATCTTTAACTGGTAGAAAGCAGTCACTCAGTGCTTATAGAATAAATGAGGAAACATGTGGTTCTGGGCTTAACTTCTCCAAAATAATTGAGATATGCAGGGAACACAGAGGAGGGAAAAGGCCTCGGGGAGAAGGATTTGAGAAGAGCCTTGAAGGATGAGCTGGAGTTTGCAGGTCAGGAGGAAAGGAAAGGGCCTTCTAACCAGGAAATAGTATTTGCAAGGCACAGAGAGGTAAAGGAGTTGGCTGTGGGTGGAGTGTGGATGTGTGACAGGGAGTGGTGTGAGGTGAGGCTGGGAAAATAGGTCAGTCGTGCCAAGGTGAGGTTTGTTCTGAAGCCTTCTGGAAACATCCAGAGCAGCAATGCTGCAGGCAGGGGGAAGAATTATGGAGGGGAAGAGCTTCGATCAGTTGGAGGCTCTGCTATAGGCCTGGCAAGTCTAGTGAGGCCTGGTAGAGGCAGCATCGTGGGGGTGGAAGAAAGTGGACTTTCCTGTGGAAGGACCCATCAGGCTGGCCTCACCCTTTTCCTCCCACACTCCAAGATACCCTCCCCACTTCCACAGGATAATTGCTGTGTGTCCTTAGGGAGTCAGTTTACCTCTGTGGGCATCAATATTCTCACCTCTAAAATGAGAGGGTTCCAACAGATATTTTCTCCACTACTTGTAACTGGGAAGTTCCATATCCTTCATTGGCTATGGATGTGCTCTGGCAATGGGAGTACTGACAGCCCTTCCCTGGGTCTCAGCCACTGCTACCATAAACAGTGGAAAGTGGGCAAATGGCAGTGCTGATGAGCTGGAGTCCCACCTCCCTGCCAGATACAAAGTCCACAAAGCTTAGAGGGACACAAATCCTGGTGGGGTTGCAATGCTGAGCCTGGGGAAGAAGGTGGTGCCCGCTGGTCCCTAAGAGACTCCCTACCTACAGCCTGAGGGTGGGTGAAGCATGGTTTGAGGGCTAGCTTAATGCTGAGTGAGGCCTAGACCTCCAAGGAGATGGAGGTCCTCTTTCTGCACTCACTCCCGCCCTGCCTGTGGTTTCCTGCAGCACCTCAGGCGAGGCCATGAGAGAGCAGTGGGAGGCAGTGAGCCCTGCTCTTCCCTCCTTCCTTCCTTTCCCTGCCCAGACCCACTGTGGCCTCTGGCCTCCTGGCTGAACAGAGACTTCTCCAGCGGCATGCCCTGCCTCCGCATCATGTTGTGGATCTGAGCACACTGCCCTGAAAGTCCTAGGAAGGGGCAGTGAGGAGGCCATTGGCAGAAGACACTGAGTCTTTAAATGGGACTTAAGGAATTTCTCCAGAAGGAGCACAATGTACCCATTCTTTCCTTCCAAGAAGCCTGAACCTGCCCTTCCCCCACCTACCCAGCCCACATTCTCTCTACCACCCATCCCAGCCCCCCACTCATATTCCCTGGAGTGATGGCTGCTTCCCAAGATCCCACATTCCTAGCGCTGACCAGGCCAGCACACCCAGGAAGTGCCAAGCTGCTGAAGGGATGGGGAATGACGGGCTCTTCTTGGTCGTTTCTGGATCCAGCTGTGAGCTAGTGAGCTGGAGCCTGTGCCCACCCCACCAGCCACATTCCTGTTGAGGAGTTCTCCCCCACCCCCATGTTCTCTCCCCTCCCATCTCTCCCTCCAGATCTCTTGCTGGAGACCTTATGTCCCTTCCTTCTATCTGGGCTTCCAGTCTGGGGGGCCCTTCCTCTGTTTTCCTAAGGGCAACTTAGATTTTGATAACTGATGGGCCACAATGGGGAGGGCAGGGCAGGGTCTGTTTGTGTAGAGTAATTGAGGTCCCACCTCCCACAACCTGGAGATTAAGCTCTGGGGGAGGGGAGGAGAAAAGAGCTGAGGTGGGGTAATCTAAAACTCTTTGTCAGGATAAATTGGGACAGTATCCCCATGCTCCCCCTCCCTGCCCTCCCACCCCCCAAGCTCCAGGTCTCCACCCACTCTGAGTACTTGATGTTGTCTTAGTCCTTTCATTTGAAGGGGCCTCTGTTCCAGGCCTCCAGGCTCTGTCCTGAGGAGGAGAGAGAATGCTCGTCCTCTGCTCCTTTCCTCCCAGGAGCCTTCCCAGGACTGCCTGGAAGACCAGGCATCTGGTTCATTATTCAGGTGAGGCCTGGGCGGAGAGAGGCTTTGAGCTCCTGAGAGCCGTGGGAGGCTTGGTCTGCGGATGAATCCCCAGAAACCTTCCGCCGCACTTTCCCAGC
The DNA here is from genome assembly GCA_026230045.1 of Corynorhinus townsendii. Lineage (NCBI taxonomy): Eukaryota > Metazoa > Chordata > Mammalia > Chiroptera > Vespertilionidae > Corynorhinus > Corynorhinus townsendii. Next base: position 125,868,212 of record JAPDVU010000003.1, on the reverse strand, counting down.
TGCTTCCCTACAAGGGGAGCCCCAAGCGTAGAGACCAGTGAGTAGATAAGATTTCACCCGTAGACAGCTGTGGAGCTTTCCTCTCACTGGGCACTAGGGGAAGGGGAGAGGACGGAGCAAGTCTTCAGCTGAAACCCCAGCTTGGCACTTCCTTCCAGATCCCTCTGTCATTTCTACCATTCTGTTGTGGCTGTTACTCCCCCGCGCCTGGGGAATGCAAACCAGCCCCCTTGCTGCGTGGGAAGAGCTGGGAGTGTATGTGTGACTGTGTGTGTGTGTATGTGGGTACACATGTACATTTGCACACATGCATGACAAGAAAAACAGACCCACGCCTCAGGGCCAGGCCATGATGATGAAGTTCCTGAAAGAAGCCAAGGGTACTAAGGATGGGAATGGGACTAAAGTGGGCCATGACCTTCAATAGTGAGAGGAACAGTCGTGCTGGGGCTGCAGTGGCCCGTGCCTCTTCAAGTCATGGGCCGCAGGGGCAGGTTTGGGTGTGCTCACTCTCACCGCTTCTCCACCTGTACAGTTCCGGGGCCGCGCCAACCTGCATGTGTTTGAAGACTGGTGTGGCAGCTCCATCCAGCAGCTCAGGAGAAACCTCCACTTCCCTCTGTACCCCCATGTGAGTGCTGCGGGACCCCTCTCCTTTCACTCTCCACACTATCTCCTCTTTCTCTGCCTACTTCTGTCTCTTATTCCCCCCTGCCGCCCCCCCCTTCCCCCCCCCCCCCATCTTCTGTCTTCCTCATCTTTCTTTTTTTCTTTTGGTTCGCTTTCTTTCCTTTATCTTGTGGGCCCTTCTTTCCTCTCTGCACAGTACCTGCCTTGTTCCCGTCCTAGAGATTCCTTCGATGTCTCTGTCATTCTCACCATCATTTCCGCTTTAGACTCTCATTTTGGCTCATGATCTAGTTTGCCCAGGGCCACCGTATACAGTTGTGCTAGTGGTGTACCCTGCAAGGTCACCTGGACAAAGTGGCCCAGTGGGAGTGGAAATTTTGCCCATATTCTATACCAAGCCATGCCCTGGCCCGTTCTGTCTCCCTCCCTCCTGGTCTTCCCACCACGCCTGACTGGACCAGTCTCCACTTTCGCTTCCCTCTTCTGGGTAACAGTTTCCCTCCCCTTTCTTGGCATAGATCCGCACAACTCTGAGGAAGCTGGCCGTATCTCCCAAATGGACCAACTATGGCCTCCGCATCTTTGGCTACCTGCACCCCTTCACCGATGGTGAGGCCAGCCCCAATGTCCCACCCTTCCACTTCCTACTCTGGAGTTCTTTAGGCAGTCCAGAGAACATAAGCCTGTGGCTGCAAAATAAGTCTGCCCTGGGACCCTGTTAGTACATCTTTGAGGAGAAATTGAGTCCAGGTGTGGTCTCATCCAGGTCACCCCCACCTGTAGGCTGTTTTCACTCCTTGACTTGCAGAGTCTAGAACTAGCTCACCTCTCTGTCTAGTCTTCCCACCTACAGAATGTCTCCCAGGATGGAGAAACCCACTCTACACCAAGCCCCCAAGAGAATTTAATTACTACACATAACACAGGCCTTCAGCCCTGACACTGATATTCTTGCTCTCACCTGGACTCTCCCCCACTGCCTAGGGCCAATCCAGTTTGCCATTGCTGCAGACGACAATGCGGAATTCTGGCTGAGCCAGGACGACCAGGTTTCAGGTCTTCAGCTACTGGCCAGTGTGGGCAAGGTAGGGTCAGCTCATCCCATTTCCCTTGGGTCCAGGTGCCAGGCATTTGAAGGGGCCCCAGCCTCCATCATTAGACTCTCATTACCACTAGTGTGTCTGGTGTGATTGCCAGGGAAAAAGGTGGGAACAAGAAGCATCCTCTCACCCCATCCCATTTTATCCCATCCTATTTTACCCAGTGATAAAGAGGGGTGAGGGGAGGAAGAAGGAGTCAGTCTGAGGCTGGGAAAAGACCCCAGGAAGATTAATCTTTGGGCTGGGCCTGGGCCATATACATCTTTTGGTTCAAGACTCCTTAGCTCAGTGCTGAGAACTCACCCAAGGGGATGGAGTGCTACGGCCCTCTGGGAAGGGTTGAGGTGCTTCTTGCATGGGTCACTTGGTCACTCCCTTAACTCCCTTCTGTTTTCTCTCCCATCATCACTCATCATCTTCCTGCCTCTATTCACACTCTCTCTCTCTCAACTTTTCTCCTCCTCGTTCCTTCCTTTTTCTTCACTCACCACCTCTCATCCTTCATATTTTCTCCTTTCCTCCTTCTTTCACTCTCTCGCCTCACACTTGTAGACTGGGAAGGAGTGGACGGCCCCTGGAGAGTTTGGGAAATTTCGGAGTCAAATTTCCAAGCCAGTGAGGTGAGTGTGGAGTGTCAGGACATGCACAAGAGTGCCAAAGAAACCCCAACCTCCCCCAAGTGCTGAGGCCAAATCCAAGTCATAGAGCCCAGCCATCCTTCAGCCTGCCCCCTCCACTCTCCAGCCGTCCTTATTCACAGGGCTCAGTGTTCTGGGCACCCATGCATTTTGGTAAATGAAGTCTTTGATTTAGAAACCATCTGGCTCATTATCCCTCATTTTACAGATGAAGAAACTGAGGCCCAGAGGGGGCAATGACTTAATGAAGGTCTCCCAGCTATTTGGTGACACTCAGGACTGGAAAACAAAAATAGGTCTCCCTTCTCCCAGTCCATGCCTTTCACATGTTCTCTGTACCCAAAGATGTCCACAGCCATGCAGCCCCAGCACCTGCTGCTCCGCCTGTGCAATGTAAAGGTCCTAGTTGTAGCGGCCCCTTGCTAGACTGGAGGGAAACAAAGGCCCTTCCCCGCTGATAGTGGCTGGAGTCACTTGAACATGCTGCAAGGGGGACTTAGCCCAACACCAGAGCACCACCTGGTGGCTGGGACATACACAAGCAAGAACATGCATTGGCTTGATGGTAATAATGACAGTCCAGCTTGCAAAGAGCACTGCTCTGTGCCAGCCTCTGTGGTGCAATTCAGCATAACAGCTAACGACATGGGCTCTGAAACAAGGCTGCCGGTCCAAATCCCACTCCACCACATTACCTTGGGGCTTTGGAAAAGTGCCCAAGATTTCTGTGCCTCAGTGTTCTCATCTACAAGAAGAATTAAGTGACTTAATACAAAGCTTTTAGGATAGTGCCTAGCCTACAGTAGCAACTCTATAAGGGTTAATTATTATATATTTTTTATTCTCCCTATTGTCTTGTGAAGTAAGTACTATTATCATTGCCATCTTCCAGAAGAGAAAACTAAGGTTACACTGTTCGGAAGTGGTGGAGTAGGGACTCTAACCCAGGTGGTTAAATGACAAGGGAGTTTGTAGGTGAACGCAGTGGAAGAGTGGGGCAGAGGGATGACCACAGGGGGTAGAGACAGCCTTCCCTTTCTCTGCTCTCTCCTCTCGCAGCCTGGCAGCCTCCCGCAGGTACTACTTTGAGGTGCTACACAAGCAGAATGATGAGGGCACCGATCACGTGGAAGTCGCAGTGAGTGTTCCTGCCTCTCCTAGCTCAGCTCTTAGCCACTCTTCTTCCCTCTTCCCTTGGACCCTTTTTGAAATCTAGCATCCGCCAACCTTCCACATCCATCTTTTCTCCTCTTCTAGTGGCGACGGAATGACCCTGGAGCCAAGTTCACCATCATTGACTCCCCTTCCCTGTCCCTCTTCACAAGTGAGTAGGCTCTGCCCCTAGCCTGAGAGAGAGGCCAGGGGTGCCCCACAGGAAGCTCAGGCCACCTGGGGAACTGAGTCAGGGGTGGGGTGTGGAGGCTAAAGCTCAAGGTGCTTGGAACATGGGTGTGACAGGATAGGAACAGAACCTAAGATCAGAAGTCCTTAACTCTCAGGGGTCAGGGACCCTTTTGAGAACCTGATGGAAGCTCTGAGCCTTCGTGCACCCACAAACAATATTTTGTGTATAATTTCAAGGGGATCCAGAGACCATGAGGCTCACTCCACATGAAAAACCTGAGTGAAGCTAATCTCATATGTCACAGATGAGGCAACCATGATTCTTTCCAAGCCATGGCAGAGCAGAAGACACTGTTCTCACTGCTTTAAAATTCTCAGTAAATGAACTCTTCCATTGCACTCTTCATTGCTTATGATTTTCTTAGCAAGACTCTCATCTGGAGTCCCACTGGGAAATTGCCACCTGGCAGGTGGGGCTGTGTGGGCCCTGGGTGTAGGAGGAGCAAACAGGGCTTGAACCCTAAAGGAGGAAGGAAGGCAAGTGCTGGGAGGGGACTAGGAGGAGGGGGAGGCATGCGTGTGAGAAGGGGGCAGGATGGAGAGAAAAGGGGAGGTCTGGGTTCCCTGGAGAGGGTGGCACTGTGGAATGGTGAGTGGGAGGAGATTGCCGGTGACTAAAGCAAGAGGTCACAAAGTCAAAGCAGAGGGACAGGTTGTGAGTTGCTGGGTTGCTGCGAGAGGAAGAGGAGAGAATTGGAATCCATAGATTCTATGTGAATCAAGAAGAAAGAGACCCTAGCAAAGTTTAGGTAAGAAACTAGTAAGATGGACCAGATGTAATTAGCCTTGGGTGTAGGAGAGCTCTAGTTGAGGCTGAAGACAAATGAACCCAAGGGGCAGAGAATAGAAACAGGCAACCAGCCCTCAGATGAGGAGCAGGGCTGCTGGGAACGCTAGGGGGCAACCTGCTCATGGTAGGCATTGCTGATTTGTTGGAGCGGCAGTATAGCCTGTAGGCCAAGACTAGACTGCCTAGATTCAAACTGCCACTTGTTAGTTGTGTGATCTTAGGCAAATGACTTAAGAGACTCTTTGTCACGGTTCCTTTTCTGTAAAATAGGAATAATAATAATAATACATGTCATGTGATATTATGAAGATTAAATGGGTTATTTGGTTTGTTTTTTAATATATTTTTATTGATTTCAGAGAGGAAGGGAGAGGGGGAGAGAGAGGGAGAGAGGGAGAGAAACATTAATGATGAGAGAGAATCATTGATCAGCTGCCTCCTGCATGCCCCACACTGGGGATTAAGCCCTCAACCCAGGCATGTGCCCCGACCTGGAATCAAACTGTGACCTCCTGGTTCATAGGTTGATGCTCAACCACTAAGCCACGCAGGCTGGGCTAAATGGGCTATTTGTAAGATGCTTAGAACATGCCTGGCTTATTATTTAGAAAGTACTGTATATGTGTTTTTCAATAAATTAAACATACTTATAAAATGACAAATTCCTAGCAGATAGCAGTAAAACATTTTGAGGAAGATGTGTTCTTTTCCAATTCACACAAAAATTGTGATGTGTGCTAGTCATGGGGCCAGTGGAGGGAGTCAAAGGGAGATAAAGAGCTGAAACCTCACGTTATGGGGGGCAGGGCTAGAGGGAAGAGGGTCGAGCACATCCTGTACTGCCGCTGGGGGTGTACAGGATCCTAGACTGAGCCTCTTCCCGGCCCCTCAAAGAGACAGGGCCTGGGTTCTGGGTTGGGTTTGCTCCAGGGCTCACAGCTGCCCTCTTTTCTTTCCTCCCTGGCCCAGATGAGACGTTCCTAAGGATGGATGAGGTGGGCCACATCCCACAGACAGCAGCCAGCCATGCAGGCTCCCCAGACTCTCTTCCCACAGATGAGCAGCCCCCCGCTGACATGCTTCGGCCTGACCCCCGGGACACCCTCTATCGAGGTGAGGCCTCGGTTGCATACTTGTCACCCAGTCTGGGGACGGTATATGGCCAGGTCAATGGTGTGGGTGGAGACTCAGGAGACCTGTCAGTTCTACCAGTGTCCCCAAACCCAGAAAATTGTAGTGTAAAATATAACATGCACACAGAAAAGTACAAAAACATACATGTACAACTTTATATTACACAAATCATTATAGAGCAAAACATTTGTGTGACTACTGCCCAGGACTAGAAAGAAAACTCGAACCCAGAAGTTCCCTGGGTGTCCCTCTGCAATCACAAACTCCGTAGTTTCTTACTGGTTCTGACTCTTGTTACCCAGTGAGAGAAATATGTTCCCATTAAGGTGACAGAGTCTTAAACTCTTGGGAGTGTGTACATTTTAAAAGATGACAAAGTCATGTCCTGCATCCTCCTGCTTCTCAAAGGAAATTCGGTTATTGCACCGCACTTGGACGTCTCTAAACCTTTATTGAGGCCAGCCCTGTACAGCGATCCCAATGCAATACTGTGCCTTGAACTAGGGAGTCTGAATCCTCTGCCGCCAAGGTGCTGCATGAATGCCCCTGCCCCAGAGGAGTGGTGCCAGCCCTGGTCTGGCAACCTCAGCCAATGGCCATAGACTCTGACCACAGCTGCCTCCAGTGAATACAAAGGTGCTGCTCAGGACAGAGGACTTCAGCCCTCATCCCTCAACCAGGAGCCTTTGTGGCTCTAAGCCAGCCCCTGTTTCAGGCTCCCACTCCCCATCCTCATCTCCTTCCCTTACTGTCCTCAGTGCCTCTGATCTCCAAGTCTCATCTCCGCCACGTCCTGCCTGATTGTCCCTACAAACCCAGCTACCTGGTGGATGGGCTCCCCCTGCAGCGCTACCAGGGCCTCCGGTTTGTAAGTCTGGGGCCGGGACAATGGGAGGCAAGAGTGAGAAAGGGCTTGCTGCCTATGGCTGAGATGGGGGGTTGCTAAAGCTGACTTCCGTCTCCTTCCCACGTCGTATACCAGCAGACAGGATGGCCTCCCAGGTCCCTGGGCTGGGAGAACTAGCATTCCAAGTTGCTTCTGGCCCAGGTGGACTGCCCTGCAAAGCCTGAGAGTGGAGTTCTGCCTTAGGGAACCCCATATACCAGTTCTGCCACAGTGATGATGTGAGGTGGGCTTGCATGAGGCTTCTTACACTCTCTGCTCCATGGGCTATACAACCCTGTCCTGCCTGGGTCAGTCCTACCAGCCAGTCGGCCAGTAGTACCTATTAAACTCATAGATAAGGCACTGGAGAAATGAGCTATGAAGGGAAACGAGAAAGAATTTCCAGGCTGTGTGGAAACTGGAGAGGCAGAAGAACAGAGAGAGTCCTGGAGTGGCAGAGAATGACCAGGACTCAGAGGATGGCTGGAGTGGCACTGATTGCCTTGAGCAAATCAGGGGGCAAAAAACAGCGAAGCAAATAACCAAAGGGGCTGTTCCAGGGTGGTGGGAGGTTGCAGGTAAAGGTGTAGAGGTTGCAGGAGAGGATAAGATGGCAGGAGGAGGAGGGAGGGTCTGCAGCTGAGTGAATGAGCTGGGTCGGGAGATGAGGGACGTGTGCACTGGAGAACTAGCTAGTAGGGGTTACATTAGGTCTAGAGATCCCAGAGAGGAGGCATAGAGTGGAGTGGGCTCTGGCCAGTACGGCTCGGTTGGTTGGAGTGTTGTCCCATACATCAAAGGGTTGCAGGTTCGATCCATGGTCGGGCATGTATGGAAGACAACCATTTGATATTTTCTCTCACATTGATCTCTTCCCTTTCTCTAAGATCAATAAGCATATCCTCAGGTGAGGATTAAAAAAGAGAGAGAGTGGAGTGGAATCCTGGTCTGCATGAGCAGATGTTGCATTCAGAGCTCAGAGCAGCCCTTCCCTCCCCACCAGGGCAGGTTCCTGGGAGAGGGGGCGGTGGGGGAAGGCTCAACTCTGGTTGGCTGATTTCTTACCAAGATCCCACCTTCTTTCTTCTGCTGCTTCTTTCTCTACCTCCAGGTTCATCTGTCCTTTGTTTACCCCAATGATTACACCCGCCTGAGCCACATGGAAACCTATAACAAATGCTTCTACCAAGAAAGCACATTCTACCAGGACAGGTGAGCAACACTGAACAAGGCAAGAAGATGGCATTCTGCAGGAGCCAGGGGAGCTGCCTAGACCAGAGGGACTCAATTGCCCTTCCAGCCCAAGAAGCCTTGGCCCTTCCTAGGCACTTCCCATACTCACAGACCCTGCCTCACACATGCTCAGCCAGCCTCCCTCCTCTGCTCTGGTCCGGGACAAGACTTCAGTCTGCTGCTGGGACTTCCAGCAGAGCCTCGTGCTCTGCCTGCAGGGCACCGGTGCAGCCTGCTTTTCCCTTCCTCCTACAGGTTCAGCTTCCAGGAGTACATCAAGATTGACCAGCCTGAGAAGCAGGGGCCAGAGCAGCCAGGTACAGAGTGAGAGCTGGGGCTTCCAGGTCAGGCTGGGAGGGGTGACCATGGTCTATTTCTAAGAGAAGTTCAGACTATGCTAGCCCTGCACCTGAGGAACTGAAAATTCAAACAAGTCCAGCCAACATGGCTCATTGGTTGAGCATTGACCTATGAACAAAGAGTTCACAGTTCAATTCCCAGTCAGGGCACATGCCCAGCTTGTGGGCTTGATCCCCAGTGGGGGCATGTGGGAGGTAACTGGTCAATGATTCTCTTTCATCATTGATGTTTCTATTTCTCCCCCTTTCCCTTCCTCTCTGAAATGAATAGAAAAAATATTTTTTAAAAATCCAAACCACATGGCCACTCCTCCCACACCCAGTGGCGCAGAGCAGTGCTCCCAGCTTTTCTATCTCAAGGCACATGTTCTACAAGAACATGACCGTTGGTGACAGCAGGCTGGGTCAGCTGGAGGTTCTGAGCCCTGGAGATTACTTGGGTTGTCCCAGGGTGTGCTGTCCCTAGCACGTCATTTGATAAGTTCTACAGAGAAGCAGTATCTTCCTGTGGCCTTTCTTCTTGAGGCACTAGGGTCTGGCTAGGATCCCTAGTTCATTTGTTGGGATCCTCCATGTGCCAGGCACCTGCTAGACACTTTGTGTACTTTATATCACTCTGTCTTCACAAAAATCCTGTGGAAGATGGAAGATGGTTCATTATTCCCTTTATGCAAATGGAGAAACTGGGGTTACTGATGGTGAGTGACTTGCCCCAGCTCACACAGTAAATGGCAGAGCCCAGATGCCATCCCTGTCTGAAACCCCTTGAAGTATCACACATAATCACCAGGTATTTGTATGTCTTGGGAAAAGCTTGCAAACTCTGACGTGAGGAATGGTTGTTATTAATGACAGGTTTTGAGGAAGGCCTTCTAGAAGAGTCCCAGTATGGAGAAGCAGCAGAGGAGACCCCTGCTTCCACTGAGCCAGAGGGAAAACAAGTGCCTACCTCTACCCCTGGGCAGGATGTCACTGACTACCACCTCCGAAGCCTGCGGAAACTCCTGGCCCGGCCCCGGGAGGGGCTGCCTGCCCCCTTTTCCAAGCAGAACTCTATAACTTCCTTCCCAGTGAAGACCAGCAATATCCCAGGCCAGCAAGCAGAGAAGAGGGAGAGAAAACCCAGACCTGAGCCCAGCCAAAATCCACCTTATTCTGACAAGTGGCCTGGGCACCTGGTGGGGAACCTACCTCAAGTCAAAAGGCCCAGGCCCACTGGTGACAGCCCCAGGAAGACTCTAGGGCAGTCCCAGTGGCTTAATCAAGTCGAGTCATATATTGCAGAGCAGAGGAGGGGTGACAGGATGGAGCCTCTGGCCCCGAGGGAGGGTTGGCCTGGGGAGGAGAAGGTGATAGCAGCTGCAGGCCAGGACGGGCAAGTGGAGGGAGAGGAAGAGGGTGAAGAAGAGGAAGAGGAAGAGGATGTGAGTGAGGTGTTTGAATACGTGCCCATGTTTGACCCAGTGGTAAACTGGGACCAGACTTTCAGTGCACAGAACCTTGACTTCCAAGCCCTGCGGACTGACTGGATTGATCTGAGCTGTAACACGTCTGGCAACCTGCTGCTTCCAGAACAGGAGGCTCTCGAGATCACACGGGTCTTCATAAAGAAGCTCAACCAGAGGAGCCGGGGGTAAGGTAAAGGGCTCTCCTGGGGCCGGGGCTGCGGCATGCTGGCCCAGGAGGCAGGGACCTGGGGGCTGTAGTGGGTTCCCTTGTTGCAGACTTCTGGGAAGGACAAGTGCCTGGAGCCCCTGCCTCTGGAGCAGTCAGGTCTTTGTCCCACCATCAAGCAAGGTTCTGCAATGCCTTGGTTTCCAGTCTAAAAGCACTGGGAAGACCTGGCAAATGTGGTCCCCTCTCTCAGGGAAGGAGCTAGTAAAAAGACAGATCAGGCAAAATGGAGGCTAAAAGAGACTAATAGGAACAAAACCCAGAGGTGGGCTAGAAGGGCTAGGGCAGAAGACATGGTTGAACGCTTTGCTGTTTCATTCATTTAACCAATCAACATTTTTTCAATTAAGATAAAATTCCCATACCATTTAACAGTATACGATTCAGTGGGTTTTAAGTATATTCATATATTGTGTGACCATCACCATTTTCTGATTCCAGAACATTTCTATCACTTTAAAAAATATTTTTATTGGTTTTAAAGAGAGAGGAAGGGAGAGGGATAGAGAGATAGAAGCATTGATGAAAGAGAAACATCAATCGGCTGCCTCCTGCACACCCCCTACTGGGGGTTGAGCCTGCAATCCCAGCATGTGCCCTGACTGGGAATCGAACTGATAACCTCTCGGGTTGCCCCTCAACTACTGAGCCATACCAGGCAGGTCATTTCTATCACTTTTTAAAGGAACCCTGTAGCTAATAGTGGTTAATTCCCATTTCTCCCTCCTCCCAGTCTCTACTTTCTATCACTATAGATTTATCTATTCTAGACATTTCACATAAATGCAATTATATAATGCTAGTAGTCCTGCGCATGAATCCATGCGCCAGTAGCTCTCTGCCACCCTCCTGTAGCTGTCTGCCCACTGCCCCGCCCTCCTGTAGTTCCCCCCGCCCCTTTCCCCCCTCGCCCCGCCTCATAGCTTGCTGCCCTGCCCCCTCCTGTAGCTTTTTGCTGCCTGCTTGTAGTCACTGCCCCACCCTCCTGCAGATCTGTGATATGGTCCTTATGAGGTTGGTCATTACGCCTTGAGGCGTATTAGCATATTCCTCTCTTATTATATAGGATGTGGCCTTTTGTGTCTGTCTTCTTACACTTAGCAAAATGCTTTCAAGGCTCATCCATGTAAAATGTATTGCCTATTTCCGTCTTTTATATTGCTGAATATTTCTTTGTATGAATATACCCCATAATGTGTATCCATTCATCACTTAATTGACATTTAGATTGTTTCCACTTTTTGGCTATTATGAATACCAGGCTACTCGGAACATTCGTGTACTAAGTTTTTGTGTGATCATGTTTTCAGTTCTCTTAGGTATACACCTAGGAGTAGAATTGCTGGGTCATATGGTAACTCTGTTTAATATTTTGGAGACCTGCCAATCTCTTTTCCAAATCAGCTGCACCATTTTAAATTCCCATCAACAGTGTATGGGGTTCCAATTTCTCTACATCCTTGCCAACACTTGTTATTTTCCTATTTTAAATAACCATCCTAATGGGTGTGAAATGGTATCACATTGTGGTTTTGATTTACATGTCCCTAGTGACTAATGATGTTGAGCCAACCAATGAACATTTTCTAATTATGTATTATGTACTGTTGTTTGAACAGGGTATTTTATTAATTAGAGTCAACTTCTGAAGGAAACTCATTCACCTTATATACAATCTCAGAGCTATAAAAGAGTTTAGAGATCATCACAACTCAATAGGTGCATTTTTATTTTTATTTTTTAAATTTTATTTTATTGTTTAAAGTATTACATATAGTAGCACATATATCTCCTTTTTTTCCATTGACCTTCCCCCAGCCTCCCCTACCTCCTGTCACATGCTCTCATCCAGTGTCTTGTGTCCATTGGTTGTGTTTGTATGCATGCTTACAAGTCCTTTGGTTGATCTCTTTCCCTCCCTCCCCAACACTCCCCAGCCTTCCTGCTGTAATTCAACAGATGAGTGGATTAGAAAACTATGGTACATCTACACAATGGAATACTATGCTGCTATAAAAAAAGAAGGAATTCTTACCATTTGCAGCTGTATGGATGGACCTGGAGAGCATTATGTTAAGTGAAATAGGTGCATTTTTAAAGATGGAGGCACAAAACACACACAAAACAACGAAAAACAAATAAAAGATAAAAGTGGAGGCAGGGAATACTAGAGAGGTTAAAAGCATCTTGCATAAGCAACTTAGCCAATGGCAAAGCGAGGACAAATACCAGCATTTCTTGACAATTGGCCTTGCAGGCTTCTACCACACCATGGTGCCCCACAGTGGGGGAAAGAATTACTCAAGCCCCCCACCCTTTTTGCCATAGGAGATACCAGCTGCGGCGTATTGTGAATGTGGAGAAGCGGCAAGACCAGCTACGTGGGGGTCGCTACCTCCTGGAGCTTGAGCTGCTGGAGCAAGGCCAGCACCTGGTGCGGCTCTCTGAGTATGTGTCTGCGCGAGGCTGGCAGGGCATCGATCCAGCTGGTGGGGAAGAGGCCGAGGCCCGGAACCTGCAGGGCCTGGTGTGGGGCCCACACAACCATCAGAGACGTGTCTTGAATGTCCGGGCCCCAGAGCCCAAGCTGTGCTGGCCCCAGGGCTTCTCCTGGAATCACCGAGCAGTGGTCCACTTCATCGTGCCTGGTGAGCCTTCAGCCGAGCCTGGGCACTGTCAGAGGAGCAGGGACACTAATATTAATCATGAGCACCAGGTCTCTGCTCACTGACTCCATCTTACAGGAGCTTGTGAAAATGGCCACTTTACAGTCCTGGAACTGAGGCTCACAAGAGAAAAGTTACTAGTCTAAGTGTACATGTCTAGAAAGCTTGAGCTGAGAGTACATACTGACTTGAGGCCATCACTCTTCCTATGGTACAGGTTTCAAGGTTGGATGTGATAATCAATTGGGGTTGTACTGGGGTTTACAGCTGATCTGGGGAGAGAGGACAAAGAGGGTACCTAATAGAATGGGTTAGCTCCGTGGTTGGCAAACTGCGGCTCGCGAGCCACGTGCGGCTCTTTGGCCCCTTAGTGTGGCTCTTCCACAAAATACCATGGCCTGGGCGAGTCTATTTTGAAGAAAAGGCATTAGAAGTAGTTTAAGTTTAAAAAATTTGGCTCTCAAAAGAAATTTCAATTGTTGTACTGTTGATATTTGGCTCTGTTGACTAATGAGTTTGCCGACCACTGGGTTAGCTGATCATGAGAAAGAGGACTATATAACAGATTGGAGTGTAACAGTGGGGTAGGACAGGAAATAAGGATGATAAATAAGACCGACAGATTACAGGTTTTAAGTGTTAGAGCATGAGGGATTACTGTGAGAGACTGATGGCAAGTCCTGGCCGGAGGCCTTCTCAGAGGCCCTGCCGGGGAGGCTGTGCAGGGTGGAGAGGCCCCTCCACAGTGAGCTTGCCTCTGTGTCTGTATGGCATTGCTCCTGGTTTCCCATAGCTGCATCGCCCTGAGCAGAGGTCTGATGAGACTGTCATGCAGGACCCAGGAGTGAGCATGCCTTCTTTGTGTTACCTCTGCTTCTTTCTCTCTGCCTGTCCCACTTGGGTAGTGAAGAACCAGGCGCGCTGGGTGCAGCAGTTCATCAGAGACATGGAAAAGCTGTTCCAGGTCACCGGTGACTCTCACTTCAACATCATCATCACTGACTATAGCAGTGAGGACATGGATGTCGAGATGGCCCTGAAAAGGTCCAAGCTGCGGAGGTGAGGTTTCCTGGCTGGAGTGCAGCCTGAACCCTCTTCCTGAAGTCAGCACTGCTGGGCCCGGGGCAGAGCCACAGGTCTCATCCAGCTTTGCTGACCCCAGTCTCTGCCACAGTCCCATTCCAGGAGCACATCGTCTCTCCTCTGTGCCTGCTAACTTCCTTCAGGGGACTGCCACGGCCTAGTCCTAATGCTCAGCCCTCTCTTCTCTCTTCCCCTGCAGCTACCAGTACATGAAACTAAGTGGAAACTTCGAGCGCTCAGCTGGACTTCAGGCTGGCATAGACCTGGTGAAGGTGAATGGACTGGGAGGGGCTTGGGAGATGATATTAAGGGTTGGTTAAGAGGTAGAGAGACATTGGAGATGTATAAGGTGGTCAGTTCTTCTGGGAGGAAGGAATGAGGGCATAGGGTCCTCTCTGTTGTGCTGCTAGGGTGGAGCATTTTTCTAGAGTCCTTGAGTCTGTAAAGAGTGGGGGGGGAGTCAGAATTTACTCTCTGATTGTGAGAACTGTGCTCTGATGCCCGGTACCGTGGAAATCTGCCCAATCGTTTGTTTAGTGGAGGTTTGTCAATCATGCAAATGGGAAGAGCCAGAGGATTGTCCTAGAGAGTGGCTTGGCCTTGTAGCCCTGGTCGGAGGGTCTGCTGATCCTCCCACATCTGTCCCCAGGACCCGCACAGCATCATCTTCCTCTGTGATCTCCACATCCACTTCCCAGCTGGCATCATTGATACCATCCGGAAGCACTGTGTGGAGGGCAAGATGGCCTTCGCCCCCATGGTGATGAGGCTCCATTGCGGGGCCACTCCTCAGTGGCCTGAGGGTGAGTGCTGCCCTGGTCTAGGGAGGGTTGGAAAGACCTCCTGACCTTGGTTTTTAACCCCAGAGCTGGAAACAATCCTGTCTAACACAGCAGCAGCACCCTCCCCACCTGCCCTCCTGCTGTTCTGCTCACCTGGACAGTCCAGAGATGTGCCCCAAGGGCTGTGCTGTCAGCCACAGCAGCAGCAGCAAGGATGAACATGGCCCTCCCCATCTTTCCCTTTACTCATGCGTCACATGTTTATTACGCATTTACTACATGCTGGACTCTGCCGTGTGAGGATACAAAGGTGGAAGGACAGGCCCCTGCCTCTGGAGAGGGAAATGGCCAAGGAAACCGACATGCGCTACTGTTAGTAGCTACTGTTGTTGTAAGACCCTATTTTAGGACTGTCACCAGACCTCGGTCACTCCTTGGTAGGACTGCTGCTTTCACTGGACCCTGCATCTTAACTCAGGGGGCTTTCCCTGCAAAACAGTCAAAGGCCTTGCCCAGATAAGACCATTTTTAGCCGCAGGCATGCCATTGTCCGTCTTACAGAAGATGCTCTAGGGATGCCACCTGGAGGCCTCCTTTACTGCTTCCTCCTGGCCCCTGGCTTACCTCACCTGGAGCTTCTTGTCTGTCCGTAGGCTACTGGGAAGTGAATGGATTTGGACTGCTTGGCATCTACAAGTCAGACCTAGACAGGATCGGAGGCATGAACACCAAGGAGTTCCGAGACCGCTGGGGTGGGGAAGACTGGGAGCTGCTGGACAGGTGACTGGGAAAGAGGGGCATCTGAGGGCTCTGCTCTGGGGAGAGAGTGGGGCAAGACCATCCTAGACCCAGCCACCTAGGCTGCAGGTTCCCCACAAGCAGGCAAAGGCATCAGACTTGGAGGAAGTTCTACCACTTACTGGGCTCCAGTTACTTCTCTTGCGGAGACTCAGTTTCTCTGTCTATTAAAGGGGAGGATACTGCCTTTGTCTCTGTCACAGGGCTGGCATGAAAAGTGCTTGATAAGCTGTCATGAGGTAAGCAAAAACTGACCTGTACAAATGTAAATAATGACCTGAGCAGCAAGCTCAGAAGGAGGAAGGTTGAGGGAGCTTCTGTGAGCTTGCTGCTCAGGTCAAGCAAGTTGCAGTAGGAGCACATGGCTGCATCTCCAGGTCGGCACTCCTCCCCACCACAGCTGCCTGGGGAGGAGGATGAAGTTGTGGGATGGATAAGAGAGACAGGCCAAAGGGTCAGGAAAGACTTCCGAGTCAGCAAAAGAGGTTGGGTGGACCATTAAAGGTCAATAAGGTATCCATGAGGTCTGGATCCCTAGAAGCCTGGGGAGAAGGGAGTTTCAGGAGGAAGAAGCAGTCATGAGTATGAAAAACCTCAGAGAAGGACACAGCCGAGAGCTGGCTGGGGCGGGACCCCAGGTCACGGGTTACAGAACTTGTGGGTGGTGCCAAGTGGAGGCTGTGTTAGGATGAGATTTCTCTTTCAGGAAAGTTGCTGCCAGCAGAAGGGGAGGGAAAGAGGATGATACTTGGAGAGTTGAGCTTAAGGGGGCAAAGGAGAGAGGGAGTAAAAATCCAAGAAAGAAAGGGTGTCATTGTAGGAACAGTGTCCAGGGGAGGGGGACAGGGTAAGGTCAGGGGAACTGGGCAGTGGGACCTTGACAAGGAAGAGATATACTGCTTCCTGAGGGCAAAATGCAGCCACCAGCCAGTGGCTGTCTATACTGGTAGGTGATTCACATCCATTTCTTCATTCAGTCCTCCCCAAACCTCTGTGAGGTAGGTGTAATTATCTCCACTTTTCCAGATGAGAAAACTGAGTCTTAATAACTTGCCCCAAATCTTGCAACTAGTAAGTGTCAGAGGCATAAACGCTGGGTGTGTTTGCGCCTTTTCCCTAGAGGGAAGAAAGGAAAGGAAGATAATAATACTAAGAGAGTTTAAAGTGCAAAGGAGGAAGGTTGAGGGAGCTTCTGTGAGATAGCCCCGGTCTCATAAAGCCAGATCCAAGTAGATCCCAAAGTGGACAGAAGCCTGGATTGGTGGCCACCTCCACCTGTGGTCTTCCTGCGCAGCCAGGAAGATGCAGACCCCAGTTCAGTTCTCAACCCGCCTTCCTCTACTGAAGCCCAGGGAGAAAGAAACTGCTTCAGATTCCAGTAACTTGCGCTCATGCCCAAAGTACAGGCCTCTGTGAGAAGGACTCCCTGTGGGCTGTGCATGTAGGAAAAGGACAGGGGAGGCCTAGGGTGAGGTCTGCTCCAGCCTCTGCCTCCGTCAAACACGATGATGTGTCCCCTGCTGGCTAAGTGCCAGGCACTGGGCGCTCGGTGTGTGCCAGGCACTGTGCTGAGCACCTCGTCTACCATCTCTCATCTTTACCACCACCCTCGAGTGCCTGTATATCATTATCCTCTTTCTAGATTAGTAAACTAAGGCTCTGAGAGATGATGTGACTTATATGGTGTGGAGCTGGGATTCAAACTCAGGCTGTCTGACTCCAAAGCCCTCACTGCACCACAACCCGCTCCTGCCTGGGGGGGACAAACAGGAAGACAGGGACGGGGCTGTTGTAGATGTGAAGCCTGGTTGCCTCCTGTGTTCTGTGGCTCATCCTGCCCCTCTCCCGCTCAGGATCCTCCAAGCAGGCCTGGAAGTGGACCGTCTCTCCCTTAGGAACTTCTTCCATCACTTCCATTCCAAGCGAGGCATGTGGAACCGCCGCCAGATGAAGATGCCGTAATCACAAGGGGTGGCCCACTGGACCGACCACTTCCTGCCCCTTGACTCACGGCTGCTCCCCAGCACCCTGTGGACTGCTGGGGGAAGTGAGGTGGGGAGCAGAAGCCATGGCTGGGCCCCCGAGGCCTCAGCATAACACCCCCATTCCACTGGGAGCTGTCCCCTTGCAGACAGCTATCGAGGCCCCTCTCTCCATCCTCTGGGCCTGCAGACGGAAGACGGAAGACTTTATGGAGGGCAGCTTGAGGGGCTGCTCGCTCACAGTTACAGAGGCTGTGCAGTTAGGTCAGGGAGGGGTAGACCTGCTTGAGTGACACCATCCTAAATCCTTGAGGTGCGTGCCAGCATCCACCCTGCACTCCTCACAGGAGCAGCGACGAGGAACTGGAAGCTCTTCTATTGGACATATTTTATTGGGGTTTCCTTTTTATTTTATTTTATTAGAAAAACAAACCTTAACTGTCTAAGACCCAGCATTGACTTCAAGAGGGGGATGGAGTAGTGCCTTTAGGAAGTGTCCCCATTTGTATACCTCAGACCCACTCCTGTGTAGTGTAGAGCTGTGTCCCTCGGATTGGCAGCTGATTTATAACCAGAGGAGCTGGCCCCACGAGGAGCACTTCCTCTGCTCTACCCCAGGCCGTGCCTTGCAGAGACACGCACATCTCTCCCAGGTGGTCACCGAACCGCTGGCCACCAATTAGGGCATTAACCTTCCCCTCCAGGCAGCGCTCACTTCAGGCCCATCAGAAGCACAGAACTGGCATCATCTTCCTGGTGCCACAGAGGTTGGGAGACGAGGAAGTGGCAGGCAGTGGGCTCATCCTGGTGTTGGGCATGTAGGCCAAGCAGGACAGGCAAGGTGGAGGAGGCAGAGGGGCAAGAGGATGTGGATGTACTAAGTAAACCATGATGTAGATGAGAGGAGGGGCTGGAGTCAATGGGAAGGGATGAAAGGGAAGTGGAAAGCTTTGAGTCCTCACAGCCCAGCTCCCTGGCCTTGCCGTCCTGCAGCAAGAGCCCCAGCCGTGGCCTTGAGTGGAAGAAGAGGAAGGGGTGTGGGTGGAAGGGAACCATAAAATGGACCAGGGTAGGAGGCAGCAGGGTGGCAGGTTTGGGGAGGTGAGGATGTGGTTCTGAGTTCTCTTCTCCAAGTGGAAGGGAGTAGGGCCAGGAGGAACTGAAAAGTGAAGCAAGTTCAGGGAAACAGCCCTCGGCCTTTATAGTCGAGGCCACCCTTTCTGTCACCCGATGATCACGCACTTACCTTGCACTAATGATCCCCAGGTGCCTTTGTGGTGGGGATTTCTCTGCTGCTGCTGCCTCTGCCACTGCTGCTGAATTCACCCCTGGTGCATTGGACACTGGACCCCGAGCCCTGAGGCTGTCTGGGAGGCCAGCACAGGGCTCCCTGCTGTGAGCAAGGGCTGATGGCGGTGTGGCAGGCCCAGGCAGCTGGCCAAAGCCCCCTGCTGTGACAGTCAGTCCCAGGCACAGCATTTGGAGGGTCTACTTAGTGGGCCCTGTATTCACCAAGAGCATAAACTTGGTATAGGGGAGACTGGAGCCTGTTGAGAACCCTCAGGCTTGAAGGGAATCCTTGCCTCCATCTTAAGAAATCAGGAAGCACAGGGCTTTTCAGTGACTCGGTGGCTTTTGGATGCCCATACCTGCCCTTGGGCTATGGCTCTTTAGGGTCCCTGCTCCAGCTCACTGCCTCTGGGCAAACTCTGTAGGGACTAGGCAGAGCCACAGGTGGCCAGCTGTGGTGCTAGGTTTCTTTCTGGGGCCACTCATTGTTGGGCATTCACTGGGAGACCTGAGCCAGCCCAAACAGCCCTCCTGCTTCTCTTCTGGTAACAGGGCCAGCCCGGCCTCCCCTGCCCTGCCCACCACCCGCTGTGCTCCTGGCCAGTGCCTTGTGTTTGATGTTTGTTACCTCCACACCATCTGCCTTAAGGGGGAGGACCTGGCAAGGGCTCCTACTCTGTAGGGGAATGTCTTGGGTGGGGAGGGACTGGGATGGTGGGTGAAAGCATTAAATACTGCATCTTAGAAAACAGAATGGCTCTTGCATTTTCCTATTGCCCATCCTGGTGGGAGAGGGTTGGGCTGAGGGCCCCGTGGTTCATGTTTCTGTCCTTCGGCCATCAGGCCTCTAAAGGACGTGCCAAGGACCATTTTACACCACTCTCCACCCATTACCATTAGTTTGATGCCTGCTGTGTGGCAGACCGCCTTCTCTGTGCTGTGGTTTACTCCTGGAAGGGACAACATTGGTCCTTGGTGAGGAGCTCACAGTCTGATAGACCAGGCATTTCTGTTTGGCAGGTTAATGGAGCTTGGTGGGTTCAGAGGAGCAAGGCTGGTGAACACCCTAGGTGAATAAGGCTAGAAAGAGGGCCAGAATGGTTTTGGTGAATAGTGGAGAGGAGCTGAGGTGTGGCTTACTTTAAAATAGCAGACAATTTAAAAATATTTTCTGCTTGAGCTGGGGATGTCCTGTTGATGCTTTGCAGGTGCAGACTGACCTCCCTAGTTATATTTGGCATAGGCATAAATCAAAGTGTATATTTCCCCAACACATGCCTAAGACAAGGTGCTAACATGAAAGCTAGAACAGGTTTAAAGGAGTTTTTGAAAGGAGTGTGCATACATGCGGCAATCTAGAACTGACTAATCAGCCATTTCTGTAGCTGATGGTAATTGGTTCAAGGCATGTGGGGCCTGGAAAGTTGACTCTGAGCACAATCCAGAGGAGAGGGAGTGATTTAAAAGCCTTTTCTCATTCCAGGCTTGGAGTTTGATCCTTTGGGCCCTTTTCAGGACACAGATGGAGATGGCAGCTCAGATGCAGCTAAAAGCATAAAGGTTGACTTCAGTGGACTTGCAGAAACTTTTATAGATAGAAATCATTCCATTTTACCTGGGAAAGTTGGCCTGGGAATGGATGGGAGAGAGGGAAGGAATGGAGTAAGTCAGAACCAGAGTTCTTAAGCTGGTGGACCCAGCCTTGGGGCGACACGCCTCAGGTGCAGGTGCCACCAGGAGGAAAGGTTGGCACTGTCCCACTCTGAGCTCAGGCCTGTGGGCCAAGATGAAATTCACTTGAACCAGTAAACTATCCCATCTTCATTTAGGCACTGTGGCAGGAAGCAGACATCTACACTGCTCTTTCAGGAGCTCCCAGGGGCTGTGGGAAGTGCTCATCAGCCTGGCAGATCAGGGAGGAAAGAGGCGGAAGCAACTCCGGACCCAGTACCTGTGGGGAAGCCAAGAAGAGGCGGTGAGGCAGAGTGCCCTCGATTCCCCTGCAGCCTTCAAAGATGCAGATGCTGACTCAGTAGAGCTGGAGTGGGCCTGAGGTTCTACGTTTCCAGCAAGCTTCCGGTGCTTTTGTTGCTGTTGGTTCATGGACCACAGTTTGAGTAGCAAGGACTGCTGGACAATGCCAAGGGGGAAATCCCACATCTCCATCTTGCCTCTTGCCAGAGGGGCAGAGCCAACCATCACCCACATTGCCTTCCACCCATCTCAGGTGACCCGAGCCTAAACTAGAGGAGAAGAATCATTAACAGCACTGGGGGCCTTTCTGAGTCCCCATCCAAATTTTCTCCATGATTCCCTCCTTGTCGCAGATCTACCTTCTCCTTTTGCGTGGCAAGGATTTCTCTTACCCTAAACCCCCAGAGGTGAGAAAAGGGCTGCCTGGGGAGCCATTGGGCCTGAGGACCTCCCAGCTTCCCTCACCTGGGTTCCAAGCTGAATTCAGAGAGGATTCCTTGAGGTCCTGGCAGCCAGGAACCCTGTCTTATGTGCCCCGAAAGCTGTAATGAAGATATTGATGACAACAGTGATGAAGACCAAGATGGTGGCAGCATTGTTGAGCTGGTTTAATTGCCACTGCTTTTCTACCTCATTCAGATTCAGCCGTGCTGTGGAGAAGTGGAGAGTGAGAGGTAAAAGTCAGGGTAGGGGCTACAGTCTGAAGCTTCCCTCACAAAACCACTAGAATTCAGAGAAAGTCTGGCAACTCAGAGATCCATGTGGCAGAAGTCAAGGGAGGTGGTATCATTGCACTGGACACCTCTTCCCTCACTGACGAGTGTGTGGGCATCCATGTGGTGATTCATAGAATTGGGGTTTGGGAACTTAGGTCGAATCTTCTGAGTGGGGTGCGTGCTCACACAGGTGATATGGGACTCTGCTACAAGTTAGTGAGGGCATTGTTCAGCGGTATTGTGGAGTGGCCACTGTATGGAACACCAAGAGATAGGGCGGGGTGCCTCTCATCACTCTGTAGGTGTCACTTGGGCATTTGTAGGTGCAGAGGGCTTACACCAGGTGCGTGTATGGCTGAGAAGTAGGCATGTACAAAGCAGGGTGGTACAGGGAGACACTTGGGGCTCATCTTCCCACTAGGGGGCACCGGGGCCAACTCCAGGCCTGGGCTCACCAATGACCACGAGGAGGATTCCAATGACGACCTGCAGGAGCAGAGAGATGCTGATGAGAGTGATGAGGGTAGCATAGTATTGAGAGGACGGCCCCTGCTCCAGCACTGTTTTCAGCCGCATGGCATTGGACATGAAGAGAGCCACGTCCAGCATGCTCTCTGCCACGCTCTTCTTGGTGGCATAATGGTTCAGGTTGATGGGCTGGCTCCTCCTGGGGTTGGGGTTTCCAGGCTGTAAGGGAGAAAGCACAGGCTTACCTGGGAAGCTCTGGACAGGAAAGAAGAGAGAGTTATTAAAACGCTCTCCTAACCAGGTGAGGGCAGGTAGCACCCTCCTGAGTTTTATGGCCTGAAAGACATCATGTTATGTTAGGTTGTAATTTATATTTCACAGTGAGTAGGGTCACCCTTCTGTCACACCTTCACACATTCATCTGAACAAAGCCAGGAGGAGTCTCAGCTGCTCCTAAAATGTACCTTACTCATTTTATGCTGTTTTAACTGGGCCAGTCCTAGCCTAGGGCCTCTCTGTTTTCCTCTGAGAGCAACACCTCTCAGAAGACAATAGCAGGAGGGTTGGGTGCAATAGGAAAGGCACCTCTTCTCCAAGGGTGCTGTGGCCCCAAGGCGGGGTGCACAGCTTAGCAAAAGGATCCAGAGCTGAGTTCTGATCCCACTCAGCTCTTGGCACTGGGCCACAGCTGTGCTCAGTCACTCTCGCTGGCTGTCAAACAGGCCCAAATCAAAACACATCTGTATGTGTGCTAAAAGCTCTTTATTTTTTAATGTTCTGGCTAGGATTCATTGACACACAATTTACATTTGATTTGATTTTGAAATATAAAATAAAGCTCTTGTCCTCAAGAAGTCACGAACGCCAAAAGATGGAGTTACAATGCAGGCACATGGGTTGGACATCTGGGCTGAGCCAGGAAATCCAGACTGGGTGCTGTAGGCACTCTGCTGTCACTCAGGAGAACTTGGGGGCATGCTAGGGAGATTTATTTAGGAGTGGTGCTTGGAATGATTGGCCCAGTAGGGCCCAGAAGCAGGAGACCTGTTGAAAGGTATGGTATTGATTTAGGGCCAGGGTGACAAGGAACTGAACCCGAGTGGTGGTGAGGAGAGAAAGGAAGGACTTTGAGAGATGTTACAGCCAGGGGCAGGGAGCTACCTCAGCAGGTGACCGCAGCAGGATTGCTGTTGGGTGGGTGGGTGGATGGATGGATGGAGTGGGTATCCAAAGGTTCTGGATGCTCTGGATGCTGGGCTTGTTCGGTTAGTGCCAGGGGTGCCAAGGCCAGTAGTCTACAATAACACCACAGCTAAAACCTGTGGTCCTAACCCATTTGGCAATGGTTCATTCTGGGTTCAAAGGACATATTAAGTGAGAGTCTGGGGAGCAGCCCAGCTCTCTCCACAATTCAAAGTGCTTCTGCCCGAGAGCTGGCTTTCCCACTTGGCTATGCCCACTACTCCCCCTGTCCCACCATTCAGTTTGCCTAGTAGCTACAAGCTTTGCACTTTTTCCTTTTTCTGAACCCAGCTCTTGGTTCAGGATCTGATAAACTGTGAAATTACTGTGAAAGCTTCAAGGGAGAAAACTCCTTCTCTGAAGTGTTGTATATTAAAGTGGACAAAACATTAAATTCAAATAGTGTGTGAGGGGGTGGGTACTTGGGGACACAGAGATGTCCCCAAGCCTCAACAAAAAATATTGCCACTTGTAAGTTTTATGAGAACGTCTAGGCTTTTGTTATTAAGTTGATCTTAGAGCCTCATCCCCTTTCTGCTCCAATTTAGGGCCTGCTTTTATTTTTATTTGTGCCAGTTCAGGATTGCTGCAGCTATGGTGGTGGGAGGCTCTGCAGGGTGCCCCCCCCCCCCCCCAGCTCCTGAAGGCACCAGTTCTCCACAGTGTCCACATGGTGTCGCGCTGCCTCCAAAGAAGTGACTTGGGCACCCAGGCTGCCCTGGTGGCGGTGGCGTTTCTCCTCCCCAGGACTCCACTGACAGCCAGGCTCCTGTGAAACCTAGACTTCCTGGAGGCCCAAGACCGGGAGCCTGGTTCACAAGTCTGGATAGGCCAACCTAAAGCCCATCAGACGGGTGTCCAACGAGTTCAAGGATAAACCAGTACTGCGATGGGGCCAGGACTGGGTGGGGAACCTGCCTTGGGACTGTGAGACCCTGGAAAAAGTTGCTTTGAAAGGGAGGGAAACAGTTTTCTTAATCCTTCTTGGTTAGTTTAGGTGCAGTCCTGCCCTGAGGCAGAGGGCTTACTGAAATGACCTGAGGGTCCTCTTTTATAGCCTGAGAATTCGATTGGATGAACCCCAAAATCCCACAAGGTGCCACCCTTTTTTACCCACCTCCCAGAAATTAGGAGCAACCAAACAAGGATTTGGTAGAGGATGGCAGGCCCGGTGATGGGCAGGGTGGCCCCCTCTCCTGCTTCTAGGAGCTGGCCCTTTAAGGCTTAGGCCCAGGCAGCCTGGAACAAAGGCCCGGGAATGTGGGCTGGGCCAGCTACTGGAGCCACCCAGCCTGAGTCATTGGTATTTCACGGGACTAGGAATCGCTGCCTCGCCTGCTCCCTCCCCTGGCCCCTGCCCTCTCCCAGGGCTCAGGGGCTGCTCTGGAGGTGCCCAAGGCCGCCTGAAACAGCCTGTAGGGCCAATCTGACAGAGCTTGCTGGGACCTCCCCTCCCCTCAAACCCACTTGCTCTGCCCTAGCTCCCGGCCCTTTCTTCTGGTTCCTCAGAGCAGGGGCTGGAGGGACAAGGACTTCTTTCTGGCTTCTGGGCCCAGATCTGCCTCTGGGCTTGGCACTTTGGGCCCCAGTTTCCACATCTATAAAACAGGGGGAAACCCCATCTCTAGAGGAGTGGAGGCGATAGAAAAACTGATGAGACTTTGATCTTCCTCAAAAGGAAAGACAGAACTGCAAGCTCTTCTAATTTTTTTCCAGTCTGAGATCTATCTCTCAGTGCATCTTATTCCATTCCCCTGCACCCAACCCTTGTAGTGGAGGACAGCAGGTGGACACCAGAGACTCCAGAGTCCCTATTCCAGAAAGCAACCTATTCAAATCCTGCCAACCAATGAATGACACCTGAACACCGAAGGGAGATTTTGGTTGATACGAACTTGGAGCAGGGGTGGGTGTGGGGAGGTGGGAGTAGATCCAGAGTTCCTTTCTGGAGCACATGGAGGTTCTGGGCAACAAGAGGCCTTGGGTTTGGTGAGGGGGGTAGGGTCATGCAAGGGGGTTGGGGACACGACAGACACCCTCCACCCGGTTCCCAGTCTGCCTTATTCCCCAGCACCACCTTTTCCCTCCCTCTGGTTCCAGCTCAGACTTCCTGGGTAACAGCTCTCCTGCCAAGTCCCAGCTCCCCAGGTTGGTGTGGATTCCAGCTCTTGAAGTCATGGATTGCTCCATTGCTCATTCTTTATCTCTTAATCCTTGATGGCCTATATTATTTTTGTTTCTTTACAAAACTTGTTGGCTAGGAAAGGAATGTCTCTTTTAACAGAAAAGTAAACAAATTTTTCATTGCTTATTGACATTGTGGGGACCACAAGCTCTGAGATATCATTCTGCATTTCTTGGAAACAAGATTTCAAAGGGGTAACTGTCCCACCAGAAGGCCGTGGGAACCACTGCTCAAAGTGTTTAGGACCTGGAGCCTGTGGCTGCAGTGAGTGAGTGCCCAGTGGGAAAGGAGCTGCCAAGAGGTGGGAGTTTGTGGCAACCAGGAGAGTACAACGGAAGGCACTCAGGGCCCAGGTTCAAATCCTGATTCTGCTATGGAGTAGATGCATGAGCAAGCCTGGTCCCATCACTGGGCTCCTTATCTGTGAGACAGGGTGGGGGGGTGGGGGCAGCGCGGGGTAAGTCATTTCTTGGGTCATTCTAACAAAGAGTGATGTAGGGGTGGGGAAGCCCCTCCTCCGAGTGGAGAATTATCAGGGCCTGAGAGTATTTCCCTGAAAGAGGCAAAGGTCAGACAGCTGTAGAGCCAGAGGGGCAGATCCAGTGAGTCACTTTGCACCAGGGCATTGGTGACCCACTAATGTGTCATTCTTGTCAGCCCTAAGAAAAGCCATATGGCAGTCTCCCTGTGTTTAAATTCAAATTCAAGGCTATGAACAAAATAAGTTTGGGGTAGTGGCCTCTTGACCCTTCTGTTGGTCTCAGAATGACTGACAATCCAGAAAAGCCAGGTCTCACCTGAAAAAGAGATGGTGATGAGCCAGAGCTTTGGCTGGCTGGTTTTTCATAAAGGGAGGGTAGGTCCCAACCCAGGAAGAGTATTGGTTTGAGTAACCTATTCTGCCAATTTGTTTTTAATTAGGTGCCCGAGATCCCTAATCCTCTGTCAGAATTAAGTTTGAAAGGGTACCTGGGTCTGTCATACTGTGCACACACACAGTAGGCTCATAGTACACTGGGAATGATAGTAGTTCCCACTTACGGAGTACATGCCTTGTGCCTGGTATAAGGTTAAACACGGAACATAAGCCGCTGAATCTAGTCCTCACATCAGCCCTGTGAAGTTGGTGTGGGCTCATGATAATAAGAATTGTAAAAGCACAGGCTCAGAGAGCCTAAGTAACTTCCCCAGGTTCACACAGCATAGTTTTCACCTCAATTCTCTGTGTGCCAGAGCCTGTAATTTTAACCCCTACTCTGCTTCCTCCCAGAAGTTGGAAGACATACTCCCTGGCTCCAAGGAGTTTAGGATCTAAAGATAAAAATGTAAAGATGAACCCTGGCCAGTGTGCTCAGTGGTTAAAGCACAGGCCAGCGAACCAAAGGGTCTGGGATTTGATTCCAGGTCAGGGACATGTGCCTGAGTTGCGGGTTCATTCCCCTGTCCAGTCAGGGGCACAGGAGGCAATCAACTGATGTATTTCCTTCACATTGATGTTTCTCTGTCTCTCTCCATCCCTCCCTCCCTTCCACTCTATCTACAAAAGCAATGAAGGAATGTCCTTGGGTGAGGATTAACAAAAAATAAAATGAAATAAAAATCTAAAGATGAAAGAAGACAACTAAATAGGCCCATACAGGTACATATATACACTTGCTAAGAGGAAGGATAACACCTCGACCTGAGTGGGGCTTGCATTAGGTTTTCCTGAATTTGCAGTGGGTTGTGTTCTTGAGCCCCGGCACCTCTGTGGCGGAAAGGGCACTATACCCAGAGTCAAAGGCCTAGGTTCAAACTGGTAGGAGGCAACCTGGGAGAACAGAGTTGAGACAAGAAAGACTTTTACCGTATCTTTTGAATTCTGAACTGTGCGAATGTTTGAACTATCTAAAAAATATAAATTTAAAACAAGAAATGTGCACTCCCAAAAGGCCAATGGTTAAAATAAAGCAGAAGCTATAACTTCATTTTACCCAGGCCTTACCTTCTCTATCTGTGAACTGGGAATAATATCTGCTCTGTTTAGCACAAAGTGCTGTTAAAGAGATCAATGAGATAATGTGGGTGAAAGTATTTAAACAAATATGAAAGAAAAATCTCTCCCACTTGGGATTATACTCCCACCTGTGGGCCTAGGGGCATTTTAAATAACAGGTTCTGATTCAGGGCTTGTCCCAACCCAAATTTCGAAGGCACCTTTTGTCTTCTCAGCAACCCCCGTGGTCTTTGAAATGTCTCCATTAGGCACCCTCTACCTTTGTAGAGCTTCTTACCTTTGTGAGTCTCCACTTGAAGCTGCACCAGGCTTATGTCTCAGAGAGGAAATTCTCAGACAAGCCCACCTACCCTGTGTCTCCACGCTCTCTGCCGTGACTGGGCATTGCAGATGCTCCCATCGGCCTCCACCCACCTCTCTAGCTTGGATCCTGCTCCTCTTCCCACAGGGGATGAGGCAGAAGGCTAACCCTCCTCAGGGCTCTGCTTGTGCCAGGCTCCCTGATGCTCAGCAGTACTGGGTCACACCAGATTACTCACTGTTCCCTAACACCCCACCCTTTGCTCCAGGACTTAAGGCCTCTCTTCTCCATGCTACCCCAGCCCCAGGAAGCCTCCCTCCCTTCTAGACCCTGTCCCCATTACCCTCCACCTAGGCCTTGTGCAAAGGCTGCCCTCTTTGTGCTGGCCTGGGCCTTGTTTAGACTTCTCTAGACGGCCCATCACTGCCTACATTACTGCAGGAACTCCATCTCCCATATCCACAGGTCCCACAGTGCTTCGCTCAGTGACCTGCCCCATTAAATACATGATAAACGGTTGCCTTTTTAATTTGAGTTACTTCAAAGAGATTTTTCAAAAATCTTAAGTGTCTTTAAGGATGGGATTTCAGGCACAATGGCTTCTGGGTGAGGGGAGTTGGATTTGGACAGTGAATCTTTGCCTTTAAAATAAAGCCTGTGGCCCAGAGATAGCCCTTTCTCCCTGGTATCCTGCCTCTGGGAATGAATGACTCAGGCTGGAAACTGTCCCTGGTCTTCAGGCCAAAACCTGCAAAGGCCCAGACCCTTGAGGCCTGTGTCTGGGGCAAGTGCTCTGACTGCATCCTCCCAGTGCCAAGACAGTGAATCTTGTCCTTAAAAATCAGCAGTCTCTAATCCACCTTGGGTGGGGTGCCTTTTGCATGCTATTCTGATTATAACACCAACCCGGCCCGGAAATGTCCTCTGAGCCCTGGGCACAGTCTTGCTGTGAGGCTCCAGCCTGCCCCAGACTGCAAACCCAGGCTTCACAGCTGCAGCGCTGACAGGGCACATGGGAGCAGACTCCTTCTGGGAAAGTCTGCAGTGCCTCCGTCATCCACTAGGGGACCTCCCAGAAAACAGCTCTGAGGGCCCTGGGTGAGCTCAACCTGCCAGGGGACAGGAACCCAAGTGCTTGGATCCATTTATGAATCCATGAGGTGGACAGGGTTTCTCTGTAACATATGGGGGCTACATATAAACTGAAACAGGGTGTGCAGAAAAGACAGGAAGGTCTAGGGATTGCAATAGGAAAACCATGGGACATGCTTGCTCTTCCTTAGGAAGCATTTTCCACCTCCCCTGCAAGAGGTCACCATGTCAGTGGCTTTCAGGAAACACTCATTTGTTAGGATCCAAAGTTAATCATGGGTTTGTTACATAGAAATTTCCAAAGAATTTTTCTGCTCTCTCCCAATATACACCTTAAACAAGAATACTTTCTGAATTAGCACCTTGCTCCTGGGTGTCTTTGCTCTAGGCCCCACTTTGGGGCTCCCAGTGCATTCACCAAGCCCACTCAGACCATCTCTGCTCATTGTAATCTGACTCATCTTTCAAGGGCCAACAAACTGAGCTAAAATTTAAAAAATAGAACATAAATAAAGGTAATGCTGTACGCCAGCCCCCTGCCCCATGAACTGGGTACTAATAGCCCCATTTTACCAGTGAAGACACTGAGTTTCAAAGAGATTACCTGCCCAAAGTCACCAGATACCAAGGGGTGGCCCCAGTGTCAAAATCCTAAACCTATATCTTTCTGTATACCAATAGTTCTTAAGTTGTGGTCCCAGAAGCAGCAGCAGCAAGGGAACTTAGTAGAAATGCAAATTCTTAGGTTCCACCCTAGACCTATTGATTTAGAAATGGGTGGAACCTAGCCATGCCTGTTTTAACAAGCCCTCCTTGTGGTTCTGATGCAAGCTCAAGTTTGAGGGCCATTGGTCTTCTACACCATCCTGCCAAACTGCTTACTATCTTCTAAGTTCAGGGCTAGACACATTCATATGAATTTTGTCATTGAATTCTTTTAACAATACCTACTTTACAGATGAGAAAATCGAGGCAAAGAAAAATTCAGTAGTTTTGCCCAGGATCACCTAGCTGTTAAATATTAGAGCTGTGGTTTGAACCCAGGCAGGCTCTGGAGCCTGCGTCCTTAACCATACCGCCATTCAGTCCCTGGAAGCACAGGCTGTGTAAACGCGCAGGCAGACACCAGTTGGCACAGGTGGACACCAATCGAAAGTATGTTTAGCTAACCAACCTAGAGATTTCTACTGAACAGTTTTGGTGATTTGCACCAGCCGCCAGCCTGCCCCAGCAGCTCATCTCCCCAATGCCTATGGCTGTCCAGCTGCTGATCAGGGGCCTGTTTATAAGGGTCTGATACATTTATTTTAGACCTTCTTCATGTCTTTACTCAGAAACATTTACTGAGTCTTTTTTTATTCTGTAGAACCTTAGATTTTGTGATGAAACCCAAATCCAGATAGGAGGCCTAAACACACAGGGAAGTAAAAATGACTTTCAGAACAAGTAATCATAACACAAAATATCAACATTCTACATAATGGTGTGCATGAGTTTCGTATGTGCCCACTAGATTATACGTCTCCAAAAGGCAAGAATTATTTCCTTGGAATTTCAGACAATTAGAATAAGAAGCCAAGGGCAAGTACCGAGGGGTAGGGGAGGCCTGGGGAAGGTCAGTTGGGGGGGGGGGGGAGACATATGTACTACTATTTATAATACCTTAAGCAATAAAATAAAATTAAATTAAATTTAAAAAAAGAATAAGAAGCAATAAGAACTGTTTCTATAATCTCTGGCTACAGTCCAGGTGAGGAGACCTCATGAAATAGTTCCTATCACACTGAGATGGGAAAAAGGGAAGGTGGTGAATTTCCCACTCCACCCAGCCCTGTGGAGAGCCTGCCAAGATTCCTACTCAGTTCAGTTCAACAAATATGTTTTTAGTTCCTATCGTGTGCTACACATTTAAGGTATAACAAAGATCCCCGCCTTCCCTATATCCCTGGTTCCCTAACCCCCTACAATGACAGGCTTAGCAGAGAACAAAGTGTATAAAAGGGGAAACCAGGAGATAAAAAAGCCTTTTCAATCCTACCCTGGTAGATAAACTTCACAGGAACAAAGACTTTATCTGTCTTGTTCACTGCCAAATCCCAGAGCCTGGCACCTAGCCTGGCATGCTGAATGAATGAGTGAATGAATGATGTATTTGTCACCCCCTGTATTTATTCAGAAAGGGCTTAAGAGGCAGGACCATGGTGAGCTGTGCTCCGTTGTCCTCTTATATGGAACCCTCTGGGGGTGCCAGTAAATGGCTGTCTTACATGGGCATGTGAACTCCCAACTTCCCTCAGTACTTCAGCACAGCATTAGTGTGTGTGTGTGTGTCTGTGTGTGTGTACTTCCTTGTGGTTGGTAGTGTCTGGGTCCTGGCATAGACGAGACAGGCTGTAGATGAGGAAGAGAAACTGCTACTCTCATTGGAAGAAGCCAAGCTGCAGCTCCAGGGGCAGGTTAAATAAAGATAGAGAGGAGTCTCCAGATCAAAGCCAGGGGGGAAACAGCCCCCAAGGGTTGGCCAGCTCCACGGCATATGTCCCCTGCTGGCTTTAGCCAGTCCAGTGAAGCCTGGGCTCAGAAGCAGCCAGGATTGCCCACAGCCCCAGCCCCAGAAGTCCCCTATTCTCCCTGTCCTGGCCCAGCAGATCCCGCCTGGTTCTCACACCCACTCCCCCTCCCTTCCTCAGGACTTAAAAGCGGCAGTGAAGAGCAGAATCCCACATTCTCCCAGCCCCAACGCCTGCACTCTGAGCAGCAGCTCTGATGCTGTGGGCCAGGGTCTGGGGAAATAAAGGTTGAGTGAATGGCTGGCGTTGCACTTGGAGTGAAGGGGACTGAACTGACTCTGGCTCCCACTTCTGTTCTCAGGGCCTCTGGTCATGCAGCCTCTGTGCTTCTCAGCTTCCTCTTTTGTAAAATGGGAGGAAACCACCCCTCCCCCCTCACTGCCAGAAGCTAATGTATGGTCTGGTCCAGTGGTCAGCAAACTCATTAGTCAACAGAGCCAAATATCAACAGTACAACGATTGAAATTTCTTTTGAGAGCTAAATTTTTTAAACTTAAACTTCTTCTAACACCACTTCTTCAAAATAGACTCGCCCAGACCTTGGTATTTTGTGGAAGAGCCACAACTCAAGGGGCTAAAGAGCCGCGGTTTGCCGACCACTGGTCTGATCCGTACGCACAAAGGGATGCCAAACTCTCGAGAAAACAATCCATAGCGAATCCACATGCTGAACATGTCCGACAGCCCACACTATAATTCTTCCAGGTTTATAGCCTCTTTTATTCAGTATTTACCATGTGCCAGTACCCGGGGAACTGCAGGGTCCGAGAGATTAGATAACTTGCCTGAGGGCAAACAGCTAGTGACAGGGGACTCAATATTTGAACCCAGGTCTGTCTCAGGCCAGCGCACAAACTCTTAACCACTGTGCTGTTTTGCAAGCCCCTGTTTAGCTCTTGTTTTTTAACCTCTTCCTGGAAGGTCAGAGCCCTGAGGAAATCCTTCCTCTTGCCTAACACAATACCTGATCAGAAAGGCAGACTAGTCCTGCCTCCGACTCCCCAAACCAGACTGGATGCACCTTTTCTACAGCCCAGGCAATGCCCCGGGGCAACAAAGCACTTGCTGGTCACTGCTGTGACCTTACTCCCTTTCTAAAAATACAAAGAGCATGAGTCCTCCAAGGCCTCCAAACAGATATCCAGTTGCTCTCTGGGGTCAGCCAGGTCCTGCCACCTGGCAGTGGCTCCCTCTGGGCCCCCTGCCTGACAGCTGACCCCTGTTGTCCCTGTGACTATTTACTACAAGGCAAAGTCCAGTTCTGCAGAGGTGGGAACTCCTGAGTGGCCTGGCCTGGCCCAGCCCAGCCTCACCCATGGCAAACTATGGGACCCCCTAAGCCCAATCAGAGCAGATACTTTTTTGCTGAGCTTCATTCCTATGGCCATAAAACGCAGGCCTCCATCTTTCCAGCTCTTTGGAGTTTGGGCAGCAGCCTGGTTCAGGTGTATGGACACTCAGTCCCAGCACTACTCCCAAGAGCTGTGTAACCTGGGACCTCTAACAGCCACCTAGTCAAATGGGAATAATATTACAAAAGCAGTGATAGTATTATCCTACTTTTAAAGATATATATTTATGTACATAGATAAATCTGATATGATATGGACTAAAGTATTGTCATCTCTAGGCATTAGGATCTGAAGTATTTTTTTCCTTTTTGCTTTATCTGTATTTTCTAATTTTTCCTCAATGATCATGTGCAATAAAAAAAAAAAAATATGATGTTGGCCCTGGCTGGTGTGGCTCAGTTGGTTAGAATGTCATCCTATACACTTAAAGGTGGCGGATTGGATTCCTGGTCAGGGTTGCAGGTTTGATCCTCGGTCAGGGACATACAGGAGGTAACTGATCGATGTTTTTCTCTCATGTCGATGTTTCTCTCTCTCTCTCTCTCTCTCTCTCTCTAAAAAATCAATAAAAAAACATATCCTTGGGTGAGGATTAAAAAAAAAAAAAAAGGAAAGAAAAAATGTTAGAAACAACAGCCACATAATTGTTATTTAAGATTTGTCTTGACTTAGAGGACAGTTTGAGAATAATGTTTATGAAAGTGGCTTGCAAACTTTATTTATTTATTTATTTATTTATTTATTTATTTAAAGTGCTTTGCAAGGCAAGTGTCAGGGATTCTTTTTTTTAAAAAATATATTTTATTGATTTTTCACAGAGAGGAAGGGAGAGGAAGAGAGAGTTAGAAACAGAGAAACATCGATCAGCTGCCTCCTGCACACCCCCTGCTGGGGATGTGCCCTTGACCAGAATTGAACCTGGGACCCTTGTGTCCGCAGGCCGACGCTCTATCCACTGAGCCAAACCAGTTAGGGCTTGTCAGGGATTCTTAATATAACTTTTCCTGAGGGCATTTTGGAACCATAGGGATGGCTAGCAACAGTCTCCTTCCCGCTCTACACCAGGAAACCCTGCAGTTCAGAAGCACCACCCTGGACCTCGCCAGTTCCATCCTCACTGTGCAGGAAGAGGAGAGCGTGATCATCCATGTGATGCCTCGGCTGAGGCAAGGGCATGGCCATGTGGTGTAACAACCTGGCCTGCTCTGTGGATGACTCAGCAGCATTGACTGAATACCCACTGTGTGCAGTGCCCTGGACGGTGTTCTGAGAAGATAGCTCTGTTTGCTTTTCAGGCAGTCAACAAATATTTAATGAGCAATTATCTACTTTAGGCAAGTCAGAGCACAGAGGGCATGGCACAGAGGTGATGATTTAGACAGGGAGGTTGTGATGAACTGCAGGAAGAGACGGGTGCCATGTGAGATATACAAATGAAGTGGGAAAGCAGGACACCGTCTGGGAAGCTTAGTGAGACCTCATGGGCATCAATGACATCTCAGCTGGATCTTGAAGGACAAGAAGGTTTCTTCAGAATCACAGAGTCCCTGCCTTGAGAACCAATACCCTAGTGGGAGAAACTGGCAAAAAGTTTCCAAATGGGTACCAATGTAATCCACAGTGATTTGCAGGGCCCAGTACAAAATGAACACGTGGGGCCCCGAGTTCAAAATTATTAAGAATTTCAGATGGCCACATCAGAGCATTAAACCAAGCAGGGACCCTTCTCAGTGCTGGGCCGGTCAGAACAGGCCCTGGGAAGCCAGCTCAGGCAACCAGAAAGTACAGGAGGAAAGTATTAAAATTTCTTTCTCTCTTTTTTAAAATACAAAACGTGTTTATTAGGATGGTTTCCCACTCATCTTGATTCGAGGTGCTTTTAGTGCTGCTTCCTTCTGAAGGAGCATTCTTCTGTTAGTCCTGCTTTTCCTCCTGTTGTCTGACAGAGACCAGTGGAGCAACCAGCACACAAAGCTACTGTTTGTGCATGGCTAACGACAGAGGTGACTTTCTAGCACCCTGGGCTTTTCACAGCCATGAAGTAGGAATTGGGGCTCTGCACCAGGCGCTTCTCCCAGTGTTTCCTCTTCTCCTCTTCTGGAGAGGGACACAGGGGAGCCTTAGTGAGAGGCGTATTGGCATGGGGAGGTCATCACCACCGGAAAGTTAGGATTTCTTGTTGCCAAGAGGCCCCCAGGCCTTGGGAAACCCAGTGGCTGCGTCACTGTTCGCATCTTGGGTTCGCATCTTGACCTCCAGAAGGTGAGATAACCTGGCCAGATGCTGTACTTTACGTTTTTATTTATTTATTTTGTTTTCATCTTTATTGTTGAAAGTATTACATATGTCTCTTCCCCCTCCCCCCGCCATTGACTTCTTCTAGCCCACCCCCACCCCAGGCCTTAGTCCTTCACCACCCTATTGTCTGTGTCCAGGGGTTATGCATACATGCATACAAGTTCTTTGGTTGATCTCTTCTCACCCACTCACCCTCCCCTGCCTTCCCTCTGCAGATTCTGGACTTAACTATTCCCTTTTGCGGCCAGTAGAGTGTTCTGCTTCCAGGACCCTGCTCGCTTGGAGAATGCTGTTCACTGGGCTCTAGTCGTGTGGAGAGGAGTGGCATACCTTCCCCACCTCTAAACCTTTAACTCTTACTTGTGAACAGATGGTAGAGTTGCCAAGGATGGAGACAGGTCTTGCCAATATCTGGGAAAAACAATGCCAAAGAGATGCAGTAGGTACGGGGGGGGGGAGGGGGGGCGGGTGAGGGGGCGGAAGAGGGGTGCAATGTCTAATTCTGCTACTAACAACTTGTCAGGGTAGGAGGCTCAGTCCTTCCTATAGAGTATCTTTGTCAGGGTGAAAGAGTATTGGAGTAGAGTCCTGACCTGAGTCAACAAAAAGAGTAGGGCCTACTGCAAACATGAAGGTGAGATCCAACAGGAAGCTGTACCCTCTGCAGGAAGCAGGCTCAGGAGGAGCCAGGGAGTGAGTTCAGGCTGAACCCACAGTGAAGCCCTAGGCAGGAACCACTTCAGTGATACATTAACTGCAAAATTGTCCCGAGGGTGTCAGATCTTTCAGTTGTACAAGAGAGAATGTTTGTGTGTGTGTACTCTTCTAGAATTTGCACAGCTGCCTAAGGACAGAAGCTGAGGCTGCATATTAAGGATGAGCAATGTGAGCCCCTGAGGGGTTTACAGCTATCTGACTAAGTTCTAGAACTGAATGAGAAGTCTTAGTCTGATGCTCTATGATCTGGCTTCTGATTACTCTTCATCTCACCACCTCTTTCCAGCACTACGGCCTGTCCTCCCTGCCTCTGTGCCTTCGTGCAGGGGGAGCAAGAGTGTCTGATGCATTGTAGGCAGGTACATATTTGTAGAGTAGTGACTGAACATCCTGTCCCCACTGTTTGGATTGTTCTCTATGGCCTTCCTTGCCATCTGCCCAGTAAGCTCTTCCTTCCATCAAGGATGTTATTTTCACCATGAGGCCTTCGATGACGCCTTCCCTCAGATGACTAGTCTGTTGTCTCATTGGACTGTGAACTCCTCCAGTGCAGGATCACTGGTGTGAGGTTGGCACTTACTGACAAGTACAAGTTGTTTAGTTTATGAAGGGAGGGAATGACCTGTCCAAGCCCACTCTTTATTTCTAAAAGTATATTTTTTTATTGATTTAACACAGGAAGGGGGAGAGAGAGAGAAACATCAATGGTGAGAGAGAATCATTAATTAGCTGTCTCCTGCATGCCCTGAAATACAGAAGCCATAAAGGATCAATAAATTTGATTGCATGAAAATTAACACTATTTGAATTTATAATAATGATAATAATAGTATATATCCCTATAAGACTTATTTCATGCCAAATGCTATGCCGAACACTTTATATACACTAACTCATTTCATTCTCATAATAATCCCATGAGTTAAGTGCTATCCTTTTTTTGATCCTCACCTGAGGATATTTTTTCTATTGAGTTTTAGAGAGAGAGTGGAAGGGAAGGAGGAGAGGGAGAGGGAAAGAGAGAGAAACATTGATGTGAGAGAGACACACCTCCTGTACCCACCCGGACCAGGGCCTGGGATTGAACCTGCAACCAAGGTACATCCCCTTGCCTGGAAACTGAGTGTGCGACCGTTTGGTCCGCAGGCCAACACTCTAACCACTGAGAAAACTGGCAAGGGAAAAGTGCTGTTTTTATTCCTCAGTTTATAGGTGGGGAACTGGAGGTTGACTAAACCATGATCATTCATCTAGTGAATTAGAGATGAACCCAAGATTATCAAGTAGCCTGCCTTCAGATACTTTGCTCTCGCCACTTGTGAGGTGGCCACATACCATAAAATGTCAGAAGACAAAAACAAATGAGGAATAAATTGCAACACATAGGACAAAGGACTGATTTCCCCGATATATGTTGAGGTCTTTAAAGTGAGCCCAATAAGAAAATAGAGAATATGAACAAACAAGCCACTGAAGAAGCATCACAAACAGCTATGTTGTGTGTGTGTGTTTCCTATTACACTGGCAAAGATTTAACAGCTTGCTAATAGTCGATGTTGGTGAAGATGTACATAAACAAGCATTTTCACACACTTGGTGGGAATCCAATATAATAAAAAGCTAATAGACTGAACGGCCGAACAACCAGAACAACTGAACAACCAGTCGCTATGACATGCGCTGACCACCAGGGTGTGTATGTGGAACATGGTGGCCATGACAGGATGGTAGAACAGGTGAGCGGGGTCACCAGATCAAGGCAGTCATTGGATGAGCCTCTGGTGGTTACTGAAAATTCTTTGCTCCCGCGCTCTGTGGTCCCGCCTGGAGCTCACATCTGTTGCCAGCGCCGGCCCCGCTCATACCCGCAGCTGGCACTGGTCCTGATCACTCAGCACCATCAGTGAGTGCGAGTGGTGGCTGCGGACCCTGATTGCCCCTGAGGACTTTTCCACCTCCCCCTGCTCCTGAGGGGCAATCAGGGCAGCAGTCACCACTTCCACCTGCTGACGGCACTGGCCCCACTCACACTCACTGCTGGCGCCAGCCCCAATTGCTCTATGCCGTCAGCGGGTGTGAGCAGGGCTGGTACCAGCAGTGGGTGGGAGTGGTGGTGGTGGGAGTGGGGCTGCCTGCAGACAGGGGACCAGGGGCTGCAGCAGCAGGGTCTGGGCAGGGGTGTGGAGGATGGGCTGAGACTCGCCTCTGTGCCTACCACAGCCTCGTGGCCCACAGTTCCTTTCAAGGTGCGTGAATTTGTGCACTGGGCCCTAGTGTAAATAAAAATTACTATAAAATATCCAAATTTCTACAATATTTTTTGAAGGACAATATAGCAATTATCTATTAAAACTGAAGATATTCTTAACTATTTACCTAATAGGTCCACTTCTGCGATTTTTTCCCCCACTGAAAATGCTCACAAAGTGCATTTTAGCCACATGATGAAATACTCTATGTTTTAAAAAAGAATGCGGTAGATCCCTATGCATAAGATATATAAAGGGAAGATATATGAAATGTATTTAGTGGGGGGGAAAGTCATTATGAAGATGATATGTTCATATATTGGTAAAAATTAAACAAAATATTCAGAGTACCTACTTTATATTACTATGCATTATTATAAGCATAGGGCAAAATACTGAAGGAATTTATATCATAATAAGAACTTTCCCTTTCATATATTTCCCAATTTGAATTTTTGACAACTAACACACCATCCTTTCATAAACTGGAAAAACATAATAAGGATAAAATTAAATATATCATAAATAAATAAAGAGCAAACACCCTCCCCTGTTTATTCATTTATTCTGCAAGCATGTACGAGGTGTACCTACTGACTCCCAGGCACTGATGCTAGATGTTGAGGGTATGAAGACCGATACACAGAGCTCCATCCTCAAGGAACTTCTCTAATGGCAGAAACAGATGGCAAATCTGGTGGGAGCCATCAGGTGTGGAAGGTGCTAGGAGAGAAGTGTGTTCTGGGCTCAGTTCTCCTGGGCCCTTGGGGCAGAATCTTGAAATATGAGCAGAAAACGTACCAGCAACCTCAGGGGAAATGCAGTGGCCTCAAAGCTCAGGACCAAAGCAGTTCCTGGATATGGATGGAAGGTACAAGGTTGGAGAAGTGTGGGGGTGGGACTGACCAGAAGGTCTGATAAGACACCTAGACTTTGTGGGAGCAGTAAGTGACTGACATCCTTACAGCACCGTTTTAGAAGGATTGTTACAGAGGCAGCAGAAACGATGGATTGGAGAGTTAGGAGTCCCAGGGTGGCCAACAGCAGGGACAGTAGGTATGGCAATGGGACCGCCCACAGATAGGTAAAGGAAGTAAAACTTCTGGACTTGGTGAATGATTGGATGTTGAGGGTGTGGGAAAGGGAGGGGTAAAGGATGACACCCTGTGTTTTGGGTTGGGTGGCAAGCCCTGTGCACTCATAGCCTGGAATCTTGCTCTCAGAGTTGCAGCCCCAGTAGAAGTCAGTTAATGAACAACTTCCCAGGAACACAGCTCTTGTGTAAAGAGGGTACCTTTGGCAATCTTCTGCACATACCTATTTGCCAGTTACAACAGTCTTCCGGGCCCATTGCACCAGGGCCTTTGGAAGCCTGTCAGGGCCAAAAGTCCTCTCTGACTGATGCTCACTGCTGAGCATAACCTAGGACAATATCACTTCTAAGCAGGTGGTCATGAGCATTATGACCAAATTACAGGGAGACGAGAGAGGGAAAATATCATAGTGAGTGATGCCTCTTTTCAAAATGGGGAGGGGGGGACCTCCATTTGTCTGGCTCCTATCTCTGGATGTCAGAGGCATTAGCGCCCCTCACCTTCCCACGGTTTCAGTGAAACAACAGTGAAGGCAGTTTTAAGCCCTTAGGCTGTGGGAGCCCACCCCTTAGCAAGAATCCAGCGGCACTGCCTGCTGGCATCACTCCTCACCTCCTGCTTGCCGACAGCACTCTGCTGGGGCAAAAATAGCTGTCACTCTCACAGTGCTCAGCCCCACACACATCAATAACCTGGGCTTGCTGGCTCTCTTGACACAAGGTCCTCTCTTTCTCTCAGTCATTACTGCTCGGAGTTCGCTGCGGAAGACTGAACGGTGACTGTCTGCTACCTTGGTCAGGGTGCTGGGGCGGTTCTGATTTCAGAAGCCTCTGGAAAGGCAGTGCTATTGGAGCTCCATAGAGCTGGTCTTAAAATAGAGGCCTCTTAACTGAGCCTTGAGTCTCTGGAGGGATGGTGCCTGCTGTGGACAGATGTCACTGAGGGAGCAGTGGGGCGTCACCAGGCTAGCTTCTTTCCCCAGGTCCCTTGGTGTATCTTATCTTATCATGTAGCTGGGCTGGGGGTGCTGCCAAGCTTTGTGGGAGCTGCCTCTGAAGGCCAAGGGTTTTATCCTGAGATATTTTGTCCTGAGGTATGTGGGAGCAGAGTCTAGGCTGCATTTTCACAGGAAAGCCTTCTGAAAGAGTGAATTGCTTAGTGAGCAGGTGTAGAATATGAAATAACTTGCCATTTTGAGAAAAGAGATCCCTTATTTTTACCAAATCATCCCCTTTCCCCTCCTGCTCTGCTCATCCCTCCAACTGTTCCTTAAACCTAAAGGTCAGGCTATAGCCAAAACCATACCTTGTTTGCATTCCTGGTGAAGTTTCCATTATATATACTGGATAAAAACATACAGTTGCCCAGCCAGTGTTGCTCAGTGGGTTGAGTGTCATCTCATCCACCAGGAGGTCGCCAGCTTGATTCCTAGTCAGGGCACATGCCTGGGTTGTGGGCTTGATCCCCAATTGGGGGTGCGGAGGAGGCAGCCAATTGATGTTTCTCTCTCTCTCACCAATGTTTCTATCTCTTTCTCCCTCTCCCTTCCTCTCTCTGAAATCAATAAAATCATATTTTTAAAAATCTACTTAAGTCAGAATGGGGTCAAATCTGGCCTTTCTACTTGCTAGCTTGAGTTCTCTGAGTGCAAAATGGTAACAGCCCTAACTGGTTTGGCTCAGTGGATGGAGCGTTGGTCTGCAGACTGAAGGGTCCCAGGTTCAAATCTCATCAAGGGCATGTACCTTGGTTGTGGACACATCCTTGGTAGGAGGTGTGCAGGAGGCAGCTGATTGATGTTTCTCTCTCATTGATGTTTCTAACTCTCTATCCCTCTCCCTTCCTCTCTGTAAAAAGTCAATAAAATATGTTTTTTTTTAAAAGGTAACAGATGACAGTCCCTACCTCACTGATTATTGTAAGAATGAAAAGGAATAATATATGCAAAACAGTGCAGTGCCTGCTACAAAATACAAGGGGGGGTTTACTATCATTGCTCGCGGTATTCAGAACTGAATTTTTCATGTCTCCTCCCCCCATTTCTAGAAACTCTATTTTGTCATTTTGTTAATCTTTTTTTTATTTTGATAGTCTCTGTTCCTTCTTCATACTCTCAATCTTCTACTTTATTTCTTTAAGCATATTCATAATCCTAAGTCTTTATTTCTTTAAGCATATTCATAATCCTAAGTCTATTTTATACTATAGCACATCTCAATTCATATACTAATATATAACCTTCTCAATGGTGAAAGAGAAATGTAGTTCTACTAATGCAATAAAGTTGTACTTTAAGAAAAAATATTTTATCTGCTTCCACATTTAAATTTAAATTAATTAAAATTAAATAAAATGAAAACAATCCAAATGCCCATCAATTGGTAAATGCATAAATAAAATGTGATATATTCATACATTGGAATACTATTCGGCAATTAAAAGAAATGAAGTACTGGCACATGCTACAACATGGATGAACCTCATAAACACTCTGTTATGAATGTGAAAGAAGCCAGCTGCAAAATACTGCAAAC
The DNA here is from genome assembly GCA_026230045.1 of Corynorhinus townsendii. Classification (NCBI taxonomy): domain Eukaryota; kingdom Metazoa; phylum Chordata; class Mammalia; order Chiroptera; family Vespertilionidae; genus Corynorhinus; species Corynorhinus townsendii. The sequence goes on along the minus strand of JAPDVU010000003.1, from coordinate 125,826,975 downwards.
TGGATTGTTGGGCACCAGGACAGGAAATCTAGGGCAGCTTTCTCCTGTACAGGGGTGCTTACAGGGTAATTGTTCCTGTGCTGGCACCTCCCCTGCTGCAGGGCTGACTGGCAGCCATAGCTGAGTCGGAATCACCCTACAGCACACTATTTAGTCCACCCTGGAGGTTTCCTGAGACCCTGCCCCATGCAATTTTCAGCCCCACTCAGGCTGTTTATAGCAGCTTTTCCATATGAATGGCCTGTCCTGGCTCAGGCTTTAAACGTTGTTAAAATCTCTCAAACAAGCTGCAGCTAGTGACAGCATGCCCCAAACCTGTCAATAAAAGGCCCAAGACCTGGCTCTAGCACCAACCTAACTTGCTTCACACCTGGACCTCACCTCCTGCACAGCAACTCTCCCACTGTAGTCACAGCTGATTCCCACAGAGATGCCAACAACAATCTAGGCTCAACTACAAGAGTGTGCATACAGCCCACAAAGGGACACACCTAGAGTGCCCAGCTCAAGTGACTAGGGAGGCTGAGCCACAGGACCCTACAGGACACCTACTACACAAGGCCACTTTGCCAATTCCAGAAGACATAATAGCTCTACCTAATACATAGAAACAAACACAGGGAAGCAGCCAAAATGCAGAGACACAGAAACATGCCACAAATGAAAGAAATGGAAGCAAGCAAACTAGTGGCTACAGAGTTCAAAACAGGGTTATAAGGTTACTCAAGATATTCATGAGAGCTTTAAGGATCTTAGTGAGAATGTCAAAGACATGAAAAAGGACCAGTCAGAAATTAAACATACACTAACTGAAATAAAGAACAATTTACAGGGATTCCACAGTAGAGTAGAGGATTCTGAGAATCAAATCAATGTTTTGGAATATGAGGAAGCAAAAAAGACCCAATCAGAAGCACAAAAAGAAACAAAGAATAAAAAAATATGGTGTAAGGGGTCTCTGGGACAACTTCAAGTGTACCAACATTCACATCATAGGGGAGCCAGAAGGGGAAGAGAGAGAGCAAGATTTTGAAAAACTATTTGAAGAAATAATGACAGAAAACTTCCCCTACCTGGTGAAAGAAATAGTCCAGGAAGTACAGAGAGTCCCAAACAATAGGAACCCAAAGAGGCCCACATCAAGACACATCATAATTAAAATTTCAAGGGTTAAAGATAAAGAGACAATCTTAAAAGTGGCGAGAGAAAAGCAGTTAGTTACCTATAAGGGAGCACACGTACAACTGTCAGCTGATTTCTCAACGAAAGTTTTGCAGGCCAGAAGGGAGTGGCAAGAAATATTCAAAGTGATGAATAGCAAGAACCTACAACCAAGAATACTTTATCCAGCAAAGCTCTCATTTAAAATTGAGGGTCAGATAAAGAGCTTCACAAATCAGAAAAAGCTAAAGAAGTTCATCACCACCAAAGCAGTATTACATGAAATGTTGAAGGGTATTCTTTAAGAAGAAGAAGAGATAAAAATATGAACAATAAAATAGCAATAAATATGTATCTATCAACAATTGAATCTAAAAATCAAAATAAACAAATAAGAAATCTAATGAACAAAATAAACTGGTGAATAAAATAGAATCAGAGGCATGGAAGCATGGAACAGAGTGATGAATTTCAGAGGGAAGTGGGGAGGGGGAGCAGGAAGAGATTAACCAAAGATCTTGCCTATGGACACAGACAGTAGGGTGGTTGATTGATGTTTCTCTCTCATCAATGTTTCTAACTCTCTATCCCTCTCCCTTCCTCTCTGTAAAAAAAATCAATAAAAAAAGAAAAAAAAATTAAAAAGCCCTGACCAGTTTGGCTCAGTGGATAGAGTGTGGGCCTGAGTATTGAAAGGTCCCAGGTTTGATTCCAGTCAAGGGCATGTACCTTGGTTATGGGCATATCCCCAGTAGGAGGTGTGCAGGAGGCAGCTGATTGATGTTTCTAACTCTTTATCCCTCTCCCTTCCTCTCTGTAAAAAAACAATACCCAGACAGTAGGGTGGTGAAGGTGGGTGGGGCAGAAACTGGATGAAGGAGGGCTTGGGGGGGGGGGGGACATCTGTAATACTCTCAACAATAAAAATTTTTTTTTAAAAAGAAGTAAATCTTTGTGACCTTGGGTTATTCAATTATTTTTTTAGTTATGACACGAAAATAATATGTTCTAAAAGAAAACAAATTGATCTTCATTAAAATTAAAAACATTTGTGTTTCAAATGACACCATCAAGAAAGTGAAAAGAAAATCCAGAGGATGAGAGAAAATATTTGCAAAGCATATATCTAATAAGGGTTTAATATAAAAAATATATAAATAACTCTTACAAATTAATAAATAAATAGACAAGAAAACCAATTTAAAATGGTTTATGTCTAAAAAGCTCCATGATCATCCAAAAAGCTCATAAGAAAATAGTCAGCATAATTAGTCATCATAAGTTGTCCTTGCAAATTGAGATACACTTCATACCTATTAGAATAGCTATAATGAAAATGATTGAAAACAAATGTTGAAAATGTGAAGAAAGTGGAGCTCTCACTGCTGATGGCAATGTAAAATGGTGCAACTACTTTGGAAAACAGCTTGGCATTTATTCAAAAGTTTAAAAATAGAGTTTTCATATGACCTAGGTATTACACTTCTAGATATCTACCCAAGAGAAATGAAAACATGTCCACATGAAAACTTGTACATGAATATTTATAGCAGTCTTGTATTCACAGTAGCCATAATAGAATAAACCCAAATGTCCATCAGCTAAAGAATAGATAAATCAAATGTAGTATATCCATACAATGTAATGTTATTCTGCTAAAAAGGAATAGAGTACCTATACATGTATAATATGATGAACCTTGAGAACATTATGCTAAGTGAAAGAAGACAGACACAAAAGTCCACATATTATATAATTCTATTTACATGAAATGTCTAGAATAGTAAATTGATAGAAATAGAACATAGTGATTGACTATGTTCTATTTCTAGAGGGATTAGGAGGAGGGAAGAATGGGAAGTAACTGATAACAGGAGTAACAAAACTGTCATAGAATTAGAATATGGTAGTGGTTGCACAACTCTCTAAATATATTAAAACCCATTGAACTTTAAACACTAGAGTTTGATGATATATAAATTATATTCCAAAAAAGCTGTTTTTAAAAAATTGATTAGAGTTTTTAGTTAATTATGAGAATCAGAACATATTATGGAAAGTGGTCAAAGCTGTTAAAGGTAAATGCTGCCAGGCCCTGGCCTGTATGGCTTAGTTGGTTGGAGCATTGTTCTGTACACTAAAACGTGGTGGGTTCAATTCCAGGCCAAGGCACATACCCAGGTTGTGGGTTCCATCCCAGTTGGGGCCCATGTGGGAGACAACCGGTCAATATTTCTTTCTCTCCCTCCCTCTCTCTAAATATCACTTTGAAAAAAACAAATAAATGTGGCCAGTATAAAAAATGATGAAAACAAACAAATTGAAATTCATTTCAGAAAAGGTATGAAGAGAACAATAAAACACATCTAAGGAAAATAGAAATAAGGAATAAAATTAAGTTAATTCAGGAATTTGTGAGTTACAAAGCAGATTATTAGTAGATTTAGTAAACAAACCACTGGGGGAGAATCCAAGATGGCGGCGTAGGTAAACACCTAAACTGCTGCCTCGCGCAACAATTTCAAAAATTCAACTAAAAGACAAAACGTCTATCACCCAGAACCACGGGAAAGCTGGCTGAGTGGAAGTTCTACAACTAGAAGGAAAGAGAAAAGAGCATCGAGACGTGCACGAGCGCTGAAAAGCTGAGGTATGGAGGCGCGTGATCGGGGCTGGCGGTGGGCATTGCTTTTTTCAACCCAAAGGGAGACAAGCCCCCAATTACTCTGAAATCCAGTTTCTGGGGAGACACGGGGGACCCAAACTCCTACGGGGAGAAGCTGGACTGTCTGCCAGTGAGGGGGGCTTACTTGCAGAGCTGCGCGCAGGAATAATTGTTTACGGCACTGGGGCACGGGACTCCGGGACGCCCTTGGGGACACAGAGCCGGCTAACTAGCAGCCATTGCTGTTTGCCATGCCTTAGCCTAGTGACACCCTGAGACCCCGCCCTGCACAACCTACAAACCCACCCAAGCTCCAAGCAGCAGAGTTAGCAGAAGAAAGCCCCGCCCTATCGCAGCTTAACCTAGCAAACTTGCAGCCTGGGTCAGACAGCTCCAAAACCTCCAAACCCCAAGCAAAGAGGAGAAAACTGTAGCTCTCACTGTAGCTCCTGCTGGATGGCCTCAGACAGTAGCTGACCTGCACCCCATTGGAGATCCAGAAGCCAGTGTACCTAGTGGTCAGAGTGAGACACCAGATTTCAACTCCTCACATCCATAAGTGACACATTCAAAGGCAGACTCAGTGAGCACCAAAGCCCCACTGAAACAAGTCCTGCCCCATAAGTGTGTCTTCAGCACAGCAGTTCTTCCATTATAGACACAGTGAGTGCTCACAGCTAATTGGCCTGGAGGTCAATTCCTCCCAGTATACCAACAGCAATTAAGGCTTTAACTGCACCAAGTCTTTGCACTCAGCCCACAAAGGGGTGTACCAAGAGTGTCCACATCAGGTGATTGGGGAGGCTGAGCTACTGCCCCCTATAGGTCACCTACCACACAAAGCTACTCCATCAACACAGGGAAGCAGCCAAAATGTGGAGACAAAGAAACATGTCACGAATGAAAGAAACGGAGGAAAGCAAACTACTGGATGACATAGAGTTCAGAACCACATTTATAAGGTTACTCAAGAATCTTCTTAAAACCGCTGAGAAACTTGATGAGACCTTCAAGGAGCTTAATGAGAATGCCAAAAAAATGGAAAAGGATCAGTCAGAAATGAAGCATACACTGTCTGAAATAAAGAATATACAGAAACTCAACTGTAGATCAATGTACCCCAAGAATCAAACCAAAGATCTGAAATATGTGGAAACAAAAAACATCCAACCAGAAAAACAAAAAGAAAAAAGAATCCAAAAATATGAAGATAGTGTAAGGAGCCTCTGGGACAACTTTAAGCGAACCAACATCCGAATTTTTGGGGTGCCAGAAGAAGGGAGAGAGCAAAATATTGAAAACCTATTAGAAGAAATAATGACAGAAAACTTTCCCTGCCTGGTGAAAGAAATAGATGTACAAGTCCAGGAAGCGCACAGAACCCCATACAAGAGGAATCCAAAGAGGACCACACCAAGACACATCATAATTAAAATGCCAAGGGCAAAAGACAAAGAGAGAATATTAAAAGCAGCAAGAGAAAAACTGTTAATTACCTACAAGGGAGTACCCATACGACTGTCAGCTGATTTCTCAACAGAAACTATGCAGGCCAGAAGGGAGTGGCAAGAAATATTCAAAGTGATGAATAGCAAGAACCTACAGCCAAGATTACTCTACCCAGCAAAGCTATCATTCAGAGTTGAAGGTCAGATAAAGAGCTTCACAGACAAGAAAAAGCTAAAGGAGTTCATCACCACCAAACCAGGATTACATGAAATGCTGAAGGGTATTCTTTAAGGAGAGGAAGAAGAAGAAAAAGGTAAAGATAAAAATTATGAACAACAAAATGACATCAAATACATACCTACCAACAAGTGAATCTAAAAATCAAGTGAATAAAAAATCTGAAGAACAGAATGGACTGGTGAATATAATAGAATCAGGGACATAGAAAGGGAGTGAACTGACGATTCTCAGGGGAAGCAGGTGTGAGGGGTGCGGGAAGAGATTGGACAAAAATCTTACTCCTATGGATGAAGACAGTGGCGGGGGGTAAGGGCATGGGGTGGGGTGGGGAATCAGGTAGAGGGGAGCTATGGGGGAAAAAATAGAGGAACACCTGTAATAATCTGAACAATAAAGATTTATTAAAAAAAAAAAATTCCACGGAGACAATTAAGTCCGCTTTGAACTTAGCAACTGTAAGAGGAATTTGCAGTTTGGTGTCTGCAACTAATCAGAGCTTTCTTCCAGGCTTGCAAATGTATCATATTTCCCATTGTTAAGTATCTAAACCACAGGGTTGAGGCAATTGCCATATACAATATAATTAAAAATAGATGGCTAAAATAAAGAGGAGGTTAAGTTTTTTGGGGAAAAAAAAAAAAACACTGGGATTTATTTTTTTCTGAAAAAAAGTACAATAAACCATTTTCTATAAATGCAATCAAGAAAAAACAAAAAGAAAATATGAATAAAAAAAGTAAAACTAATAAAGATATTATAAATATAATAGAAGAAATTTTTTTAAGAATGGAAAAATAGTTGACCTGGCTCAGTTGGTTAGAGATTGTCCTGATACACCAAGTTTGGTGGTTTGATTCCCCCCATGAGGGCACATACAAGAATCAACCAATGAAGGCATAAATAAAGCAGGCCAACAAACTTATGCCTCTGTCTCTCCCTCCCTTCTTCTTCTCTCTCTCTAAAAAAAAAAAAAAATCAATAAAAAGATTACAGATTTTTCTAAACATTAAAAAATGGCAAGAGAGGATGCTGAGCTCATCCTATGCCAAAATCAAGTGAATGGCTGTCTTTAGAGCAATTTATTCTGAGAAACAATTGAATAGTTTCTGCACAACCTTATTGGTGTGGGTGCTGTCATCTTTGCGATGGTGTGAGGGTCAATTAGCATATCCCCTCTTTATTAGATAGGATAGCCATGATATAGAAGCAACCTAGTTGTTCATAGATACATGCACTTCCAGATACTGGAGGTTAGAGAGGAGAATCTAAACGCTTTCAGATATGAAATACAAAAGATAGAGAATTGAAGTGGCTTTGGTATCACATAGTCACTCTGGAAGCTAGAATTACATACTTCAGCAAACTATTGATCAAGTGTAAAGACCCTTTCAGTAGCATAAGCAAAAATTTTACTTCCTTTGTTCACTTTTTAGGAAGTTACTGGAATATATGCACCACTAAAACAAGGGAGTAAATTAAGGAAGAAGAAGACATGGAATTCACAGGATTGTGGGTAGAATTGCCTTGGCACTAACCAGCTCAGAGAGGAAAGAAAGAAAGGAGGAGACAGAGGAAGAATGAAACAATAAGGTAAGTGCAAGAACAAAGCAGAGTCAGGAGATAAAGAGAGTCCTCCCTGGCTTCAACTCTTCTTGAGGCCCATTTCTTATCCTGTAACACCCCATATCCTTGTAATAAATTCCTCTTCTTACTCAACTAGTTCACATTGCAACCAAAAGTTTCCTCCTGATATCATTGCTACTCAGGAGTTTGAACCAGCAGTATCAATATCACCTGGGAGCTTGTAGAAATGTAGAATCTCAGGTCTCCCCCAGACTTACTCAACAGAATCTGAATTTAATTTAATTTATTTTAAATATATATATTTTTTATTGATTTCAGATAGGAAGGGAGAGAGATAGAAACATCAATGATAAGGAGAATCATTGATTGGCTACCTCCTGCATGCCCCACCATGGGGGTCGGGCCTGCAACCCGGGCATATGTCCTGATGGGGAATCAAATCATGACCTCCTGGTTCACAGGTTGACACTCAATCACTAAGTCACACCATCTGGGACAAAATTTACATTTTAATAAGATTCCCAGCCATAGCTGGTTTGGCTCAGTGGATAGAGCGTCAGCCTGTGGACTGCGGGGTCCCAGGTTCAATTCCAGTTAAGGGTACATGCCTGGCTTGCAGGTTCAATCCCCAGTAAGGGGGCTTGCAGGAGGCAGCTGATCAATGATTCTCTCTTATCATTGATGAGAGGCCCGGTGCATGAAATTCATGCACTGGGGGGGAAGGGGGGGACAGGAGGAGGTGTTGGTTCCTCAGCCCAGCATGCACCCTCTCACAGTCTGGGATCCCTTGATCCTTACCGCTTGCCTGCTCGCCCCTTATCCCTTGGCTCGCTGCTTCTTAGTGCTGCCACAGAGGCAGGAGAGACTCCCACCACCACCGCTGCACTCACCAGCCATGAGCCCAGCTTCTGGCTTAGCAGCGCTCTCCCTGTGGGAGCATACTGACCATCAGGGCCAGCTCCTGCATTGAGCATCTGCTCCTGGTGGTCAGTGTGCATCATAGTGACTGGTCGTTCAGTCGTTCCACCATAATGGTCAGTTAGGCTTTTATTATATAGATGTTTATATCTCTCTCTCTCCCTCTCCCTTCCTCACTGATATCAATAAAAACATATAAAAAAACTCTACAGTCAATTAAAAAAGAAAAGATTCCCAGGTGGTTTATATGCACATTAATGTCTGAGAAGCAGCCCTGGCCAGGTAGCTCAGTTGGTTAGAGCGTCATCTTGATACACTAAGGTTGTGGGTTCGATGCCACCAGGGCACATGCAAGGGCCAACCAATAAATGCCTAAATAAGCGGAACTACAAATCAATGTTTCTCTCTCTCTCCCTCTCCCTTTCTCTCTCTCTAAAATCAATCAATAAATTTTAAAAAATCATTTAAAGCAAAAACTCTGAGAAACACTCTCTTAATGTATCTACCTTGCAAGGTTGGGTACCAGGCATATTAAAACTAATATATGAAATACTTGACCACATAATAGGTACTCTGTTGGATATTCAGCAGATGAAGAAGAAGAAGAAGAAAAAGAAGAAGAAGAAGAAGAAGAAGAAGAAGAAGAAGAAGAAGAAGAAGAAGAAGAAGAAGAAGAAGAAGAAGAAGAAGAAGAAGAGGGAGAAGAAGAAGGAGGAGGAGGAGGAGGAGGAGGAGGAGGAGGAGGAGGAGGAGGAGGAGGAGGAGGAGAAAAAGAAGAAGAAGAAGAAGAAGAAGAAGGAGGAGGAGGAGGAGGAGGAGGAGGAGGAGGAGGAGGAGGAGGAGGAGGAGGAGAAGAAGAAGAAGAAGAAGAAGAAGAAGAAGAAGAAGAAGAAGAAGAAGAAGAAGAAGAAGAAGAAGAAGAAGAAGAAGGGACAACTTTGGAATGACAATCTCAGGATGGGTTCCTGGGACCATGGCAAATGGTAGCTCTGAACCAAACTACAAAAACAGGCACACATCAGAAAAGATAGAAAGCATATTTATGCCAGGAAACAGGTTTCTACTCCAGGAACCTATTGGGTTAGTCAGTCTACGTGTTGACATGGGAAACCATTAAGAAAAGCCATCATCTCTCAGGTGTGGCAATTGGCTGTGAATGAGTGACAGATACTCAGCATCTGGGATGACGCTTGGCTGGGGGAATGTTGAGCTAATGCTACCCTTCTCAGCAGAGCAAGCATTCGGCCCCTGCACTTAAGAAGTAGGTCAAGAAGAAAGATCCTGAGTGAGCAGCTCCTAATTGTTTTTTTCAGGAAGAAACCTGTGGCCCATAGGATTGGGGTCAAAGGGGGATAGGAATGAGAGGAGGTTGGGGGGCCCACTGTGGGGCAGGGGTAGGGAATCGTGTCCCATTCTTGGCAGGAGCTAGGTTGCCTCTCACAGACTTTTCCTGGCTCAAGTCCTTTGGCATTCAGCCACCTTTTTTGTGCTTGGGGATTCTGTTGACTGTCCATTGCTGAGGAAATTTGGATAGAAGCAGAGATTTTAAAGATTTCAGAGGAAAAAGGAGATGTGCTTGAAGAAAGCCAGTATCCCATCTTAGCCTCGGTGCACTGAGGATAGAGGATGGTTACACCAGGTCTGTACCTCCCCAGGAGTTATTGGTCATCCTATATAATAAAGAGGTAACATGCAAATTGACCATCACATCCTCACACAAGATGGCCGCCCCCATGTGGTCACAAGATGACTGACAAGGGAGGGCAGTTGTGGGCAATCAGGCTGGCAGGGGAAAGCAGTTGGGGGGAATCAGGCCTGCAGAGGAGGGCAGTTGGGGGCGACCGGGCTGGCAGGGGAGCAGTTAGGTGTCAATCAGGCTGGCAGGGGAGTGGTTAGAGGTGATCAGGCTGGCAGGCAGAAGTGGTTAGGGGCAATTAGGCAGGCAGGCAGGTGAGTGGTTGGGAGCCAGCAGTCCCGGATTGTGAGGGGGATGTCCGACTGCTGGTTTAGGCCCAATCCCACAGGTTGGGGGTCCCAGATTGGAGAGGGTGCAGGCTAGGCTGAGAGACATTCCTCCCCCCGCCCCCCATGCACGAATTTCATGCACCGGGCCTCTAGTTGCTTTATAATTGTCCCGCACTTGTATGGCACTGTCTTAATCCTTGAGGGTCTTTACCTGAGAAGCGCCTTAGCCCTCCAAGAATTTACAGTCCTCCAATTTGTTAAAACAGTCATAAGAATCTTATTCTATTCAGAAATAACAAACCAATATTATCAAATGGCTGTCCTACTAAAGCTGATTATAGTTACCAACTCAGTTGCCACCACTACAGCAATAAAAGCTTGAATAGCTATAAATACTTAATAATGTGCTTACTATGTACCAGGCACTCCCTGAGTACTTTACATATTTTAATCCTCACAACGTTGTGAGGTTAAGTACCATTTCAACCCCCATTTTACAGATGAGAAAGCTGAGGCATAAAGAGATTAAATGGGGTCACAAAGCTAGTAAATGGCAGTCTGGCTCCACAGTCCCTGTTCTTTAACCATTGTACTTAAACCAAGGGCATCTGTGCCCTTGGTGGACAAGGTGTCAGCAACAGCTCTCTTGCCAACGAATCCAATTTTAGTCTTAATAAGCTCTCTGATTTTAGCCAAATAACTCAGAGGCAATATGGTGAGGGGCAAGAGCAGAGGTGTTAGAGTTAAAAGATCTGAATTCTACTCCTGGCACTGCCATGTAAAAAGAAAGGAGACAATGCTGATTGAGTGCAGAGTGCGTGCCAGGTGCTTAATCTCCCCAGCTAGCCTGTGTGACTTTACAAAGTCACTGTCCCTCACTGGGTTTCAGTTTCCTTATATGTAAGGCGGACAGGTGGTTTCAGTGATTCAATCTAGACAACACTCACTGAAGAGTTACTATGTGCACAAGTGCACACCAAGCGCTGAAGGAGCACGGAGACATTAAATACAGTTCTTGCCTTTGAGAGGGTCCCAATTCTCTTTCATTTTGTAAATCTTTTGGAGTTGAGCAAGTCAACTTTTTTTAAAAAATGGTTGAAGTAATGTTTGAATATGGAAAGGTCACTCATTTCAGTTGTAGCCAAATAGAGTGCGACCCCAAGTTGACTCCTAGTTTGGGGCTCTTTCTGCTCCCAACTGTCCTACCTCATCTTGACATCACTGTGATGAAAAGCTACAAATTCTACTTTGAGTTCTTAACTTCCCAGTCATTGTGCCTTCCCCATCCCAACAAGCTCAAACACACACACACAATCTATGCTGTCAAGTGTCTGGAAATCCCCTCTGATTTCCTTTTTTGCCAAAAATTGAGTGCAGCACTGAGATGGCAAATGCACTGTCAGCGAAGCCACAGTTACCATATGCATCATGACTCATGACCCTATCCGCTGAGTCGGAACTGAAGCTCTTGCCCCACCAAGTAATTACTGGTGAACAGGAAGACCTCAGCTAAAGATAAGGTTACTCTGTGGCTGAGAGGAAGGGGTCAGTGAACACCACCTTCTCTTAGATACACCTTCTACCACCATGGTCTCTTCTACAGAAGTCAGCACAGTGCCCTACAAAAAGTAGGTGCTCAACACAGCTTTACTGGTGGTTTAGCTGCTCTGAACTTCTCTGCCAAGCACAGCTGCAGGATGGGGTTGCTAGGCAGGAACATAATATGTGCATCTAGCACCTAAAGGAAATGACTTCAACTCTCTCTTGTTGAGCAGAGCTGAGCTAGGCTTACAAGAACTGCAGCACTGAAAATCTATTCCTTAAAAAAACTATTGTAATCTCACTTCTGCAATCTATCCTAAGAAGTTCCTTTTCTGTACTCTAGGATAGGGGAAAGGCACATCTACCCCGTGCCTTTCTTGAAGTGGTGTTAAGAATACAGAGGATTTTAGAAATTCTGTAGTCTAAACTCCTCCTAGTCACATCTTCCTAAGCTCCATGTTGACATTCTTCCCAGGCTTTTGCCACCCCGCTTCCTTGGCAATAATCTCCTCCCATAGCTAGAGTAAAGAGAGATAAAAACTTAGGTGTATTTCCAGGAACCAAGGCCACTATTGCTCATTGTAGGAGGTCATCCCCCCAATATCTGTTTGACCTTCTTGGGATTTTTGACTGGGTTCTTGACTATCTAGCAACCTTTCCCCATCTCTTTTGCAGAATGTCCACCTGACCAGATTCTGGTTAATGAGAAGTTAGCAAGAATGATTCCACCTTTAAAAGGAAGGCCCATGCCCTCCTTATCCCTTCTTGCCTTGATTGAAATGGGGACATTATGGTGAGCCTTCTTCAACCACATGAATAAATCAAATATCATAAGAGCAGAGCAACAAGCTAGAAGGAGCCTGGGTCCCTAGCGCTGTGGAGCCACCATATTATCCCTGACCTGTTTGCACTCAGACTGTTACACACAGGAGAGAAATAAACTTCCATCTTGTCTAAGCCTTTATTATTTGGGGTTTTGCTATAGCAGCAACACTTGTATCCTAAATAACACAACCCAGTTTGGGGTATCAGGGCAGTCTCAAACTCCCCTTCTATGAGATTCCCCCAATTCTACTCACCCAGGAGGTAGCCTAGAGAGATTATATTTAAGAGATTATTATAGTGGGTTATGAATGCTGAGTGGACTATGGGTAGGTATTCCATCCAAGCAGGGCCTGCCACTCAGATTCTTTCTTTCATGAATTTGTAAAAGAGATTCACTGTTGCTATCCAATTGATTACATAAACCAAGATGCACAGGAAGAAGCAAAACTGAGAGGCCACGTCCCCCCAGGGAGATAGAGTAAAAGCAGCTGCCAGGATTGGTATGGGCTTCCTATTTTCTGGTTCCAGGCCTTGGTATGGCCTTCATAATCACTCTGTACATCGCTCCTGGAGGAGACCCTGGTACCATCTAAGACCCTTTTGGTCTTAGATGCTTTAAGTTCATTTCTGTTACCTGTAATCAAAAGTGTACAAGTCTCTACTGATCTTTGTAAAGATCTGGCTATCCTTGCAGTCCAGGGTACCCATGCCTCTGCAGCCCAGCCACCGGCACATTAGATCCTTCCATCATTGCAACGATAAAAGACTTGGAGTTGAACTAAATGAACAGGTAGGCTGATTGCCTGATTGATTGGCTAGCAGATCAATGACGGATTTTGCAAGGTGTGCTAAGCAGGCCTCATGGAATCATAGATTCCAAATCTGTGATAAAAGGGGCAAAAGGCATTAGGCAAAGTGTATCCATGGAGGCTTAGCGATGTGCCTAAAGCCACACAGTTCAGTGGCAGAGCCTGGACTGAGACCCTAGCCCTGGACCCCAGACTCATTCTTCTTCCCCTGCCATTCCTGGCTGGCCTGATTTTGGGAGGTGCTCTGGCACACCAGGAATAGCTCCCACAAACTGATGAGCAATCCCCCTGTGACAGCTGTGTTACACCTGTCTTTTCTGTGGCTTCTAGGAAAAATGTAAAATGATTTTTTCTCTAATTCTAAATCTTACCATGTATTTTTTAAAAATATACTTTTATTGATTTCAGAGAGGAAGGGAGAGAGAGAGATAGAAACATCAATGATGAGAAAGAATCATTGATTGGCTGTCTCCTGCATGTTCCCTATTAGAGACCAACCATGCAACCTGAGCATGTGTCCTTGACTGGAATCAAACCTGGGACCCTTCAGTCTGCAGGTCAACGCTCTATCCACTGAGCCAAACTGGCTAGGGCCTCATTATATATTTTAAAGACTAAATGGCTTATCTTCCCTGGAAGGAGAAATGAATGTACCTCCACTGTGTCAGGCATTACCAGCTATCATTTCATTTAGATCCTCTAAGAACTCATTTTCTAGGAGAGGAAGGTGAAGTTGAGAAAGAAGAAGCACACAGTACAGGTAACACTACTTGCCCAGGAATACAGGTAACACAACTTACCCAAGACCCACAGCTAGTAGGAATGATACTGGGAAAGGAATCCAGCTGATCTGGCTGAGCCTCCCAAAGATAAGGCTTTCCAATCCTTTTTGCCTTTACTCTCCAGATTTCTCCATGGGCACCTGCTCATCAGGGCTTGATTTGGGTCAGTCAGCTGGGCTGGTGGGGGAGGGGCAGTGTGCCCCATGGTTCCCATGGGAAGCTCAGCAAATGGCACTCTTCTCCCAGCTGTGCCCTCTCATTTTCTCTTCTAGTGGCCTGTCCTCCCTCCCTCTCTACCTCCACTGTTTCCCACTTGCCTTAGGCCATGCTTCCCTCCTCCATCTACAGGCATTCTTTTGTGCCTGGGCCCTAACATGATTCCTGCCTCTCTCTTATCCCCATCAAAGGACATCTTGGTTACTCCCCGAGTGCCACCTTCTTCAAAGAAGTAATCTAGTTAGCTCACTTTTTCCCTACAGAAGGAAACAAAGGCCCCACATCTCGGGGCTCAGCCTGCCTGCCTTTTGAGCTGTGTTTGCACCCAGAGCTGAGTATCTCTCTAGCTCAGGTTCCCAGAGGCCTGAGGGCAGGACTATGCCTCCACATGCCAGGTGGCATGCATTCTCAGTGCCCTATGAAAAACAAACAGCTGTCACGCAAAGACAGGGAAGCTGCCTGGGGTGAGGAGGCTGTGGTCCTAAGCGTGAAAGACGTAAGCCTGAGGTCTTGACCTCTTCCATTTAGCTCACAAGCTCATATCTCTGACATTAAACACAGAGGCCAAGCAGGGATTCCAGGATATTTTTGCACTTCCATGGTCTCTCTGATTTTATGGGGGAGTAGCAATATAGATTATAGAAATACAGAGATGAATGTTCTATTATAGACATACTATCTATATTAGATTATTAAAGATTGTTATCATGGAGAAAGGGCTTGATCTGAGGAGGATACTTGTCTGGATGCTTGGGTGGTGGCAGCACAGTTTCAGGAATGAATTGCCAGAAAATCACCTGTGTAGGTGCTCTCTTTTTTTTTTTTTTTTTTTTGGGGGGGGGGTTCTTTTTTAAAATTTATTATTTATTTATTTTTTAAAAATAAATCTTTATTGTTCAGATTACAGGTGTTCCTCTTTTTGTTTTCCCCCTATAGCTCCCCTCCACCTGATTCCCCACCCCACCCTACCCCATGCCCTTACCCCCCGCCACTATCTTCAGCCATAGGAATAAGATTTTTGTCCAATCTCTTCCCGCACCGCTCACACCTGGGTGCTTTCTTTGTTACAGTGAAAAATGTGATTGCTCTGGTCTCAGAGACGACAATGACAGTGTCACAGGATTCGTCAGGAAACTCACCCCCTCCAAATAGGGAGGAGGCCAAGATGCCAAGAACAGAGACTTCTTGAATATGAAGTGAATCTATCTACCAATTTATAAATTAGAAGCTAGACTTCTGAATGGCGTAAGGAAATGGCACAGTGTTTTCCTTTCCCATACCTTTAAAATGTGTCCAAAAGGGGATACCCTTCCGTATGGCAGTTTTGTTTTTTGTTTTTTTTACTAACTTTATTGATTTTTAGAGAAAGGAAGGGAGAGGGAGAGAGAGAAACATCGATCTGCTGCCTCCCTTTGGTGCGCAGGGTGCCACCCAACCAACTGAGCCACACCAGCCAGGGCTGGCAGCCTCTTATATGACCTAATTCTGGAGAAAAGAATCCCTAGTTATGCTAACAAAGAATTAAAAATCCCTGGGTGCTCATCTTCCAAAATAAATGCTATGAGCTGCTGGCACTTGCAATGCTAAAAAAGAGTGTGTTGCCCCTGCTGCTGTCCTGACTCCTCTGACCTAAGCCAGGTTGTGCTGAAGCCAGGGACATGCTAAGAGGACGTCAGAAGAAAGACAATGGGGAGGAACATGTGGCAGCCAAACCATACTGTCCCTGCAAAGGCTTCCCAGGCTTCTCCCTTGCAGTTAAAACCCTAGTCCCATGCTGAGAAGCCCTTTAACCCTGCCTCCTACTCCTTCCCCTCCCCTCTCCCCCACCCCCAGCCTTCCTTCTGCCTCCCAGACCTGTCTTCACAATAGCTGATGAGGTCACTGTCCTGGCCAAAACACAATTCACCTCCCCCTTTTTCCTGGGCTTGTAATTAAGGGGTGCCTATAAAGCTCTCGAGCTCCTTGGATAAAAGAACCAGCCTGGCCCCTGTGCTTTTTCTCAGGGTCCCCTGAGCTCCCAAGGTGGTCACTGCAAGTGGAGGCTCACACAGCCTAGTGCGGTGGCTCTGGCCACAGCCCTCAGCCAGGCTCCCAGGTGCCCTTGCCCCTCGGCCTCCAGGCCCCATGGTGTCTGCGCATTTTCTGTTGTTTGCTCTTTCCCCAGGATGTTTTTATTTCCTCACCTCAGCTCTCTTTATTTAGCCCCAGAGGTTGGGTAACTATGGTGGGGCAGTGGGCCAGGGCCCTCTTCCTAGCAAAAAGCTCTCTGAAGTCACCCTCAAGCCTGAGCCTTCACCTGGCTGGTCACTCTCTCTGGGCATTGCTGTTCAAAGGTCTCATGCCCAGAGACCTCCGTCCACACCCAGGTCTCACAAGGAGGCAGTGCTGTGCTCTGGCCAGGAGTGCAAGCTCTGGGGTCACCAGCCCTGAGTGCCTACTAGCTAGTGACCTTGACCTTCAACCCATGTAAATGAGGTTCAGAATAGTTCCTCTGTTACAGAGATGTTGTGAGGATTAAACAAGATAATTTGTTTAACGTTCCTGGCCTTTGGTAAGTGCAATCAAAGTGGTTCTTTTCTAAGAAATGTTGACGACTGCCCTATAGTCACCCGATGGATTCAGATCAGCAAGTCTTCCTTGGAGAGCCAAAACAAACAGCTCTTCCTGCCTCACCCAGTGCCTTTCCTGCCTCCGACTTGTACTTTCTGATTGGGCCCAGGGTATAGAATATAAAGTTCCAGAAGAGGTACCTGGAGTTCAACTGATATACTCTCCAGACAGGAACATGAGTATGAGGTTTCTGCTTTGCCATCTTAAGCATCACCTCATTTTCCTCTGCCCAATTTAAGGGTGATGATAGTGTAACATGGTCACCATTTTCATTCTTTTCCTTTCTAGAGAGAAGAATCACACTGCCACTTTCTAGAAGGGAGCCTGAGTCATGGCAGGGCATGACCTTTATTAATCAGACCTGTGGTGTATGGGAGAGATTGCAGCCCCAGTCTCCCGCTCCCACTGCAGACTTTCATTACAGCCCTTCCATAGTGGGAGGCCCTGGGCTTCATGAAAGTAATGCAGGTCTCAATGGGGTTCTCTGATCCTGCCTGGCTCCAGGCAGAAGCTGTGGGGTGAGAAAAGGAAGGGGAAGGGGCCATACATAGGGAGCTTTTTCCTCTTTCCCAAGGTCTTGACTGGCCAAAGATCCCTACATCCCTTTCCACTCTCTCTCTCCCACACAAAGATGATCAGAAAAAAGAACAAAGCAGGCTGGAAATGGCCCCGTATCATTTCCCTCACAATCTTCTCTGCTTTCTCTGGCTCTTGCTTGTGGGAAGGAATAGAATGAGCACTATACGGTCTCTTTGCAAAACACCAATGATCTCTTAGTTCAAAACTCCATAACCAAGTCTTCATATTACTTGTATATAACGTGTATATTACTGAGCAGTTCCTTCAAATGCACACTGAGTCCTCTCATGGTAAAGTAATCATCCTTAAAAGGGTATGCATTTGCTCCTGGCTTCTAGGTCCCTGTGGCTTCTATTTAGGACACAGTACATCCATTCTCAGCTTTATCATTCTGGTTGAGTAACTTAGGTTACCTATTTATCTGGTCTGCAAAATGGAGATAATAATCCCTATCTTATACATGGGGTTGTCATGAGGATTTAAAAATGAGATAGGAGCCCTGGCCATGTGGATCCATTGGTTGGAGCATCATTCTGTACATCAAAAGATTTCAGGTTCAATCCCCAGCCAGGGTGCATGTGGGAGACAACCAACTGATGTTTCTCTCTCACTTAATGTTTCTTTTTCTCTGTTTCTCTCTCTCCTTACCTCTCTTTGTAAAATCAATAAAAACATATCCTTGGGTGAGGATAAAAAAATAAATAAAAAGGAGGTGGTAGATGTAAAATCACTTTATAAACTGTAAAGAAGAGGTAAAACTTTCAGATATTATTGTTATTAAAATTTTTCTGTGGCCTGGCTGGTAGCTCAGTTGGTTAGAGCATTGTCCCAAAATGCCAAAGTTGTGGGTTCCACTCCCCATCAGGACACATACAAAAAGCAGCCAATGAATGCACAAATAAGTGGAATAATACATCAATGTTTCACACACTCTCCCTTCCTCTCTCTCTCTCAGATCAGCAAATAAATATTTTTAAAAATTATTCAGTGAGTAATAGTAC
Source organism: Corynorhinus townsendii (assembly GCA_026230045.1). Classification (NCBI taxonomy): domain Eukaryota; kingdom Metazoa; phylum Chordata; class Mammalia; order Chiroptera; family Vespertilionidae; genus Corynorhinus; species Corynorhinus townsendii. Next base: position 125,808,629 of record JAPDVU010000003.1, on the reverse strand, counting down.
CCTGGTAGTTGGAAATGGATAAAGCATTTTCCAAAGGTAACTAGAGGGGAATCTGATTTATTGATTGAATGTCAAATGTCATAAAAGACCCTTCTGTGTCCTTCTGCAGTTTTCTTGGGTGCTGATAATGTTAACCCTGTTCTGTCAATAAAACTACCCCCACCTTTAGGAACAGTGCCAAGATCCAGCCCTGACTGCAGTGTGGTTAAAAATCCTGTGGAACGCAGCAGGGGTGGGGGTGGGGGGGGGTGGGGGAGGGCTGGAAAGGCAGTGCTATTTTAGAACTCTAGAATATTAGTGCAAGAAGGAGTTTAAGGATCAATGCCCACCTCTCCATTTTACGGATGAGGCAACTGAGGTTCAGAGAGGTGTGTGACTTGCTCAAAACTCTTAGCAGGCTTCAGTTAGCAGTTTAGGTTGACCCAATGAAGGTCAGTCTGACAGCACTGTGGCTGGAGGGCCTGCTCAGTCACAATGCCAGAGTCCTGGGCTCTGGGGAGACAGCAGTGTTGGATCAGGAAATGAATTGCCTCTTACCCCAGACGTCCAGTCTCAGTCTGAAGAGATAAAGAGGTTCTCAGCCTCCCTGGGGAGGAAAAGGCAAACACACTTGGTTAACAAGAGCCCTTGAGAAAATGATGAGAGTGTTGAAGAACAGTGCACACACCTTTCTGTGTGTCTTGCCTTGAACCCACTGCATGGACTCAGGTGGTTTTAAAAGGCTGAGCTGCTAAAGCCTTGAATGGTCTCTTAGGGCTTTATGAGAGCCCTGCTCAGGTGCAGAGAAACTGGACTCATGTCTTCCAGGCAGAGCCATGTGGGCCCACAGACAAAAGAGTCTCAGAAAGGTCAGGCTTGTTTCTGACAAGGCAGCAAAAACACATCCCAGTACTTTCAAAGTTCATGAGCCTCATGGGGATTTGGGTAGGGATTGGGAGAGGGGATACACCAATTACTTTGGAGGGAAGCTGTAGCCAGAATAAATGGTCCAGGAGGGAGGAAATTTGTTCTAAAGACCACCAGATTTAATTCAGGAAGTATTTATTAGTAGTGTATGGTATGCCCAGCCCCAAGCTGGGCTCTTGGGGTAGTGTGTGTGTGTGTGTGTGTGTGTGTGTGTGTGTGTGTGTGTGTGTGGCGGGGTGTGTGTGTGTGTGTGTGTCACAGAATGCTTTCAAAAAGCTTGGTGGGGATATAAGACTCTTACACATGAGTCAAAAAAGTTAAAAAAGCAGCCCAAGCTGGTTTGGCTCAGTGGATAGAGTGTTGGCCCACAGAGTCAGCCTGTGGACTAAAGGGTCCCGGGTTCGATTCCCATAAAGGGTAGGTATCTTGGTTGCAGGGACTTGTGCAGGACCCAACCAATCATGTGTCTTTATCCTATCTAATAAAAGAGTAATATGCAAATTGACCGTACCTCCGCCACACCACCAGCAAGTATGCAAATTAACCCAACCAAGATGGCTGTGGCCACAGGGTGAGCAGGAGGCTTGGGTTTCACTGGCAATGGAGGAAGCCAAGCTTCCGCAGCCCTGGTCTCCGCTCAAGGCTACAAAGTTTCAATTATAGAAGATAAATAAATCCCAACAAAAATGGCAGCAGCCACAGAGCTAGAGAGAGCAGGAGGCTTGAGTTGCCCCTAGCAATAGAGGAAGCCAAGCTCCCACAGCCCTGGCCTCTGCTCAAGGCTACAAAGTTTCAATTATAGAAGATAAATAAATCCCAGATACCAGGGCCTCCACTTGGGTTGCCGGGGGGCATGGCCGGCCTGCAAACCACCAGAGGCCCCTTGCCCAGGCCGCCCCACACTCCAAGGCAACCCCACCCTGATCCAGGACACCCTTCAGGGCAAACCAGCCAGCCCCCGCCCATGCACCAGGCCTCTATCCTATCTAATAAAAGAGTAATATGCAAATTGACCATCACTCCAACACACAAGATGGCTGCCCCCATGTGGTCAAAGATGGCTGCCACAAGATGGCCAGCAGGAGAGGGCAGTTGGGAGGGACCAGGTCTGCAAGGGAGGGCAGCTGGGAGCGATCAAGCCTGCAGGGGAGGGCAGTTAGGGGTGACCAGGCTGGCAGAGGAGGGAAGTTGGGGGTGACTGGGCCTGCAGGGAAGGGCAGTTGCAGGAGGCGGGGGGGAGACCCAGCCTGCAGGGGAGGGCAGTTAGTGGCAATCAGGCTGGCAGGGGAGTGGTTAGCAGGTGATCAGCCTGGCAGGCAGAAGCGGTTAGGGGCAATCAGGAAGTCAGGCAGGTGAGCAGTTGGGAGCCAGCAGTCCTGGATTGTGAGAGGGATGTCCGACTGCCCGTACCAGTAGGATCGGGCCTAACAGGGTGCAGGCTGGGCTGAGGGACAGCCTCCCCGCCACCCCCCCGCCGCCATGCACAAATCTCGTGCACAGGGCCTCTAGTCATATTGATGTTTCTCTCTCTCTGTCTCTCACCCTCCCTTCCATTCTCTCTAAAAATCAATGGAAAAAATATCCTCAGGTGAGGACAACAAAAACAAAGAGTTAAAAAGCAGAAGCTGTGTTTAAGGCCAAAGAGAAAATGAGAAAAAACAGATTCATATAGTCCTAAAGGGCTTCATGAAGAAGGGGAAGCTTTACATTAGCCTATACTCTTTCATTAACGGGTGGAATGGGGAAGGAGCATTTTAGGATGGAGAACAGTCTGAGCAGAGGTAGAGATGATCACAGGAACTCACCCTTTCCAATCCCCTTGTACAGGGGCTATGAGCTAGAATATTAAAAAGTAGTGTCTCTGCCCTCAAGGATTAAGTATTGTCCATGGAATCCACCTGGGTCCCTAGAAGATGTGGCAAAGACACTTTCTGTCTCCTGGAAGAGAAAGGTTTATGAATTACTGTTAAACTGGGACTAGGATGATTTAAGATGATTCCTTGAGTAAAGGGGTAGCAAAACAATTTAGTCCTAAAGAAGATGCGAGAATCTGAGCCTAGTCAGCCTTGCATAATGTAGTCCTGTTAAGCACAGTGGTCACCATCTCAGGGTCTCAATTTAGACTTGGCTTTGAATCCTATCTCTGAAGCCTTTAGTAACTCTGTGCCATTGTCATTCACTTCTTTAAGCTTTAGTCTCCTCATTCTATATAATAAAACCCTAATATGCAAATTGACTGAACAGCAGAATGACCAGTTGCTATGATGTACACTGACCACCAGAGGCAGATGATCAACGCAGGAGCTGCCCCCTGGTGGTCAGTGCACTCCCACAGGGGGAGCGCCGCTCAACCAGAAGCTGGGCTCATGGCTGGCAAGTGCAGCGGTGATGGTGGAAGCCTCTCCTGCCTCTGCAGCAGGCAGGTGGTAAGAAGCAAGGGGTCCCAGATTGCGAGAGCCCCAGACTGAGAGAGGGCTGTCTGACCTCTGGGATCAGGTCTAAGCTGGCAGACGGACATCCCCCAAGGGGTCCTGGACTGCGAGAGGGCACAGGCTGGGCTGAAGGACTGTCCCCCCCCCCCCAGCACCACCACCCGCCAGTGCATGATTTTCATGCACTGGGCCTCTAGTCTGTAAATGTAAAGAATAATAATACTTAACTCACAGGGTTGCAGTAAGGACTAAATGAGATTGGGATAAGCCCATGGCTGGCACCCAGAGCCCATGACAGCCATTGTTATAGTTTGTGTTCTAGTGTATGGCCAAGACCTGGTGTTGCAGCTGACCCTCTTATCTGATTGTTTCCTAGCTCTGGAAAGCCCTCAAGAGTCATTTCTTCCCTTAGGTGCCCTTTGGAGACTTCTCAGTGAGGGAAGAGAGGAGGAAGTGTGGTTGTGGGTGTGGGAGAGGAGGCCATTCCAGGGCCAATGGGAGACTGGATGCCCTAAGAGCATTTATAGCTACCTGAGCATCCTGCAAAAAGCCCAGGAGATGATTAGGAGAAATAGGTTCTGGAATGGGCTTCGTCTACATTACTAGGAACTTCATTTTCCTAGACCAAAGTTTCCTCATCTATAAAGTGAAGAGATTAAATTAGACCAGTGATTCCCACTTTGTGGGAGTGGGAGAGGGTCTTCAGTTACAGCATGCGGGCCTTGCATCCTGATGCACACCAAACACTGCCTATAACCAAACAAATAATTCATCTCACAGGTAAGTGCTGAGCTAGTTTTCAAACACACACAGATGCTGCTGTGATTTTTGAAATACATATTAAAGGATTATTTAATGCATAGTAGCTTTTTATCAGCATACAATTTTTCCTACATGGATACTGAAAGTCTAATTACAATTCCTTGAGGGGAGACAAAATGGCGGCGGAATAGACAGAGATGTTCTGAGCCCTGTCCCAGAGCAAATAGAAGGAGCAGCTGAAACGAGTGGAATCCAGCCCGAATTGGTGAAGGAGGCACAGCTGGCGAAACAGTTTGCAGCCAGGAAGGGCAGAGATCTCTCAGATAAAGTGGTCACCATAACCTTAAGAGAAATTGTTTCATGTGACAAAAATTTTTAAATGAACCTCTCTGTGGCCCGAAAATTATTTTGGAAGGAAACAAAGAGAAGTTCCCTTCAAAAGTCATAAGGATTGTAATTGAAAGTCAATATATTTGGCCTCTTCAACTAAAGTAAGTAATTTGTGTTTTTGCCTCCTTGACAAAGTTTATATAAAGCTACAAAAAGAAATTGACAGCCAGTTTGAAATGGAATTGCCATGGCCTAGAGCAAAGAATATCCTTACATGATATTATTCTACAATGTCATTACAATTTTAGATATTTTACAACAGCATATTATACAATTATCCCAAACAAACTTACAAACTAATTCTTTGAATGTTTGGCAGCAATTTAAAAAAGGACATGAAAGGATTTAATCCCTTTCAGAAGGAATTAAGGCACTGGGAAGGCACTTGAGCATTCTATATTGGCCCCTCTTGCCTTTTGTGCCAGGAGGGACCCTCTTCCCACAATCCAATTGCCCTCAGCTGTTGCCTGAGCTTCCTGTTCATGCTGAGCTTGAAGCCTCATGGTGGCTGGTACCATGGATCTGTCTCTCGCCCAATCTTGTGAGCTGGGCCCTCCCTGGAGAAGAAACCTGAGTTCCCCAAGATATGTGATCAGTGCCGGGGCCCTACCAGCAGGCCAGGGGTTCCCAAGGCAGGTGCTGGGTGTGGAGGCCATGCGGGCATAGGCTACCAAGGAGACAGGACTGAGCCTCACATCACCCTGCTTGGCCCCGGAGGATAACTGGTTAGCCAGAGACGGGTAAGATTCCTCAGGGAAGGAACAACCTAAGACAGGCAAAGTAGCAGAGGGGCCATCAGGAGAGAACTTGGGGGTCAACAGAGGTGGAGCATAGACTCTTACCCCCCCCCCCCCCCAATCTAGCAGGGGCCTGAACCCTCACCCCTTCTGAGGGAGGTCTCCTGCCTCCATGGCTGCTTTGCTTCCCACGCCCAGCTCAGATTGGGACACAGGTGACAGACAGAGACTTGGCCGACAGCAGCTGCCCTATATCTAAATCCAGCCTAGCACCAGGAATGCTCAAGGCCTACTCAAGAATGCAAATAGTCCTTTCACTAATATTTACAGGGTAAACTAAGATAGTTGGTAGAGTATTAAATTTGACAGTAAAATAGTAATCAAGTTTTCAGATTAATTTAAATAGGCTAATTGAAATAAGGGAATATTCAAGAAAATTTGGTTGTACTGGACAAAAAGCTGTTCCTAAAGTAGTAACTAAAATTTCTATTGGTAGTTCATCTCATGGTAAAATTCCTGAACATGCAATGTACCTAAAGCAAGTCATATTTTTGTGCAAAAAATTAAAATTTAAAGTTATCAAGACTGCATTATAAAAATTACAAAAGCCTCCATTAATCAAAAAAAGGGGGGATAGTAGGGTAATATCATGTAAGGAAAAATATCCTATAAGTAAATTACATCTAGAAAATTTTTACTTTACAAAATTAACTTTCATTTGTAATGCTAACAGCAAGACACCCATGAAAAACACACATGGTGTCTAAATAAGACAAAGGAAAATTGTTTGGGCAAAAATAAAAAGGATCCCAAATCAATTATATAGAAAAGATTCCTTTATTAACTTTTGGTCAAGAATATGTTTGTATATTTTCAGAAAACAACTCCAAGACCATGTGGATTCCTGCAACAGAGAGGAATTGACAGGTCTGCTCCAACCACGAAGACAAGAGGAGAAACAGTCTAGAGATGGAAGACGCTGACGACGCCTTGCCACACTAGCAGTCAGCAGCTGTGCACCGCTGCAGGTTGCCTAGGGCCAAACCAGAGAAGGTAAGACCTGCATTGCCACCATGTGCCCACCATCCAGATATCATTGCTGACATGTACACATAAGGAACTGTTGGACATTGAAATTGGGACTCAAACATTTTTTGTTATTATATGTTTATTTCTAGTCTGCAGAGGCAAGATTTTTTAAAGGAAAGAAATGGGGAAAAAATAGATACAGAGGCAAAGAAGCATTGAACAGACTGTCAAACTACAGCGAGGCGGGGGCTGTAAGAGATCAACCAAAGGACTTGTACACATGCATATAAGCATAACCAATGGATACAAGACACTGGGGAGAGGGGGGCTTAGGTAAAGGCATGTACTGGGGGGTAGGGGAGGCCGGGGGGAGGTCAATGGGGAAAAAAAAGGAGACATATGTACTACTATTTGTAATACTTCAAACAATAAAAAATAAAAATAAATAAATAAATAAAATCACTCAAAAAATAATAATAATTACAATTCCTTGGATGAATCCAAAGGTGTTTTTGAAGTGTTGTAAGCTTGAAAAGTTTGGTAACTACTGAATCACATAAACGACATACTCAACCTTTCCTGGACCCTGGCTCTTCATTCCAGACTGACCAACAAGCACCTCTTCCCTTCTAACCTTAATCCCTTTGAGCAAGTAGCAGCTGCTAGAATGGGTTCTCCTGTAGCAGTGAAGACAAAATGGAAGGAAGAGGGACAGGTAAGAAAGAGTTGTGTTACTTAAGGAGAGGAGGACAACTTTTATAAGAAAATCTGGGAAATTCTCAGGGTTTGGAGGCCTTTTTTAAAAAGTGACCCATCACTTCCCTGTATTTGTCATTGTTTCCCACTGTGCACATGTTTGCAACACATGGGAAGTGGGAGGAGCTGGAATGTCCTCCAAATTCCCCTGATACCCAATTCCTACCTTTATCCTCTAGAAAAATTCTTTGTTTTGGTTAACTTTTGAGGAGCTCTGATAGAATCCAATGAAGAATCTGATAGCCCAGCTGGTATGGCTCAGTGGTTGCAGGCTTGATCCCCAGTAGGGGGTGTGCAGGAAGCAGCCAATCTATGTTGATGTTTCTCTTTCATGGAGGTTTCTCTCTCTCTCTCTCCCTCTCCCTTCCTCTCTCTCTCGCTAAAATTAATAAAAACTATATTTTAAAAAAAGAATCTGATAAAGATTATGAATCCTGTTCCAGAAGAAATGCAGCCACACCTACACATACATATATAATTTTACACACAATTTCAGTGGTTTGTCCACCCCTGAGTTGGCCATAGACCTCCTTGGGGATATATGGGCCCCAAGTTAAGAAATCCTGCTTTTGTGTTGGTTGCTTTCAATAGTTTAAATTTATCTTCTCTTGGTTTTCCATAGAAGTAAGCTCTAAAATTCCCACACGACTTTTAATGGGACTTCTAGTGTCCCCTTATCCAACTGCTATTCTAGGCCTCTTAGACTTTGGGAGATTGGATGGGAAAAGGCTGCATGCTCTAAGGGGAGCAACACAAAGGTGGACTGCCTCAAGGCTAGGTTCTTTGGGTAGCTGGTGTGAGGTGAAAGGAACCAAGAGAGAGGCTTAGGAACAGAGTCCACTGGAGAGTGAAGAGTCCCTCCTGACAGTGCTATTTTTATAAGTTTCCATCTTAAGAACTGTGGGCCTGCAGACCTGTAGTCCTTAAAATGGAAAGCTGCTCTCATCTCTGGGAAGGATCTCCCAGCTCCACCCATCCTCCCCCCTACCCACTGGGGCAGCTCTCCTTTTACCTTCAGATCCTGTGTGAGGACACCTTTTCCTAGGGCTCATCTTCTTGCTGAGACAGCCCGCTCAGCCTGCTCAATGCTGTGAGTCCCTGAATGAATGAACCCAAATCAGGGGAGGTTTTCCCATGCACACAAGGCATAGTACTGAATCTAAAAGCTCAGTGGTTATTTACCAATTTGAGTCCAAGCTCAGTTGTCCCAAGAGCATCTATCCTTACACTTAGTTTGCACCCAACATGTGCCCTGAGATGAATGAGAGGGTAGTCGGTCTGGAGGGGCTCAGGGGAAAACCAACAGCTCCACAGTGAGAGTCCAGGCTGCCAGGCTTGGCTAGGGAGGCCACAGTTTGTATCAGGCAAGGGAGGTAAATTCCCTAAATACCAGGATGTTGGGCAATATTTCAAAGAATGAAATTCATTGCTATTACAGCCCTTCCTCTACCCCTATCCTGAACTCTATGTTTCATCCTTTTCCTCTACAATGTACTATGCAAATGATTCATTGTTCTCTATAATTTTACCTTGCTGGGCTCAATTCTAGGTTGGCTTTCTGGGACCCTAAAATTATAGTTGTCTAGATATCTTTACAGGTTGTGTAAGAGTATGAGCAGTTCAAAGGAGGATTAAAGAGGAGGCCATACATACTCAAATTCTTCCATCTAATTATTCTTTTCTTTATTTTTTTGGTGACTTTAATGTCATTATTTTATTTTTATTTATTTACTTAAATTAAATTTGGGGTTACATTGGTTACTAACTTATTGTCTGATTTTTAAAATTACCTTATCCAAGAAATATTTTTGGAGCTCTAATTAGGTTAGAATTATTTGAATTCTGCTTTCAATAACTTGCTGTATAGTGGAGGAAATAAGATGCATAAATAAACCACAATAAAATATCATATACTGGTAGTTCCACTTATATGTGAACTCTAAAGAAATAAATAAACATAATTGAAGCAGATTGCCCTAGTCGGTTTGGCTCAGTGGGTAGAGCGTTAGCCTGTGGACTGAAGGTCCCAGGTTTGATTTCAGCCAAGGGCACATACCTTGGGTGCAGGTTCCCCAGCCCTGGTTGGGCTGCATTCAGGAGGTAACCAATTGATGTGTCTCACTCATACTGATGTTTCTCTCTGTCTCTTCCTCTCCCTTCCACTCTCTCTCAAAATCAATGGAAAAATATCCTTGGGTGAGGATTAACAAAACAAAACAAAACAAAATTGAAGCAGATTCATAGACAAAGCGAATAGACCGATAGTTGCCAGAGGCAAGTTGGGGGACTGGGTAAAAAAGTGAAAAGATTAAGAAGTACATATTGGTAGTTATAAAATAGTCACAGGGATGTAAAATACAGCATAAGGAATATAGTCAAAATATTCTAATAACTATGAATGGTGCCAGGTGGGTACTGAAAATATTGTGGGTCACTTTGTAAAGTATATGATTATCTAACTACTATGCTGTATACCTGAATAATACAAAATAATATTGAATATGAATGCTAATTAAAAAATAAAATTGAAAAAAGAAAAGTAAAAAATACCAAAAAACGCACAATATATGGATATATATACATAGATGTATATGTGTATACACACACACACAAACACACAATCACTAACTTGACAAATATCGAGAGAAATTCTGAGGGAAGCTGGAGGCTGGTAGATTTGGAGACAGGATGAGTTTGTCCTCAAGACAGAACATTTGCAGTTCTAGGCAATGTTTGGGACTCCCTGGTCCTGGTAAGCATTAACCTGAAGTCACTAATACTTCTGGGCCTGTTCTTTTGTTGTTGTTGTTAATCTTCACCCGAGGATATTTTTCCATTGATTTTTAGGGAGAGTGGAAGAGAGAGAGAAAGACAAAGAGAAACATCGATGTGAGAGAAACACATTGATTGATTGTCTCCTGCATGAGCCCTGACCACCAGACTGGGGAAGAGCTTGCAACCAAGGTATGTGCCCTTGACTGGAATTGAACCTGGGACCCTTTGGTCTGCAGGCCAACGCTCTATCCACTGAGCCAAACCGGCTAGGGCAAGGGCCTGTTCTTAATGTCTATGGTATGAAGAGGCCTTCCTAATGACAGCTGGATGCCTCCATGGTAATGGAGGAAGAACTGGGTTAGCAAGAAGGCAATGAGAGTAAGAGGTAGTACACAGCAATATTTGGGCCCTGGACTCCTGGTCTCTTTTCCCAATTCTGTCACCCAAGAACTAAGAAACCTTGGACAATCCCTTCTCCTTTCTGCTGCAGAGCCTGTTAACTATCGCATCCTTGAATATTGATTGAGTACTTACCACCTATGTCTGCCTCCTGCCTGCAAGGCGAGGATGTACTAAATGCTGCAGGGGCTGTGGGGAAGGATGAGATAGGTGCCTGCCTTCAGAGTGTCACTCTACTGAAACAGAAAAGGTGAAACTCAGGAAAGACATAACACATGATTAAGATATGAACCATGGGCCCTAACCGGTTTGGTTCAGTGAATAGAGCATCGGCCTGCGGACTGAAAAGTCCCAGGTTCGATTCTGGTCAAGGGCATGTACCTTGGTTTCGGTCACATTCCCAGTAGGAGGTGTGCAGGAGGCAGCTGATCAATGTTTCTCTCTCATTGATGTTTCTAACTCTCTATCCTTCTCCCTTCCTCTCTGTAAAAAAAAAAAAAAAGATATGAACAATGGGGTCAGACTGCCTGACTCAAATGCTGACATTGGGCAATATTGAACCTTTCTGCATCTTGGTTGCTTTAACTGTAAAGTAGGATTAATAACAACTTTACCTTATAGGAATACTACTAGTAAGGCATCAGATAGCTTAGATATGTTTTTAGTACAGTACTGGCACATAGCAAGGACCCCAAATTGTTTACTTATCATCATCATCATCATCATCATTATTTAGTTAAATATTAACATCAGACCTGAAAAGGAACATATGACAATAGGGAATTTTTCAGGCCATCCCTGTAGAGTTTAAGCTTCCCCAATGCCCCCACCCCCGTGAATTGCAACCAAACAGGTATTCGAATATTTTTGGGAACTATAATTAAGCACATTTCTTATTTTCAAATAAATGGAATAAGTAATTAGGAAACTTAGGGCAGTGAGGCTGGTGGTGTGAACTGGACAGTCAGGGAGGCTTCATGGAGAAGTGTGGAGAATGGCTACAGTGTTTGGACAGGTTCAAGCCTCGGACTAATGAGCTATAGTTGTAAGCTTGACCTTGTGGTCCAAACCTGTGGTCCCACATGGCTGAGTGATATGAGCTGCAGAAGGTGCAGCAAGTAAACAAAGCTTGATCAGGTGCATGTAATTGAGTAGATTCAAAATCCACGAGAACATTGTAAACATCTTGACCACGCCCTTACTTTGCCCCATGGAATCTGGCTATAAAATAAAGACTCAGCTTACAGGCCGTGGCACTGTCTCTCTAATCAGAGGGCAGCATTCCACCTACCCCCAGCTTTATTCTCTTGTCTGTCTTTTCTAATCCTTCACTGCTCCCCCTCAGGTTCACCCATGGCCATGCTGGTGCCGCACAGAGAAGGTAAGATTAAATGGACCTGATAGATTTGGGTAGGATTTGGATGCATAAGACAAAGCAAGGAGGACTCTGATCATAAAAGCCTAGTATGGGCTGGGGGTTCAAGAGAAGTGGAGGCAACTTGCTGGGCACAGCCACAGCATGCCACAGGAACACTAAGGATGTGCCCAGAGCATGGGCTCTGAGTGTGGGCCAGGCCTGGAGGTGGAGTCAGAATCCCCTGGGGCAGTTTTCTGGAGCCCATCGGGTGCTCAAGAGACTTTTGCCAAAATCCCAGTTGGCCAGGTCAAGTCCTTCCACACCCTGTGCCAAATAGGAGGCCTCGGGTGTGAGGATTGGCCACAGGGACAGGCCAATCACTAAGACAGGGAGCTGCAGTCCAAAGATCAAGGCTGAGCATGTCAGAGGCCTGCACGATCCCTCCACAGCTTTCTTTGATCCTCAGGCTGCGCTGATATGCTGTTCTGGGTGGAGAAGTGACCAGGGGTCCCCAAGTCTCTGACAGACTCTGTGTCATGACAGTCTCCATAAGGGAAAGCAGTGTGTGGAATTCTTTTCCTTTTTGCATGTTCTCTGAGAATCTCTCTGCAAGTCTCCCTTACCCTCCCAGTGGGTAAGAGCCATGTCTTTCTTTTCCTCTCCTCATAACATCACGTACAGTAAGTGTTCAGCCCTCAATGGGTGCTCTTCCTGTCGTAGTGCAGAATGACCAGCATAACATTAATAATAGCATTTCCTCATTTTACAGACAAGGAAAGAAAAACATAATCACAATATTGTTCTATAATATATGCCAATCCCTATCCTAATACATACTTTGCATGTATTAACTTTTTTAATCCTCACAATAATCCTTTAAGGTAGGTACCATTATTCAGGAACTTGCCCAAGTTTATACAATGAGCAAGCAGGTCACACAACTGGTAATGTGGGATTTGAACCTAGGTAGTCTGGCTCCATTGGCCATTGTGTGATGCTATCTGGATGGAAGTAGCATAGGTCTGATTAGGGGCAAAGTGGGTACACAGTCCAGGAATCCTGTCTTCTATGTCTGTCTATGCAATGAACCTACTCAAGACTTCACCGACTGGCGAGGTGGTGAAAACAAGAATCTTCAGTCCCTGCTGTCCCTAAGGCCCTACCTCCGTTTTCCTCCAAGATAACTCAGGTAACTCCAAGATAGCAGAGTGACATTTAACTAAACAGCCCCAGGCTCCTTCCTCAGGAGACAGGATACACTGGGGACCATCTGTATGCAAGGCCATTTTAAAAAAACATAGCAGCCGAAACTGGTTTGGCTCAGTGGATAGAGCGTCGGCCTGCGGAACGAAGAGTCCTGGGTTCAATTCCGGTTAAGGGCATGTGCCTTGGTTGCGAGCACATCCCCAGTGGGAGGTGTGCAGGAGGCAACTGATTGATGTTTCTCTCTCATCAATGTTTCTAGCTCTCTATCCCTCTTCCTTCCTCTCTGTAAAAAATCAATAAAATTAAAAAAAAAATAGCAAAAACCTGAAAATAGAGTTTTTGAGAGAAAATGATTTTCTAGTCATAATTATAGCTAGAGTGGGCCACTGCTTTCTAGAAGCAGGAAAACTGCTTCTAAATATAGCCTGCAAAATGCAAATCCCCAAGGAGCACAGCCTCCATCCCATTGAGTCCCTCACTCAAAGACCAGACTGAAGCTCCCTCTGAGAGGCCCCAACTCAGCAGCACACCCAGCTGGCCAGACCCAAGTGTGTGAGGGAGGAGGAAGATGCTCAGCTTTATGCTTAATGTTCTGGAAGGTAAAGAGCTGCTTAATAAATATGTGCAAGGATCAAGGGTATATTTGAAAACATTTAAAAATGCCTTCAACTGTTGAGTAAAAATGGGGTTAATCTCTGAGGATCTGGGTGGGGTGGAGAAGAAGAGGCAAAATACAGAAGGGCTTGTGGGGGAGGACTCAGCAACTGTCCCTGTAATAGCTTAGGACCAGGCCTATTTCTATTTCTAACCCAATGCCAGGCACTTGAGTATTGTTCTCCACCTAGCAATTTGAAGACTGCTGTGGGTATGCATATAACAGAACAGGATGCTTCCTGGACAAAAGTTCTGAAAGAAAACCAAAACGGAAGACTGGCCCCCTCACTCCCCACTTGACAGTCTCTAATGACCCTCAGGGACTGTTCTGGACATGCATGGGCATCTGCGAATTTACTCACCTGGAGTTGCCTCTACCTCCTGAGTCCTGGGTCAGAAATGGAAGTGCAAAGTCTCTCCTTGTGTTTGTGTGTGGATGTTATTTTTAATGATTATGATTCACAATCTCTTTTCTTGTTCCTCATGATTTTCAGTTAAGGGGGGAAATGGTGAAAACACACACACACACACCAACCAAAACACAAAGGTTTTTCAGAAATTTTATCCGAAACTCTGGGATGGAATTAGGTATGCAGATTTCTGCAACATCCCTTAGGGGGCTGAGCTTACTGTGCATACTTTAAAATAAGAGGAAATTTTTCACTACTTTAAAATTGTACCAGAAAAGCATACAGATAAGAAGATAACTAGATTGTGGGGAAGCCCACAATATTTGGTAAGAATGCTCAAGTTTGGGAAAGTTTAGCTGAAATAACAATTTATGAGTAGAGTAGAATATTAGTTGGGAGTTGGCTATAGAATTACCCATAGATTGAAGGGCTTTGGGGAGTAAGGAGAAGGATGAAGTTTGTACTCAGGATATGGAAAAGGATTCAGTAAAGCTAGGAGTCCTATGTGCTCAGAGTTTAATGTCCTAACCAGCCCCACAGTACCTAAGGCATGACCAGTAAGTAGAACCAAGAGATTCCATTCAGCAAAAGCAGACAGAAAAACAAATCCCTTTTCTTTGTTTGTCCTGGTTGAAAACCAAACACGGTAGTCATCTGAACAAATTCCAGTGTTGAGGCCAAGAAGGGAGGGTAAAAATGCAGGCAGCTTCTGACCACGGGGGAAATCACTCCAAAGGCTCTTCAATGCCATTGTCCAACACTGTGCTCTGGAATGCTCACGGGTATCCTTGCATCGCCCCTGATTCCAGCACACAGGACACTCTTTACCCTCCCAAATGTCAGCTAGCAAGACTAGGCATACCTGTCTGGAACTGAGCATCCGGAACCACTGTGTGCATCACAGGTGATTTCCAGCGGTTGTGGGAAAGCAATGAATGAAGAGAAAGTATTAGGCCTTGACAAGGCTTAGCATCTAGGGGAGGAGGGGGAGAAGTAGGGAGAAGATCCTAAAGGTCAAATGCAATGTCTCCCATTGTTCATGTACCTTTTAAAAAAAAAACAATTCCATTTGATCCACTAATAGCTTTATAAAACTTTGACCTTCTGCAAAAACGAGGAAACTAAAATTAGAGCCTTGCCTGTAGCTTAGATGCTTTGCAAACATGGCACCGCAGCGAGGCAATCTAGATAGGGCGCCAAACCAAAGCAGAGCCCAAGGTGGGAATTTTGTGCCATTAACACAAAAGGTTAGGGGGCCAGGTTGAATTTGGGCAAAATCAGATAGGATCTTGAGCCCAGAGCATTTTCTAACAGTGAATTTCAATAAGAAGTTTTGGGAAATACCTCAGTCTTGTATTGGACTCAGGGCAACAATCTACTGGGTTTTTTTCCAAAGAAGTCCTATGAAAACGGAATCAATTCCCCTGCTCTAATAATTTTTCCCACATCCCCTCTTGGACCATCCTACCTACACCAGTGCTCCAGTCCTCTGTTAGAAAAAAATTAACCATGTCATTTAAACACTTTAAAGGCTGTCCTACTATCTACTAAATCAAGTGCACATTCCTTTGCCTAGTTATTTAAAAAGCCTACATAATTTAGCCCCACCCCACATATGCACCAGTGCTCTCCCACACATACCCTCTCATTTAGTCAGGCTAGCCCTCTCGCTGTCCCCAGATAGCTTACTCATTCCTGCCTTTGCATTTTAATATCAGTATTCTTCATCCTAAACCTGGACTCTAAATTCACTCTTCCTCTTTAACAATCCCCAAAATGCCCTACCTTTGGAATTTTTTAAAACTATTTCAATTTTTCCCTTTCCCAACTCCAAGTAATTATCAAGTCATAGATAGATAGAGATAGATATTGTATATATAGAGATATAGCCTCCCCAACTATACTGTAAGCTACCATTTTGGACTTCAAAATTAAAAACTTTTGTGCATCAAAGGACACTTTCAGAGAGTGAAAAGACAAGCCACAGAATGCAAGAAAATATAAGCAAATCATATATCTGATAAGGGTTTAATATCCAAGACATAAAAAGAACTCCTATAACTTAAAAACAAAAACAAAAAGCCCAATTCAAAAATGGATAAACTACTTGAAGAGACATTTCTCCAAAAAAGATATGGTCAGTAAGCACATTAAAAGATACTCAACATTATTAGTCATTAAGGAAATGCAAATGAAAACTATAATGACATACCACTTCTTGCCCATTAGGATGACTATTGTAAAAAAGAAAGAAAGAAGAGTGTTGGTGAGGATATAGAGAAATTGGAAACCTCCTTAGAAGCTGGGCCCTTGTTGGGTGACTCTGTTGATTGGAGCATTGTACTGCGCACCAAAAGGTTGCAGGTTTGATTACTTACTGGTTGGGATGCAACCAACTGATGTACTCTCTCTCTCTCTCTCTCTCTTTCAACATATCCTTCCTCAGGTGAGGATTTTAAAAAATATGAATTGGAAGCCGAAGAGTTAGGTGACCTCATCAGAGATCCCCTTGGTCTCTTCCCCTGAAATTTCAACAAGTGGAACAGCTATAACTCAACAAAGAATTCTCTGCTCAACATTCAGGTACTCCTGAGAGATCTGGTGTTTTCTAAAGAAAACTTTTCTATCTAGAGTTAAAAATTTTTTTCTAACCAATTATCCTCATGGAATTTACAAATAATTATTTCTTTGACTATTTTTTGGGGAAAAAAGCATTTGGATACATATAAATAAATAAATTATAATTTCTTTTCAATATAATAAATGAGTGCGTTAAAGTTAAAAAAATAATTAGAAGCTGGTGCAAATATAAAATGAATGTAGCTGCTGTAAAAAAGAGTATGGCAGTTCCTCAAAAAGTTAAACATAGGGTTCTCATGTGATTCAGCAATTCTACTCGTGGGTATATATCTGAAAGAACTGAAAGCAGAGACTTAAATAGATACTTGTACGCCAATGTTCATAGCAACAGTATTCACAATAGTCAAAAGTTAAAGACAACTTACGTGTCCATCAACAGATGAAAGGGTAAGCAAAATGTTGAATATACATACAAGAAAAATTATTCAGCCTTAAAAAGGAGGGAAATTCTGATACATGCTGCAACATGGATGAAACTTGAATACATTATACTAACTGAAATAAGCCAGACACAAAACATCATATTCTACTTAAATGAGGTGCCTACAATAGGCAAATTCATAGACAGAAAGTAGAATGATGGTTGCTGTTATGCCCAGATTTCGTGATCCCCAAAGACCACCAGGGAGCCGAGTCCAATGCAATAGCAAAGAGCCTTTGTTCGAGCTAGCCAGGTGACTGCTCTGCCATTCTCCACACAGGGAGTCCAGAGAGCAGCCGCCCCTACCCTTTGTGCAGGACCACTTTTAAGCACATTAACCTCATCCTGTTTTTTCAGAGCAGGCAATTTAAGACAAAACAGTTTTTCCCAAGCAACGTCAGGATCATGCCATTGACGACCATGTTATTCACAGGGTCATCCTGTTCTTCAGAAAGCTGACAGTGTTCTATGAAAAAGAAGGCCTACGTGCTGGGAAGGGGCCATGAGACCGTATTTCAAGGCCTGGCCTGGTGTCAGCACTGACAACTCTATCTGGGGCATAGTCCACGGCCTCTCTGGAATGGGCAAAAATTCCCACTCTCCAACAGTTGCCAGGAGCTGGGGGGAGGTCAAAATGGGAAGTTATTCTTTAATGGATATGGAATTTCTGTTTGGGATGACGAAAACATTCTGGAAATAGTGATGATTGTACAACATTCTGGTAGTAGTGATGATTGTACAACATTATTAATGTACTTAATGCCACTGAATTATATACTTAAATGTGGTTAAAATGTAAATTTTGTGATACAGATATTTTACCTCAATAATTAAAAAAAAAAAGAAATAGAATCTGAATCCAATCATGAGGAAATAATCAGATAAATTCAAATTGTGGGTCATTCTGCAAAACGACTGATCTGCAGTCTTCACAAGCATCAAGATGAGGAAAGGACAAAAGTGGGGATTAGGGTACTGTTATAGAGTAAAAGAGATTGAAGAGACAGGACACCCAAATACAGTGAATAATCCTTGATTTTATTTCAATTTTAAAAAAGGAGAAGGGTCTAGAAAGCATTGTTGTGTAGATAATTGGGAAAAGTTAATACAGTCTATCAATGTTCAATTTCTTTCAAGGTAGGAAATTACCACTCTTAGAAGATATATGTTGAAGTTTTTAGATACCAGTATATGTAGACGTTATATCTAATGTCTGCAACTGACTTTCAAATAGGTTGGATAGGGTGGGAATGTATAATACAGAAAGATACAGTAAATAAATATAGCAATATTGATTAATGTAGGTGAAGAGTTTAAAGACATTCTACTAGTCTTTCTGTTCTTCTGTATTGGAAAATAAAAAGTTAGAAGAAAAAATGGAATATTCATTTTGGTTCCCAAAGATGAGGGGAACATTGACTTTCTGTGACCTCTGTGAGCAAACTGTTGGTCTGTTTGCCACCTTGGGACATCCTGTTTTACTGAACTCACACCCCAGGGTTGTCAGAAGGAGCTGAGAGCTGATAACTTGGCGGTGATTTGGGTGAGGCATATTGTCTATGCCACTTCAGGATCTATTGTGTCGTGTTCTTGTGTGTATCAAAGTTTTAAGCCCCCAAGGTTAGGTTCATGTCTCACTTTTCTTATAATCCTCCCTCCCCCAACATCCCAATCCCATGCATGCTTTATACAGAGTTAAATGCAGAGTAATAGTAAGTATCCAGTAAATATTTTTCTATTATTGACTATCCCATCAGTATAGAAAGGCATATATAGAAGTATAAGAGGTCAAGGATGGGGTCAAAAGGTTTATCTCCAGCTAAGTTATTAAAATGCTGCTGGGTAGCACCTTGCAGAAGGAATGTCAAGTGTGGGCTTTGACACAATCTAATTCTCTATGGCAACCAGGTGTTACTGACTTAGGTGGTGACTAGTACTTAGGGGTGGAGTAAAAGAAATACAGCCTTGGCAAAAGCTTATGAATACCTAAGCACAGAATGTTCCCAGCTTGGCCCTGTGGTACAACTGCTCTCACAACCCTGTGAATTCTTCCCAAGGAAGCAAGGTCAAACAATGGTCTGTGGACCTCCAAAAAGAGAGCACCCATTTTGGCTCCTTGAGCAGGGTCACTATGCTTTGAGGGATCTGCACCACCGGGGATTCAGAGGGAACAACACCAGCCTTTACCAGAAGATGGAGGTGTGAACACTCTCCACAGCTTTAGAAGGAAGGTGCTGCCCACGTGCTTAGCAAGTTACAGAACACCTAGGCCTGCTGCATTCCGCCTCCAGCTGAGACACACTGTGCTGTGTTGCAGCTTGTTAAGGGAGTGTAACTTGTCCTTGTCTTGAGCAATTTTTCAAGAGGCTGGAAAAATTAATGGGTAAGTTTGTTCTTGTCTCAGATAGGCCTTCCGGGATGCAGACCCTCAGCTCCATTGTTATGTACAATGTGTTATTTCCTATTAAATCACTAGCATTGACACTTAGTTTTAAATTCAATTTACTACTTTGTGAAATACCTTCTTGTACTGGTCTCTGATTATTTCATTTAAGTTCCAAATTCCCCCACAAAGTTACAAGCTTCTTGGGGAACCATGCTCTATGTAAATATGCTTTGCCACCTCTGTTTCCTCCCACATCCTGTACTGTACACAATAACTATAAGGGATGTGTAAACAATCTACTGTATATCCATATTATGTAATACTATGTAGCAGTTAAAAGAATGAGGTGGAGCTACATATTCTGATATGGAAAGATTTCCAATTCATATGATGGTGTCAAAAAACAAAACAAAACAGTAATCAGGCACAGTATGAAAGCCTTTATGTAGAAGGGACTAGTAGAAGAAACAAGGGCTTGATCTATATACCTATATTTCTTTCTTCATACATACCCCTAGTCACAGACATCGTTATAACTAGTATAATAGGACTCAGTAATTTCCTGTATTTTTCTTTTCAAAAGGAATTGTTAATATTAAACAATATGTATAAGGCAGTTAGCATAGGACTTGCTGCAATAAGTCACAATTGACATAGTACTTATATGGGGCAGGCATTGTTCTTAGTGCTTTACAGAAATTAATTCATGTCACCCTCATAATAGTACTATAGGAAACTGAGGCACTTCCAACTGAAGTAATTTGCCTCTGGTTAGACAGTACAGCCAGGAAATGGAAGACCCAGTATTCAAGCCCATGCAATCTAACTCCAGTACCTGTATTCTTTTTTTATTTTTTGTGGAATTTATTGGGGTCACATTAGTTCAGAAAACTATACAGGTTTCGAGTGTACAATTTAACAAAACATCATCTGCACACTTCATAGTGCTCCCATCATCCCAAGCAGACTCGTTCCATCCCCCATTCTCTCTCCTTTTGCCCCCCTTCACCTACCCCACAGTGCCTGTATTGTTAACCCCTATGCTGAAGTTGTTCAATAAATGTGACCCTTTCCCTACCACTCTCCTCCCTTCTCTGTGTTTCTACATATTCCATATACCTCAATGATGGCACTCAGAAAATTGTGTAAGAATTCACTGAAAAGAAATAAAAATCAATTCCTCACCCCAAACTATTGCTTCATCTCTGGATTGGAAGGTCTGAGGTACCTAGAAAGAGATACTGATGCCTATTGGAAACTATGTGTGGGTTGTCACTTTGAGATCTTGACCATTTGCGGTGACTTTCTGTAGAGGGCCGCCTGGGAAGGCACATGGGCATTTCTTTAATTATCGTCAGCTGAACTCAGGGCAATAGGCAGAGCCACGCCCTGGGAACATGCTTCCCCAATGAGGCTGGACATGTTATCAGTTTGGCCTTCATGTCAGCCCAGGTGTCGGCAGGGGTGGGTCTAGATATGTAAATCCAGTCAAGCACCAGGAATGCTAGGGCCTGCTCAAGAATGCAAATAAGCTCCTTTGGTCCTAAGTTTCTGGTGAAACCCCCTGGTATTTGGGTGTGTAAAATAAACTTGCTGCTTCGGCTCTGGGTTCCTGTCCCTCCATCAGAGGAGGCAGCGGTTCCACCCGTCTCCCAGCTTTCTCTATCTTTGTGTCTGGTCTCTTTCTTTTATTTCTTAATCCCCAGCTCCTCTACTCAGGAACTGGACCCCCTCTCTTTCCGCGCTGGGCATGGAAAAGAAACACTTACACTTTCTTTAATCATGTAATATACATGGATTACCCAAGTGCCTCCTGAGGATGGTTTTAGCTCCAACTGTGGATCATCATATCAAGTAGAACCTCAGCCTAATGTACAGACAAGGCTGAGGATGGTTCAGATGTAATGAATCCTATGTGATCAAAGATGGGGGTAGATCTGGTAACTTTCTGAGAATTCTTGGTAGGTGTAAGGTTCCTAGGACTCTGATTCTTGGCTCCTCAAAGCCCTGGGGCACTCTGTTGACTAATGAGTTTGCCAACCACTGCCTTAAGGAAAAACACTTAAAAAACATTTCAATAATGTACTAATGTCTTTAACCTGAAGTCAAAACTTCTAGGTAAGGGTAACGCCTTACTCGGAGCCGCAGTTTGCCGACCACTGCCCTACGGCATTACAATTGATGCTGCCCTGAAAGCAAATTCAGAGGCTTTGCCCCAGGCCCGGAGACTGCATCACATTTAGTGCTGTTCCTGATTAAATCAGCATGCCTCAAATTTGCCAGAACTATTGTCACAGCAATATGTATCCCCAGTTCACACATGGAATGTTTGCTCTCTGGCAGCCAAATGCACTTGGAACTGGCAGTGATGATCTCATAAAGCAGGAAAGCTGAGCAGTTGGTCAGATGATTAACACATTATTGAGATGGAGGAGCTGAGCATCACTAATGAAAACATCTGGGCATTGCAGAATCAGGAATTTTCCCAACTTGGGGCAACCTAGGAGCCATTAAATCCAACCTCCTTATCTTACAAATGTGGAAATTGAAGTTTTATTTTTGTTGTTAATCTTCACCTGAGGATATTTTTTCCATTGATTTTTAGGGAGTGGAAGGGAAGAGGAGAGACAGAGAAACACCGATATGAGAGAAACACATCGATTGGTTGCCTCCCACAAGCACTGGGGATTGAGCCTGCAACCCAACCCAGGTACATGCCCTTGACTGAAATCGAACCTGTGGCCCTTCAGTCTCCACTGAGCCAAACCCACTAAGGTGAAACTGATGCTTTAAAATAGGGTAAATATCAGAGCTTCTGGCCTGAGAAAAATTAAAGTATAGTTCTTCTAATACAACATAAGCTGGATGAACAGCACTGTGGCTGCTGAGACCTCCTTTTCAAAGGCTTCAAGACCTTCATTAACTAAGCTCAAGGACTTGGTAACTTTTATTTCTCTTCTCCATATAACAGTATTTTTTAAATTATTTTTAAAAATATATTTTTATTGATTTCAGAGAGGAAGGGAGAGGGAGAGAGAGAAACATCAATGATGAGAGAGAATCATTGATTGGCTGCCTCCTGCATGCCCCCAAATAGGGATTGAGCCTGCAACCCGGGCATGTGTCCTTTACCAGAATCTAAGCCAGGACCCTTCAGTCCACAGGCTGATGCTCTATTCACTGAGCCAAACCTGCTAGGGCTAACAGTATTTTTTTTTAAATGTCCAGTTTGTATTGTTGACTCATATGTGAATGGAGAGTCATACTGCCCCAGCCCATTATGGCTCCAATGCTGCAGACTTCTCCCCACTGCAGTACCAGAAGGAGGGCTGTAGGTTGGAGATGGGAGTAAGAGATGATCTTCACAAACTGTTGCATACCATGTCTAAGGATCTTAAGGTTTGGGTCCTGGAGGTGGTTTTCAGGCTTTTCTCTTATGTATTTAGGTTTACTAGGTAGAATTATTTGACAAATTGCTTGTAACTATTTTTAAATAATAAAAACCAGACATTGCCTTACTGATGTCTCATCAAAATGAAAACCCTGTCTTGCATGTGTATAATGCTCTCTGGTTTTCAAAGTTACCACTTACGCTTTCTTAAATAGTCCTACCCCTTCACTGATAAGGGGTGTTCTGGGGACATGGGATGTGCCTGTTCTGTGAGGCAGGTAAGTTAGGATTTGGGAGATTGTAGTCCTTCTCAAGCACCCTGAGCACATGAAAGTAACTGCACTGAGTTGCTCCCTGTATCACTTTCTCTTTCTCTAGATTGATATTTATGACTGGTTTGTAGGTGAGTTCCAATTGGTGAGACCTTGAAAGAATAGAATGCCTTGTTTTTTCTCTTCAGAGTTTACCATTTGAAATCTTACATTTGCAACACATGGATAAACCTAAAAGGGTGTCAAAGGATCAGGAGGATGGAAGGAGGAATGTGCCTCAAGCTAGAATGCTCCGCGCAGGAAAGAATTCCAGATCACTAGCTTGGCTTAGATCCCTGTGCTAAAGAAACAGGTTCCAAGGGAAATCTTTCTAATATTGCCCTAGTCTGGTCCCCAAAAATGTCTTTGATGTGTTCAAAGAGAAAACTACAGGTTCAAAATGAAGTCATTTGTACTAAAGCACATGACATTGACCCTGGATTTAGTACCTGACTTAACTGCAGTTTTAACCTTCTCCAGGAATGTAATCTTGTTATCAATCTGGAATTTTCTGGTCAGTACCAAGGAGGTGATTTGTCATATGGGCCCCTCTCCACCCTACCCCTCAAGGAAATTGAGGCAATCGGCCTGATGAGACATGTCCTTTCCCATAAGGGAAAGTAATGAAACAATCTTTCTTTTCTTTTGTTAATAACTTTCTTTTTTAAATTTTATTTTTTCAATTACAGTTTACATTCGATATTATTTTGCATTAGTTTCAGGTGTACAGCATAGTGGTTAGACAATAATATACTTTACAAAGTGTTCCCCTCCTGCCTGCTCCAGTATTTCCAGTACCCACCTGGCACCATACATAGTTATTACAGCATTTTTGACTATATTCCCTATGCTGTACTTTACATCCCTGTGACCATTTTGTGACTACCCATTTGTACTTCTTCATCTCTTTACCTTTTTCACCCAGTCCCTCAAACCCCCTTCCCTCTGGCAACCATCAGTCTATGATGTCTATGAGTCTCTTTCAATTTTGTGTGTTCATTTATTTCATTTTTTTAGATTCAACATATAAGTGAAATCATATGGTATTTGTCTTTCTCTGACTAACTTATTTCACTTAGCATACTCTTTAGGTCCATCCATGCTGTCACAAATGGTAAGATTTCATTTTTTTAATGGCCCAGTAACATTCCATTGTATATGCATACAACTTTTTTATCTACTCTTCTATTGGGCACTTGGGTTGCTTCCATATTTTGCCTATTGTAAACAATGCTGCAATGAACATAGGCGTGCACCCATTTTTTTGAATTAATATTTTATATATATGGAATCATGGGGTTGTTAGGGGCAGAAACAGAAAAGTAGAAACCAGCTATAGTTAGAAGAAATTGTTTTATTTTGATTATTTATTTTTAAATCTTTATTGTTGAAAGTATTACATACTATACTTTCCCCATTGACCTCTCCCAGTCTGCTCCCACCCCCACCCCAGGCCTTCACCACCCTATTGTCTGTGTCCATGGGATATGCATATATGCATACAAGTTCATTGTTTGATCTCTTCCCATTCCCCCACCCTCCCCTTTATTCTGATTAAAGGAAGCATATTCTGATCTGGCTGGGAGTTGTGCTCTGGGACCTGAGAGTTAACTTTGGAATGTGGTCCATTCTGTGAGATCCTCCCTCCCCCCAACTGGTGGGCGGAGTTATGACATCCCGGGACATTGAACCACCAATCAGCGCACGCTGAGTGCCCTGGGGCCCACCCCTTCCCATTCCGCCCTGGGCCCAATCCCTTCCTGTTCCTTCCCTTAAAAATGACACTCCACCCATGCTCGCGTACTGTATTTTCCCTTCTCCAGGGAGCAGTCAGGCTGGGCCCCTTCTTCTCCTCCCCCCGCTCGCCCCCCCCCCCACCCCTAAGGAATAAGCCTCCCTTTGAATGTATCTTGGTTTCTGACTCCCGTTTTCTGCGCCTCAAACCTTACACATTCTCCTTAACCTAGAACTGCCTTTTATGGAGAGATTAACAACCTTGTCCCAGCCCACAGTGCATGTAATCTGTAACCATTCTACCAATTTTTTATTTCCTTTGCATACCCATTTTTATTTCTTTTGTCTACTTCCTCGTGCCTGTAATACCCATTCTTATTCCTTTACCTACATTCCCATGTAATCTTTGTCCTTCTACCCAATATAAGCAGCTGGTTTATGGGGGTTGCAGAGTAGATTTTTGTAGATGACCTGCTGCTCTCCTATACTACTGACATTATTGGAATAAACTTTCATATATTATTCTACTCTGTCTCTGCTTAATTGACTCAAGTAGTGACAGGCAGCCAAACTCATTGGTTGTTGGGTTTCAGGGTCACAAGACAGTACCATTTTAAAATGTTTGAGGACCCTCCACCGTGGCTGCACTAATCCACATTCTCACCAACAGTGCACCAAGGCTCCTCCTCCACATTCTCACCAACACTTGCTGTTTGTGAATTTATTGATGATAGGCATTCTGACAGATGTGAGGTGACATATTGCCATGTCCTTAATCTGTATTCCTTTGACCATAATAACTTTCTTGTCCCCACCCAGCTTCTGCCTATGAAAACCTTCCATATTGTATGCTCAGCTCTACTTGCTGGACAGCATGCTACCACGAATCACTCAGTAAAGCCAATTAGATCTTCAAATTTACTCGATCGAATTTTTTTCTTTAACAGAAAACAATGTGGCTCTAGGGTAGAATTTAGCTGACCACCACATTCTACAACATAGACTATGGCAGGATTAAAGTGCCCAATTAGTCAGACAGCATAGGACGTGAATCCCAGTTAAACCACTTACAATAAAATAGCTGTGTCATTCAGCAACTTGGTTTTTCTTAACGTCAAGTAGTCTCACCTGTAAAATGGGGTTAATGATACAGTTGACCTAAAATACCAGAAAAAAAACGTATGTGTAAAGTGCCTATTTGATATAAGGCAAGTGCTCAGAAAGTGGTAGCTATTATTATTAATAACATAAGGAAAGCCTAGGGGAAACTAAGCAGGAAACCAAAGGCTGCTCTGAGAAGAAGGAACCGAAATAGTTCTGACTGGGCTCCACCCACCCCCGTTAGCAAGTCCGCTCCCGGAGAGGGTGCGGGGCAAGGCAGGAAGAGGCCTCTGCCCTCCCACAACCCGAAGCCAGCCCGACTGCACTGAGACAAAGGCTGAACTGAGCTGGTAGGTGGGAGGGGGTGGTTTTGCTGTAGAAAAGGACTGCGCTCCATCTTCAGTAAGGGAAGGAAGAGATAAAGCCACGTTACAAAAGCTCAAGGCCAGACGCACGACCGGCCCCAGGGCCGGATGGGGGAAGGGTACCCTCAGGCCTGTTTCCCCTCAGCCCGAGTCAGCTGATTTTGTGTTCCTGGTCCGGGCCCTCCAGCTACAGCTCCGCGCGCCCCGCCCCTGGGCCCCGCGCGCCCCGCCCGGTCTCCTCCCAGCCAATCAGCCGCTGCCTGAACGCTCAGCCTTTTCCGCGGGGCTCTCGCCGGCATTTCCGGGGCCAGTTTGGGCTGGGGGGAGGGGGGAGAGGGGCAGGGGGGAAGCCAGCGCTCCCGTGTTTGCCTTCAGGAGACAGACTTCTTATGAAAAGAATATTCATATATCCACGAAGGTGTCTGCCAGGGAATGCATCACTTAAGCACAGGCAGGCTGCCCGAGGTTCACCGTGGCCGCACTGTGTAGGGTCTGTTCAGGAGCTTTCAGAACATCCATCATAGGTTGTTTAGGGCTCTGAAAAACAGTGTCTTTTTCTTCCCTTCAAAACCACCCCACCTGTGCCCCTAACTGACCCCGTCCCTTCCAGCTTGCTCACGGACACGATTGCTGCCTATCTCAGCCTCCCAGCCCAGATTGGGGAGGGGAGGGAGAGTGGTACTTGTAAGAAGAAATGGTTCACAGTGTAGAAATTCCAGCCCTCAAGCCTAAATCCACCCAGCTGCTAAACGGTGCACGAACTAGGCAAAGGGAGAAAGGGACACGTGATTCTTCCCCTTCTCTGTGCCTGGAACTTTACTTTTGTCCTCGCAATCCTCACAAGAACACTGTAGGGAGGTATATCCTTATTCAAATTCTGGAAATGAGGAAACTAAGGCTCTGAGAGATTAAGAATTTTATAGCTACTGAGGATCTGGTTTGCCCTGAAGCCAAAGTTTTCTCTAAGTGAGGGGCTTGTACCTGGACACCAAGTAGTGTCTAGACTCAAACCTCCACGGTTCCCTTGTTTGCTTTGGGAGCAGACAGCAAAGGCAGTAGATACTTCCGAGAAAAGTTAAAGGCCTTCCCAGGCCATCTCACACCTGGATACAATCAGTTCACTGTTTAAGTAGAGACCATTTTGTCACTTTGAGGGGAAATCTTGAGTTACTGAAACATCATTCAGGTCGTAGAATAAATAGCACTTTCCTTGACCCACAAGTCTAGATCAGCTGACTCCTACAGGACTTGAGCATTCTCTTTCAGTAGCCTTTGCCACACCACATATTGCAGTTTCCTTACTTGTCTCCCTCTTGATGGAGGGAAGCTAACTGGGTGCAGAAACCCTGTTTTGACTGTAGCTTCAGCATTTAGTGGAAATGCCATGGCCCAGGTTCCAGGATGCCAGTGTTCACCCGGAACTCTGTGCATAAGCCGCTAACTAGAGTTTTGAAGTTAAAAGTAGGTGTGAAGGAAACCGGAGGGCAATGATAACAATGGTATCATTTATTGAGTGTTTATTATGTAACAGGCATTGTTCTAACTCAGCGATTTTCAACTGGTGTGCCACAAGAATTTTTAAAACATTGCAATACCTGACTATTTACTCAGGGACACTGACCTCTTTTCCTTTAGATTGACAAATAAAAATATGACAACAGCCAACACAACAATAGTCATCTCGTATGAAGGCCCTGTCTTGAACCATAAATATATATAGGTCATACAATAGAGTTGCATCTTATTGGTCAATGTGGCATAATAAAGTTGCGTCTGATTGGTTAATTCTTGGTACAGAAATCCTTATATACACATATAGGCTCCTGATTTTTTAAAGTCATGTTGAAGCAAAAGGGTAGGTAATCACATGTTTTGTAACTAAATCAAAATTATACCTATTTTTTTGCCCATTGGCCAAAAATAATATATTTTTTGTCATGCTGCAGAATGTTAGTAATTAGTTTATGTGTGCCATAAGTTGAAAAAGATTGAAAATCGCTGTTCTAAGTACTTTAGTGCAGCACTTAAATGTGCATTTGAATCACCTGTGGATCTTGTTAACCTGCAGATTCTAATTCAGTGTGACTGGGGAGGAGCCTGACAAGTTCCCAGGTATCATATTTTGTGTAGCAAGGCGTTGGTATACTAACTTATTTTATCTTTTTTTTTTTTTTAAATCCTCACTCGAGGATATTTTTCCATCGATTTGTAGAGAGAGTGGAAGAGAGAGAAATATGGATGTGAGAGAAACACATTGATTGGTTGCCTCCTGCATGAGCCCACCAGGGTCCAGGCCAGGGAGGAGCCTGCAACCAAGGTACATGCCCTTGACCAGAATTGAACCCGGGACCCTTCGGTCTGCAGGCCAATGCCCTATCCACTGGGCCAAACCGGCTAGGGCTTATTTTATCTTAACCATATGAAGTAGGTACTACTATTAACACTATCACTCCTATTTTATATACAAAGAAACTGAGAGGATAGGCTTCTATGAACTTAGGTCAAAATAAATAAATTTCTGAGCAATGAGGGAGGGGAGAATGGTATAATCAGGGCACTGCTATAGAAGGAGAAACAAAAGTCTTGGCAAAGACAACAGTATTTTCAAAAGGCTGGTATGCAGCAGAAGTGGGCAGGGGCCACATAGAGGGCTGTTTCACTCATTAGGCACCATATGTATAGTCCTTAGGACTGTGAGCTTTCCAAAGGCCCCAAATATTTGAGACCTGAAAAAAAATGATTGGTACCTACATGTGAAAAGCAAACATTTAAATTAATCATTCTAAATTGCAAATAATGAAAAACTCAAAATTTTTACATTAAAAATTTCACATTTGGGAGTGATATAGATATATTTTAATACATTTGATAAAAAATAGGGTAGGGCCTCTCAAGTCTAGGGCCTACCAAGGACAGGACAATCCGTGGCCACATTGGGTTTGGATATAATCTTCAGGGCAGCTCAGACCCAGTGACAGAAGCAGGAAGATGTTCTCTGTGGCTACAGTGAGAAGAATGGGTTGGAGGGAGGCTAGACTGAAGGCCCAGAAGCTAGAGACCAGATAGGCATTTATAGTTTTCCAGACTGCAAGACAATGTCCTCCTTGCCAAGATTAACATAAAATAATAGCATTATACAACCCAATTATTCTTTGATTTCTCAGGGACTCAATCTGACTCAGCATTCTAAATTTACTTATATTTGGGGGCAAGGATGTTTGCCAGCTACTTTGTCATTAAGGCCAGTGATGTGACAGTCTAGGGGAGGCCAGACAGCCATGAGTGCCAACCTCAGCTCTGCTACCTGCTAGCTGTGTGAGTTTGCATAAGTGATTTAACTGCTCTGAGTCTTGGATTCCTTATCTGTTAAATGATCATAATACACTAGAGGTCCGATGCACAAAATTCGTTCAAGGGGCTTGGCCCTTGCAGCCCTGGCTTCACCCAGAAGGTCGTCCGGACGGTCGTTCTGCTGTTCAGTCTAATTAGCATATTAGCTCTTTATTATGTAGGATTATGTAGGATTCCTCACAGAATTGAGATAAACTCTATATCCAGTGCTTCCCACAAAATAGATACATATAAATGGTAGTTATGATATGTGCCATTGATCTGAGACCTAGTTGAGTTTTCTTTAGGAGGGAACAGAGGGTGCAGTAAATAATTTAATCTTTTTATCAATGTTCTGAGGTAGAAATTGTTGTCCTCATTTTGCAGATAAGGAAACGGTCTCAGAGATGAGATCTCTCAGCTCAGTGAACTAGGAGGAGAAAGCAGGAAACTTGCAAGAACTGGGATTTTATGTTTATTCTGTTTTTGCATTCTCTCCAGGAGTCAACGTTGCCTGCTTCCACTACTCTTTGCTGGGCCCAAAACCTGTTCCCCATAGTCACAGCTTGGAGAGTACTGATGTCCAAGAGCACACCACTGAACACTCTCCTTGGGGCTCCAACCTCCATTTCCCTTTTCTCCCAGCCTTACCTAACTCCCTACCACCTTGCCCTTGCCCCATGATTTTCACCTTCTGGATTTCACTTACTATAGAGCTTGTCTCTTTGAGACTCAGACAGAACTGCCCTGGACTGGGCTGCCTTCCAAGGTACCTCCCTTTAAAGGGAATAGATAAGTAGGTCACATCAGGATGGTAGGGGAGGAGGCTGACTTCTTAGCGGAGGAGGAAAACTACTGCCAATCACATGGAGAATGGGAAACAAAATAACAGGGCTCTTTTCTGTCTCTCTTTCTCTCTCTCTCTCTCTCTCTCTCTCTCTCTCTCTCTCTCTCTCTCTCTCTCTCTCTGTCATCTCTTTCTATCTCTCTATTCCACACTTGCAGCCCTCTGATGGCGGCTATTGCTGTGAAAAGCGCTCATAGGCAATGCTGAATTCTGTGCTTTAGGAACACCAGTCGAAACCGTATGGAGCAGAAAGCTTGTCTGTCATTTGTTCCCCTCCCTTCCACCCTGCCTCCTCTTCAAGCCACCCCTACAACTGCCAGGAGAGGAGTAATCTCAGCAGAGGATTTGGAGCTTCTGTCCAGTTGACTGCTCCTCAAGGGCCTGAAAGCACAGAGATCTGTAGCTTGGAAGCTCCGTGGAGCTAGGAAGGTACTGGCTTCCAGTGATTGCTTGGAGTAGCCCAGGATCTGGTTAATACAGAGTCTGTCGTTGCAAGATTTCTGTTCCTCATCTTCACCCCTAACCCCCTTGAAGGTAATTCACAAGGAGTGTGGATGGGCATTAAATTGTGTATTACTCTGAGAACCAGAGAGACAGGGCGTGGCATTTTAGGTCCAACACCGCCAACTCCACCCTGCCCTGCTATCTATCCCTGGGGACTGAGTCCTGTTTGAATCATAACACTGGGCGGTCACACGTCTAGGAAACTGCAGCTGAAGGGGAAAGGTCCTGGCTGTGTGAATGAGACCAGCTTGTCTGTGTACAGATTAGGACTGAAAATGTGTATCCAGGCAGAGATCAGTCCCTGGACTCTGTGCCCAGGGCACAAGGCAGGCACACAAAAACAAAGACCAAAGCCTGATCCTTGAACCTGGGGGTCAACAACTCGGGTTCCCTGGATGGGGGTTGTGGAAACAGGGAGTTCACCTCTGGAGAGGCCCAGGGGTTTTCCATTCTCTTGGCATGGAGCCTGGTGAACTTGCAGCTCTGAGGCTCACTGTTCCAGGACGCTGGTAGTCCTTTCGCAGAGATCCTCTAGACGCAGACACAACTCTCCCACTGCTTGATGTTTCAGCACTGCCCCCTTCCCTCCTGACGCCTGTCCCCAAGGCCCTGGGCAGACTCTTTAGGAATACTACACCCCTCTGCTCTTTCTCTCCACCTCTGCAGAAAAGGAGTGCCCCCACACCCTGGGTATCTGTTCCCCTGTCTCCTGTGGGAAGGTCCCACTCTTGCCTGCAGTTGCTCCCCTCCCTCCCATGAAAAGCAGGGCTGGGTGACAGGAGAGAGACATCTTTCCCCAGTGGGGTAAGCCTAACATACCTCTTTTCCAGGCTGGAGTAATCCCAACCATCTCTCATCAGAGTGGGTGTAAATCATCACACACATGTAATAATGCAATAGCAGTTACTGCGGTGGTATCTCGCCTTGAAACAAGAAGTTTAGATTTGTGAGGCTTAGTTAGATCCTTTGTGCTCTCGAAAAGTGCCTGGCAACTACTCCTCTGGATGAGGCCTATGCCAGGACTATGTTGTGTGTGTGTGGGGGGGGGGGGGGGGGGAGGAGGAGGGGCCTGCATTACTCCAGGTCTGGTGCAAGTGCTACCTCTTGGCTTATCTAGAGTTAACTAGGAGAAAGAAGGTCAGTCTTGGAGCCTCCATGTCCTCCTGCATCAATTAGCCATATATTACGCAGTGGTTCTGAAACTTCAGTGTGCATCAGAATCATCAGGGGGCTTGTTAAAATACAGGTTGCTGGGCCCCATCCCCAGGGTTTCTGATTCAGTAGGTCTAGACTGGGGACAGAGCATTTGCATTTCTAACAAGCTCCCACATGATGGGCTACTGCTGCTCCAGGGACCACATTTGGAAACCACTGAGCTAAAGCAACAAAAAGAAAATCTAGGTTTGAGTCCTAGTCCTGTCACTTTTCTGCTCTGTGATCTCATATTTGACTTCTCAGCTTCAGTTTCTCACCCATTGGAGGTGGAGTAATGACCATTGCGTAGTTGGGAGGATTAGATTACATCTTGTATTTGAAAGATGCTTTCACTGTGCATAACAAATTGAATATATGAACTTGTCAACAAACACAGTGTTTATTGAGTAGTTTATTGTCCATTGGGTGCTCTGTTCCAGCAGTCGCCAACCTGTGATCCGTGGACCACTGGTGGTCTGTGAGGTCCAAAAGGTTGGCGACTGCTGCTCTGCTCAATGTCATGGCTAACTTTGGGCAGATCATATGGGATTCTAAGGCCCAATTAAACACCACACATTTCTGGACCTGTTTTCTCCTCTATCAAACAATGCCTTTGGTCTGTGAGACTAATGTCCCTTCTAAGTCCCATTTACAAGTCCAAATCTGGGAGGGGCACTAGATCTTGGGAGGCACAGCCAGATTTTTTATTACTTGTTCACCTCTTTCCAGGACCTCCACCTGAGAGCCCAGGTGCTTCTGCAGAGCAGAGTCACTGGTCAGTTCCTCTAAGGAGAGTAACATAGCCCTCAAGGACCATCATGATCTGGTTCCTTCCTACCCTTATAATCATATTTCCCACGGTTTCTCCTCCATTCACCTTATCAATCTAGACAAATTGGATTATTTATTCTTTTCCAAATATGCCCTATGTTTTTTCTGTTTCCAGCTTTTGTTCACACTGTTCTCACCACTAGAATACTTCCACGACTCAAAGTCCTATTCATCCTTCAAAGTTCACTCGGTGCCTATCTCCTCCAAGAAATCATCCCAAATCCTTCTTCCTTTTTTTATTTTGTTACTCCTCACCCAAGGATATTTTTTCTATTGATTTTTAGAGAGTGGAAGGATGGGAGGGGACGGGGGCGGGGAAGGGGGAGAGAAAGAGAGATTGATTGCTTCCCATACCCGCCCTGATTGGGGGCCAGGGATTGAACCTGCAACCGACGTATGTGCCCTTGACCTGGAATTGAACCTGCAACCCTTTGGTGTAGGGGTCGAAGCTCTAACCATTTAGCCACATCAGCCAGGGCCCAAATCCTTCTATCATCTGTCTGTCCATCTAGCTGGCTAGCTATCATCTTATGTATCTACTTAATACAAGTACTTTTTGTAGTTTTATTTAGGTGGTAGTAAGACATGTTACTGAAGTTGTCAGATACAAGATCTAACTAAATCAAGGATCCACCTCAGCTCCTTCTACTTGTGTCAGATATTGTACCTTTGAAGGGGCTATATAAAAACTCAGTGGTCTGAAGTTTTGTCCCAGGATGTAACATTTCTAAAGTTTGTTCTTGGAACATATTCAGATATGAAACACTTAAAAGGAGTGCCTACTTAAAAAAAAAAAAATTCATCAGCTGTCTATTTTCTATGGTAATTAGAGGGAATAAATATATATATGTGTGTATATATGCCTTTAGGGCCCATGTCCAGAAATATATTCATTTGCATATAGGCACATCTGCTTCTCTAATTTTCTTTTTGAAACTACAGGTTTTTCTTTTCTATTCTAAATATAATATATGGGTTGGGAGAAAATGTGTAGTGGAAATAAAAAATAAAAGTGAAAGAAAAAAATGTCACTCATAATCCAGAAATAATCAGTCTTGACATTTTGGTGTATTTCTTGTGAACAGTTTTCTTGCATGTGTTTATTGTATATGCCTTTTTTTTTTTTTTAAATTGGGATCAGATGTTTATACAATTATGTATCCTATTTTTAAAAAAATATTTTTTTATTGATTTCAGAGAGGAAGGGAGAGGGAGAGAGAGATAGAACCATCAATCATGAGAGAGAATCATTGACCTGCTGCCTCCTGCAGGCCCCACACTGGGGATCAAGCCTGCAACCTGGGCATGTGCCTGACCGGGAATCAAACGATGGCCTCCTGGTTCATAAATTGAAGCTCAATCACTGAGCCACGCTGGCTGGGCTATCTATCCTCCTTTTTTGACTTAACACATACTTAGTATTTTGGTATTCCTTTAAATATTCTTCCCATACATTGTAGAAATTATTTCATGATATCTGTTTACAGATGTACCAAAATTTATTTAACCATTCCTTTATGTTGGACACTCCAATTTTTGGCTATAAATCATATTCCAAAAACATCCTTGTATAACTGAATACATCTCTGATTATTTTCTTGGGCTGTTTCTAGAAGTGGGATTACTAGGTCATTTTTAAGTCTCTTGTTACATATTACCAAATTGTTTTCTGGAATTTCCATTTGAAAATACTTCCAGAATATTTTATCTATAGCTCTCCTTTTACTCATAAGTAAGTTTTACCTCCACTCTAGTTGCATTCCATTTCTTTCTTGCTGTACTTCCTTAACCCTTTCTACATTGAATTTACATGCAGTATGTACAAGTCTTAGTTCCTCCACTAGGGAACCATCTCTGACCATCTTCACATCTCCCTCAATATTCAGTTCAGGTAGAACAAAGGGCCAGAGGACTGAATCTACTTTGGCAACTAGTGAGCAGAAGCTCCCTTTTGGTAAGGAGCAAGGCAAGTGGCTTGAACTCGATAGTGAGCGGTGGGGTTGCAACACTGGTTGAAGGGGAAGCAAGGGATTTTCCTCAACCCTCATACATTCAGACTCTGGGAGCTGCGAAAAGATGGGAAACTAGTCGAGGCTAGAGTCTGGGAGAGAAGACTTAGCTCCCTGGCAGGGCAGGGGAAGGGCAGAAGCTTGGATGCCACAGCTACAGGAGAGGGGCAGTTTCAGGCATTCACCTGGGAGTGGAAACTTGCTTTGAGTACTGTGTGTCAATCTTTTTTACACCCAATTCTACCACTACTAACCATCACAGTCTCATAGGTTTTGACCTAGAGAAACACCTGCAACACTAATTATAGTGGCTTAATTTAATGTTTTTTAGATGAGAGTTTCCCAGACTTTAATTGTACCCTGTTTGTGATTTCAATGTAGTGAGAATAAAGCAGCAGTATGTACAGACATAGACCTGGGATTTATATCATCTAAGCCATCTACAGTCTGAACAGTGAAGACAGATAAAATTATTAAAATATTCAGAGTATGCCCACATCATTTACAATGTCTGCATAAGGAGTTAAAACATACCGTGCCACTTACTTTAGCCTCATCCTAACCAATAACATTTTTGAAATCACAGGTTTGATGGATTAGCTATGGTTTTGTAATACACATGAAAACTATAAAGATTACCATTACAATAAAAAAATGGTCAGTCATTGGTAATACTTATATTGCCCATTGGTGATACTGAATCATGTTTTTTGGAAAAAGTATTTTAACTAAACAGTTTCTTTGTATAATTGTGTAGATTTCTTCCACTTGATGGGCCTTCTAAGGTCAGGCATCATGGTTTATTTGCTACTTAGTAAGTGTTGAAGTATAGTAAACTTTTGTTCTTTCCTTGATTTGTTTTGTTTTGGTGATGGGATAGTGATCAATAGGAGTTAATTATTATACTTAAACATAAATGACCTCTCCTAGATCAAGATTATAAAGGGGAGAACAGTAATTATATGATAAAAAAAAAGTTTCCCTGGTTTAAATACTGTGCCATTATTGTTTGGATTTAGGCTTTAAGGTGTTCAGATTGGAAAACAGCAAATCATTAGCATATTTTCTACCTGTTCTTCTTGCAATAGATAACACATTTACAAGTTTAAGTTTGTCTTGGAGCTATAAAACAAAGCAACATTATTAGCTTATGCAAAAAACCAACCCACTATAATGACCTCATTAACTAAGATAACTTTCCCATACCTAGCAAGCATAGAGTGAGTCATTAATCAGTAACTATTAGTTGAATGAATGGATGAAATTGACTTAGCTACAGTCAATAGATTCTTACCACCCTTGGGAAACCATTAAAACACACACACACACACACACACACACACACACACACACACACACAGCCAAGCCAGTGTGGCTCAGTGGTTGACCTCACAGGAGGTCACAGTTCAATTTCCAGTCAGGGCACATTCCCAGGTTGCGGGCTTCATCCTCAGTGTAGGGGCGTGCAAGAGGCAGCCAATCAATGATTCTCTTTCATCATTGATGTTTCTAGCTCTCTCTCCCTTTCCCTTCCTCTCTGGAATCAATAAAAAAATATATTTTTAAAAAAAGAATAACACACAGAGGAAGAACTTTAGTACATCATGTTCTAGGGCCTTTTCTATGTCTTTCCTCTGGATTTCATGCAGCAGCTGCCTCGGGAAGAGAAGATAAAATCATGCTTCTAGAGAAAAGACACCTTGGCCTGTCCATAACCAAAGCTCTCCTTCTCAGAGGATGAAGGTGACTCAGTTTTTAAAGAGGATTCAAGACCTAATTTGATCCAGAACTGGAGGGGAAGTTGAAGAAACTAAGGATAACCTTCTGACTAACCAAATTTATAAATGATCAAAAGAAAGTATGAATAAGATACCAGAATAAAAGAGTATATTGGGAGAGAATAATTCTAATGAATAAGAGAAAGGTACCCCAACACTTTAGTTATCTGCCAGAGATAGAGACATTAATCAAGGTCTGGTCAGTAATTTCCTTGTCCTTAGCCCTGCCTTCCTCTTTCTTTCTGAACCTTTCAAGTGCAGAGCCTTTACCCTGCAACTCAGGATTGTTTAGTCCATCAGCACATAAAAAAACTAGTTCTTCAGAAACTGAAAATGAGCAATACTGTTTCCTTAGCTGCTATGACTCCAATGGAAGCAAGAACTTATGAAATATCAGAAGACCTGGGTTGGAGTCCTGACTCTGTCATGTTCTGGTTGAGTGACCTTATGCCTATTGGTTATCTAACTCATGGCTTCCTTACCTCATTCATTTAACAAGTATCTTCTGAGCAGTCACTGTGTACCAAGACTAGCTTTGGGCACTAGTGATAAAGCAATAAATAAAATAGATCCTGCTCTAACGGAGTTTATGTTCTAGTGAGATTATAATAAGTAATCAATAAACAATGTAACTTCAAGAAGTGAGCAGTACTGAGGGAGAAATAAAACAAATAATAAAGTCAAATTGGAAGGAGGGTTCCTATGGAGAGGGTTGGGGAGGGTCTCCTTGAGGCAGTAACATTTGAACCAAGACTTGAATGTTCTAGGAGGCAACCAAAGTAAAGAGAATTCCAGGCAGAGGGCCCAGCAAGCCCTGAGGTGGGTCCACGTTTGGGGCTGGATAAAAATCAAGGAAAATGACACTGGTATGTGGTTGTACTAGATCAACAGTTTTGACACAGTACTCCAAGTAATGCTAAAACTTCCCTGGTTGGGGAGGGAAGTGGGGGTCAGGGGCAGAGGCTCTACCAGGCGCCCACACTCTGTCCAACACACAGCAGCTCTTCCTGAATCTGAAGCTTATACTGGGGTGCTGCTTAAAATTTTGCCTGAAGAACATATTCTGTGACCAAAACTTCTTGATCTCAATAGTCCTTCCCTACTCTAGTTGTCAGACACTATGAGAATTTATCACACAGCCACTGTGATCCCTATAGAAGGGTTGACTCAAATCTCGTCAATAAATAGCGTCCAGAGTGCCTACTCCTAACGACCTGACTCTCCTGCACCCCATTCCCTCCCCTGCAGAGGTGGACTGAACCTCTGACACCCTGCAAGCCTGGCTCAGGTAGGGAGGGATGCATATCTCTGCCTCATCCTAGTGGACTATGCTGATGTTCTTGCACTGTCCGATGGAGACTCTGTCCTACACAGCAGAGCTTTGTGGCGAGAGCCAGGGAACGGCTCCGGTTTTTTCCAACCTGTAAAATGCAAAATTGGCCAGCTGCCTTTCTTCCTAACCCCAAAACTCATATCTTTCCTTGTCTCCAGAGAACTGTCCGGCAGCTCTCAAATAACTCTCTGCTGTCCTGGGGTTTTGGGAAAAGCAATGCGCAGAATGTGAAATCACTTTCTGGTAACGCGAATCTAATTAGCTCTTTGACTGACAAAAGGAAGCAGAGGCCAAGAGGGATTTTAACAATCTGTTTCTCACATCTTTGAAAACAAGTGAAGAACCCGGCAGGCAAATGGAGAGAAAGAGGAAATAAGGATATAGGACATTTGGAAAAGGGATAAGAAAGAGAATGGGGGAGGGGAGTGGGGGAGTAGAATATCAAGTGACCAATATATTAATCCTTTCTTCCCCCAACTTCACCCCAGCTCCCAGCTCTAGCCTCCTCTCTCTCAGAGAGAACTTACTTGAAGGTCGATGATTTCTCTTTCTGATTCCATCTTGCTTCCCTCAATTGCCTTCGCACGTACCGAGTGCCCGAACAGACTGCGTGGGCGATTCCAGGCTTTGCTGTCTGAGTCTCTACTGCTTCCTTTGGGTGGGAGAAAGCACACAGCTGGCAGGACAGACGTGCTATTCATCCATCTGATGTGGGATGCCTGTCTTAGCCTCAGCCCCTGGGAGAAGTGTACACATGCATACACGTGAGAGGGAGAGGGGGGAGAAGGGAGGAAGAGAGAGAGAGAGCGCGCACCCGTACTCTAATGGGCATGCGACACATTGATAGGTGGCCTTTTGAATCGGGGTGGCAGCATCATTTTCTCCAGTGGCTCCAATACCCCTCCAGTCCCGGGGGAGCCATCTGAGGTCACCCCGCTTGCTTTTAGTCAGGAACTTGAAAAACAACCTGAGGATACTGTCTGACTTCACAATGGTGGAGCTGAATAGGGTTCCTGAGTATGACCTCCAGCATTTACCCAAGACTCAGGCTTGTTATATCCTATGTCCCCTCTATCTTTAAAATATTTTTTAAATTGTAGTTTACCCAATGGGCCCCAAAGCATAAGGCTTATTCTACAAAGTAAATAAACAACACGTTGTTATTGACAGTTTGGCCTATGCTCTCTCATTTTCTCCCTTGATTAGCCAAAAAGAGAGCAGGAAAAGTTATGCCTTCAAATTCTGTTCATGCAAATAGTTGCATTTTCCCTGCTTTTAAAGTAAATCTACCAGGAATGAATCCTTTTTGGGGGAAGTTTTTCTTTCTGGTTTTTATCTCAGAGCCTCAAACTCCTGTGGCTTGTTCCTAAAGCTGGTTTTACACAGCAGCTTGTGTCTGTGTGGGGGTGGGCATGCCCCTGAGTGCATGGGGGGTGGTGTGTTAAAGGGGAGTAATCCAATTCGGAGTTTAAAGGTTGGGGGTGGGGTAGGGGGAGAGAAGCAAAGTCACAAATTTACTCTCACCACATCCAAATGTAAAAAAGGGGGGTAATTTCTATTAGATGATATAATGTCTTCCTAAGTCCCCACACTGCCGGACAAGTGGTGGATGTGGTGAGAGGAGGATGGCTATATTTCAGTGCAGACTCATTTAAGTTATAAACAGTTCAATTTTGATAGAATGGTCAGTCTTTCAGATTTCCACACCCATCTCCCCAAAGATGGCATTTAGAAGAAGGGTGTGGTTTATGTATGCTTGGTGATGGAGAGGTGATAGCTCTTGGATGTTCCCTGGGGCCTGTCTATCTCTGCGAGTTTCTGCTATGGAGCTGTGGGCTGCCCCCTGAATTGATGAGTGCTAAGGAGAGACTCACCCTGCTCTTGGGCCTCCTGCTGGCCTTGGTAGCTGATGTCTGGGGCCAGGATAACTCATGGTACATTCTCAGTCTGCTCCAGGGAGGCTCCCTTGTTGACTTTGCCCTATCTTGGTTCCCATAGTGATGTGGATCATCCTGAGATCTGCTGTGATTTGTATGTGCTCTATCCCAGTGGTACCAGCTCCATGGTCCGCCCCCCCTAAGATAATTCCCTCTGAAAATCTCCTACCAGACCTTCGGCTAATGCTCCTATTTCCCTTCAGGTACATGGGGGCTGAGAACTGCTGACAGTCCTGGAGAAAGGCAAGCTCACCTCCACTTCTGGTAAAGAGTTTGCTTTGATGTGGCTGCTCCAGGTTGAATTGATCTTCCAGACTCCAAAGTGGGAGAGAGATGTTGAGCCTACTCTCAGCATTCCTTCAAAATCCACCAGTAATGCCCACCACTCCCATCCCCCATAACAATGCCACTACACGATAAACACCATTCTAAGCACTTTAGTACAACTCACTTACTTAGTTCTCATAACAGTTCTGGAATGTAGGCAATACTATTATCCCTGCTGTGCAGATCAGGAAACAGAAAAACAACTTAACATTGCCCAGGCATTCTGATTCAGAGTCCATGCTCTTCACCATTCTGGCTCAAAGAGGAGGGGTTGAGACACATGTTTGAATACCTGCTTTCTCTTCCTTTGCTTTCTGTCTTCCTATAATCCCCACAATCTAGGGTCAGAAAAGGTGGATTTGTTTTCTTTCTCTTCCTGTTGGATTAGAATGTGCCTTGTGAGGAACTCTATGATAATGATTCAAAGAAGAAATAAAGAGATTTAGAAAATCATCATTCTCAACAAACCTGTCTGTCAAAAATATTATCTTACTGGAAGGATATATGTATCCTATTGATAAGTACATTGATTTTAAAGGGAAAAAAGCTGTAATTCACTATAATAATAGTTTTAGTTTGGCAAGATCTTTCTGGATTTCAACCTTTCCTCACCTTATATGCATCATTTGGAAGTAAGTAACAAACAGGATTTGGAAAGTATTTTATCTACTATGACTCTGGATCAGGCATCAGCAAATTTTTTCTGCAAAGGATCAGAGAGAAACTACTGTACTCAACTCTGCTATTGTAGCATAAAGCAGCTGTTGAGTGGCTATTGCTGGAATTTAAAAGTCTTGGGCTAGTTGAATACTGTACCAACAGAACTTTTCTTGTTTTGAGACAAACCATTCAGAGACCCAATTTTCCACTTCTTCATATGTTTTGAAGTGCTGCTCAGAAAGTGCATGTGCCATTGATCGGAACCAGTGGTAATCTGAAGGTCTAGTGAATACAGGCGGGAGGGTTAATACTTCCCAGGCAAGATCTTTTAACATGTCTTTAACTGGTTTTGAAGTGTGTGATGGTGCATCATCATGAAGCAAAATTACTTTGCCGTGTCTTCTGGCCCATTCTGGTCGTTTTACAATCAAAGCGTGGTTCAAATTAATTATTTGTTGTCGGTAGTGATCAGTATTAACTATTTCACCTGGTTTTAGAAGCTCATAATACACCACACCTTCCTGATCCCACCAAACGCAGAGCATTGTCTTCTTTCAGAAGCGATTTGGCCTTGCAGTCAATGTTGATGGTTGACCTGGATAAATCCATGATTTTGTGCATTTGGGATTCTCAAAATAAAGCCACTTTTCATCGCCAGTCACAATTCGATGCAAAAAAGACTTTCTTTCATACAGTGGAAGCAACATTTTACTGAGGACTTTTTGGTTTTCTATTTGTCTTTTGTTCAGTTGATGTGGCACCCATTTTCCTTCCTTTAAAATCTTTCCCATTGCTTGTAAACAATCAGAAATTGTTTGCTGAACAACATTTAATCTTTCTGCAAGTTGTTTTTGAGTTTGACATGCATCTTCATCCAATAATGCTTGTAATTGTTGGTCTTCAAACTTTTTCGATTGACCTGGACATTCTTGTCTTTCACATCAAAATCATCACTTTTAAAGCATTTAAACCAGCGTTCACAAGTATCTTGAGATGGAGCACGTTCACCATAAGTTTCCCGAAGTATACAATAACTTTCAGCAGCACTTTTCTTCAAAATAATGAATTAAAACTTCCCACAAATGCTGTTTTTTTGGTACAAAATTCGACATTTTTAAGCGTAAAAATATCTATGATGTTAACACCTTCAGAAAATTTGACATATGAAGTTTTGAAGCTTGTTGTCAAAACAACAAAATAGCATACATATGAAATTGCATATATATCAACATATGTGTAAATCCATCTATTGAAAAAAGTCCGCATTATTAACCGGTACACCTGTTAAACAAATGAGTGTGGCTGTGTTCAATAAAACTTGATTAACAAAAACAGTAGAGCAGATTTGACTCTAAGGGTCATAGTCTGCTGACTTTTGTTCTAGAATATGAGCAAAAAGAGAATCTGGAGCTCTAAATATCACAACCATGTCCAGTCTTCTAGATCATGTCTTTCAAATCTAATTCCCACTTGAGAGGTAACAACTGAGCCCCCTACTGCAAGGATAATATGTTAAACACTATGGGGATATAAAATCACAAAATGCATGCCCTTGTGAGACACATACCTGGCAAGTTAATCTAGACTCTAGAGTGAAGAGTGCTTCTGATATTTAGCTGTAATACTGAAACTATAGCTACATGAAGGCTATTCACTCTAGATGGGAAAAGTTCGATTCCTCCTTTCTGCTAGGGTGACTTTTACAGTGTGAAGTCCAAGGGACAGTTTTAGGGAAACAGCCTCTTGGGAAGAATTTTTTTAGAACATGCTTGAACTTATAGGTAAGTAAACACCCAAAGCCACTCAGGCAGTGGTCACAGAATGGGGACCTACAATGGGATCCTAGGGTTGACTTGCTATGTAGGAGGTGCAAATTGTTGTAGGGCACTGAAGAAGCCAGCAGTGAGAAGATATCTTAATGCTGAACAGTGAGTAAAGCTCTACAGTGGAAACCAGATGGCCTGGTTCCTGTGTGTGCTGGATCACTGTGTTCTTAGCCAAGTCACTGAACTTCTCTGGATATTCTCCTTTGTGAAAAGTGAAGCTGTCAAAAAAGATGATTTCTAAGATCCCTTTAACTCTTAAATTCTGTTTCTAATGTGTGTTTATATTAAACACTTCCTGTGTAACAGTATAAGATCCCAGATCCAGGTCTGAATTTTTGTATGTAAAAGTTAAGGATTCCCAGTGGAATATTTATATCATTAGAAAATTTTTAAGAAAAGTTACCTGTTACCTCTGCTAGTAAAGACTGGGCAGGACAGATGCATGACAAACAAGACACCAAAGTGAGAATAAAGGCATACTTCAGGAAATGCTTGCAAACTCATGTATGCTCATTTACATATTCATTTAGCCACTTCCCAAACTCACTGCCCCAGGAATCCTAGGCCCAGAAGGAAAGGGTAACTTTGGGGGAGAGAGGTCCAGGGAGGGGGAGCTACCTGTGCAGGGCCTGATGAGGAGCCCAGGTTAGCCAAATGGATAATTAAGAGATTGGGTGACTCTAGCACTGTCC
This sequence comes from Corynorhinus townsendii, assembly GCA_026230045.1. Lineage (NCBI taxonomy): Eukaryota > Metazoa > Chordata > Mammalia > Chiroptera > Vespertilionidae > Corynorhinus > Corynorhinus townsendii. The sequence goes on along the minus strand of JAPDVU010000003.1, from coordinate 125,765,199 downwards.
AATAGAACTTTCTGTCTAATGAACTAACTGTTCAGTATAGCAGCCATTATCCACAGGTAGGTCTTGAACACTGGACATGTGGCTAATATGACTGAGGATGTGAATTTAAATTTTTATTTAATTTAAATATATTTACATTTAAATAGCTAGTAGCTACCATATGGGGCAGTGGAGCTCTAGACCAAAATTCAGTATATTTAAAACATTGAGCAAAAGAGAGAGAGAGAGAGAAAGAGAGAGAGAGAGAGAAAGAGAGGACTCATAGACATGGAGAACAGTGTGGTGATTGCAGGGGTGGTGGGGAAGTGGGTGGAGGGAAAGTGGTTGGAGGTGGAAGAGGGGATAAATGGTGATGGAAAAAAGTAAAATAAAATAAAGGAAAAAAAAACATTGCTGAACTGTGGTCATCACTTATTTAATATTCCCACCCTGGCTGCTCATCTCTTGATAGATTTTCATTAGACAAAAGTCTGATTTGATATAAATAGGAACTCAGGTCACACAGCCCTCGTGGGAATGCCCCCTGAGACCCAGGGATGCTCTTGGTTGTGGTGAGTAAAATTCCCCTTCAGTCTTTGCACTCAGGGTAGGGGGATTTTAACTGTGACTCACTTTTCAATGAATGATTAATAACAGAGCCTTGTCATGTTGATAGGGAACACTTCTCACCTCTCACCTCTGTGATGAGGTTAAAAGGTGCCTAGCACTCCTTTGGTGGCCTAAGGGAGTGTGGGGGGGGGGGGGGGGCGGGTGATGGATGATCTCTTCTTAATAAGAGAGACATCAGTGGTTTTCAAAGTTTTTAAAGCAAGGGATTCCTTTTTTAAAAAAATGAGATCTTATGCAGAAGTTAACATAAAGCAGATTAAAGTGAAACTGATGGGCCTGAAGTCACGTTCACTCCTCCCTGCCTATCCCACCCTATATTTCTCAAGCTACCCTTAAGGCACCTCTTGGGAACTCCTGGAATTCTGAGCAGGTGACATGGTTTACAGGCCTCTAAGGGCCTTGGGTGTGTTAGGGCTGAGTAATCACAAGTCATACAAAATTGTATGGCATTTTTCAAGTCTTGAAATGACATATTGGACAAAAAAGAAGACACAAAAAGCACAGTTGAAATTGTGACCACTTATCCCAGTAGCACATGGGATGCTGGCCCACAGGGCCTTTTTTATTGACAGTGTTCCGCAGACAGTGAAGGCTAAGTCTCACTGTTGCACCTTTTCTCAGAGAGCACAAAGAACTCCAGGTTGGAATGTGGGGAAGATGAAGGCTGGAAGGTGCCTTGGGGAATGGGTATAGGGCTGTAGGACTGGTGGGAAGAGGTGGGGAGGGGAAGAGAGGGGATCAGACAGCTCTGAAAAAAAATATCTCAGAGATGGAGGTACTGGTCTAACCACTCCATCTTACAGTTGACAGAGGAAGCTTAGTGGTGAAGGTGGATTAGAGAATTAGTAGGTAAGTGTCCTGGTTATCCTTTTAATCACATGAATGTATACATGTGGTGTGTGTGCATGTGTTCATGGAAGACAACTAATATGGGAATAGTTGCTTATAATTTCAAAATACTTTGTACATATTTTATTTTATTTGACACTCACAATGACCTAGTTGCAATTTACAGATGAGGAAACTAAAACCAAAGTGATTTGCCAAGATCATGTAGCTACTAGGTGATAGAGCTGGGACTCAATTCAATATTTCTTCTTTCCAATTCTTTCTCTTTTTTTTCTACATGCTACTGTTTAACATATATCCTCAACCTCTGCCACACACTCAGATACAAATCCTATCATTATTAATACTTGTGCAATGGAGCTAAACCAGTTGTTGATGACAGTAACTCATTATCAACCAAGAAAGACTTCCTTTTGACTTCTGGTCCTGCTATTTACTAGGTGTGTGTGTGTGTGTGTGTGTGTGTGTGTGTGTGTGTGTGTGTGTGTGTGTGTTTTAAAATAGACTTTATTTTATAGAGCAGTTTTAGGTTCACAGCAAAATAAAGCACACAGTACAGAGATTTCCCACATATCCCTGCCCCTACACATGCACAGCCTCCCCCAGTAGCAACACTGGGCACCAGAGTGGTACAGTTGTTACAATCGGTGCATCTACACCAAGATATCATTGTCACCTAAAGTTCATGTGTACATTAGGGTTCACTCCTGTTGTTGTACATACTATGGGTTTTGACTAGCTGTGTTTTTGAGCAAGTTACTTTTTGCTTCCTTTCCCCCTGTAAAAATGGGAATAATATCTAACTTGTAAAGATCACTGTGAAATCAAACTAAATCAGATCATGATATAAAGCAGATTACCTGCCTTGCACAGAGTAATAAGAACACATTAGATGGAACTAATATGAGCTTTCATATGAAGGTCATCAGTTAAGGTCATAAGCCTAGCTATTAAACCCTCCTGAGTCTTTTTCTTGTTCTCCTTTAGCTCAGTCCAGACCCTCTAGTTTGTACTAAGATAATTCAGCCAGAGATGAGTTCTAGAAGTTCCTTAAATATATTTGTCCACAAAGATTTACTGTGCTGAGAGGAACTTAAATTGTAAGTTTGGTTCTTAGAAGAGGAAGGGTTAGGACCCATGAAGCAGGGATAAAATGCATGGATGTTTACCAAACCCTCAAGTTAGGCCACAGGACAAGAAGGTTCTGATGGGGTGACTTGTCACAAAAAACAGAAGGGGAAGAAAAAGTGCAGAAGGGGAAAAAATCAGAGTATGGGAGAGAGCTGCTGCTTGAACTACTGTGAATGTGAAATAAACGTTCTCAGTGAAAGTTTACCAAAGGCCTTTAATAATGTATACTATAGACTATGCAAACTGAAAGAGCCTGCATATCCGCTTCTCCTTCACACTGCCTACCTTCAGACACCTTCCCAGAGGGCAGCTGGGGGACATTGAAAGGAGCAAAACCCCAGCTTCCCTCATTTTAATTTGTGAACAGCTTTGCCGAAAAGGTTTTGTGCCAAGTCAAGTGCTCTCTGTTGCTCCTTGACAACCAATTCCTTCCGTGTTTGGTTTTTTGTTTTGAACAACATTGACAGTCTCAACAATAGTATTTACATCACTGTTTCATATACAACCAGTCAGTAAGCTTTTCAAAAACAGGAATCATGGCTTCTACTGAACACCCCCCAATAGACAAGCACAGAGTGGGTGATGCTGGGTTTCTGCATAGTTTAGTGCTGGGTTCCCCAACCAAGTCAGATGTCTGAAGAGATTCTTGTTAGAAAAACTGAGACCCAAGTGAGGGGGTATAGAACTGGAAGTGCAGTTTCCTGAGGACTTGTCATAATGTGGCATCGATTGCTTTGTGATCTGAGGTTAGTCATTTCCTATCTGCTACATTGGTTTCACTTGTCTGCAAAACAGGGAGTACAATTTTACAAAGGACATGTATTCACCTCTTTTCCTGATTAAAAAGAAATATATGTTCATAATGGAAAACAGAATATACAGAAGAGTAAAGGATAAAATAAAAACCACCCAAAAGACAAACACTGTTAACATTTTGGTTTATGGCTTTTCAATCTTTTCCCTGTGTGTGTGTGTGTGTGTGTTCCCAGAACCAGCTGCATAATTTGCAGTGCCCAGTGCAAAATGAAAATGTGGAACCTCTTGTTCAAAAATATTATAAATTCTAAGATGGTGACAGCAGAGCATTAAACCAAGTTCAGAGCCTTCTCAAGCACCAGGCCCTGTGTGATTACACAGTCATATGCTTATGAAGTTGGCTCTTTGTATTCCCTCCTGAAAATAATAAGAAAATCATTTATTGACTGCTTCCTATGTGTCAAAGATTTTACCTAAATTATTTCTAATTGAATTCAACTTCCCTAAAATAAATGTGATTCTTCCCCTACCTTCTCCCTTTTTCAGACAAAAAAAAGGGGGGGGGGCGGGTCAGAGAGTTTAAGTAACTTGCCCAAGTTTATATAGCTAGTAAGTAGCAGACACCATATTCATACCTTAGTCTTTCTTCTATAAAGTTTTTAAAAATGATTTTTAGGGAGAGAGGGAGGGAAGAAGGAGAGAGAGAGAGAGAGAGAGAGAGAGAGAGAAAGAGAGAGAGAGAGAGAGAGAGAGAAAGAGAGAGAGAGAACATTAATGTGAAAGCAAAACATTCGTCAGCTGCTTCCTGCACGCCCCCCACTAGGGATGGAGTCTGCAACTAGGAATGTGCCCTGACTAGGAATCAAACTGCAACCCTTCAGTGCATGGATGACACCGAACCAACTGAGCTATACCGGCCAGGGCAGTAAAAAAACCTTTTTTTTTCATTTTATATCATTAGTGCTGTTTTCCCTATGTGTCTTAGTCTGTTCAGCCTAACAACACAGACTGGGTACCTTATAAATAGCAGGATTTGTTGCTCACAGTTCTGGAAGCTAGAAGTCTGAGATCAAGGTGCCAGCAAGGTCAAGTGGAAGCCCTCTTCTGGTCACAGACTTCTTGTTGTATCCTCACATAGGGGAAGGGGCTAGAGAGCACTGTGGGATCTCTTTTATAAGGGCACTAATCCCATTCACCAGGGTTCCAAATCATGATCTAATTACTGATCTGTAAGGCCACACCTACTCAGACTATCACCTTTGGGGTTAGAATTTCAACATACAAATTTGGGGGCGGGGGGAGACATAAATATTCAGACCATAGACTATGTAGGTAAATATAGGAGGAAAAAAGTGGCTATTTGTACGTAATATGGAAGTTCCAGATAATCAGGTATTGAAAATAATTTCATTACAAGATTATATTAATAGAAAGCACCAATGAGGCAAAGCAGGAACATGTGGCCAGTGGAAATTTAACCCATATCCCTCATCTGATAAACAGAACATAAGCTTTTCATTCTCCTGCTCTGAATATGAAAGAAGATATCTTTGCATATCCCCAATAGCCAAGAAGATTTTTGACAATCTCACTTTTATTGTTTGCAAAATAAAAGCAAAATATTTTTCAATCTCCCCCTTAGACAGATAGACACACACACACAAACTCAAATATCCCAATAGGGAGAGTGCATTCCCCTCTATCCCTTGTCAATCACTGAGCTGCATGTTGAAAGAGCCAGTTCTAAAGCTAATAATAGAAACCTTACAATATACTACTTCAGACTTTGGGAAATTTACTTTATCACTCTAAGTCTCAGTAGCCATATCTGTTATATGGAGCTCAAAGGGCTACTTATGAGTGTAAAGAGGAAAGGACCTAATAGGCCTTTCCCAGGAATCTCTAAGCCAAGAGCCAAGCTTAGGTCACTGCAATTAGACTTTCTTTGAAGGCCTTAATTCTTTAATGAAAACTGCAACCATGATAGTGGTGCCTGGGATCAGGAACTGGAAGAGGAGTAAGGCCTATCACTGTACACACTTCCTCTCACATGTCAATTTTTTTTCTTGGCTGATAAACTGTGGTTAAAAGAAAGCCAGTGTACAGCTACCTTTTAGGGGAAAGAAAAATCACAAAATGCAGCCCCCAGCCTTAGGGGTGTGGGAGGGGAAAGAATATTCAGTAGTTATTTGTCCCTGAAGTCAGCTGAGTTCTGGGGAGCTGAAGCAGGGACACCAGCCTGAGTCCGGTTTCTTCTTTAACAGGAGCTGGTGATGTCACCCACCTCACAGAAGATGAAGGGCATTGGGGGAGGAAAAAGTCCTCCTCGTTTGGTATTGTTTCCACCTATCAAGAGTTAACTTTCTAGATGCCATGGTGACCTTGACTGGCAAGCACTCTCAACCCAATGTTTTATAAAGCGATTTTCTAAGAAATAATATTATTGGACTTTAAATATATACAGTGCAAAGTGCCCCCCCCCTCCCGCCCCAATCCCTGTGTTCTGAGGATCTGTAATTCCAAGTCTATCTCAATGGACCATGAAGGAACAGGGATGTTTTGGGCCCCTGTATCTTGTGCACTGGCACTGCTCTCTCTGTCACGGGCACCCTTCCTACGTGGAACTCTCTCTCCCGCTCTGCTCTTCACTAGCATTCCTCTGGTATCCTTTTCTCATTACTAATAACTAACCTGAGTTTGGAACTTTGCCATTTACCAAGTATATTTACAGACATTATTGCATTTGGGACTCATGACAGCCCTGGCGTCACCTTCACTTCTCAGATGAGATTGAGCTACTTGCCTGTGGTCAAACACTAGTTAACAGCAGAGCCGAGGCTTACACGCAAAGCTGTTTACATCTCATCTTCTAGAATTCTTTCCTCTGTACCTTCTTCCTAGTTAAATCGGGCGTGAAAATATGTTCTGTACCCCCTTGAGCCTGGCAGAGCCCCCGCTTTCCTCCCTTACACCATTCTGTCCCTCCCCGCCATCACCAGCAGTTTTTCTCTACACCACTCAGTCACACAGCCTTTGGCCACTTCCTCCCCATCTTAGGTAAGCTGCAGTGTTCTAGCACTTTCAAATTTACTTTGAAAAGCTTACCAATGGGAAAGACCCTTACACTTTTCTGTCTTTGATTTCTCCCCCAACTAGAAGTGAATGCCTACTTGAGAAACTGAGAATCCTTGTAATTACTGTGGGTTACATTTTGGTTTTGGTTCTCATTACGAATTTTGAATTATTAATATAGTATAAGAATATTTATAGAATATTTGGAGACTAGAGAAAAGCAGGAAAATACCATAAATAACTTCATGGTCTTAACACACTCTAGCACATCGCCTATCTTCATAATGATGATATTTTAGAAAAAAGTCAACTCTCCACTTACTCCTATAATTATCACACTATTTTTGCACTGTGTTTTTTAAGCTAATGGTTCCTTTTCAGGACACCACTGCCAATTCATGAGCACAGGGCACCACTAACTGCTCTGCCTTGGTCTGTTAGAGAGAACCACAAATACTGTTTCTTTTGAGGGACGGGTCAGCTTATTTTAAACAGTTCTGCTGCCCACTAGGTCAGTGAAGGTCTCTATGAGGAGAGCATTTGAAGTTGCTCATCTCTGGGTAACAATGATGGTGCTTATCCATAACTGGCCACTCAAAAGTTCTTTGTAATTTAGGCAAATTCAAAATATGTCTTCTTTTCAGGAAGAAGGGATATATAAAATGCATCTATATATTTAGAACTCTTCATAGTTTGGTTTAAAATTTCCTAAGTTTGGGTGTGTTAAGTCATGACATCCTATCTAATAAAGAGGGAATATGCAAATTGACCATCATGCCATCACAAAGATGGAAGCACCCAGTCCCCTCAGCCCTGCCAGAGTCCCCCAGTCCTTTCAGCCCTGCTCGGGGTGGGGTGGGGGGATGTATGGCAGGCGTGCAGTGTGGCCAGACCCACCCTCAGCCCCCCAGCCACCTAGGGCCAGCCCAAGATGCAGGCAAGCCTCGGATGGCAGCTGTCCAGCCGCCCAAGGCTGCCCGAGGCTCAAGTAACCAGGGCCAGCTGAGGCTTGCACTGCTGGCAGTGGCAGCAGCAGAGGTGTGATGTGGGCGTCGCCTTTCCCTGATTACCAGGGCACCTCCCACCCCTGAGGGCTCCTGGACTGTGAGAGAGCACAGGCTGGGCTGAGGGGACACCTCCCCACACTCCAGTGCATGAATTTTCATGCACCGGGCCTCTAGTTAATACATAAAATGTTAGAGACAGAAGTGATTTTAGTGATCATGGTGGGTGATGTGTAAGTGAAAGATATACCAGAATCACTGAGAGATGGACACATATGTAACAGAGGAAGCATTAGATCCAAAAGGTATAAAGAATTATTATAAACTAACAGGGAAAATATAAACAATGACATTGGCAGAGAACTTGAACAGTTGATGCACAGAAAAATTCAATTGTTAAATATGAAAAAAATGCTCCACCTCACTGTTACCCAGAGATATGAAACTTAAAATGACAATGAGATACTGTTTCATATCCATGGAATTGGCCAAAAATAAAATGTCTGAAAATAGCAAGTGATGGCAAAGATGTAGGAAAAGGAAAACTGTCATATGTAACTGATAGAAATTACAGTGTCTATTCTGAAGAATAATTTGGTAATATCTAGAAAAGTTAAAAATGTCCACATTCAAAGACCTTGCAATCTACTTCTGGTTATACTCCAAGCAGCTTTTCTCAAATAGGATTCTTCATCTGAACCAGAGAACATAAACAATTATTGGAGTGACTATTTTCTCAACTCTCCCACAGATGGTACATATCATCCTATATGCATAGGAGAGAAGTTACTTCATTACATACAGTCATTGCATTATGACATTAGGATTTGTCTCATTAAATACAATTGAGAGAGACTGCCAAGGACTCTGTCAAACATATTTACAATACCATACTACTGGTAGTAATGAAAAATTGAAAATAGTTTGTTCATGTGTAAGAGAAGAGATGAATAAATCACAATGTGTTTATAGTATGGAATTCTATGCAGCAGTTTAAATAAATGATTCAGATCTGCATGATTCAGCATAGATAAATCCTGGGAATAAAACATAATTTTAAAAATTTAAGACATTCTAAAAGTGTGATATCATTAACAAATATTCTATAAAATGCATAAAGTAACAATATATACTCTTTACAAAAATGTTTACTAGTATTTTGTAGTAAAAAATATAAAACAGGGTCTAGATATGCACTAAAAGTCATGACAGGGGCTGCCTCTGAATGGAGAGGAAAATAGGTCTGGGGAGGGAAGCAAAGGGGACTGTGACAGTCATTGGGTCTGTTCATGAATATTCTGGCTTTTCCTCTGGGCACATTCTTTGAAGTTAGGCATGACCATCTGACTTACCTTAATCAATAAAATGTGAGTGGAAGTGTTGCTTCTGAAAGGAAGATTTAAGAACCATATGCACAATTTACTATGCTCTTTTCCCTTTTGCTATAGTAACTAGCAGTATTTCATATGTCATTGTTTCAGGCTATTTCATCAGCTTGAGTCCTGGAGAAAGGACAATGCACAACAGAGTTCCTACAGTAAACATGTGTCACGATTGAGAAATGGACTTTTGTTGTTTTCAGCCACTAAAATTGTGGGATTGTATGTTTCTTACTGCATATAACCCAGCCCATTGTCACTGATATAGAGACTTCATCTTGCTCTATAATGTTTTATTCCTTTTTATTCTTAAGGTCTAAAAAATATATAACTAAATATATTCATTTTCAGATGCACATACATAAGTATTGTATCATTCCCATTATGTTTTAGTATTAAAAAACGTCACCTTGGCCCTAGCCAGTTTAGCTCAGTGGATAGAGTGTTGGCCTGCAGACTGAAGGGTCCTGGGTTTGATTCCAGTCAAGGGCACATGTCTGGGTTGCAGGCTCCATCCCCAGGAGGGGGCATGCAGGAGGCAGCTAATCAATGATTCTCTCTCATTGTTGATGTTTCTCTCTCTCCCTCTCCATTCTTCCCTGAGATATATATATACACACACACACACACACACACACACACACACACACACATATATATATATATGTATACACACACACACACCCTGGCTGGTGTGGCTCAGTTGGTTGCACATTGTCCCATGCATCAAAAGGTTGCCAGTTCAATTCCAGGTCATGGCACATGCCCGGGTTTTGGCCTTGATCCCTAGTGGAGGGCATGTAGGAGGCAGCTGATGTTTCTCACATCAATGTTTCTCTCTCTCCCTCTCTAAAATCTATAAAAACATCTTTTTAAAAAGAATCATCCTTTCTAATATATAAAAACCCTGGATCTGTCACATCCACAATGACCAGAGGCTTGACCAACCAGAAGTGAGTCCTGCAGTCAGTGTGGGGTTGCCATGGTGACCCAGCACTGACTGCTGAGAGGGCTGCAAATCAGGCCCAGAGAGAGGCCTGAAGAGAGAAGCAGGGTCTGATCCATAGCCTCTGTGGCAGCTGTTGATCAGCACTTGCCTCTCTTTCTCTCTGGGCCTGGCCACCAACCATGCCTCCATTTCTCTCCAGGCCTCCACCTGGCTGCTGATCAGCCCCGCCTTTCTGATCAGGCCCCATTGATAGGCCCAGAGATGCTGACTGGCATAGAAACTGACCAATCAGAACCAAATCTGGGTCAACTGTGAGGAGCCAATGGCTGCCTAGGAGACAGAGCTTTTGACACTGACTGGCATAGAAACTGATCAAGCAGAACTAAATTGGCTAGCAGAGGAGGGCAGTTGGGGGTGAGATCAGGCTGGCAGGGGAGGGCAGTTAGGGGCAATCAGGCTGGCAGGGAAGGGCAATTGTGGGTGAGATCAGGCTGGCAGGGGAAGGCAGTTGGAAGGGACCAGGCTTGCAGGGGAGGGCAGTTGGGGGCGATCGGGTTGGCAGGGGAGCAGTTAGGTGTTAATCAGGCCAGTAGGGCAGCAGTTAGGGGGTGATCAGGCTGGCAGGCAGAATGGTTAGGGGCAATCAGACAGGAAGGCAGGCAGGCAAGCGGTTAGGAGCCAGCAGTCCTGGATTGTGAGAGGGATGTTTGGCTGCCAGTTTAGGCCCAATCCCGAGGGTCCCAGATTGGAGAGGGTGCAGGCTGGGCTGAGGAACACCCTCTCCCCCAAGTGCATGAGTTTTGTGCACTGGGCCTCTAGTCTAGAATAATTTTTCACAAAACATTTGATATGCAAGGGAGTAGGATAATGCAGGAAGCATATGCATTTTGAACAAACTCCCCAGATGAATTTGATAGGTTTCCCTACCTCTTCTCTGATCTAAAAAGCAATTCTTTTATTTATAGGAGAGAAAACTGTGTCCCAGAAACAATAAATATCTGGCTCTTCATCAAAGACTAATTTAATGCTGTAGCCATGAGGCCTTGCTATAATAATCTTGACTCCAATCCAAAATTGTTACAGGAAACAGTCCTATGAAAATTTTCTGCATTTATTATAAAGCTACTGTCCAGGACATTGTCTATTATATTGCACAATAGCCCCTAAAATAAGATCTTATGTGTGAAAAAAATATTTTAAGAATTTAGTTCCAGGAAAATCTTATTCTATTGTGGATAATTGGTAGGCATCCTCCTTTCTTTACAACTTGTTTCCCTTTTTGTTATGGTTTGCAGGAGGCTTAGAGACAAAAGTATATTTAGTATGCATGATAGCCTTCTTGGTTTGCTTATTCTTACTTTATACAACCCTGATACTAACTTTATTGTATGCATGCCCTTTGTTTAAGCTACCTCAAACTCTTCAGAACAAAAGCAAAGAAACAGTAAATGCTGTGTCATACTACCTTCTTTTTCAGGCTCTCTGTCGATTGTACTTCATTTTTCCTACAGCAAGAAAACCCCAGCTGCAGGAGGTGCCTGCTCATCAGTCCTTAGCATGGTACAATGTTAAGTAAAAGCCTGACATAACCCAGGTCAATTTATAACTGAGGATAAGTTTTGATCACCCACATCAGTATAAATCAGGGGTTCTCTCTGTGGATATATATTTTTGGGTCTACTTCATATTCTAAAGCAGGTGTTTCCATAACTATCTCTTCCTTTCCTCCCCACAGAGTATTTTATACTAAACATCCTAATGAAAAACACAGAATTAAGATCAGAGGTCCTCAAACTTTTTAAACAGGGGGCCAGTTCACTGTCCCTCAGTCCGTTGGAGGGCCTGACTCTAGTTTAAAAAAAACAACTATGAACAAATTCCTATGCGCACTGCGGGCCCGGGACGAGTCGGCTGCTAAGCAGGACAGGCAGCAGCACCCGGCGGGCCAAATAAATGTCCTCGGCGGGCCGCATGTGGCCCATGGGCCGTAGTTTGAGGACCCCTGATTAAGATAATTCAAAGGACTCAGTAATACACCCAAACTTGTAAATGTAAACAAAGGAATCACCTCAGTAGTGAAAAACTGTGCCAGGGGACAGGGGACTTCAGTTCTATTTCTAGGAGTGCTATTGTCTTGCTGTGTGACTTGTCCTCATTAGGATTTTGTTTCGTGTCTGTATAATGTGATATTTCTTCCAATTCTAACTTTCATTAAGATTTTATTTTTAAAAAATAAGTAATTACTTTCTTATATTTTTTAAGTTCTCAAAATTAAAAAAGAAGAAAACACACAAATTTTAAAAAGAACCAAATAAAGAAATGAAATATTATACATTATCAAGCATGTAATCAAAGACAGGCTGTGGAGGAAATCAGTTCCCAGACAGGTAATGGCTTGTGATACAGGACTGGGATCTTCATTGCCAGGGTGGGACTAGGGTGATGTTTGAGGGGGTTTCATGTCTGGGGGGCAAAAGAATTTCAGACAAGGTTATTTTTTAGCATTCCAAGACCAGCTTGATTTTATAAAAGCAAGGAACTTGAGAAGTAGAATTCATGCCAATATGATCAACTAAGACCCTGTTTTCAAAATAGTATTCTGAGGAAAACTACCTTGAGAATTGCTAAGTAGTGGTCAAATCTGGAAAATTAAGTATGCTTTATTTCTTTGCTGGAGAATCATAATGAGCATGGAGCACTTTTCCTGCTCACTTCTATGAACACCTTCCATGTTGCACTAAGGCCATACCTTTCCTCTGGCTCAGGAGTCCTGGACTCTTCTATGTGGTTCTGTCACAATGTTACTCAGTTACCAGGTCAGTTCTACTGGGGTCTTGATCCCCCACCTAAAAATTAAGGAAGATAACACTTGTCCACACATAATAGGGATGAGTTAGGGAATGTTCATGAGGGCTTTGATCACCTTGGAAATTAGGTTCTATAGAAACAATTGCATTATCTCAGTCACATCAGCCCAATAGGTTAATGTCACATCATGAAGACAACAAATCTGGACCTAGCAGATGCTCCATACTCAGCTTTCTATTCTGGTCTCTGAAGGGATTCATATAAATGCCATACACTTCAAGAAGCAAACCCATTTCGTGCTGGTGCCTGTTTCAAACATAGATTGAGAAGAGAAGAAATAAGGAGGAATAAACAAAGGGCAGAACAAGAGGGCACAACAATAGTCGTTAATATCTATTGAGTATTTACTATGTGTTAAGCATTGTGCTAAGCAGTTGAAACACACTATATTTAAATATACCCCATTTAATCCTCACCAAATCCTGAGGAAGACATGCTTATTATGACAAAATTGAAGTTTAGAGAGATTAAATGTCTTGTTCGAGGTCATATAGGTATTGAGTGGCAGAGTTAAGACCTGAACTAGGCCTGTCTGACTCCAACACCCACACTACACTAATGTTTCTTAAGGTGGTACACATAAGATGATCTTAATGTATTTTTATTGCAATAGTTTTGCATTTTAATGTATATTAGAAAAACACAATATGCATAGCAAACCTATGATTTCATTAGTGAATATTATAGGTGAGGGTAAGCAAAATAAATTTTAAGTGTATTTCTAAAAATATCAAGAAAACTATGCCCCGACTGGTGTGGCTCAGTTGGTTAGAGTGTCATCCCATGCACCGCAGGATCGCAGGCTTGATTCCCTATCAGGGCACATACCCAGGTTTCAGGTTCAATCCTTGTTCGGAGCACATATAGGAGGCAACCTATCAATGTTTCTTTCTCACATCATTGTGTCCTCCTCTCTCTTCCTCTCCTTTCCTCTCTCTCTAGAATCAATGAAAATCATGCCCACTGGTGAGGATTAAAAAAAAGAAAGAAAGAAAGAAAACTAGAAATCATAAAGGTAGTCTGCTAGTGACTGAAATTAGAGAATCTCTGCAACATACCTATCTACCTTCCAGCAGAGACACTAGAGGCAAAATGCCAAAGAGCAGTTGGATTCACTTTATCAAGGCTTTAAACTTGCTTCTTTCCCTAAAAAAAATAAGTGTCCTCTATGTTCTTCAGAAGGAAGTGCATGAGAGCACATGAAGTTTTGTGAAGGCTGAAGGCTGGCGGCTGGCAACAGTTGCTGTGTTTACCTGGATGGGGGTGGGGGAGTGGCAGAAGAAAATACCTGTGATTGTGAGATTTGTTTCACAGAAAATCACAGATGAAAAGCACTACCCCCTACAGAGAAATAAACAATGTCTTCAAGTCCTTGCAATCCTCTCCTTGACCTCCCAACCATGTGCAATTGCCTGGCTCATCTTTCAGTTCTATGAAGAAGGGGAGGGTCTTAGTTAAGATTTCTTGGTTACAAAAGAAACCTGCTCAACTGGTTTAAGCCAAGGGGAAAGAAAATTAGCAGCAGGAGAAGTAGAGGGGTTTTGAAGCTTACTGGGTTTCTGACAGACCACCAAGAGGTGGAATCAGGAGTGCAAATCAGTACCCAAGATCACTGACCATTTCCTTGAGTGCCTCATTGCTTCTCTGAGGTTCTGCTTCATTCTCTCTCTTTCACAGCGTCATCAGGGATGACCATCTGGGCTCTAGCTTTATATAACTTCACAGGTACCAGTGTTTCTAGGCCTCATTTCTAAATTGTCATAAGAGAATCAGATTGGCCCAGCTTGAGTCAGGAGTTTGTAGCTGTCCAGTGCATTACAACCACAGTGTAATGGGCTCCTCTGAAATCTAGCATCTTCACACTACTTGGTATTGGGTCCTGTGAATTTTAATATACAAGAGTTGGGTCAACTTCCATGAAATTATGTTCCCTATGGTCCCTGTTTTCCTGCTCTTTCAGTTTAGCAAGTTGTATTTTCATATTTCAGAAAAAAAGAGTGGATTTACTGCATCAGTAGCAATGTTTCTTTTTTCTTTCTTTTTAAAAATATTTTATTGATTTTTTACAGAGAGGAAGAGAGAGGGATAGAGAGTTAGAAACATTGATCAGCTGCCTCCTGCACACCTCCTACTGGAGATGTGCCTGCAACCAAGGTACATGCCCTTGACCGGAATCGAACCTGGGACCCCTCAGTCCGCAGGCCAACGCTCTATCCACTGAGCCAAACCGGTCAGGGCAGCAATATTTCTTTCATTGTACCAACCTTGTTTTCCTTGAGGTTTGACAGTGATGGACACTCACAAGGTGATAAAGCTGGAATAATTTGGGTTATAAGGAAAAAGAGTAAGGAGCTGGGCAATCGGTAATGGTTACAGAGTATCCACTGGCACTATGCACAGTTCTCTCGTAGCTGAGTGATGACAACTGACTGATTATGATGATGGTAATGGTGACAAAGAAATTAGAAGGGTGGACTTTTTTTTCTAGCTGGTGTATTTATTTATTTTTTTAATATATTTTTATTGTTGATAGTACTACAGCTATCTCCCATTCCTCCCCCCTTTATCCCCTTCTCTCAGCCCCATCCCACCCCCGCCCAGGTCTTCATGACCCTATTGCTCGTGTCCACGGGCTATGCATATAAGTATATAAGTTCTTTGCTTTATCTCTAAAAGGGTGGATTTAATGGGAAGACATAAGACTATGGATAGAGAAAAGGAGCACAAACAGTTGTTTCCATGTATTAAAAAGGAATCTTGAACTAAGGACTCAAAGACTTGAGTTTTAGACTTGGCTTTGTGATCTCAGACTAATGACTTAGCTAGTTGGGGTTCTTTACTATAAAAATTAGGGTGATCCTCTAAGTCAGAAATTCCTGTGACCCTACAGTCTATAATTTCATGCCTGGAAGAGAAAGAGAATCTTGGAGTAAAGGGAGTGATCAAAGCCAGATGAAGATCATAAAGGTCTGGTTTCTTAGGGGAGAAAATTTTTCAAGAAAGATTGAAATGTTTGTGGACAGGCTTTAGTAGAAAGGAGAAAGCAATGTTGGGGTAATAGGGAAAGCCTAAGATAATGAATGGCTTAGGGGTAGAAATGAGAAGTATGATAATGGAGAAAGAGCCCTAGACCAAAATATAATCTGGATAAATCATTTCTCTTTTCTGGGTCTTGGCTTTCTCCAGCTCTGTTTTTCAGAGCAGAAAATTGCATAGGGAAAGAAAGCAATCAGGTTTGTCTAGCTGAACCAGAGTCTAAGTTGAAGTATTAAAAAAAATTAAGGTGGGTTAGAATGAGGTATCTTGAAACTTGTATTAAGGAATTTCCCTGGCTTAGAATAGGGTAATTGGTTTTTACCATTAAATTCCCTTTGGTTTTTACCATTAAAATTCCAAGATTGCAAGCTGCTCTTCCTCATTGTAAATGTTGGTCAACCTATCAAACATTAGCAAGGACAGAAATCAGAACTGGGACAAACTGTTTTATACATCAGCAGCAATAACAGTTCTATAAGATGACTCCAATAGAGTTTAAGGACAGGAGGACAGTGTTGTTGCAGGCAGACAAAGAACATGAACTACAATCCTACGAAGAAACCAAAAAAGGCAATTTCAAAGAAAAAAAAAATACTTCCAATATGCAGAATTACAATCTCTGAACACAACAACTTGCTGGGCTCTGTTTTGATTTTAGTGACTGCATGGCTCAAGATGAAGGGCTGGCAAGTTGAGACCTGAAATCCCCTTCAGCTACATCTGGGAAAACTTGGAGGGGTAGTTGGCCATAACCTGTATTCACCTCTTTTTTTTTTTTTTTTAAATCCTCACCTGAGGATATTTTCCTATTGCTTTTCAGAGAGAGTGGAAGGCATGCAGGGAGGGAGAGAGAGAGAAACATTGATGTGAGAGAGAAACATCAACTGGTTGCCTCCCACACACACCCTGAGGGAAAGCAAACTGCAACCCAGGTATGTGCCCCAGACCAGCGGGAATCGAAACTGTGACCCTTTGGTGTACCAGCTGACTCTCTAACCACTTAGCAACACCGTCCAGACCATCACCTGTTTTTCAAGTAAAGTCTTTAAGGATCCTAGCAAGGCAACTGAAGGGAATTATCAGTTCCTTAAGCCAGTGGTCAGCAAACTCATTAGTCAACAGAGCGGCAAACAGCGGCTCGCGAGCCGCAGTTTGCCGACCACTGCCTTAGGCTAAAAGAACAAAATGAGAAGTTGCTGGGTTGAGGCAGAAGATAGGAGGGAAATAAAAAGAATATAATGAGTCCAGAGGACTTACTTTTTAATTGTATATTAAGGTAAAGGAACTGAGTGAAATAGTCTGAGCTCTCTTTGAAGAACTTCGGTGTGCTTTCCCTCTATAGCTACACTGAGAACAGAGTAGTAGCTTACCAGCTGAGAGAGAGAGAGAGAAAGAGAGAGAGAGAGAGAGAGAGAGAGAATTATGATAATAATAATTGTTTTCTCTGAGCTAAACTTCGCAAGCTCAGTTCTATCCTAAAGAAAGAAAAGTGTCTCTCTGGGATTTTTTTCCCCCCTTCATCCCTCATGTTTTATTCAGGACTGAATAATGAAAGGAAGAGAAATTTTAAAATGCTAATATTTATTGAGGGCCTTTGTATGTTAAGCACTTTCTCATCTACTATTTCTTTTAATCTTAACATTTTTACAGATGAGGAAACTGGAGGGTCAGAGCATTTAAGTAATTTAGGGTCTTCCCATTACAAAAGGGAGAAGTGAGATTTGACCTCTGTCAAGCTCTGGGTCCACACCACAGGACAACAGATCAGGTCTACTGTAGGCCATTAGCCACCAGGGGGACCAGATGAGTTTCATGGCTTAGAGCAGTGTTCTCAAACTTGAGGGTGCAGAAGAATGTCCTAGAGGGCTTTTTAAAATCCAGGCTGCTGGAGTTCATGCCAGAGATTTTGATCCTGCAGATCTTGAGTGGGGCTCAAGAATTTACATCTCTATCAAGTTCCCAGTGGTGCTGATGCTACAATTCCATCCAGGTTCGTACTTTGAGAATTACTGGCTTAGAGTGATTTACATGTTAAATAATGGAAGAACATCTCCAAATACATGTTCTAAAGAGAGTGGAGTTAAGGAACATGGCAGTGTCACATTTGTATATGAAGGCCTGCACGTTCCCAAGTGTCCTTATTCTGAATTCTCCATATTCTAAAAGCTGACAGAACCACATTTTCTTAATTTCTGGTGTCATGTTGAGATTTCATCCACAAAACATTCTAATTTGCAAATGTGTACAGTTATAGGATTCTGTATTTGTGAATTTGTATACTTGCTAATAAAATTTATTTGTAACCCAAAAATCAATCCTAGCAGTGCTTTTGAAGTCATACATGAGCATGTTCAGAACTGGGAAAAATGTGAGTTGCCCTGAGCACATGCATGTTCTCAGTTGAGGTCAAACAAGGTGACACTCCTCCTTCTTGTTTCAGCTCTCATTCTGTAAACATCCTATTCGAGGTCCACGTAGCCATGTTTTTCACAGTTTTATGTGTGTTTTTTTTCTTCAGTTTTGTGTTTTTTCTTCGTGATTTTGTTGCTTAAAAATGTTTCCAAACATAGTGCTGAAGTGCTGGCTAGTATGCTAAGTGCAAGAAGGCTGTGACGTGCATTACAGAGAAAATATGTGTTAAATGAACTTTGTTCAGGCAAGAGTTACAGTGCTGTTGGCCATAAGTTCAATGTCAATGAATCAACAATGTGTATTAAATGAGCCAAAAGGAGCCAGACCAATAGCCGTTGTGAGAGTTTAAGAAATTTAATTGCTTTCTCTCACAGCAGGCTGAGACCAGTGTGTTGGTGTTAGCCCTGAGGGATGGTTAGGTTCTCTGGGTAAAAGTATGAACTATAGGGCCAGGGTGTGGGGGTATGAGTTGGTCAAGCAGAGGGGAGGGCAGGAGTGAGTCAAGGGAGTCAAGGGAGGAGAGTGCACAGGTTGGTCAGGTGGAAGGGAGTTCTTATCTTGTTTCTGCAGACACCGGTCATCTGCCCCGAGCTATGGGAAAAGGCGTATAACCTATATTTCAGAACACATGTCCAGGCAGGAGAGGTTAAGGGTAGTTCACCCTAACAATCAGTTGATAAAAATGTGTGACCAGAATTGTAGGACTCTAACCCTGTGTTTCCCCGAGGAGCAATGATTCAGTATTCACTAATTCAGTAACATCATAGAATATAACCACCACGAACAATGAGAACTGATTATATATTGTAAGGAATCTGAGGGGCTAAGGTGAGGAAAGTACCACAAAAATCAAGATACAAATGAAAAGAGAAAGATTTGAAAATTAACTCAAAGACTACATAGCTTGGCAAATGCAAATGCATGTGTATAAATTGTATGCAAAACTATGTTGTTTCTCTAGTTATTTCACATGCAGAATATAGGGAAATATTACTGATATTTGTTATTGTAACATGTCAGCCTTCTTCTGCTATTTCCTTTCAGATATTTTGTTTTTACAAAGTGGCTTTTATGCCCCCATCTCCATCAACCCTGTCGTTCGAGAACTGTGAGAACCCTCTGTACTAATGCCAGGCTTCTCACATTCAGTACCCAGGCCTCTGAGGAAGAAGGACAGGGGCCTCACAGTTGCTGTTTATCTCACTCCTGTTGTAACCAGAGAACAATGGGTCCTGCTGGTGAGAATAATACTTCCATTGTTGGCATAGTGGCTTAAGATGGGGCACCTTTCCTTTGGTTCTGATTTTCTCAGATTAGCCACTTTTCAAAGATGAGCTGTAATGCTGGGAAGCCAGAAGAGAAATCTAGTACCCAAGACAATGTAAAACCATATACACACAAAGAGTGCAGGTATGGCCTGGAACTCAGATCATACTTGACAAAGAGAACTTCGTTCTCACAGGTTTGGGTTGGGTTAGCTCTGCAGAAACCTGCTGTCCTTAGCATGAGTGTAGTAGAACTAAACTGGGGAGGAGAGATCCAGCTCAGATGGAAGAGAGAGTGGCAGGACTCTCATCGAGTCAGAACAATTCAAGGTCATTGTCAGTTAAATATATGAAGGTACTCTCATTTTGTTTTGTTTTTATGTTCTAACTGGAAAAGTTTGTGATTTTTATGCTCATTGTCATAGTCTTCAGTCTGTCACTGGATCAAGATCAATTTTGTGTGCTATTGACAGTTAATTCCACACCTAGCAGTTACAGTTTTCTCCTCTGCGACACTTGGTGGCCAGTGCGAAAGGGGTTGGGAGTACCTAGTTCCTCAATTTATGCTCCTGAGTTTAGACTCTGATACTTTCTCTTACAGCACATTTGCTTTGTCTTTAGCTATTACTTGATGGAATGATGTATCTGGGGGCTAATCAAAATATTGATACTTTTTCTCCCACCATTTAAGTTCTCCTGACTGGGCTAATAATCAAATTAACAGAGAGATATTAACAGGAGAAAATCAAAGGGTTTAATACATGCACAGGGGGAAGTCACATAGACATGAAAATTCCAAAGACATTGAAGCAACTTTGGATATATAAGACATTTTTAAGACAAAGGAGAAAAGTGGGAAAGGTGAGGAGGATGGAGTGTTAGATTTCAGAAGTGAAAATGGGTAATTTACAGGTAGTTGAGGGAGACTTGAAACCATACCTAGCAGGAAAATTCTTGTCGGGTGATTGAGAAGCAATAGGACACAGAGGGTATCTAGCTCACAGGCCCCTGCCTGAAGTCCTCTTCTTTACTATAATTAATTCAAATTAGACTAAGGCGAACATGTTAAGATCTTCTTCCTGAAGCTGGTTTCTCTGAATCTCTTGGGCAGGAAAGGGTAAAAGTTTTTTTCCTGAGTCTTATTTCTTAATAAACAGCTTAAAATCAATATCCCAAAAGGGCAGCTTCAGGGTAGTAAACTTTGGTTCCCTTCATGTTCGTATACTCATCTTTCATGTAGTCTCAGCTGTGGTGAGCCCCTAAGCTCAAGTCATGTCCTTTCTAAGGCAGTTCATATCCAATGTCCATGGAGGGTAGAAAGACATGGAATTATTTGATGACCAATTTTAGTTCCAGACTTAAAATTGGGGTTGATTGAGGCTTTCATCAGGCCTGCATGGCAGCTCAACTTCTCCTTCAACTCAATTCTACTTCCCCTCCCTTTCTTCCTCAGTTGTTGATCCCAAATCGACTTTCTGATAAACTGAGACCATTATTAGAAGCCTCAAGCTCTCAAAAAAGTATAAAATCTTCACTCTGTAGCTAAGATGAACAGAAAGAGACAAGTATATGGAAAAGCCAAGAACAAAGAAAAGATTGATGATCCATTTTTAAATGCCAGGCTTATATTTTGCATCACTTTAATTCAGTTTCCTCTAGTGATCATTTCTGGATGGTTTTGTTATCCTCTAAAGTTTGTATGGAACAGTATTGTTGCCACTAGATGTGGGGTACTTTCCGTGTTGCAAGGAAAAGCATTTCCAGGGACCTGCAAGAGAGGATGAGGTCTGGTGGCAAAAATTATTCGGGAAGCAAATTAAGGAAGTTCCCCAATGTCTCATCTCTGATCATCTTGCCAAAGAAAATCAGGGCCAGAAATGGAGTCAATGTCCAGAGATTCTGTGCCATATTAAAGCTTAATTCAGTCCAGCATCCGGCTGGCTTAGCTTGTGTTCCTGGCTGCACTCTGTTGCTATGCCTCTGTAGCTAGGCTCTAGCCTTGGAGCCTGTGTTTGGAGTTTGAGTGGCAGTCAGCCATGCAGCTGCTAAGGCCACATGGCTAGGAGAGAGAACATGCAAACACGAGAGAGAGAGAGAGAGAGAGAGAGAGAGAGAGACAGAGAGAGAGAGAGAGAGAGAGAGAGAGAGAGAGAGAGAGAGAGAGAGAGAGAGAGAGAGAGAGAGAACGCTTGGGCTTGGGAGGAACCAAAAGCTTTTTCAAAATAGCCAATCAGCTTCCCAAACTTTCCTGCTGGCTTGCATTGGGGCCCACCCCTAGCCAATGATCTTTTCCCCAGATTAGACTTACAGGCCTTATGGCTGAGTACCTCCCCTGTGCCATTTTTACTTTATTGCTCCTGTATTTAGTTCCCACTTTGTTCTATCCCATCCCCCAGTGATGTGTGGGGAATGGACCAGTGGTCTGGGGGAGGGAGGGTGATGAAGCTCTTGCTTCCTGGTGCAGCAAATAGGCCTCTGCTTCCCAGCTGAATATGCTCAACAACGTCTCCCCCTTTGCTTCCTTTCCCATCAATAAAGAGCTAACTATGGTAACAGTATGTCAGTTCCTCAAAAAATTAAAGGTAGAACTGCCATATGATCCAGCAACTTCACTTTTGGGTGTATATCCAAAGAAAGTGAAAACAGGGTCTTGAAGAGATATTTATGTACCCATGTTCATAGCAGCATTATTCACAATAGGCAAGAGGTGAAAGCGAGCAAATACCCACAAACAGATGAATGGATAAGCAAAATGAGGTGCACACATACAACAAAATATTATTCAGTCTTAAAAGGGAAGGAAATTCTTACACATGGATGAATCTTGGAAATATTATGGTAGGTGAAATAAGCCAATCACAAAAAGACAAGTAGGTAATGATTACATTTATATGAAGTATCTGGAGTAGTGAAATTCAGAGACTCAAAGTAGAATGGTACGTGCCAAGGGCTTGGGGGAGGAGGCAAGGGGAGTTGCTGTTCAGTGGGTATAGAGTTTCAGTTTTACAGGATGAAAAGGGTTCTAGAGATTTGTTGCACAACTATGTGAATGTACTCAACACTACTGACTGTACACTTAAAAATGGTTTAGATGGTAAATTTTGTTTGGTGTATTTTACTACAATTAAAAAAAACTTTTACGTGGCAAGGAAACATTTAAGAGAACATTTCTCAAACTTTTTTCTGTGTGCACAATTCTCTGAAAATGGTTATAGACCTGAGATGCTGCCCAGTGTAAGCTTTTGAAGGAGAGAAGTAAATTCTTCCCTGAAAGATACAACCAGAGAAAGATTAAGCCTGGAAGAACCCTTCCCAGGGAAATAGTGCCAAATGCAGGAAGTTGCTCACCACAAACCTTGCCATGTCATGGCTGCAACAAGGACAGGCACTTCTTGTGTCCTGCAAAGATCATCTGCAGGCAGAATGGGGAAGAGTGGAGAGAGTGCATGGGTTTAGGGCTGCAAACTAGCTAGAGCTGGTTGTATGCCACAGGCAAAGAAAACTGGAAGGAAAAACTATTTGCTGTGACTCTCAGAGGGTAATCACAATAGCAGGTGCTAAACAGGAAGAACCAGAAAAACGGTTTTGAAGACCTGCCTAGGAGGGCTCATAGACTGACATTTTAAAAGCAAAATTATACAGCAGTACCATTAGTCAAGAAACAGACAGAGGATTCTAGCAGCCAATAGCAAAAGCTGAAGAGATTCTGATGGTGCATCGAAGTCTCTCTTGAATTCTTGAGTGTCAGGTGGGGATCTGGCATTGGCCTTGGCTAGTGACAATAAAAGAGGAACCAAACAAACAAATCAGGGGAAAGCTAAATCTTGTATGGGATTCAATTTCAGGGTAACCCTAGCTAACTGCCCAACTTGAAACTATTTTTCTCAAAGCATTGTCACTACCAGGCACTGCAGCAATACATGTCCCTTGTGACACACAGGTACAAATGACCTGTCTTGCTCCTAAGTTCACGTTATTGCCTTTTTCGTAGGCCCTTAAAATTGCTTTATTAATTTAAAATGGTACTGGCTTGCCCTGGCTAGTGTTTCTCAATGGTTAGAGCCTCAGCCCATGAACCAAAGGGTGAGGGTTTGATTCCCAGTCAAGGGCATGTGACTGGGTTGCAGGTCAATCCCCTGCCCCAGTGGGAGCATGTGAGAAAGCAACCAATTGATGTGTCTCTCTCACATCAATCTTTTTTTCTCTCTCCCTTCCTCTATCTCTCTTTGTCTCCCCGTCCCTCCCTCTCTTCCTGCTTTCTAAAAAACCAATGGAAAAAATATACTCAGGCGAGGATTAACAAAACAAACAAAAAGATGGTACAGGTTTGCCTTGGATGTTGTTGAACATGTTCTCTTTGAAGAACATTTGCCTTTCCCTTCCTTCCTTCCTTTTGGCACCTTTTTTATATTGTGGCAAAATACACATAACATAAAATTTACCATTTTTAAATATATAATTTAGTGGCATTAATTATGTTCACAATGTTGTGTAATCATCACCAATGTCTATTTCCAAAGCTTTTTTGTAACCCTCTCCAGACCTTGGTAAACTCTTGATCCATTTTCATCTCTATGAATTTGCCTATTCTGAGTACCTTGTGTAAGTGATATCATATAATATTTGTCCTTTTGTGTCTGGTGTAGTTCACATAGTACAATGTTTTCGAGTTTCATTCTTGTAGCATGTGTCAGAATTTCCTTCCTTTTTAAGGCCAAATAATATTTCATTGTATGTATATACCACATTTTGTTTACCTATTCATTTGTCGAACATGTGGTTGTTTCTACCTGTTGGCTATTGTAAATAATTCCGTTATGGACATGGGTGTACAATATCTATTTGAGTTCCTGCTTTCAATTCCTTTCGGTGTAAACCCAGAAGTGGAATTGCTGGATCATATGGAAATTCTAACTTTAGCTTTTGAGGAACCATCAATCTGTTTTCCATAGTGGCTGCACTATTTCACATTCCCATCAGCAATGTACAAAGATTACAGTTTCTCCACATCCATACCAATATTTATTATTTTTAGTGTTTTTTTTTTAAATATAATAAGCATCCTACTGGGTATGAAGTGGTATTTCATGTAGTTTGATTTGTATTTCCCTATGTCTAATGATGTTAGCTATATTTTCATATGCTTACTGGCCATCTGTATATCTGCTTTGGAGGAATATCTGTTCAAGTCTTTTGTCCTTTTGTGTTGGGTAGTGATTTTTGTTGTTGTTAAATTGTAGGAATTCTTTGTATAGTCTGCATACAAATTCCTTATCAGATATATGGTTTGCAAATATTTTCTCCCATTCTTTGGGCTATCTTTTCAGTCTTTTTTTTTTTTTTTTAAATTGATCTTAGAGAGAGTAAGAGAGGGAGGAGAGGTGAGAGAAACATCAATGTGAGAGAAAAACATAGATTGGTTGCCTCCCACATGCATTCCTACCAGGAATTGAACCTGTAACCTGGGCATGTGCCCTGACCAGGAATTGTACTGACAGCATTTTGCCCCAACCAAGTGAGCCATAGAGTTCTTTGATGTAAAAAATTTTTTTAATTTTGACGAAGTTCAATTTATTTACTTTTTCTTTTGTTGTCTATGCTTTTGGTGTCAGATGCAAAAAATTATTGCCAAGTCCAATGTCATGAAAATGTTTCTCATGTTTTCTTCTGTGAGTTTTATAGCACTTATGTTTAAGTCTCTCATCCATTTTTGAATTAGTTTTTGTATATGGTGTAAGGCCAAGGTCCAACTATGGTTTTTTGCATGTGTATACCTAGTTTTCCTAGCACCATTTGTTGAAAAGGCTGTCCTTTCCCAGCCTTATTTTCTTTTGTGTTTATGTTTTTAGGTTCCCTGCTTTGGTAAGAAAAACAGGAATTACCTAAATTATCCTCAGGTAAGCAATATTTAAGTAAAACACATTATATGTAAGTAATTTGGAAACAAAACCAGGTTACTAATATTAGAGCTATGTTAATATTATGAATCTAAGTTTCACCTCTTTCATGCTCCTCTACATTTTCTCAGCCTGAAATGATTCCTTCTTGTATTGATCTCTTATCATTTATTGTCTGTAATTTTTTTTACTTTTGCATGAATTTAAAAGATTGAAATAGATTTGACATTAATATTGTGTAAGTTTAAGGTGTGATGATATTTATGAAATTATTAATTGGCCTACCTTTTTTTCCAGCAAAAAAAAAATTTTTTTTTGGCTTGCAAACAGAAATTTATTTTTCACAGTTCTGGAGGCTGGAAAATATTATGGTGCTGGCATAGTTAGTGTTTGGTGAGAGCCTGCTTCCTAGACTGGACCTTCTCCGTGGCTGGCAAATTGGCGCTGGCTGTTGTCAGGAAGCCTCAGTTCTTCTTTATAGGGTCTTCTTTACAGGGCTGCTTGAGTGTACTCCCAACATGGTAGCTAGCTAAAAAACCGCAGGAAGAGCAATCTAAAAAACCAAGGGAAAGGCTCCTATGATCTTTCTGTAGCTGAAGAGCTCATTATTACTCTCATAATTTAATATTACGGGTTTCATGTTAGGGATGATTTTATATGCATTCAATGTCCTCTAGCATAATGTCCTTAAGGGAGTACATAATTATGGAAGCTGAGACATCTCACAATCTGCCGTCTGCTAGATGGAGGCCCAGGAAAACTGGGGGTATAATTCCAGTCTAAATTCAAAGGTCTGGGAACCAGGGGAGCCAATAGTATGAGTCCCATGGAGGAGCAACAAACTTTTCTTGGGCTTAATTCTTGTATTCTGCCCCAGAACTCAGAGACTGAGGTGGAGAATACTGGCAAAATCCACACAACCTAGATGTGCAAGGTACTCAATGCCCCTTGGGGCAACCTTGACCAATGGGGCCAGGAACCAATTCTTCCTGCTCCAAGGTGGACACTTCTGAGACCATTCAACATAGCTTTTCAAAAAGTTTTTAAGAGACAGAGACTCCGTTTCCTACAACAAACATTCTGAGAATACACCTTTGAATTGGCTTTCCCTCCTTTCCAGTTTTACTGTCCTCAGTTACATGGGATTATAGATCCTCCACCCCACCCCAATACTTTACTCAAGCCTTGGTCTCAATCCTTGCTTTCCAGGAAGAGCACAGGCTAATAATACAACAACCTTAGTCTTTTGTACTTTTAAAGTTCAAAAATAACAAATGATTTCTTGATATAAGACTAAGAAGGGCTCAGTGGATAGAGCATCAGCCTGTGGACTGAAGGATCCTGGGTTCGATTCCATTCAAGGGCATGTACCTTGGTTGTAGGCCTTGGTCTGGGTGCATGCAGGACCAAAAACATCGATGTTTTTCTCTCTGTGTCTCTCTCCCTCCCTTCCACTCTCTCTAAAAATCAATGTATATCCTTGGGTGAAGATTAAGAACAACAACAACAAAAGACTAAGAGGAAAGTAAATGTTGGAATCAGCAAGGATTTGGCTATGTGATTAAGATAGAACTATTTAGTTCCTATATGAAACTAAGCAAGGCGATAGGCTGAAAATAGTCACTATTATGGAACCAACTATTTTGAAGGCACTGTCAGGTGACCAGAAGCTAACTTTTCTCCTGTTTGTCAGTATAGTGCCTCCTTCACAATACATCACTCTATGTAAGGAGAGCTGGTATAATAACTTCACATATGTAACTATGCCACACTCCTTTCCCTTGCTTTTTAAAATAAGGTTTATTTGTTTTTAATGTGTACAATTTAGTGGTTTTCATTATACTCACAAAGTTGTGCAATCATCACCAATATCAGATTCCCAAACTTTTTCATCACTCTAAACAGAAACCCATATTCATTAACAGTAACTCCCAATTTTCCCCTCCTCCAAGTCCCTGGCAACCACTAATCTACTTTTTGTCTCTATAAATTCTGGTCTATTCTGGACATTTAATATTAAAAAATAATACAATATGTGGCCTTTGGGTCTATATTCTTTCACTTAGCATGTTTTCAAGGTTCATTCATGCTACAGCATGTGACACTACTGCTGAGGTTCTTTCTTCCTGACATCAACCGATTCTTTGCCACCAGCTGGGTGTCCTACAATTCAATTCTGCCAGTAACTCCGGGAGTTGGGGTCAGATCCCATAGGATAAAGGCTCAGTCCCACAAAACTTCTTCCCATTTCAGATACCAGCTGCAGATGGAGTGGCCAGGATACCCATAATTCTGCACAGCCAACTACAAAGTCAGGGTTCCCTCCTCTTAGGTTTGATAATTCACTAGAATGACTCTGACTCACAGAACTCATTTACTGTTACCTGTTTGTTATAAAGGATATAACTCAGAAAGCCAAATGGAAGTGATGCATGGGGTAAAATATCAGAGGAGGCACAGAGCTTCCACATCCTCTCAGGGCACTCTAACCTCCTAGCACTTTGAAGTGTTCACTAACTCAGAAGCTCTCTGAACCCAATTGTTTAGGGGCTTCGAGGAAGTTTCATTATGTAGGCATGGTTGATTAAATCATTAGCTATTGGTGATTGAATTCAATTCCCTGCCCTTCCCTCTTTGGATGTTGGAAATGGGGCTAAAAGTTTCAACTCTCTAATCATGGCTTGTTCTTCCTCAAAACCAGCTCCTAAACTGAAGCTATACAGGGATCCACCAAGAGTCAACTCACTAATATAAACTCAAGTACGGTTGAAAGGGGCTTGTTGTGAATAATAGAAGACTCTCCTATCACCCCTATCACTTAGGAAAATCTATAGATAAAGCTGTGTGCCAGAAACTAGGGACAAAGTCCAAATTTGTATTTCTTATTGTGCTATAATACATCATTCCTTTTTATGGCTGAATAATATTCCATTGTTTGGATATACCACATTTTGTTTATCCATTTCATAGCTGACAGACCTTTGTGTTGTTTCCACCTTTTGACTATTGTGAACTGTACTGCCGTGAACATTCATGTACAATTTTTGTGTGGGTATTTGTTTTCTTTTACCTTGGATAAATACCAAGAAATGAAATTGCTAAATTAAATGGTAACTCCATATTTAACTTTTTTAGGAATTGACAAACTGCCAAACTGTTCTCATACACTTGCTTGTTTTTTAACTTTCTATGTGCACTCTTTGGGTTTTATCTCCCAGTTAACTTTATAATCTTGAAGAAAGGACCAATGTTTTCTACTTCCCTGCATCTGTATTTATCTTAATGCCTTACACCTAATAGAAACTCTCTAAGTATTTGAGTGTGATCATGTAATTAAGACAATATGCCCTTTATCCTGGGAATCTAGTAACAAAAACAGTCTTACAGTCAGCTGGTTGGTGGATATATATTGACGGCTTTCTTTGCTTTCCTTACTTTCCACACTGGAGAACTCTAGACAACTGCTGGTTTGTGTGTTGTGGGGAATGTACAGAATGTGAGAGGGAGTGAAATTAGAAGGAATGGCTTACCTAATCCTTCTGGTCAAATGTTTATACAGATTCCTAGAGAAAGTTTATCAGTGCTTATTCAAAGTATGGCATCCAATTTATACCATCCTCACAGTCTGGCGATGATTTGAAGGATCTTCCCTGTACTATTCAACTCAACTCTCCAATCATGTATATAGAGAATTACTCCAGGGGTTAACCAGGTTTCTAAGCAGGGGGTCCTGTGTGACTGCACAGGTTGCACAGCCATGAAGGCAGCACTCTACATTGTGCAGGTGAAGTCAGATGTAGAACTCAGGTTCCCAATGTCCCAGCAGAACAGTGATCCTCAAACTGGGGGACATAGATTCCTCTAATAAATTTTGGGGCATCTTGAGACTTTTTTCATTGTTTTATTTTACTGTCACCACTAAAGTTTGATAAACACAGAGCCATCTCGTCTCCTATCAAAAGTCAGTCCCTCCATGCCAGGATAAAACCAGTTTTGCAGGTACCTGGAGCCTATATAATTTGAGGGCCCTCTGTAGGGAAAAGAATACAAAACTACAAATAAAAACTAGGTCTTGAAGGGGCCCATGCCAGCAAGGAACCCTGGGGCATCAGCTTCATTAGCTTCGGGATAAATCTTCTCTTCCTGCACCTGTGTCCCAAATCTCCTCTCCTCTCAACAACTGAAGGCTTTCGCTCCTTTGGTTATTCTTTCCCTGTCCTGTGTCATTAATCTCACTCCATCTGTTATCATTCCTCCACTTCTGCTTCCCCTTTAGCTCCTCATCTCTCTCTAGGTGCCTTCCTTTCTGCTCTTTTCAGAACCAAACTTTTGAAAAAGTTGTCTTCATGGGCTACTACTGCACCTCTCACCTACTACCTTGTTTAGTTCCCACCTCTCCACTGAAAATGGCTTTGTAATGCTTTTTAACAGTAGATGGCTCCTTGTTGCTTGAACCTGTGAACACTGTTCTATGCTTACCTGCTTGAACTCTCAGCAGCATTTGTCACAGCTGAGATCCCTCTCTTTCTTCAAGCTCCTTTCTTGGTCCAATGACACCACAATCTCTGTGTTCTCCTCTTAGGTCTCTGTTCCTTTTGCTCTCCTTTGCAGGTCCCTGGCCTTTTACTCATACTCTAACAGTCTTTATGGCATATGAATTGATTAACCCACCTGTGGCACAATCCTCAGGTTCTCTTATCTTCTCAATCTATACCACCTTCCTAACCCCATGTATCTTTATGAGCTGAGAACTCAGATTTTTCTCTCTAGTCTAGTCCAACCCTCTCCTCTGAGTCCCAGTCTCAGGTCACTATCTGACAGCTTGGCACCTCCACTGGGATGTGTCACAGATATCTCAAACTTAATATGTCCAAAATGGGCTTTGGGGCTCCTTTCCCACCCCAAAGCTGACTCTCCCCTAGTTTTACTCATCTTATATAATAAAGAGGTCATATGCAAATTGACCCTCATGCCCTCGCACAAGATGGCCACCCCCATGTGGTCAAAAAGGGCCACCACAAGATGGCCATCAGGGGAGGGCAGTTGGGGGCGACCAGGCCTGCAAGGGAGGGCAGTTGGGGGCGACCAGGCCAGCAGAGGAGGGCAGTTGGGGGCGACCAGGCCTGCAAGGGAGGGCAGTTGGGGGCAATCAGGCCGGCATGGGAGCAGTTAGATGGCAATCAGGCTGGCAGGGGAGTGGTTAGGGGATGATCAGCCTGGCTGGCAGAAGTGGTTAGGGGCAATCAGGCAGACAGGCAGGCAAGCAGTTGGGAGCCAGCAGTCCCAGATTGTGAGAGTCCCTGTGGGATCGGGCTTAAACCGGCAGTCGGACATCCCTCAAGGGGTCCAAGATTGGAGAGGGTGCAGGCTGGGCTGAGGGACATCCTGCCGCCCCAGTGCACAAATTTCATGCACCAGGCCTCTAGTCTCAATATATAGCACCATCATATAACCAGTGGCTCAAGTCAGAAATGTGAGAACCATTCTTGATTCACCAGTAAGTTCTATAGAAACCAACCCCCCAACCAAAAACTATATCTCAAAGGTATTTTCTTCTCTCCATTCCCCATGATCACACCCTATCCCAACTAGCCCTTGATTTTTAAATTCCAGCAATAGCCACATCACTGGTCTTCTCCCTTCCTCTGCTGTTCCCTGTTTTTCATAACAACCAGAGCAGCACTGTCCCATAGGAATATAATATGATCACATATGTAATTTTAAATTTTCTAATAGCTACATTAAACTAAAAAGAAACAGGTAAAACTCATTTCAACAATATATGCTATTAACCTAATATAGTAAAAATATTATTAGTTCAATATATAATCTTTATAAAAATCAATGAGATATTTTATGTTTAATGTAATTTTAAATGTACAATTTTATTTATTTTTTCAATCTCTTTTATTTTTATTTTAATTTAATAAATCTTTATTGTTCAGATTATTACAATTGTTCCTCTTTTTTTCCCCCCATAGCTCCCCTCCACCAGGTTCCTACCCCACCTTCTGCCCTTACTTCCCCCGCACTGTCCTCATCCATAGGTGTATGCTTTTTGTCCAGTCTCTTCCCGCATGCTCCACTCCCCTTTCCCCCCAAGAATTGTCAGTCCACTCCCTTTCTATGACCTGATTCTATTATATTCACCAGTTGATACTGTTCATCAGATTTTTTATTCCCTTGTTTTTTAGATTCACTTGTTGATAGATACATATTTGTTGTTCATAATCTTTATCTTTATCTTTTTCTTCTTCTTCCTCTTCTTAAAGAATACCTTTCAGCATTTCATATAATTCTGGTTTGGTGGTGATGAACTCCTTTAGCTTTTTCTTGTCTGTGAAGCTCTTTATCTGACCTTCAATTATGAATGATAGTTTTGCTGGGTAGAGTAATTTTGGTTGTAGTTTCTTACTATTCACCATTTTGAATATTTCTTGCCACTCCCTTCTGGCCTGCATAGTTTCTGTTGAGAAATCAGCTGACAATCGTATGGGTGCTCCCTTGTAGGTAATTAACTATTTTTCTCTTGCTGCTTTTAATATTCTCTCTTTGTCTTTTGCCCTTGGCATTTTAATTATGATGTGGCTTGGTGTGGTCCTCTTTGGATTCCTTTTGGGTTCTGTGCACTTCCTTGTAAGTCTATTTCTTTCACCAGGTGGGGGAAGTTTTCAGTCACTATTTCTTCAAGTAGGTTTTCAGTATCTTGCTCTCTCTCTTCTTCTGGCACCCCTATAATTCTGATGTTGATACACTTGAAGTTGTCCCAGAAGCTTCTTACACTATCTTCAACTTTTTGGATTCTTTTTTCGTTTTGCTTTTCGGTTGAGTGTTTTTTGCTTCTTTGTATTCCAAATTTTTGACTTGTTTCTTGCAATCCTCTAGTCTGCTTTTAGGTCTCTGTATAATATTTTTTATTTCAGTCAGTGTATGCTTAACTTCTAGTTGATCCTTTTTCATATTCTCAAGGGTCTTGTTAAATTTATCAGCCTTTTCTAGGAAATTCTTGAAAAACTTTATAACCATGGTTTTGAACTCTATATCCAGTCATTTACTTTCCTCCATTTCCTTCATTTGTGACCTGCCTCATTGTCTCTGCATTTTGGCTGCTTCCCTGAGTTTATGGAGTGGCTTTGTGTGCTAGGTGTCCTAGCAGGGCCCAGTGGCTCAGCCTCCCCAGTTACCTGAGGTGGACACTCTTGGTGGGCCCGTTTGTGGGCTGTGTGTGCAGTCTTGTTGTAGTTAAGCCTAGACTGTTGTTAGTATCACTGGGGGGAGTTGAACTTCAGGCCAATTGGCTGTGAGGATCAGCTGTGTCTCCACTGGGAGAGCTTCTGTGCTCAGCTTGGATGGGGCGGAGTCTCAGGGTGGAGCAGACAGCCTTGGTTTCCTGTCAGCCCCACCCTATGAGGCCCCTGTGTCTCAGTGTCCTGCGGCAATGGCTGTGCACACCTCTGAAAGAAGGCTGCCCTCCAGTTTCGCCCGCTGCCAGACAGTCCAGTTTCTCCCTGAATGAGTCTGGGTACCCAAAAGTCTCACCCGGAACTGGATTTCAGTGCAATCGGGAGGTTTTGTTTCCCTCCTGAACGAGATAGCTAGCCGCGTGCTTGCTGCCCGCCCTCTCCGTGCACGAGTAAGCCAGCCCGCATATTCAGCAGCCCGCCCTTTCCATGCGCGGGTCTCCGCACCTCTGTCCTCCACAGCTCCTCTGGATCTCAGTGCCCTTTTATCTTTTCTTCTAGTTGTAGAATTTCCACTCAGCCAGCTTTCCGGTATTCTGGATGATGTCCGCTCTGTCTTCCAGTTGCAGTTTTGAAATTGTTGTGCAAGACAGCAGTATAGGTGTTTACCTATGCCACCATCTTGGTTTCTGTACAGTTTTACATACATCAAATCATATATATTTTATACTTAGAGTGTACCTCAATTCTGACTTGCTATATTTCAAGTGCTCAACAATCATAAGAGGCTAATGGTTGCCATGTTCTGAAGAGCCAGAGTGATTTTTTAAAAAGTAAGTTGAATTACTTTTAATAACTTAGTGCTTAATAACTCCTTGCTGGCTTCTTGGTGCATTTGGGACAAAACCGAAACTCTTCACTGAAGCCTATAAGGGGATCCATGATCAAGCCCTCTTTTGTCCACATATTCATCAGCCTTTTACCTCTTTTCTTGTTGTTCACTTTGCTCTAGCCACCTTGGCTTCCATTCCGTTTTGAAAACACACCAAGTCTCTATCTGTATGTATGTCATGGTTCCTTA
This sequence comes from Corynorhinus townsendii, assembly GCA_026230045.1. Classification (NCBI taxonomy): domain Eukaryota; kingdom Metazoa; phylum Chordata; class Mammalia; order Chiroptera; family Vespertilionidae; genus Corynorhinus; species Corynorhinus townsendii. The sequence continues at coordinate 125,731,710 of JAPDVU010000003.1, read as the reverse complement.
TCCTCAAATTTCAGCTTAAATATTATCTCCTCAGACAGGCCTTCCCTGCCTGCATCTAAAAAGGTCCATCTGGCCCTAACCTGTTTGGTTCAGTGGATGGAGCATCGGCCTGCAGACTGAAAGGTCCCAGGTTTGATTCCGGTCAAGGGCATGTACCTTGGTTGCGGGCACATCCCCAGTAGGAGGTGTGCAGGAGGCAGCTGATCAATGTTTCTCTCTCATCGATGTTTCTAACTCTCTATTCCTCTCCCTTCCTCTCTGTAAAAAATCAATAAAATATATTTAAAAAATAAAAATAAAAAGGTCCATCTATGTTATCATTTATCACAGTACTCTGTTATCTTCATAGTGCTTTTTATTTCCAGTTTGTAGTTATATTAATCAGTTTATTGTCTATAACCTCTATTGGGCTGTAAGTTTCATGAAGGCAGGAATTATCTCTAGTGCTGTATACAAATCTTACCTGTAATTGGCACTAAATAAATAAATATGTGAGCACCCTTCCCCCCTCACTAAGGGAATAGGAAACATTTATTTCAGTAGAGTTATGCATCAAATTATAATAAATGCATGATAAATAAATATATCATGGCTAGAAGATATTCTTTCTATTAACCAAGGAAAGGTTTTAATGTAGGTAAAGTTGGATTTGGTTTATTATCTTTCTTTTTAAAGATAACTTAATATTTTCTCTGCAGATAGGGCAATTTCCTTGAAAAATATTCTATTAAGGGGATGTGCTTCTGGGAGCTCCCAAATCTTAATATAATGGTTCCTTGAAAGTGAAACTCTTACTCTCTGAGACAGAACTAGAGACTCCAAAACCTCTGGCTTTAGGGAAAGGTAGCTGGAAGATGAATGGATCCTTGATGCCAACCTACAGTGATTACTTATTTGTTCACTCATTCAGCAAATGTTGATAAATGCATTTATAGCCGGCACTGTTCTAGGCTCTGGGGATACAGAAGTGAGCCAAACAGACAAAAATTGCTGCTCTTTTTCAGTTTACATCCTAGAGGGGGAGATAAATAATTAAGAAACTAAATCTACAGTATGTTAGATGGTAGTAAGCTCTACAAAGAAAAATAAAGCTAGGAATAAAAGTAGGGCATCCAAGACCTACAGTTTTAGATAGAATGACCAGAAAAGGCCTCAGTGAGATAGTGATAATTGCATTAAGAATTGAAGAAAGTAAGCCATGTGGCTAAGTTAAGAGAATTCCAGACAGCAAGGCCAATGTACCTGGTAGCTGGAGTAGAGTGAATGACGAGAAAGAAGTTGGGAATGAGCTCAGAGATGTTGGGGATTGGTGAATAGATCACATAGAGCCAGAAGTCAGTCATAATAAGACCTAGGCTTTTACTCTGGGTAAGGTGAAAAATCAATGGAAGGCTATGAACAGAAGAGTGACATGGTTCTGATTTGCATTTTAGATGATCACTCTCACATATGTATTGGATGTGAAGGGATGAGTGAGTGAAATCAATGAATGAATGAATCAACCAACCAATCAATTAATCAGGGCAAGAGAAAATAGGAGAACTAGTAGGCTTTGACTCAATTTGGGAACAAGAAACAATGTTTAGAAATAACCTCTAAAAAGCAGTGAACCTCCTGATTCACTTTTTTGTTAGGTTAAAGACATAAAGACTCAGTTGAGGTGCTTGCACTATTTACTACAGATCCACTTTGGGCTTGTATCTATATTCTAAGGAGGGGCAGGCAAGACATTGTATCTATATCCTATATACATGGTTAAAAATTCAAGTACAAAAGAGTAAAGGATGCTAAGAAACAATGTGGACATATAAAGTCTCAATAATATAAAAATTATGTAAAAATCTTCCTAAAGTCACCTATGTATTTGACCCTATCCCAATACTAGAATATTTTTAGAATTAGACAAAGTAAATGCTGAAAAACAAATGTGCAAAACTAATGATGAAATTTCTGAAAAAGAAAAATAACAGGGCAAGATTAGCTTAATCTGATTCCTACCTCATTCCTTATACCAAAACAAATTCCAGATGGATCAAATATTTAGATGTTAAAAATAAAACCATAAAAGTATTGGAAGAAGCATAGGAAAGTTTTAAAAAATAATCTTGAGTTATGTTATGATTAAATTGTGTTCCATCAAAATTCATATGTTGAAGTCCTAACTCCCAGTATAGAATGTGACTGTTTTTGGAAATAGAGTCTTAAAAAGGGTAATTAAATTAAAGGTCATTTGGATGAGTCCTAATCCAATCTGACTGGTGTCAATATAAAAGATGAGATTTGAAAATAGACACACACAGAGACAAGACCATGTGAGGACTCAGGGAGAAGGCAGCCATCTACAAGCCAAGGACAGAGGCCTCAGAAGAAACCAACACCTTGATCTTGGACTGCTAGGCTCCAGAACTAAGAGGAAATAAATTTCTGTTATGGTACTTTGTTATGTCCAGCCTAGCAAACTAAAAACAGGTGACTGAAATCTTTCTAAGCAAGATATAAAGTTCAAAATCCATAAAATCAATGATTAATAAATTTAATGGCAGAATTTTAAACTTCTGCACAGAAATAAAAACAAACATTCAAAAGCCCACCACCCCCAAAAAATTAATAACCAGCTGGGAAAAATATGACTACCAAATGGCTAATTTCTTTAATTAAAGAAAAGAATGAAGGAACCCAGGATTGCCAGGTTCTCCTTCCTTCCTTCCTTCCTTCCTTCCTTCCTTCCTTCCTTCCTTCCTTCCTTCCTTCCTTCCTTCGTACCTTCCTCCCTCCCTCCCTTCCTCCCTCCCTCCCTCCCCCACTCCCTCCCTCCCTCTCTCCTCCCTCTCTCTTTCTCTCTCTCTCTTGCTCTTCCTTCCTTCCTTCCTTCCTTCCTTCCTTCCTTCCTTCCTTCCTTCCTTCCTTCCTTCCTTCCTTCCTTCTTTCTTTCTTTCTTTCTTTCTTTCTTTCTTTCTTTCTTTCTTTCTTTCTTTCTTTCTTCCTTTCTTTCTTGTAATAGACGCTGGAAATTCAAAGTCTTATGTGATATCACCTGATGGTTTCACATTGAATACTAATTTCCAGTTTAAACACTGTATGGGCCAACACTGTATGGGGCTCCGAGTTTAGGATCTCTACTCTAGATTACCATCACAAGGGGCCTTCCCTTCAGCAGATCCATCCAAAGTGGGGTGTGAGTTTTTTTTAAGATTTCACTGCCATTGAGAGATGCAGAGTGTTTCTTCTTAGTCATCCAGAAGCATACTTACATACACTTGCCACAAATGTATGCACACACACAGGCAAACCCAATTAGTATTAACTCTCAAATACAGTAAAGGTTGGAACTACATTATAGAAGAAAACCATTTTCCAATATGCAAGATAATATTTACTAATCTTGCCATGCCCAACTGGGAATAGCTTTACATTTTTTTGTGCAGAGGTATGTCAGTCACTTCCTCTTCCCCTCAGTGGTAACACAGGTCAAGAGGCCTAACACGAGAAACAGGAGCCTTTACAGAGCTGTCTGTTGATTGATGGCTACACTGAGAACCTAAAGTAGCTTTTAAACACACACACACACACACACACACACACACACACACACACACACACACACACCCTCTCTATACTTTAATCCAAATCGCATTCCCAAGGAGACATCTCCAGAAAGGAGAGGAAATGAGAGAATTTATGATCTACTTGCACAAGAACCTCCTCCTATGAGTACCAGTAAGTGTGAGGCGAGGGATAGTGTGTCTGGTGTGGGAGGGTTGTAAAAATTATAATTAAAAATTTTTAACTATGGCTAATCTTGGGTAGTAAGATTTGGGATGATTTTGCTTTTCCTCTACATAATTTTCTGTAATTTCTACAGTGAACTTGTATTGCTTTTAAAAACCAGAAAAAGAATAATAAATGTTATAAAAATAATTTTGTATGTTAATCTTATCTTTCTAACTCCTTTGAGTAAGGGGTCACATCTTTTTTATTTTTTGTATCCTATCTCATACTATAGTTTAGGGCTTGTGGTTGGCACTTAATATACTCTTGCTAATTATCATTAATTTGGAGTCTTTTCCACAGCTAGTCCTGATCAAAGTCACCTAGGCAGGAGTTTTGCCTGGGTAAGAATGATCCTCATGGAACTGTCTGGAAAGCAGAACCTATGGGGTGGATGTGTATTGCCTATTCAGATTTCATAGGCACTTCACTGGGTAGCCAGCCTCATAATGCTGTATTCCAGAAATCTGCCCCAGCAGTCTATTTGGCATTATTTTAAACTTTCAATAGTACTTATTGGTACAAGATTGCCATTCACAGATGTAATACTAGATGGTGTGCATATCACCCATCAAATGGAATATTATTTTATTCATGCTCTGATTTCCTCACCTAGAAGTAATCTTTCCTTCCTTTAATTTTTATTACACATGATTTCTACCTCCATATCATGCATCATTTTCTAAATTTTTGTTATAGTCGTTTGTGCATACATCGTATCTCCCCTCCTTGATTCTGTATTTCCTGAATTGGGATTCCTTCTTCAGGCACCGTGTTCCTCCAATAAGAGAATAGCTACTGTCGATCAAGCAGTTGTTTGTGTGCTCAGCTCTTTATGCTGTTGGTGGAAGTGGAGTTCTTGCCATGTCACAAGGAAAAGAATTTCCTGAGACTTGCATGGGAGGATGAGTAATATTCATTTGGTGGGAATAAACCCCTGGGTTTCCAATGTCCCATTTCCCTTTGTCCTGTCATGGAAGAAGTCCAACTGTGTCTTCAGCAGGGCCAGAATCAAGGCCACTGCCCGTAGTTTCTGCTCCATATTAAAGTCCAGTCCAGTCCAGTCCAGCATCCTGTGTATGGAGTCCACACAGCTACGGGTCATGTGGCTGCTAAGACCACATGGCTATGGAGAGAGAACGTGTGAACGCACAGGTGAGCAAGAGAGAGAACAAGAGAGAGGGAACAGAGAGGGAACTTTGTCTGGGGATTTTAATCAGGAGCTTCTTCAAACTAACCAATTAACTTTCCAAGATTTTACATGCATCCCCCTAGCCAATCCATTTTCCCCAGGCTAGACTAACAGACAAGCACCTCCCCTGGGCCACCCCAACTTCTACTTCAAATGTGCCTATCTCTCTCCTTTCTCCTCCCCCCACCCCCACCCCCTGCCCCAACAATCCAGTATATGAGTGGGGGAGGGAGGGGTGTTAATTTCCTTGGAGAAACAATGCTGTGTGAAGCTGTAGCTTCCTGGTAAAGATTCCCGGGTGACCATGCTTATAATGTCTGACTTTTTACAATGTTTGCTTTCTTTCCTTTATTAATATTAACTAGCTAATTATGACGATAACATTCACATGGACAATCCCACTTAAACTTCACAACTACTCCTAATGAAGTAAGTATTCTTTATCTCTATCTTGTAAGTGAAAACATGGGGACCTAAAAGATTAATATCTAGTACAGCAGATACCTGGTAGGTCACTAAGCAATGGAGCCTCGATTAAAACTCAAGTAGTCTGACCTCAGAGCCTATGCTCTTCATTACTGGGCCATAGGATCCCCTAATAATACTTCCTGCACAGTGTAGGCAATAAAGATGTAGTAAATACTTGTTAAATGGATTCATTAATTAGTTAAACAGTGATACAAGAATGTTGGTCAGCTGTTAGGAGACCTTCTCAGTTTCAGATACCTCCTCTGACCTATGGTATTGGGACTGTAAAGCATTTAGGAGCAAAATCAGGGGATATTCAAGGGTTAGATATCTAGACCACCATCAAACCAAGTTCTACCAATACTAAATTAGTACCATTAGAATTAATTTAGAACACTGTTTCACAATCCTATGCAAACCTAGCTGAGATTGATAACTTACTAAAGAGGAGAGATTACACATCTCAAAGAACTAAATTTTGAACCTTGATGTTCAGGGGAGAGGGCAGATATTGATATATAGAGATAGAATATCTATATACAATATAATATATATATCTATATGTATCTTATAAGGTTATTTGTGAGGTTTATTGAGATAATGTGAAATATCCGTACAGTGTTGGGTACATAGTAGGAACTCCATGCATATCAGTACTAGCCTACACTTTATTCTCATTTCCCACTTAGCAGTTAGGTTGAAAGAAGGCACAAAGCCAAAGCAGAGATGAATGGGTAACAGCTGGCAACAGGAGATGTTAGTCACATTCCACAGGACTGAGTGGTTGTGAATCAGAGGTGTTAAGGTTCACTCCCAAGATTCCAAAAAGCAGCTTTTAGTCTTACAAAAAAGTAGTTGGGAGGGTAATAAGTAAGAGGCCTACAAGAAGACAGAGAAAGTCTTATTCCTAGCAGAGGGTGATATTGTTTTTTAGGATTCCTTCAAGTAATGAGTGACCATTTTGTAGTTAGAATTGGGTTAGCCCAAGGCAATGCAGAAATGCATGTATCTCACTGGACCATTTGCATTTTACTGAGGAATAGAAAGATTAATTGCAGGCACCTGCCAGGCTGGTCATCCCACTTAGTGAAACCAACCCTGGAGAGTTCCTCTCACATTCCAGAAACTGCTCAGTCTCCTGCCTCTGTGAAGTTTATGTATCTGTCTGGAAAAAGGCAGTTCAGGCCACATTTTCCCCCAAGTAATAGAAAAAACCTATCTCAACAAAACTAGAAGTTTGCTGACGAATCTAGGTTACTTAAGAGATATTTCAACAACCTATGTCTTTGGCACAGGTTCCCTGAAAAAGAGTCCTAGATGCAGATATACATGCAGGTTGTTGTTGTTGTTTTTTTAAATCTTTATTATTGAAAGTATTACAGATGTCACTTTTTTTTTGTCCCCATTGCCCCCTCTCCACCCAGTTCCTGCCCCACCTCAGGCCTTCACCACTCTATGGTCTATGTCCATAGGTAATGCATATACGGGTATGCATATAAGATCTTTGGTTAATCTCTTCCTGACACCCACCCCCAAAACCCTTCCCTCTGAGATTTATCAGTCTGTTCCATGTTTCCATGTCTCTGATTCTATTTTATTCATCAGTTTATTTTGTTAATTAGATTTCTTGTTTATTTTGATTTTTAGATTCAATTGTTGATATGTATTTATTGCCATTTTATTGTTAAGATTTTTTATCTATTTTTTCCCTTCTTATTCCTCTTCTTAAAGAATACCCTTCAATATTTCATGTAATACTGGTTTGGTGGTGATAACTCCTTTAGCTTTTTCTTGTCTGTGAAACTCTTTATCTGACCTTCAATTCTAAATGATAGCTTTGCTGGGTAATCTTAATTGTAGGTCTTCGCTATTCATCACTTTGAATATTTCTTGCCACTCCCTCTGGCCTGCATAGTTTCTGTTGAGAAATCAGCTGACAGTATAGGTTCTCCCTTGTCAGTAACTAACAGCTTTTCTCTTGCTGCTTTTAAGATTGTCTTTAGCCCTTGACATTTTAATTATGAGGTGTCTTGGTGTGGGCCTCTGTGGGTCCACTTGTTTGGGACTCTCTGTGCTTCTGGACTTGTAAGTCTATTTCTTTCACCAGGTAGGGGAAATTTTCTGTCATTATTTCTTCAAATAGGTTTTAAAATCTTGCTCTCTCTTCTCCTTCTGGCACCCCCATAATGAGAATGTTGGTATGCTTGAAGTTGTCCCAGAAACTCCTTACACTGTCTTCATTTTTTTTATTCTTTTTTCTTTTGCATTTCTGATTGGGTGTTTTTTGCTTCCTCAGATTCCAAATCATTGATTTGATTCTTAGAATTCCCTACTTTACTATTGAATCCCTGTAAATTATTCTTTATTTCAGTTAATGTATGTTTAATTTCTGACTGGTCTTTTTTATGTCTTTGACATTCTAAGATACTTGAAAGTCTCACTAAATCCCTTAAAGCTCTCATTAAGTCACCTGAAGCTCTCATTAAGATCTTTCAGTAACCTTATAACCATTGTTTTGAACTCTGTATCCAGTAGCTTGCTTGCTTCCATTTCTTTCATTTGTAACATGTTTCTTTGTTTCTGCATTTTGGCTGCTTCCCTGTGTTTGTTTCTGTGTATTAAGGTGTCCTGTAGGGTCCAGTAGCTCAGCCACCCATGGGCAATTGAGGTGCTCCTCTGTGTGGGCTGTGTGCATAGTCTTATTGTAGTTGAGCCTTGATTGCTGTTGGCATCATTGGGAGAAACTGGCTGTGAGGTCCAGCTGCATCAGTCTCAATGCACTTTCTTCTTTATTTCTCTAGTTGTAGGACTTCCTGAATTCAGCCAGATTTCAGGTGGTTCTGAATGATGGTTGTTCTGTATTTTAGCTCTAATTTTGATGTGGCTTTGGGAGGCAGCGAGTACCAGCATTTACCTACGCCACCATCTTGGTTCCTCAGGTTTTCTCCAGGGTGTTTTTGTTTTTAGTTTTTTTGGTGGGGAGTCTTCTTAGGAACAACACCTGTACAGGAGTAAGGGAAGCAGAATTGGGCAGAGAGAGAGACGTTGAACTCCAATGCCCTTGTAACAGCTAAGCTTATAGAATGCTTGATAACAGTGCACAGTTGTCCCCAATAAAATAAAGGATGGCTTTTGTATCCCCTATTGAATACATTTGATTCTGGCTGCTTGGGGAAGGGGGTATAACTTGTGCACAGTAACCCCTTTGTTCAAGGCTATTCGGAAGGGGACTCAGTTGTAAATCACCAATAGCAAATACCTGCAGCTGTGGGAATCCATCCATTATAACCTGCTATGCCGCTGGGAGTCATGTTCAAAATCTATGGGAGAGAGTGTGAGAATGGAGAGCGTGGGTTAGTGCAGTAGCAGTATGTCCTGTGTAGTTTACAACTACCAAGGAGTCGGGGCCACCCACCAGCATTCCCAACCAGTGAAAGATTAGCAAATTGATTATTTTGACTCCCTCCCTTCCAGTGAGGATTCCAAATTTGCTTTGGTTTATATGGACATTGGATCTGATTTAAGACAAATTTTCCTGTTGCCCTGCAAATCCAGGCGGCCACCACCAGGTGATTAGAAAAGCTGAGTTTCGGAGAAACCAAGATGGCAGCATAAGGTAAACACCTAAACTGCTGCCTCACACAACAATTTCAAAACTACAACTAAAAGACAAAACGTCTATCACCCAGAACCACCGGAAAGCTGGCTGAGTGGAAGTTCTACAACTAGAAGGAAAGAGAAAAGAGCATTGAGACGTGCACAAGTGCTGAAAAGCTGAGGTATGGAGGCGCGCGAATTCGGCTGGCGGAGGGCGACTGGGTGCACTGCTTTTTTCAACCCGAAGGGAGACAAGCCCCCGATTACTCCGAACTCCAGTTTCTGGGGAGACGCTGGGGACCCAAACTCCTACGGGGAGAAGCTGGACTGTCTGCCATTGGGTCAGAAAGTGAGGGTGACTTCCTTGCAGAGCTGCGCCCAGCAATCATTGTTTACTGCGCAGGGGCGTGGGAGGCGGGGACTTGGAAACACGGAAATGCAGAGACCAGAGATGCCGACTGGCAGCCACTGCTGTTTGCCACGCCCTAGCCTAGTGACTCCCTGAGACCCCGCCCCGCACAATCTACAAACCCACCCAAGCTCCACACAGCAGCTTTTGCATATAAATGGCCTGCCCTATCGCAGCTTAATCTAACAAACTGCACCTCTGGTCAGACAGCTCCAAAACCTCCAAACCCCAAGCAAAGAGGAGAAAACTTTAGCTCTCGCTGTAGCTCCTGCTGGGTGGCCTCAGACAGTAGCTGCCCTGCACCCCATTGGAGATCCAGAAGCTAGTGTATCTAGTGGTCAGTGTGAGATGACACCAGATTTCAACTCCTCACATCCATAAGTGACACATTCAAGAGGCAGATTCAGTGAGCACCAAAGCCCCACTGAAACAAGTTCTGCCCCATAAGCATGTCTCCAGCACAGCAGTTCTTCCATTAAAGACACAGCGGGTCCTCACAGCCAATTGGCCTGGAAGTCAATTCCTCCCAGTGACACCAACAACAATCAAGGCTTAACTACAAGGCTGTACACACAGTCCACAAAGGGATGCACCAAGAGTGTCCAACTCAAGTAACTGGGAGGCTGACCCACTGGGCCATATAGGGCACCTAGCACACAAAGCCACCCTACCAACTCAGGGAAGCAGCAAAAATGCAGAGACAAAGAAACAGATCACAAATGAAAGAAATGGAGGAAAACAAATGACTGGATATAGAGTTCAAAACCACAGTTATAAGGTTTTTCAAGAATTTCCTAGAAAAGGCCGATAAATTTAACGGGACCCTTGAGGATATGAAAAAGGACCAACTAGAAATTAAACATACACTGACTGAAATAAAAAATACTATACAGAGACCCAACAGCAGACTAGAGGAATGCAAGAATCAAGTCAAAGATTTGAAATACAAAGAAGCAAAAAACACTCAGCTGGAAAAGCAAAAAGAAAAAAGAATCCAAAAATTTGAAGATAGTGTAAGAAGCCTCTGGGACAACTTCAAGTGTACAAACATCAGAATTATGGGGGTGCCAGAAGAAGAGAGAGAGCAAGATACTGAAAACCTATTTGAAGAAATAATGACTGAAAACTTCCCCCACCTGGTGAAAGAAATAGACTTACAAGTCCAGGAAGCGCACAGAACCCCAAACAAAAGGAATCCAAAGAGGACCACACCAAGCCACATCATAATTAAAATGCCAAGGGCAAAAGACAAAGAGAGAATATTAAAAGCAGCAAGAGTTAATTACCTACAAGGGAGCACCCATACGATTGTCAGCTGATTTCTCAACAGAAACTATGCAGGCCAGAAGGGAGTGGCAAGAAATATTCAAAGTGATGAATAGCAAGAACCTACAACCATGATTACTCTACCCAGCAAAGCTATTATTCAGAATTGAAGGTCAGATAAAGAGCTTCACAGATAAGAAAAAGATGAAGGAGTTCATCACCACCAAACCAGTATTATATGAAATGCTGAAAGATAGTCTTTAAGAAGAAGAAGAAAAAAGTAAAGATAAAAATTATGAACAACAAATACATATCTATCAACAAGTGAATCTAAAAATCAAGTGAATTAAAAATCTGATGAACAGAATAAACTGGCAAATATAATAGAATCAGAATCATAGAATGGGAGTGGATTGATAATTCTCAGGGGGAAAGGGGTGTGGGGGGTGTAGGAAGAGACTGGACAAAAAGTATACACCTATGGATGAGGACAGTGCAGGGGGAGGGGGGTAAGGGCAGAGGGTGGGGTGGGAACCGGGTGGAGGGGAGCTGTGGGGGGGAAAAAGGAGAAACAATTGTAATAATCTGAACAATAAAGATTTATTAAATTAAAAAAAATCTATGGGAGATTTTGACTTGTCATAATTTTCAAAGGTAGCAATAGAGGAAAAAATGAGGAGAACTGTTACCAGAGAGCTGCCGGAGTTAGAGGGGACTCTTCCCAGCTCAGCTCTTGTCACACTAGCAATAAAGAATTCATAGGAGTGACAGAAAACAGTGTTGAAACAAAGCAAGCAAATTTATTAAGAATATACTTGGGCCCTGACTGGTTTGGCTCAGTGGATAGAACATTGGCCTTCAGATGAAGAGTCCTGGGTTCAATTCTGGTTGAGGCCATGTACCTTGCTTGAGGACTCAATCCCCAGTAGGGGGTGTGCATGAGGCAGCTAATCGATGTTTCTCTCTTATCAATGTTTCTAACTCTCTATTCCTCCCCTTCCTTTCTGTAAAATCAATAAAATATATTTTTAAAAAAGAATACACTTGGCATAAAGCACAAGTGGGCAACTCAGGTAGTCTGAGCACCCTGCCTAGTGGGGGTTTAAGGGTTTTATACTTTCCCCCCTCTTGGATTCAAGGTTCCCCTGCTGGATATCTTGGGCAAGAGACTAGGTTTCAAGGTCTCCCTTTTACATTATTGTGGTGTTTGCCAGAATTTATAAGAACTTCTGGTGAATTTATCTTGGCAAGACCTCTGACTTCTTTGTTCAGTTGGTGAGCTGACTCCCCATTTCTTCCCACTCTCTTCCTCTCCCCCTGCCCTATCAGCTATCTATACTGCCTAACAAAACATCATCTAGAAGTTGAGGTTTGCAAAGGAGTGAGATAAAGGGACATACTGTAATTTTCAACTTTCTGCAGCGTAGACAAGCATAGCAAGAATTTGATGACCCTCAGAGTACACTCCAGCTACTTTTATGGCTGATGGAGAAATCTGTGCATTTATTCTTGACTGCAGAAATTAGGGGAGTACAATAAGTGGATTTCTACACCTGGAAACTTAACCTAGTAGCCTAGAATTATAGACATCACAGAGAGTAGGTCCTCAATAAGTGTCTTTTTAAATTGGATTATATTTCATTGATTTGGGGTTCCTAACTGAGGGATCCATTGTCTATCTTTGCAGAAAGTGTGGAGAGAGATTAAAAATGGCAGTGGAGTATGTGGATGCTACACAGACATGCTCCAAGGACCAAACTAGAATTACAACTAAAATACAAAAAAAAAAAAAATTCTAAATAATCAACTGAAGACTAGCTGGAAAGAACCCTGATAAAGAAGAATGGAAAGTGGAGACCACATAGAGACTGGTAGGAAGTGTGGGGGCATGAAAAGGCTGGTTGTGCGCTCATAGATAGCTGCTGAAGTTCCAGAGAGATATCTCAGCTATGAGGAGCTGCCATTGAGAACTCTGAGGTCTAATCCCCAAGTTGCTCCCCCCCTCCCCTGCAGAGAATACCAGAATGGAGAAAGGTGCCCCCATAACATCTGGCTGTAAAAGCAGCAGGGTTGCTGTCTGTAAGGAAATGCAGGCACTCTTTTAAAGGGCCAACACACAAAATTTCATGTGCAGCCACTCACTTTGTACTCTGCCAGAGGGAGGGAAGAGTGGACTGGACCTGTGTGAGCAGAAGCCAGGGGTGGGGGATCTGGGGTTAGAGATTGGAAGGCAGACACCCCAGTTTCCTGTGCTGAGTCATTCCATCACACTGCAGAGGTCATCTTTCTCAGGTAGACCTTTGCCATTCAGGCAATTTTTGCCTAGGGGGGAAGACAGTTGACCCACCCTGTTAGAAAACCTCTCACCCCACCTGTTGACCATTGCCTGAGGTTACTCAAGACTGAATACAATCAGTCTGAAGGTAGAGGCAGGTCTCTGAAGGATTTCCATCTTTGCCTGATCTAATTAGTCAGAAACACTGTCCTGCACTAGAGATTGGAAAGTGTAGCAGATCTGAGTAATACATAATCACAAACCCAAACAGGAAGTCAAATGGGGAGACAAAAACAAAAACAAAAACAAAAAAAACACAAACAAAAGAACAAGAGAATTCTCCAGAAGCACAGCTAAATGAAATGAAGAAAAGAAATTTTCAGACATAGAGTTTAGAATAATGATGGAAAAGATACTCAACAGCATAAGAAAAGATATAGTAACTATGAAGAATGACATAGCACTAATAAAGAACATAGTGGAAGAAATACACAACAGATTAGGAGAAGTAGAGGATCAGATCAGTGAATTAGAAGATAGAGTAGAAAAAAATATGACACAATCAGAGAACCAAAAAGAAAAAATAAAAAAACAATTAGAAAAACAAAAGGACAGCTTAAGGGAGCTGTGGGAAAACATGAAATGTAACAATATTTGCATAATAGGTGTACCAGAAGGAGAAGAAAGTGACCAAGCTATAGAGAATATGTTTGAAGAAATATTGGCAGAAAACTTCCTTAACATGGTGAAGGAAAAAGTCACACAAATCCAAGAAGCACAGATAATCCCAAACAAAGAACCAAAACAGGCTGATGCCCAGACACATCATAATTAAAATGCCAAAAATTAAAGACAAAGAAAGAACTTTAAAGAGAGCAAGAGAAAAGCAATTTGTTACCCATAAGGTTGTCATCTGCTTTCTCATCAGAAACTCTACAGGCCAGAAGGGGAATGGCATGAAGTACTCAAGGTAATAAAAAGCAAGGATTTGAAACCAAGACTATCACATCCAGCAATGCCATCATTCAAAATAAATGGTGAAATAAAGAGCTTCCCAGATGAAAAAAAAAAGGCTAAAGGAGTTTATCACCACTAAGCCAGCATTGCAAGAAATGCCAGAGGGACTGCTGTAATGAGAAGAAGAAATAGAGAGAGAAACGTAGCCATGCAGAATTAAAATGGCAATAAATAAGTACCTATCAATAATAACCTTAAATGTAAATTGATTAAATGCTCCAATCAAAAGACATATAGTAGCTGAATGTGTACAAAAACATGATCCAACTATATGCTGTTTACAAGAGACCCACTTCAAAACAAAAGACTCACACAGGATGAGAATAAATGTATGGGGGAAATCTCCCATGCAAATGGAAACAATAAAAAAGCTGGGGTAACATTACTCATATCTGACAAAATAGACTTAGTTGTCATAGGAGACAACAAAGGTCACTAACATAATACTAAAGAGATTGGTCCAATAAGAGGATATAACTCTGGTAAACATATGCACCCTATAAAGGAGCACCTAAATACGTATTTTAAAAAAACCTTCTACAGGGCTTTAAGGGAAAGATTGATAACAACACAGTCATACTAGGGGACTTTAAAAAAAGATTTTTATTGATTTCAGAGAGGGAGGGAGAGGAAGAAAGAGATGAAAACACCAATGATGAGAGAGAATCATTGATTGGCTGACTCCTGCATTCCCCCTACTGGGGATTGAGCCCCAACCCAGGCATGTGTCCTGACTGGGAATCGAACTGTTACCTCCTGGTTCACAGGTCGCTGCTCAAACATGGAGCCACACCAGCCAGGCATAGTAGGGGACCTTAACCCTCCCCCACCCCAACTTCACTGGATAGATCTTCCAGACAAAAAAATTAACAAGGAAACAGTGACTCTAAAGGACACACTGGATCCAGTGGATTTAATTGACATTTATAGAACATTTCACCCCAAAGCTGCATAATATGCATTCTTCTCAAGTGTACATGGGTCATTCACAAAGATAGACTACATGTTAGGACACAAAACAAGTCTCTGTGAGTTCAAGAAGACTGAAATCATATCAAGCATCTTCTTGATCACAATGGAATGAAATTAGAGATCAACTACAATAAAAAAAACACTCAAAAACATTTAAACACATGGAGGATAAATAGCATGTTATTAAACAATGAATTGGTTACCAATGAGATGAATAATGAAATAAAAAACTTCCTGGAAACAAATGAAAATGAACACATAATAACCTAAAACCTCTGGGACACAGCAAAACACATCCCGAGAGAGAAGTACATAGGACTACAGGCCTATCTCAAAAAACAAGGAAAATTAGTAATAAATTATTTAACCCTAAAACTTAAAGAATTAGAAAGAGAACAACAAGAAAAGCCCAGAGTAAGTAGAAGGAAGGAAATAAAAAAGGTTAGACTAGAAATAAGTGACATAGAGACTAAAAACAAACAAACAAATAAAACAATACAAAAGGCCAATTAAACCAAGAGCTGGTTCTTTGAAAAGATAAGCAAAATTGATGAACAGTTAGCCAGACTCATCAAGAAACAAAGAGAGAGGACCAAAATAAATAAAATCAGAAATGAAAATGGTGAAGTGACCACTGCCACTATAGATATACAAAGGATTGTAAGAAAATACTATGAACAAATATATGCCAACAAGTTGGACAATGTAGATGAAATGGACAAATTACTAGAAAAAGACAATCTCCCAAAACTGAATTAGGAAGAATCAGAAGTTTTTTATTTCATTATTCATCTCATTGGTAACCAATAACAACTGAGGAAATCGAAGCAGTAATAAAAAAAACTTCCAGCAAACAAAAGCCCTGGACCAAATGGTTTCATAGGCAAATTCAAAGAACTAACACCTATACTCCTCAAACTATTCCAAAAAATCCAAGAGGCAGGAACACTTCCAAGCTCTTTTAATGAGACCAGCATTATCCTAATTCCAAAACCAGATAACGACACTACAAAGAAAGAGAATTACAGGCCAATATCCCTGATGAACATAAATGCTAAAATCCTCAACAAAATATGAGCAAATCAGATCCAGCAATATATTTAAAAGATCATACACCATGACCCAGTGGGATTTATTCCAGGCATGCAAGGCTGGTACAATATTCACAAATCAATAAATATGTTACATCACATAAACAAAATGAAACACAAAAATCACATGATTATATCAATAGATGCAGAAAAAGCATTCAACAAAACCCAACACCCATTTTTTATAAAAACTCTCAGCAAAGTGGGAATAGAGGTATCATACCTCAACATAATAAAAGCCCTATATGACAAATCTACAGCCAACATCATACTAATGGGCAAAACCTAAAGGCATTCCCTCTAATAACAGGAACAAGATAGGCATGTCAATTTTCACCACTCTTACTCAACATAGCACTGGAAGCTTTAGCTACATTGATCAGACAAGAAGAAGAAATAAAAGGATTCCAAATCAGAAAGGAGGAAGTAAAATTCTCATTATTTGCAGATGACATGATACTGTACATAGAAAATCCTAAAGACTCCCCCCCTAAAACTGCTAGATTTAATAAATAAATTTGGCAATGTAGCAGGATACAAAGTCAACACTCAAAAATCAGTGGCTTTTTTATACATCAACTAGTGGCCCAGTGCATGAAATTTGTGCATGGATGGGGGCATTCCCTCAGCCCAGCCTGCACCCTCTCCAATCAGGGATACCTTGGGGGATGTCTGACTGCCGGTTTAGGCCTGAGCAATCTGGGACCACTGGCTCCTAGCCACTCACCTGCCTGCCTGCCTGATCATCCCAAACTGCCTCTGCCTGTTTTGCCTGATTGCCCCTAACCCTTCTGCCTGCCTTCCTGATTGCCCCTACCTCTTTGCCTGCCTGCCTGATTGGCCCTAACTGTCTCTGCCTGCTTGCCCTAACTGCCCTCCCTTGCCAGTCTGATCTCGCCCCCAAATGCCCTCCCCTACTAGCCAATTTGGTTCTGATTGGTTGGTTTTTATGCCAATCAGCGTCAAAAGCTCCACCTCTTAGGCAGCCATTGGCTCCTCACTGTTGACCCAGATTTGGTTCTGATTGGTTGGTTTATATGCCAGTCAGTATCTCCAGGCCTGATCAGAGAGGTAGGGCTGATCAGCAGCCCCGCGTGAAGGCCCAGTGAGAAACAGAGGTGCAGCTGCTGGCAAAGCCTGGAGAGAAAGAGAGAGGCAATGGCTGATCAACAGCTGCAACAGAGGCTGTAGATCAGACCCTGCCTGTTTCTCTCTGGGCTTGATCCGCAGCCCCCTGGGCAGACTGACTTCCAGTGTTTGGTCGGGCCTTTGGTCGGTCGCTACAGACCCTGGGTTTTTTTATATTAGGGTCATGAATTCTCAGAAAGAAAAACTAAACAAACAATGCCATTACCATTGCAACAAAAAAATTAAGATACTTAGGAATAAACTTTGGAGGCAAAAGACTTGTACTCAGAAAATTACAGGACATTGAAAAGAGATAGAGGAAGATATAAACAAGTGGAAGAATATACTGTGTTCATGAGTTGGTAGAATTAACATCATTAAAATATCCATATTACCCAAGGCAATCTACAGATTCAATGCAATCCCTATTAAAATGCCAATGGAATATTTCACAGATTTAGAACAAATACTCTAAAATGTATATAGTATAGAACAAAAAAACACCCCGAATAGCCACAGAATTCTTGAGAAAGAAGAACAAAGTTGAAGGATTTACAATATCAGATATCAAGTTATACTACAAAGCCACTGTAATTGAAACAGCCTGGTACTGGTACAAGAACAGGCATATAGATCAATGGAACAGAACAGAGAACCCAGAAATTGACCCAAGCCATTATGCTCAATTAATATTCAACAAAGGAGGCAAGGACATACAATGGAGTCAAGACAGTCTCTTCAATAAATGGTGTTGGGAATATTGGATCAGATACATGCAAAAAAAAAAAAAATGAAACTAGACCACCCACTTATACTATACACAAAAATAAATTCAAAATGGATAAAAAACTTAAATGTAAGTCATGAAACCATAAAAATTCTAGAAGAAACCATAGGCAGCATAATCTCAGACATCTATTATAGCAATATGTTTATGGATACATCTCCTAGGGCAAAGGAAACTAAGGAGAAAATAAACAAATGGGACTATATCAAATCAAAAAGCTTCTGCACAGCATAAGAAACCAACAAGGGAGCCCACTGTATGAGAGATCATATTTGCCAATGATATATCTGATAAACGGTTAATATCCAAAATATATAAGGAACTCATACAACTTAACAAAAGGAAGACAAACAATCCAGTTAAAAAATGGGCAAAGGACCTAAATAGACACTTCTCCAAAGAGGACATACAGATGACCAAGAGACATATGAAAAAATGCTCAAGGTCACTGATAATCAGAGAGATGCAAATTAAAATGATAAAGAGGTATCACCTCACGCTTGTCAGAATCGTTACCATCAACAGATTAACAAATAACAAGTGCTGGCAAGGATGTTGAGAAAAGGGAACCCTAGTATACTGCTGGTGGGAATGCAAACTGGTACAGTCATTATGAAAAACAGTATGGAGTTTCCTCAAAAACTTAAATATGGAACTGTCATTTGACCCAGTGATCCCACTTCAAGGAATATATCCTAAGAAACCTGAAACACCAATCAGAAAGTATGTATGCACCCCTATGTTCATAGCAGCACAATTTACAATAGCTAAGATCTGAAAACAGCCCAAGTGCCCATCGGTAGATGAGTGGCTAAAAAAGCTGTGGTACATTTATACCATGGAATACTATGCAGCAATGAAAAAGAAGGAACTCTTATCCTTCGAGACAGCATGGAGGGACTGGAGAGTATCATGTTAAGTGAAATTAGCCAATCAGAGAAAGACAAGTATCACATGCTTGTACTCATATGTGGAATCTAATGAACAAAATAAAATGATGAACAAAATAGATCCAGAGACATAGGAGCATAAAACAGAATGTGGAATCGCAAAGGGATTGGGGGAGAAGATGGGAGGGTGGGAAGTGATCAACCAAAGAACTTGTATACATACTAGAGGCCCAGTGCACAAAATTTGTGCATTCAGGGCAAGGGAGGGGAGTCCCTCAGCCCAGCCTGCGTTCTCTTGTAGTCCAGGAGCCCTTGGGGGATGTCCGAGCTGGCAGTCGGAAATCCTTAGTGCTGTTAGCAGAGGCAGGAGAGGCTCCCGCCACCGCCACTGCGCTCGCCAGCCATAAGCCTGGCTTCTGGCTGAGCAGTGCTCCTCCTGTGGAAGGGCACTGATCACGAGGGGCCAGTTCCTGCATTGCGTGTCTGCCCCCCCGCCCCCCCGGTGGACAGTGCGTATCATAGTGACCAGTCATTCCGCCTGATTTGCATATTAGCCTTTTATTATATAGGCTATGTATAACCCATGGACACAGACAATAGGTGATGAAGGCTTGGGGTGGGGAGCAGGGGCAGGTTTGAAGGAGTCAATGGGGGTGAGAAGGGGGACATTTGTAATACTTTCAACAATAATTTTTTTTTAAGTGGGGAATTTTTTCTTGTAATATACATGCACAAATATGACCATCTTGATATAATCTTACAAAGGTCCAAAAGTCTTATTTGTGTAATTTGTCAAATCCTAGGAAGAAAAGGTAAGAAGATGCATGTTTATTATACCTTGGCAAAACAATGAAAAAATCCTAAATATCATCCAATCAGTTTTTCCCTCTGTACCCTTATATTGACCCCTTTAAATTAAGTCTCCATACCCAATTCCACTGTGTGTGTGTGTGTGTGTGTGTGTGTGTGTGTGTGTGTGTGTGTCTGGGGGTGGGGTGGGAGGGAGCCGGGTCAGGGAGGGCGGCATCCCACACACAAACAAACAATTCTCAGATATCAGCAGGGTGTTTGAGAATCAACTCAATTCTGACTGACATTATCTACCCCAAAAGAGCATCAGATTCCACAGGTTAAGCATTCAGTCCTACTAGACTGCCCCCCACCTCCACATACTCTTCAGATGCCAGTCTCAAGCCCAGGCTTTCTGTGCTTCTGACCAACCAGCTATAGATTGGAGGTTCCAATGATCCCCTCCAACTCAGAATGCCAATCCCAAGTCCAGGTTGCTTCTGACCAGCTGGCTATAAATCAGAAGTTCCTACAATCCTCTTCTTGAGTTCAATTGATTTGTTAACCAGCCCACAGAACTCAGATAAACGTGTTACTTACTAGATCACTGATTTATTGTAAAAGGAAATAACTGAAACAGTCAGATGAAAGAGAGGCATAGGGCAAGCTATGTGGGAAGTGTCCTCTCTAGGTGTGCACCTCTCTTCCCACATCTCCTTGTGTTCACCAACTCAGAAGCTTTCCAAATCTCTAAGTCTTCTGTGCTCTTTGGTTTTTATGGAAGCTTTCTTACATAGTCATGATTGATTAAGGCAAGCATGTCAAACTCAAAGGCTAACATGGGCCAAATAAACAAGGTTTAAGTTTACGTGGGCCGCAAAATAACAAAAGCTTCAATTTTCATAGAAATGTAGGTTTATTTCGATAGAGACATGCTGAATACAAAGAGCTGAAATAAATGAGTAATCATTAACATAAAATAATAGAACATTTTAATAAAAATTAATATTTTTTTCTTGATCGTTAACTTACCAGACACTGAATAACTGCACAATTTAATAAGTGTAACGTAAATGAACCTATATTTCTTGTTCTCCAAAAGTGAAGTATTTCCTGTTGCACACACCAAACAAGTCAGTCCAAGACTAATGACATGGCAGTTGGCTGCTAAAATACTCGCTGCTAGTATTAGTGGAGAGAAATGGTGCGCCTGCACATAAGGTGTGTAAGGGAAATGAATGCAACAATATTATAGTAATCAGTCATCAGCTAATGTTGTAGTTTGTTAATATTTTTCACATATATATATTTATTGATTTCAGAGAGGAAGGGAGAGGCAGAGAGATAGAAACATCAATGACGAGATTGAACCATTGATTGGCTGCCTCCTGCATGCCCCCTACTGGGGATTGAGCCTGCAACCCCTGGCATATGCCCTTGACCAGAATAGAACCCAGGACCCTTCAGTCTGCAGGCTGACACTCTATCCACTGAGCCAAACCAGCCAGTTATTAATATTAATTATTAATAACTAGTGGCCCAGTGCACAGATTTGTGCACATTGAAAGGAAATTAATTAGAAGAAATATTTTAATATCGCTATTTGCCCTTTCTCTGTAATAGAAGTGTCAACTAAATTCACAATTGACAATGACAGATCGAAACACACACAAGCAATTGGTGCTAGCAAGTGCTTTATATGTATCGCGCATGCACAAGTCAACATTTATTTTTAAATTGCCAGTGCTTGTCATATGTACTGGCCAGTCGGTTGGATGGTCGGATGGACTGATGGTTGGTCATTTAGCCTTTTTTATATATAGATATATATAACAGGATATTGTAAAAATTAAGTTACGAAATATTTATTAAAACATTTCTTAGATCCTGTTATATTGTCTGGGCTGCAAAAATATTCGTTGTGGGCCCCAGCCGGTTTGGCTCAGTGTATAGAGCATTGGCTTGCAGACTGAAGGGTCCCAGGTTCGATTCCAGTCAAGGGCATATACCTTGGTTGCTGGCACACCCCCAGTAAGGGGTGTGCAGGAGGCAGCTGATCGGTGTTTCTCTCTCATCAATGTTTCTAGCTCTCTATCCCTCTCCATTCCTCTCTGTAAAAAATCAATAAAATATATATTTTTTAAAAATTCGTTGTGGGCCTTATGCGGCCCGCAGGCCACGAGTTTGACATGCTTGGATTAAGGCATTGGTCATAGGCAATTGATTCAACCTCCAGCCCTTCTACCCTCCCCAGAAGAGGGGGGTGGGACTGTAAATTCTAATCCTCTAATCACATGGTTGGTTCTCCTGGCCCCAAACCTTAGGTTACCTGGGGGCTTTCCAAAAGCCGCCTCATCAGCATAACAAAAGACACCTTTTTCACTGTCAACACTGAAAATTTTGAGTTCCAGGAGCTATGAGATACAAATTGTAAATGAGAAATATGGATCAGTTGCCGCCCATCTGTGCCCAGACAGGAGGTTGAACCCGAAATCTGGGTATGTACCCTGACTAGGAACCTAAACTTTGACCCCTCAGTGCACAGGATGACACTTCAACCAACTGAATCACACCGGCCAGGGCTATATTTTACAAGTCACAATATTGCACCTTAGGTTCCCATAGTGTTTTCCTCATATATATCACTTAATATCTGTCTCAAATTAAAGGACTTTTGTTTTATTTTGTTGGTTTTTAGAGTTGGTATCTACTTTTCTACTAGGTTATAAACTCCTGGAGAAGAAGATATCAACCTATCCCTCCTTGTTTTCCTCCCAGTCAAGTATAATTTTCAAAATAATTAACACCCAGTATAGCACAGGCACTAATCAATTCAAATGGACACTGGTCTTAAGCAATTTGTATGGCCATACTGGGGTGTACAGCTGGATATGTTCTGCATACAGAAGGCATCTAATAATCAACTTTGGTTTGAATTTCCTGGGTTTGGTAATCTTGGCCCTGGCATCTAATGACTTTCTTTAAGAAGACAGGCTATATTTTTATTACCAAAATATGATCATAACCATTTCTCCTCCTTGATTTAATCCTACAGAAATCTTTGAGTAATTTTGAAAACATTGCAATAAACAGGACAATTCATCCACATCCGCATTGTCTAATATGGTAGCCACTCGCCACATGTATAAAATATAAGACACTCAGTTAAATTTGAATTTCAGATAAATGAAAAATAATTTTGTAGTGTGTGTCCCATGCAATATTTGGGATATACTTCAAACTACAATATTATCTGTTGCTTATCTGAAATTAATAATTAACTGGGGCCCTAGCCAGGTAGCTCAGTTGGTTAGAGTGTTGTCCTACTTCACCAGGGTTTTGGGTTTGATCCCTGGTCAGGACATATGCAGGAATCAACCAATGAGTACATGAATAAGTGGAACAACAAAGTGATGTTTTTCTCTCTCTCCCTTCCTGTCTCTAAAATCATAAAGTTAAAAAAGTTAAAAATATATAAAATAATTAACTGGGCATCCTATATTTTTATTTGCTAAATCTGATAACCCTACACATGTGCATATCTAAATTTAGATTAATTAAAATTTAATAAAAGTTTAAAATTTAGTTTTTCAGTCTCATCAGCTGCATTTCAAGAGCTTAATAGTCACACATGCGGCTAATGGTTACTATCTTGAACAGCAGAGATTGGAACATTTATATCATTGCAGAAAGCTATATTGAACACCACTTTTGCCAAGCAAAAAATAGAAGAAAAAATTTGTGCATTTTATAGGTTATAAAAAATTACGTTTGGGGTTGGGAAATTGCCAGCAAACCCTAGGAGAGTCCTTTTAACATAGCCAAGAAGCCACAGTCTTTATGTTCCAGTCTGTTACTATGACTGCATATGCAGGCTATTCGATTAAAAGGGAAGTGAGTCTATATAAGAAAAGCAGCTCTCACACATCTACATGGTAGATTCCCTTGTTCTGCTTTTCTCCTGGGACTACCAGGAAATAAGTTCTCTGATCAGAACAAACCAAGATTTAAAAGATCCTAAATAGAAAATAAATGTGTTGTTATTTGACTTATTAATATCAATATTCATAGATTTTCTTAAATTAATAATCAGAGAACATCATTAACTAGAATATCTGTTTATAAGCCAAGTCTGTGATGAACTTGGTAAACATAGAATTATTCCCTTTCTTAATTAGCCTTTTGGGAGAAACCTATAGCCCTGGGAGTCTTACAAGAAGCAGGAGAAGATTAAAGTCTAACAGAGATATGTGCTAAAAGCTCATTTTTATATATGACTTAGTGAATCTAAAAAATAAACTGGTGAGAATCCAAGATGGCGGCATAGGTAAACACCTAAATTGCTGCCTCGCACAACAATTTCAAAACTACAACTAAAAGACAAAACGTCTATCACCCAGAACCACGGGAAAGCTGGCTGAGTGGAAGTTCTACAACTAGAAGGAAAGAGAAAAGAGCATTGAGACATGCACGAACGCTGAAAAGCTGAGGTACGGAGGCGCGTGATCCGGGCTGGCAGCAGGCATTGCTTTTTTCAACCCGAAGGGAGACAAGCCCCCGATTACTCTGAAATCCAGTCTCTGGGGAGACACAGGGGACCCAAACTCCTACGGGGAGAAGCTGCACTGTCTGCCAGTGAGGGTGGCTTCCTTGCAGAGCTGTGCGCAGGAATAATTGTTTACTGCACTGGGGCACGGGACTCGCGGATGCCGTGGGGGACTCAGAGCCGGCTAACTAGCAGCCATTGCTGTTTGCCACACCCTAGCCTAGTGACACCCTGAGACCCCGCCCTGCACAACCTACAAACCCACCCGAGCTCCAAGCAGCAGCTTTAGCATAAGAAAGGCCTGTCCTATCGCAGCTTAACCTAGCAAACTTGCAGCCCGGGTCAGACAGCTCCAAAACCTCCAAACCCCAAGCAAAGAGGAGAAAACTGTAGCTCTCACTGTAGCTCCTGCTGGGTGGCCTCAGACAGTAGCTGACCTGCACCCCATTGGAGATCCAGAAGCCAGTGTACCTAGTGGTCAGTGTGAGACACCAGATTTCAACTCCTCACATCCATAAGTGACACATTCAAAGGCAGACTCAGTGAGCACCAAAGCCCCACTGAAACAAGTCCTGCCCCATAAGCGTGTCTTCAGTGCAGCAGTTCTTCCATTATAGACACAGTGAGTGCTCACAGCTAATTGGCCAGGAGGTCAATTCCTCCCAGTGTACCAACAGTAATTAAGGCTTAACTGCACCAAGACTTTGCATTCAGCCCACAAAGGGGTGTACCAAGAGCATCCACCTCATGTGATTGAGGAGGCTGAGCTACTGCCCCCTATAGATCATCTACCACACAAAGCTACTCCATCAACACAGGGAAGCAGCCAAAATGTGGAGACAAAGAAACATGTCACGAATGAAAGAAACGGAGGAAAGCAAACTACTGGATGACATAGAGTTCAGAACCACATTTATAAGGTTACTCAAGAATCTTCTTAAAACCGCTGAGAAACTTGATGAGACCTTTAAGGATATTAAAGAGAATGCCAAAAAAATGGAAAAGGATCAGTCAGAAATGAAGCATACACTTTCTGAAATAAAGAATATACAGAAACTCAACTGTAGATCAACGTACCACAAGAATCAAACCAAAGATCTGAAATATGTGGAAACAAAAAACATCCAACCAGAAAAACAAAAAGAAAAAAGAATCCAAAAATATGAAGATAGTGTAAGGAGCCTCTGGGACAACTTTAAGCGAACCAACATCCGAATTTTTGGGGTGCCAGAAGAACGGAGAGAGCAAAATATTGAAAACCTATTAGAAGAAATAATGACAGAAAACTTTTCCTACCTGATGAAAGAAATAGACTTACAAGTTCAGGAAGCGCACAGAACCCCATACAAGAGGAATCCAAAGAGGACCACACCAAGACACATCATAATTAAAATGCCAAGGGCAAAAGACAAAGAGAGAATATTAAAAGCAGCAAGAGAAAAACAGTTAATTACCTACAAGGGAGTATCCATACGACTGTCAGCTGATTTCTCAATAGAAACTATGCAGGCCAGAAGGAAGTGGCAAGAAATATTCAAAGTGATGAACAACAAGAACCTACAACCAAGATTACTCTACCCAGCAAAGCTATCATTCAGTTGAAGGTCAGATAAAGAGCTTCACAGACAAGAAAAAGCTAAAGGAGTTCATCGCCACCAAACCAGGATTACATGAAATGCTGAAGGGTATTCTTTAAGAAGAGGAAGAAGAAGAAAAAGGTAAAGATAAAAATTATGAACAACAAAATGACATCAAATACATACCTACCAACAAGTGAATCTAAAAATCAAGTGAATAAAAAATCTGAAGAACAGAATGGACTGGTGAATATAATAGAATCAGGGACATAGAAAGGGAGTGGACTGACGATTCTCAGGGGAAGCAGGTGTGAGGGGTGCGGGAAGAGATTGGACAAAAATTTTACTCCTATGGATGAAGACAGTGGCGGGGGGTAAGGGCATGGGGTGGGGTGGGGAATCAGGAGCTATGGGGAAAAAAAAAAGAGGAACACCTGTAATAATCTGAACAATAAAGATTTATTTTTAAAAAATAAATAAATAAATAAACTGGCTAACATACCAAATGTGACCAACTAAAAAGTGAGAAGACTGTGTAACCATCAAAGGCAGGAAACATAAAGATCTTGACACAAACGAGTTGTTTGGTCATCCCTTACTAACCCACCTGCTGGCCTGGTCGTAGGCAGCCATCTTGTGAGGGTTAATTTGCACATTACCTCTTTATTATATAGGATACTATAAAGCTACAGTAATTGAGATAGAGTGATATTGTCATACAAATATACATATAGATCAATAGAATAGAATTGAGAGTCCAGAAATAATAATCCCTTATATTTATGATCAGTTGATTTTCTTTTTTTTATATTCTTTTTTATTTATTATTATTATTTTTAATCCTCACCCAAGGATATTTTTCCATTGATTTTTAGAGAGAGTGAAAGATAGAAGTAAAGACAGAGAGAAATATTGATGTGAGAGAAACACATCGATTGGTTGCCTCCTGCATGTGCCCCAGGATGAGCCTGCAACTGAGGTACATGCCCTTGACCGGAATCGAACCTGGGACATCTCAGGCTGATGCTCTATCCACTAAACCAAACAGGCTAGGGCTATGATCAGTTGATTTTCAATAAGAATGCCAAGACCACTTAATGGAAAGAATAGTCTTTTCAACAAATGATGCTGGAACAACTGGATAGCCACAGGCAAAAGAATTAAATTGAATACCTACTTTACACCATTTATGCAAATTAACTCAAATCATAGACCCAAATGTAAGAGTTAAACTTATAACACAGAAGGAAACATAGAAGTGAATCTTTGTGACCTTTAGTTAGGCAATGGTTTCTTAGATGACACCAAAAAGCACAAAAACAGTAAAGAATAGATATATTGGACTTCGTTGTTGGTAGAAATGTAAAGTGATGTAGCTGCTTTGGAAAACAGACTGGAACTTCAGTTACCATGCGATTCTAGCAGTTTCAGCTGGAATTAGGCTATTTACTATTTGATGAATGGCGATAAGAGGATAAAGAAGCTTAGGTAAATTCCATTCTAAGTACATACCCAAGAGAAATAAAACAATTCCACACAAAAATTTGAACATGAATGTTCATAGAAGCATTATTCATAGTAGCCAAAAAGTAGAAACAACCCAACTAATGAATGGATAAATCAAATGTGGTATGTCCACACAATGGAATATTTTTCAAGCATAAAAAAGATTGAGGTACTAATACATACTATCACATGGGTAAACTTGAAAGCATTATGGATAATTTGCCATTAATCCCATTCAGTACAGTCATCATCTCAGACATAGCTTTCATTTCTTTCTGTTTTTAATTTTTATTTAATGATTGACTTTAGAGAGAGAAGAAGGGAGGGAGAGAGAGAGGCCCATCAATTTGTTGTTCCACCTATTTATGCATTCATTGGTTGAGTCTTGCATGTGCCCTGACTAAGAATTGAACCCACAATCTTGGTGTATTGGAACAATACTCTAACCAACTGAGCTACCCAGCCAGGGCTAGTATTCACTTCTAAAAGTTCAATTTGGGTCTTTCAAAATACCTTCCATGTCCTAATATACCAGTATTTAATTTTTCTCCTAGCCTTTGAACGTATATACTAGAGTTATAATGCAATACTAATAGCTGTATCAGTTCTGGGTCAGTTTGATTAATTACTTTCTTCATTATGGGCCATATTTATCTGCTTCTTGGTATGCTCCATAATTTTTAAAATATGTTTTGATTGATGTTTAGAGACAGAGGAAGGGAGAAGGATAGAGAGATAGAAACATTGGTAAGAGAACATCCATCAGCTGCCTCTTCCATGCCTCCTACTGGGGATCAAACCAGCAACCGAGGCATGTGCCCTGACTGGGAATCTAAGCAACGACCTCTTGGTTCCTGAGCCAATGCTCAACCGCTGAGCGACACTGCCCTGGCCAGTAATTTTTTTTTTAATTACACCATTCATTATGAATTTACCTTGTTAAGTGCTGAATATTTTTATAGTCCCATAAATAATTTTGAGTTTGTTCTGGAGCACGGGTATTTGGAAACTATTTGATCCTTTCAAGTCTTCCTTTTAAAAGCTGTTAGGCAGAACCAGAGCAGCATTTAAAGCCAACTTTGCTCCACAACAGAAGATCCTTCTGAGTATTTAACTCCCTGTGAATTATGAGATTTTCAGTCTGGCAAGTGGGAATAGGCACTATGCTGGCCCTATGTGAGTTCTACTTATTGTTCCCACAGTACTCTCCCAGGTAGTTCTTTCCCAGGCCTTGAACAGTTTCCTCACATTTATGTGCTCGTGAATATTCAGCTGAATACTTGAGGGGGACACTCTAATGATCTCTAGATTTTTGTTATTGTTAAGTCATTTTTTTTCTGTATATAGTTCTTTTCTATCTGGTATTCTACTTTGCAAACTCTTGGTCTCCTTGGACTCTCAGCTTCATCTCCTCACCTCAGAGAAACTGTCAGGCTCTATCCAGAATCCATCTTTCTGTGCCACCATCTATAAATTCTCTTAAAGCAGTAAGCTGGGCAATCAATGGGGCTTATCTCATTTGTTTTCCATTTTCAGGGATCATTGTTCAACGTCTGATATCCATTGTCTTAAAAATGGTTGTGTAGTTTTTTTTTAAAGAAAGAAAATGGTTATTATTTTTTTAAATCCTCACCTAGGGATATGTTTATTGATTTCAGAAAGGGGGGAAAAGAAGAGAAAGAGAGAGGGAAAAGGAGAGAGAGAGAGGAGAGAGACATCAATGTGAGAGAGAAACATCAATCGGCTGCCTCCGTAGGTGCCTAGACCTGGGATTGAACCTGCAACCTAGGCCATGTGCCCTGACTGGGAATCAAACCCACAACCTTTTTGGTGTACAGGACAATACTCCAACCAATTGAGCCACCCAACCAGGGCAAGAAAATGGTCATTTAAATTGTTTCCTAGCTGGTTTGGCTCAGTGGATAGAGCATCAGCCTGTGGACCAAAGAGTCCTGGGTTTGATTCTGGTCAAGGGCACGTACCTTGATGGCAGGCTCCTCCCTGGCCCAGGCCCTGGTCAGGGCTCCTGCAGGAGGCAACGAACCAATGTGTTTCTCTCACATTGACATTTTTCTCTGTCTTTTCCTCTCTCTGCTACTCTCCCTAAAAATAAATATGCTCTAGTGAAGATTAACAACAATAATAAATCCTATCTAATAAAGAGGAAATATGCTAATTGACCATCATGCCCTCACAAAGATGGCGGCACCCACAGCCAATAAGGAGGGAATATGCTAATTAACTGCCATGCCCTCAAAGATGGTGGTGCCCACAGCCACAAGATAGCGGCACCCAATCCCCTCAGCTCTGCTGGTGCGGCAGGTGCATGACATGGCCAGGCCCGCCCTCAGCGCACCTGCCTCCAGAGTCCCCCAGTCCCCTCAGCCTCCCAGCTGCCTGAGGCTGGCCTGAGGCACAGGCAAGCCTTGGATGTTGGATGCCCAGACGCCCAGGGTCAGCCCAAGGGATGACCAAGTGACTGAACAGCAGGCTGCGTGGGATGAACAGGCCAGCAGGGGGGCTGTGAGGGGCAACCAGGCAGACGGGGAGGCAGTTTGGGGTGACCAGGCCAGCAGGGGAGGCAGTTGGCAGCAATCAGGCCAGCAAGGGGGGGCAGTGAGGGGCGACTAGGCTGGTGGGGGGGAAGTTGGGGGTGACCAGGCCAGCCTGGGGGGCAGTAAGGGGTGACCAGGCCAGTGGGGGGACAGTTAGGAGTGACCAGGCCGGCAGCAGGGGGCAGTTAAGGGTGACCAGGGTGGCAGAGGGGGAAGTTAGGGGCAATCAGGCCAGCATGCAGAGGCAGTGAGGGGTGACCAGGCCGGCAGGGGGGGACAGTAGGGGCAACTAGGCAGGCAGGCAGGTGAGCGATTAGGAGCCAGTGGTCCAGGATTGTGAGAGGGATGTCTGACTGCTGGTTTAGGCCCAATTCTTGAGCATCACCCAAGGGGTCCTGGATTTGGAGAGGGTTCAGGCTGGGCTGAGGGAACTCCCCATCCCCCATGCACAAATTTCGTGCACTGGGCCTCTAGTGTGAATACATATGTGTGATTCATATATATATATCCTATCTAATAAAAGAGTAATATGCAAATTAACCATCACTCTGCTACACCCACAAGCCACGCCCACTAGCCAATCAGGAGCAGGTATGCAAATTAACCCAAACCAAGATGGCTGCAGCCACGGAGAGAGCAGGAGGGAGGCTTGGGTTTCCCCGGCAATGGAGGAAGCCAAGCTTTCCACACACCCTGGCCTACCCAGGCCTCCGCTTAAGGCCACAAAGTTTAAATTATAGAAGATAAATAAATCCCAACAAAAATGGCTACCGCCATGGAGGGGGCAGAAGGCTTGGCTCCGCTCAAAGCTACAAAGTTTCAATTGTAGAAGATAAATAAATCCCAGATACCAGAGCCTCTGCTTGGGTCGCCAGGGGTGTTGCTGGCCTGCAAGCCACCACAGGCCCCTCGCCCAGGTCACCCTATGCCCCAAGGGAATCCCCACCCTGATCCTGGACACCCTTCAGGGCAAACCAGCTGGCCCCCACCTGTGCACCTGGCCTCTATCCTATCTAATCTAATAAAAGAGTAATATGCAGATTGACCATCACTCCAACACACAAGATGGCTGCCCCCATGTGGTCAAAGATCCTGCCTCCATGTGGACACAAGATGGCTACCACAAGATGGCCAGCAGGGGAGGGCAGTTGGGAGCGACCAGGCCTGCAAGGGAGGGCAGTTGGGGGCGATTAAGCCTGCAGGGGAGGGCAGTTAGGGGTGACCAGGCCGGCAGAGGAGGGAAGTTGGGGGCAAACAGGCTGGCAGGGGAGCAGTTAGACATCAATCAGGCTGGCAGGGGAGTGGTTAGGGGGTGATCAGGCTGGCAGGCAGAAGCAGTTAGGGGCAATCAGGAAGTCAGGCAGGCGAGCAGTTGGGAGCCAGCAGTTCTGGATTGTGAGAGGGATGTCCGACTGCCCGTACCAGTAGGATCGGGCCTAAACAGGCAGTTGGACATCCCTTGAGGGATCCCATATTGGAGAGGGTGCAGGCTGGACTGAGGGACACCCCCTACCCCCATGCATGAATTATGTGCACCTCTAGTTGAATCATATAAGGCATTTATTGAGAAGGCCAGCCAACCAAGAAGACAGACTGCTTACAAGCATTCAAATCTTGTCTTCCCAGTAAGGTGTATGGAACAGGATTATAAAGGGAAGGGGCTAGAGTGAGGAAGCCCTGGAGGTCTGCAGAAGTCAGCTAGTATCCTTTAGTCATCAGGTGATGAGAGGATGTTGATGAGATGATGTTTTGACTCCTGGTGGGTTGGTCTGACCCTGCTTATTGGTTCTGCTTGCTGGATTCACAGCTGAGTCACCTCCGTAATTGTTTCACATAAGCCTTGAAAAGGAAACTTAAGAAAAACTTAACCCTCTATGCCAGTGGTGGGCAAACTGTGGCTTGTGAGCCACATGCGTCTAGTGAGCTGCAGTTTGCTGCTCTGTTGACGAATGTGTTTGCTGACCACTGTCATATATTATTACCCTTTACCTCTTTGCACACAATATGCCCCAACTGCCTAATCCTCACAGCTTCCAACTACACGGTAACATTTAGTCTAGTCCAGTGGTCGGCAAACTCATTTGTCAACAGAGCGGTAAACCGCAGCTCACGAGCTGCATGTGGCTCGCGAGCCGCAGTTTGCCGACCACTGCTCTACGCACATATAAGAAACTTAGGGCCTATTCCCATAAGTATATGTGTTCTAAAATTTAAAATAATGTGATTATTTTTCAGATTAATTAAGGTGCTCTATCAGATTATAGGTCCCCCCTATCTAATTCCTTCACCCCTCTTCCCCTCTCACCACCACCCAGCTCTCTGCCTGTTCTCTATGAGTCTGTTTCTATAGTTTGTTCTTCCTCTGACTGGCATATTTCACTTAGCATAATGTTCAAATAAAGTTATTTGTGACATACCTTAAGGAGACCAAAGCGAGACTCCACTTAACATTTGTAAGCATGAGCTTGAGTGCCTTTGTCCACTGCTCCTTCGTGTTCAGGCGGGTTCTGATGGAATAGAATTCACCAGTTCCCGGGTCTCCCATCAGGCCGCCTCCACGTGGAGCAGTGGTCGGCAAACTGCAGTTCCCGAGCCGCGGTTTGCCACTCTGTTGACTAATGTGTTTGCCGACCACTGAGATTCCAATAATTACAGGCTGTTGTTGTTCCTTGTGATTAAGCCCCTATCCAGTGGTCGGCAAACTCATTAGTCAACAGAGTGGCAAACTGCTGCTCGCGAGCCGCATGTGGCTCGTGAGCCGCAGTTTGCCAACCACTGATGCAGAGCACCAGCTTGCCCTTTTATGCTTCCTCCTTGAACTGCTGCATGTAGTCCAGGTGAGCTGGGTCTGGGCATACAGTAGCAGGTCCACACTCCAGAGCTCTGACTGCAGTTCCAATTGTTGCCATTGCAGTTCATTGAGGTCCCTGAAATAGTGCCTTTCCTGCTGCTCCAGTGTCTCCATCTCTGCCTGGGCTGCCTCCAGAGCCACAGCTGCCCTTTCTCAATTCTTCTCCACCTCCTCCATCTCCTGGACCAGCTTCTCTTCCTCCAGCTCCACGACCTTCAGCTCCTCCTGCAGTGTCTCCCTCACGTCCTCACTTAATCCACCCCTGGTCTCCAAATAGTGTTTTAAGTTCTGACTGTCAGATTCTGAGATCCTGAGCTCAGTGTCCAGCTGCTCTAGGAGACTGTCAGTACAGTCCTTGAATAGGGCATGGTCCAGCTCTTCTTCACAGGTTAGGATGTGAAAAACACCCTTCGTGACCCTCTGGATGCTACTGAGAGTCCTCCCAGAGCCCAGCTTCCTGAGCAGGGTGAAGTTGCTGGGACCATACCACGAAATTTCATCATCACCAAGGATGGGTTCAGCCAGAGGCACTATCCTGGAGCTCTTCAAGGTCTGTCTCCATCCTGGAGGCAGAGCCTTCCTCCAGAGTTGCTCCTGGCTTCCCCTGAGCTGAGGAGAACTTTGAAGCTGCAGGTTCTTGGCTGAGATCAAGTATCCATGGAACTAGTCAGCTTCAGGGGCCTACAGCAGAAATGGTACATGAAGAGGATGGAGGACATGGTGGAGGTTCTGTCCACTGCTCCTCCGTGTTGACTCTAAGTTTCCTCTGTACTATAGTGTAGAGTCTACGGTATATTTTAAAAACCAGAAATTGTGAATGCTTTAAAGGTATTCTTCTTTTTCAAGATTGTGTTTGCTATTCCCTTGGAATTCCATACAAATTTTAGGATCAGCTTATCAACTTTTTGCAAAGAAGCCAGTTGGGATTTTGAGAGAGATTATGGTGAATCTATAGTTTAATTGGAGAATATTGCCATCTTAACAATATTAAGTCTTCCAATCAATAAACACAGGATGTATTTCTATTTATTTAGGTCTTCCT
Organism: Corynorhinus townsendii; assembly: GCA_026230045.1. Lineage (NCBI taxonomy): Eukaryota > Metazoa > Chordata > Mammalia > Chiroptera > Vespertilionidae > Corynorhinus > Corynorhinus townsendii. The sequence continues at coordinate 125,697,984 of JAPDVU010000003.1, read as the reverse complement.
CAATTTCTTTTCACAATGTTTCATAATTTTTAGAGTATAACTAGTTTTATACTTCTTTTGCTAAATTTACTCATAAAAATTTTATTCTTTTTGGTGCTATTGTAAGTATAATTGTTTTCTAAATTTCATTTTTGGTTTATTCATTGTTACTGTATAGAAATACAATTAATATATTTTTTAAAATAAATTTTTATTGTTCAGATTATTATAGTTGTTCCTCTTTTTCCCCCCCATATCTCCCCTCCACCGGTTTCCATCCCACCTTTTGCCCTTACCGCCCCCAACCCCCCACACTGTCCTCATCTGTAGGTGTAAGATTTTTGTCCAATCTCTTCCCACACCCCCCACACCCATTTCCTGCCCCCCCTGAGAATTGTCAGTTCACTCCCTTTCTATGCCCATGATCCTATTATAGTCACCAGTTTATTCTGTTCATCAGACTTTTATTTCACTTGATTTTTAGATTCACTTGTTGATAGATAGGTATTTGTTGTCACTTTATTGTTCATAATTTTTATCTTTACCTTTTCCTTCTTCTTCCTCTTCTTAAAGAATACTTTTCAGCATTTCATATAATACTGGTTTGGTGGTGATGAATTCCTTTAGCTTTTTCTTATCTGTGAAGCTCTTTATCTGATCTTCAATTCTAAATGATAGCTTTGCTGGGTAGAGTAATCTTGGTTGTAGGTTCTTGCTATTCAAACTTTAAATATTTCTTGCCACTCCCTTCTGGCCTGCATAGTTTCTGTTAAGAAATCAGCTGACAGTCGTATGGGTACTCCCTTGTAGGTAACTAATTTTTCCCTTGCTAGTTTTAATATTCTCTCTTTGTCTTTTGCTCTTGGCATTTTAATTATGATGTGTCTTGGTGTGGTCTTCTTTGGATTCCTTTTGTTTGGGGTTCTCTGCGCTTCCTGGACTTGTAAGTCTATGTCTTTCACTAGGTAGGGGAAGTTTTCTGTCATTATTTCTTCAAATAGGTTTTCAATATCTTGCTCTCTCTCTTCTTCTGGCACCCCCATTATTCTGATGTTGGTACGCTTGAAGTTGTCCCAGAGTCTTCTTACACTATATTTATATTTTTGGATTCTTTTTTCTTTTCCGGTTGAGTGTTTTTTGCTTTTTCGTATTTCAAATCTTTGACTTAATTCTTGCGATCCTCTAGTCTGCTGTTGGATCTATGTATATTATTCTTTATTTCAGTCAGTGTATGCTTAATTTCTAGTTGGTCCTTTTTCATATCCTCGAGGGTCTTACTAAATTTATCAGTGGTTTCTAGAAGATTCTTGAGTAACATTATAACTGTGGTTTTGAACTCTATATCCAGTAGTTTGCTTTCCTCCATTTCTTTCATTTCTGGCCTGTTTCTTTGTCTCCACATTTTGGCTGCTTCCCTGTGTTGATAGAGTGGCTTTGTGTGCTAGGTGTCCTATAGGGCCCAGTGGCTCAGCCTCCCTAATTACCTGAGGTGGACCCTCTTGGTGCACCCCTTTGTGGGCTGTATGCACAGTCTTGTTGTAGTTAAGCCTTGATTGTTGTTGGTATCACTGGGAGGAATTGACCTCCAGGCCAATTGGCTGTGAGGATCAGTTGTGTCTATGCTGGGAGAACTTCTGTGCTGGAGACATCCTTATGGGGCAAGACTTCCTTCAGTGGGTCTCTGGCGCTCACTGAGTCTGCCCCTGAGTGTGTCTCTTATAGATCTGAAGAGTTGTAGTCTGGATGGTCTCTCTCTGACCACTGGGTATGCTGGCTCATGGTTTTCCAAGGAGCTACAGAGAGATCTGCAGATTCCTTCTCTTTGTTTGGGGTTTGGAGGTACCCAGATGAGGCCCAGCTGTGAAGCAATGCAAGCTGCTGTTGAGCCTCTGGTCTTCTTTTGGAGGCTCTGGGGCTCTTGGACCCAGCTGCAGTACATTAAATTTCAGATTTCAAAGGGCCAGGCCATTCATATGCAAAAGTCTTTGTGCACAGCTTGGGTGGGGTTGTAAATTGGTTGGGGCAGGGTCTCAGGGAATCACCAGGGTGGAGCAAACAGCAATGGCTGACCATCAGCCCTGCGTAGAAGAGGTCCTGTGTCTCTGTGTCCCACGGCACCATACAGGAACAATGATTGCTGCAAGCACCTCTGAGAGAAAGCCACCCTCGAGTTCCGCCCGATGCCAGATAGTCCAGTTTCTCCCCATATGAGTCTGGATCCCCAGAGTCTCACCCAGAACCAGAGTTCAGAACAGTCAGGAGCTTGTATCTCCCTCCTGATTGAGAAAGACAACAGCATACTCAGTTGCCAGCCCTTTCCATGCGCCTCTGTACCTCTGCACTTCACTTCTGCACCTCTGCCCCTCCTCCGAGTCTCAGTGTGCTTTTCTCTTTCCTTCTAGTTGTATAATTTCCACTCATCCAGCCTTCCCACGGTTCTGGATGATACCCATTTTGTCTTTTAGTTGTAGTTTTGAAGTGGTTGTGCGAGGCAGCAAGTTCAGGTGTTTACCTATGCCGCCATCTTGGTTTCTCCACAATTGATATTTTTGTATTGATCTTGTAACCTGTGAACTTAATGAACCTGATATTATTTCTCATAGTTTTTTAGTAAATTCATTAAGTTTTCTATATACAAGATTATGTCATCTGCAAGTAGACATACGTAATTTTACTTCTTTCTTTCCAATCCATTCTTGTTTAATTGCCCTGGCTTGAACCTCCAATACAATGTTGAATAGACTTGATGAGAGCAAATATTTTTGTCTTGTTCCTGATCTTAAGAGGAAAGCATTCAGTCTTTCATTATTAAGTATGGTGCAAGTTGTAGGTTTGCATGATGTTAATTTTTTTAAATTAAGCATTTTGATAAATTCATCCTGGTCCTCCACCAACATTTTACACACAACTTTGAGATTTACTAATCTCTCAATCACATATTGAATATTCAGAACAAACAGAACTAGCTTTATCCTTTGAATGTGATGTACAAACACCTGAACCCAACTAAAAGTTTGTTTCCATTTCATGCTGGCAGTAATAAAGAAAAATAATATTTTGATCACAACATTAACCTTCTTCAAGGATACATTAAGCTTAGTGCAAAATCAGTGGAGGCATGGTGTGGTTTTTATAATCCCTTTGTTGGCTATTGGGATGATCATAATAGGTAATGTATAATTGTGGGTAAGGGGAGAAGAGATAACATGAAAAAATAAAATTCAAAGATAATTCAAAATTCAAATTTTGGCCAGTAATTTTTATCCCAGCATTTCACCCTTCATTTTTCCCCCTAAGCTTCTTTATATTTTTCTTTCCTTAATCAAATATATAAGTAGCTTAAAAGATAGCAGGCTGAGAAGAGAGGAAAAGGGTATAAATAATCCACAAACAGTCTAAATATGAACCTGAATTATGAAAAGGAGCTGCTTTACAATAATGTGATCTTATAACAAATCCTTACCATTGGCAGAATTAATTACTCATTGGGACTGGGAGTCTTTTTTTACTCAGTAAACATTTGACAGTTTAAGAATACTATGGATTTAACATGCCTGGCTAGTAGAAGAATGTCAGAATCTTGGGACAAATAATTTGGTTTCCTTAGGCCATAGTTTCTTTACCTATTTTTAAAAGAGAAGGGGGGTGCATTGGGGAATAAGACTAGATTATCTCTAAGGGTTCTTTAACTTTTTTCTAAGAGCCTGTTTTGTGATTCTGTTTAAGTTGTTGTGTTGTGTTTTTGTATTTTTTTTGGAAGGTTCTTTTTTGCATGTTTTATTAAATGTAATTTAAAAAATACAAGGTAGGTAAAAAATACTTTAAAAAATTGATGGAGCCCTAGCTGGTTTGGCTCAGTGGATAGAGTGTCAGCATGTGGACTGAAGGGTCCCAGGTGCCATGACCTTCACGGTGGGAATTCAGGATCTGAAGGAGGGGCTGATGGACAAATGAAAATGCTATACAAGAAATATGAATTTAGAAGGCATTGGGGGCCAGGTGGAGTCCTCTTTCTTGAAGAGACACACCAACTTCTGGCCTGGTCTGCTATTTATTTACTTGAATACACATTTGCCCTTTAGCAATGCATACAGGCAGATCAAAGGTAAAGTTTGGTAAACAGTATAAGGATTATCAGGTTAAGAAATTGCCTTGAGCCATTGAGCCTACAGCAGGGCAATATGATGCTGATTTTCAGCCTGCTGAATATCAAAATCCATTGGCCTTCCAATGACTCTTTCTGCATTTTTACGCTAACTTCTGTTTTCTTTAGCCTTCAGCACCGAGGTTCGATTCCAGTCAAGGGCACATGCCTGGGTTATGGGCCCATCTCAGGTAGAAGGTGTGCAGGAGGCAGCCAATCAATGATTCTCTCTCATCATTGATGTTTCTATCTCTCCCCTACCCCACTCTCCCTTCCTTTCTGAAATCAATAAAAATATATTTTTTAAAAAGTTGATTGAGAATTGGGCGATCACGGTGCGCCACTCCGTGTCCTATGGCACCATGCCTCCAAGTGTCACCTCCAGACCTGCTTGCTGAAATGGCCATGTCCACTCAAGGACATTTTGAGTCAGTGAACCTTGCAGAATTTGGTAAAAAGCAGCCAAGGTGGCACAAACTGTTTGGCCAGGAATCTGGGCACTCGGCTGAAAAGTATAGTGTGGCAACCCAGCTGTTAATTGGAGGTGTCACTGATGGTGCATGGGTTTCATATTCCAGATGGTTGGAAAGTTGGCTGCAACAACTGGGAGGAGGATGTTTTCTTCAACTTACAAACCATAATGGGTACAATACAACTAAGTTGACGGCAACGAGTAGAGAACAACATAAAGAAAGCCAAGGGACAGCTGAAGACCATGAGAGCAACCACATATCTACAGAGGTGAAAAGCAAAGCTGAGGAGATGGTGTCATTTGTAAAGAAGAACATTCTAGTGACTGGTGGAAGTTTCAGAGGCTTTCTGCTTGTCATAGCATCCTAAGGAGGATGACTTTGCTTCCACAATTCCTGGTTTTTCCACCTACCAGCCTCTTCACTCCATCATAGGACATCGAGTCTCCTCTTCTTCTTCTCTTCTGTGTCTTCCTCCCTGTTGTGGCATATCTGAATGGCTTCATTAAGCCTCTGTTGGTACAAACTGATACAGTCCTACTGTGAGCCTCACCACAAGAACGGAAGAAATTCATGCTCTCCTCTCAGAAAACTTCCTACCTGACTAATCTGTAAGTCAGCAAGAATGTTCCTTTCCCCCTTACATAAGATACTACCAGTAGAACATAGTGCAAGATGGTTCACTCTGGAGGATGAGTTGATCCTCAGAGGTTGTCCCAAACTTGATTTGGAAAAGGAATAACAATCACATAGATACCTTATTATGTGCTGCATAGAAAGGAACTGGATACATTTGCTTTTAAGCATGACAGATTTTTTCTTTTCTTTTTTTTAAATTTATTGTTGAAAGTATTATATATGTCCCTCTTATTCCCCCACTGACCCTTCAAAGCTCACCCCTATCCCCTACCCCAGGCCTTTACCCCCTATTGTTTATGTTCATGGGTTATGCATATATGCATACTCTACTTATTTTTTAGTTGGATTTAGATTATAGAAAGATATATTTATAACTGCTATAATTATCCTAACAAAATGGCAGCATAAACACTATAATGGGAAAATTATGAATATAGCATGAACTTGTGCTAAACATATATATGCTGAACAGAAGATATTGTGTTTGGTGGGAAAATCTTTAGGGAAATCACCCAATGGATACATAATTGGATGACCAGACTTAATGAATCATTTAGGGGCATTAAGATGGTATCCGGGGATGGGAAGTTTCCACTATACAGGATAACACAGATCTCATGGCTATTCCAAAAGGGTTTATATATGGTAAAATAAGTGACGTTAGGTGAGATAAGGAGGAAGCTCTTGGATTTTTATTTCTTACAAATGGTTTTAAGCTTTGAAATGTGAAGTATTCTTGACTTAATTTCAAAGCATTAGACTAGATGTAGTGATAGCTCCTCTGTGCTAATTCTACTATTTTTTTTATCCAGTTAGTATAAATTATGTAATATTTGAACCAGAGTTTTAAATAGGTAGCATTCTAGGTATTCAGAATTCAGAATGGTGGCAATAGCACCTGTGAAATAAATTATTTCCATCATGAAATGTAAAAAATAAATTATTGATTAATTTTAGAGAGAGAGGAAAGAGAAACATTGATTTTTTTTGTCCCACTCATCCATTCACCTACTGGTTCACTCCTGTATGGGGCCTGACCAGGGATTGAACCTATTATCTGACTAGTATTGACAAGGATCAGGGAATGAAAGAATCTTAGAGTATGAAGAGTCCTTAGTGGTCATACAGACAAACCTACTGTCCCTTATAAAAATTCTTCTCAATAGCACTGACTAAAGATCAGTTATCAGCTTCTGTTTGAACATTTCCTGTAACAAGGAGTTCACCGGCTTACAACAGTTGATTCCAATTTCGGGCAACCTTAATAATTAACAAATTTTTGCTTAAATTAAGATGAAATCTGTCTCTTTGTAACTTCTGCCTTTCTGATCTTTGGAGCCACACAGAATAAATATAATACATTTTACACATAAGTCCTTTATTTAAAAATTTTTTCATTGATTTCAGAGAGGAAGGGAGTGGGAGAGAGAGTTAGAAACATCAATGATGAGAGAGAATCATTGATCGGCTGCCTCCTGCATGCCCCCCATTGGGGATCCAGGATGCAAACAGGACATGTACCCTGACCAGGAATCGAACCATGGCCTCCTGGTTCATAGGTCATCGCTCAACCACTGAGCAGCACTGATTGGGCATCACACACAGTCCTTTAGATGTTTGAAGAATGTTATGTCCCCTAACACAAATTCTCTTTCCCAGGTTTCTACAACTGTTGTTTTTTTAAAAAATATATTTTATTGATTTTTTACAGAGAGGAAGGGAGAGGTATAGAGAGCCAGAAACATCAATGAGAGAAACATTGATGAGCTGCCTCCTATACACACCCCACTGGGGTGTGTCCACAACCAAGGCACATACCCTTGACCGGAATTGAACCTAGGACCCTTCAGGCCACAGGCCGATGCTCCATCCACTGAGTCAAACTGGTTAGGGCTCTTCAACTGTTTTATAGGGCATGATTTCCAAGCCATTTGCCATCCTGGGCTCTATTAATGGGCACTTGTTTCATTTTTGTTTTTTTAAATACATTTCTTCTTTAAAAAGATTGCTCAGAACTGAACACACAGTAGAATGGATTAGTGGTTTGTAAGCTGTTTTTCTTTGACAGGTGAGGAGTCAAAGACACTTTTGGGAATCCAATGAAAACTATGCACCTTTTCCCCTAAAAGACTATAGACACAAAGTTCTTCATTTGCAAAGGTCATGCAGAGTTTTTGAGAATTGACTAAAGCCTATTCATAAGCCCCAGTTATTAAACAATATTTATGGTCTATCGCTTTTAAAAATATATATACATTTCTTTTATTGATTTCAGAGAGGAAGGGAGAGGGAGAGAGAGAGAGAAACATCAATGATGAGAGAGAATCATTGATTGGCTGCCTTCTGCACAGCCCTTACTGGTGATTGAGCCCAAAACCGGGCAAGTGCCCTTGGCTGGAATCAAATCTGGGACTCTTCAATCTGCAGGCTGACACTCTATCCACAGAGCCAAACCGGCTTGGGCTGGTCTATTACCTTTCTTATTTGAATACTAGAGGCCAACCTGCACCCTCTCCAATCTGACATCCTCTCGAGGGCAGTTGGACATCCGTTTCACAATCCAGGACTGCTGGCTCCCAACTGCTCGCCTGCCTGCCTTCCTGATTGCCCCTAACCGCTTCTGCCTGACAGCCTGATCACCCCCTAACTGCCCTCCATTGCTGGCCTGGTCACCCCTAACTGCCCTCCCCTGCAAGCTTGATCTCCCCCAACTGCCCTCCCTTGCAGGCCTGGTCCCTCCCAACTGCCCTCCCCTGCTGGCCATATTGTGGTGGCCATCTTGTATCCACATGGGGGCAGCCATCTTTGACCACATGGGTACAGCCATCTTGTGTGTTGGAGTGATGGTCAACTTGCATATTACTCTTTTATTAGATAGTATGGAGGCCTGGTGCATGGGTGGGGGCCAGCTGGTTTGCCCAGAAGGGTGTCCTGGATCAGGGTGGGGTTTCCTTGGGGCATGGGGTGGCCTGGGCGAGGGGCCTGTGGTGGTTTGCAGACTGGCCACACCCCCCAGTGACCCAAGCGGAGGCCCTGGTATCTGGGATTTATTTATCTTCTATAATTGAAACTTTGTAGCCTTGAGTGGAGGCCTGGGCCTGCCAGGGTGTGTGGAAAGTTTGGCTTCCTCCATTGGGGAAACCCAAGCCTCCTGCTCGCTCTGTGGCTGCAGCCATCTTGGTTGGTTTAACTTGCATATTCACTCCTGATTGGCTTGTGGGTGTGGCTTGTGGGTATAGTAGAGTGATGGTTAATTTGCATATTACTCTTTTATTAGATAGGATTTGATAAAGTCTAAAGTTTGTTTTACACCAGGTTTGTTCATTTGAGTATTTAGCTTGATAATTTTGGCAAATGGTGTCCTTTTTCCTCCCTTCCTTCCTTCTTTCCTTCCTTTCTTCTGTCTTTTCTTTCTTCATTTCTTCCTTCTTTTTGTTGTTTTTAATATTTCCAAAGCTTACTTGTGCAGATAATTATTATTTTTTATCTTTTACTTTTTAAAATGTATTTTTATTGATTTCAGAGAGGGAGACAGAGATAGAAACATTACTGATGAGAGAGAATCATTGATCAGCTGCCTCCTGAATGTTCCCCACTGGGGATTGAGCCTGCAACCAGGCATGTGCCCTGACAGGGAATGGAACCTTGACCTCCTGATTCATAGGTCGATGCTCAAACACTAAGCCACACCAGCTGGGCTCTTTCTTTCTTTCTTTTGGGGCGGGGGGATAATTATTTAAATGTATGTTTGGAACTTTTATATTTATCTCTGTAAAATTATATTTTTATTATTTTGGCTCATTATTTAAGCTTGTTAAGATCGTTTAAAACCTTGGTTTGATGCTCATGGTATTAATCAGCAATCCCTCTAAGCATCATGTCATCTGAAATTTAAATTTTTTTTATGTTTGTTGAAGGCATTGATTAAATTGTGGAATAACAGGTCAAGGACAGAGTTATGTAGCATGTGCCTGAAGACCTCCCTCCAACATGACAGTGATATTCTTTTGATATCTTTTAGTTCATATTTCTTTACCTTGTCCATAAAAATAAATAAGGGACTTTATAGTAAGCCTTGATAAAAATAAAAAGACACTATGTCTTAATGGCACTTCCTTGATTTACAAGATTAGTACTCCTATCAGAAAAGGAAATGAGAATTATTACAAGGAGTTAATTTTAGGGCTGATACATATATATTATTTTATGCAACAGTTGCATTCCTAAGAAGATACATGCAAATAATACCATATTAATAATAATATAACAACTCATTAATAATATCTATATAACAACTCATTAATAATAATGAGTTGTTATATAGATAGAACTTACTAACCATCAAAGACTGTTCTAAATTTTTTATATCCACTTACTTATTTAACCTGACAACCCTATGAGGTAGGAAAAAGGATGAGGGTGGTTAAGGTACTTGCACAAGTTAAGTAGCTATTAAGTGGCAGTCAAGGTTTGAGCTCAGTTTGTCTAGAGAATTCATATATTTATACAGCCTTGTATTTTAAAAATTCCAGATTCAGTGTAAGGAAAACTCTTGGGTCATTTTCTGCAAATTTAGTTTCCTTTCTCAGGATTTCTATCCTGGTTCCACATTACATATCAGTCCAAGAGAATGAATAGATCACCCTTAGTACTTGCTATTTGCCCACAAAAGTGTGTTTTGAGATAGGCAAATTTCTTTCTAAGCAGTAAATATGAGAGGGGGAAGAGGATCCTAGGATTCACTAGGATTCAATGCCTTGACAGAGTAATTTGGACATTAGATAACCTAGTCAAATTTAGTCACTGGCTGGGCCAAACTCCTCCCCTTTCTGTGTCACAGTTTCCCCATCTGCTTTATCCCATTCTCCTCCCTTCCTTAGAGGGATTGTGAGAAAATGAAAATAAGAGTATGACTATGTGAAGAGCTTCAAGTTTGAAAGATACTAGGAAAATACAAAATGCTATTAGAATTGATCTGCCCTGACAAATTAACACACTTTAACAATTAAAACTAATTTGATTATACCACTGCACATACACATGTAAACCCAGCTAGAAAAACTATTTAATCATAAATTAAATGTGAGGATTAGGACTCTTGGCCTCATTTAAATTAAAGGTCATGTAAATTGTCAGCTGCAAGTTCAGGGACTATTATTAATGAGGGATTTTAACTGTAGAATAAATTTTTGTCAAGATTAGGCGGGTCATAGTTTATTTGATACAACATTGATTGTCCCTGGTGCCTTCATTTTTATCTGGGGAATAATATAAACATAAATTTAAATATAAATGTTGTGTCCCAAAAATATATACACACTTTGAATAATTATAAAGTCAGTGTTTATTAATTTACAGTTCATTTTCAAAATTTAAAAGATTCTACAGAAATAAAATCTTTGTTTTGGTCAATGCCTGTTTTCAAACTGATGACCATTCTGGTCAGGCATTGCTGATAATGCAAAGCAATGGAATCACAAACATCAAGAATCATTTTGGCCCTAGCTGGTTTGGTTCAATGGATAGAGTGTAGGCCTGTGGACTGAGGGGTCCCAGGTTTGATTCCGGTTAAGGGCACATACCTGGGTTGGAGGCTCAACCCCCAAAAGGGGCCAGTTGATCAGTGATTCTCTCTCATCATTGCTGTTTCTATCTTTCTCTTCCTCTCCCGTTCTTTCTGAAATATATATATATATATGTATGTACACACACACACACACACACACACACACATACATATATATATATATATACACACACACACACATACATATATATATATATATATATATACTAGATGCCCGGTGCATGAAAATTCATGCACTGGTGGGGAGGTCCCTCAGCCCAGCCTGCCCCCTCTCTCAGTCTGGGAGCCCTCAGGGGCAGGAGGCGACCCTGTGATCAGGGGAAGGCGATGCCCCATCACACCTCTGCTGCTGCCACTGCCAGCAGCGCAAGCCTTGGCCGGCCCTGGTTACCTGAGCCTCGGACAGCCCTGGGCAGCTGGGCAGCCACCATCTGAGGCTTGCTTGTGCCTCGGGCTGGCCCTGGGTGGCTGGTAGGCTGAGGGGATTTGGGGACTCTGGAGGCAGGTGTGTGGAGTGGCTGGGCCTGCCTCCGGGCGGGCCCGGCCTTGCCATATGCCTGCTGCCCCAGCGGGGCTGAGGGGACTGGGCACCAGCATCTTTGAGGGTGTGACAGTCAATTAGCATATTCCCTCCTTATTGGCTGTGGGTGCTGCCATCTTTGAGGGCAGGGCAGTCAATTAGCATATTCCCTCTTTATTAGATAAAAATATATATAAAGAATCATTTTTTTAGTATTTGGGTGTATATATATAGGGTGTCCCCCAAAATGTATAAATGCCTTGAATAATTATAAAGGCAGTGTTTGTACTTTAACAGCATTTTCAAACTACCAGTAACATTTTAGGATAAATTTTCATTGTTCAAAGCTTAGTTAGTCTGGCTGAAAAGAAAAAAAGACATCAATTAAGCTATCAGCTGTTAAAGTATATGAACATGTATACGTGCCTCAAAAACATGTGTATACACTTTGAATAATTATAAAGTCAGTGTTTATTAACATATAGCTCATTTTCAAAATTTAAAAGAATCTACGGAAAGGAATAATTGTGTGTGTGTGTGTGTGTGTGTGTGTGTGTGTGTGTGTGTGTGTGCGCGCGTGTGTGTGTGAATGTCTGTTTGTAAACTGATGACCATTCTGGTCCAGGCACTTCTGATAACTCAAAGCAATGGAATAGCAAAGAACTTAGAGACATATATGCATAACCCATGGACAGAGATAATAGTGTGATAGGCTGGCGCAGGGGGAGCATGGCCAGGGTGGAGGGGATCAATGGGGGAAAAAAGGGGACATCTGTAATACTTTCAGTAATAAAGATACCTTTTTTAAAAGCATCATTTCATTTGGTATTTGTGCTCCCTCAATTGGTCAACTGTTGTCAGTTTTATACCGTAAACTATATTTTATGTATCCCCATAAAAAAAAAGTTTAGTGGCACTTTAGGATAAATTTTCTTTGTCCAAAGCTTAATCTGGCTTCACCCATTATTTCAAATCAGTTAAACATGAAAAGACATGAAACTTAAGTGAATTATCAGCTGTTAAAGTGTGTATACATTTTGGGGGGGACAGATATATATATATATATACACACACGTACATATGTACACACACTGACTGACTGGGAAGACTTTTAAAAACCCCATTTAGTATTAAATAACACTAAAAGATAATAGTGTGTTAGAAGCTGACAAGGTATCATACTATCTAAGTGGATTTGTTGACCTTTAAAATAGACCTTGGCTGTCATGTCTGTTTGTCACAATTTCCTACTTATTTCCTTCCCCACCTTTTCCCCATTGTCAACTCTTGTTATTCTCAGTGGTCATGGAAAAAATGTCATGAGGGCCTTAATGTGACCAAAACAACATAGCCTGGCTGGTCATCTCTCTTTCTTACTGAACTATTTCTTTTCCTTTTTGTTAACTATATTTTTATTTATTTCAGAGAGGATGGGAGAGGGACAAAGAGATAAAAACATCAGTAATGAGAGAAAATCATAGATTGGCTGCCTGCTGCATGCTCCCTACTGGGGATCAAGCCAGCCACCCAGGCATGTGCCCTGACCAGGAATCAAAAAGTGACCTCCTGGTCAACCACTGAGCACACCAGCGGGGCTGAACTATTTCTTTTTCTAAAAATGTTTATTAAGGGATAATTGATGTACAACATTATATTAGTTTCAGGTATACAAAATAATTCAATATTTGTATATATTGTGAAATGAACACCACAATAAGTTTGGTTTAATACCTGTTTACTAAACTATTTCTAATTGGACTCATTACAAAACCTCTAACAGTAAGAATAAAAGCATTTTAAACACAAATCTTGTACCAATAAATAGAATTTCTTTAAGAAGTTCATTTGGTCTTCCCCTCAACTCCTCAAGAGAATGCTCTAATGATAATATTCAGTCCAATATAAATTTTCTACATGTAATTAAATGCAACAGGATTATTAGATTGCAAAACTTGGAAGTGGTCATTTTATGAAGTAAACTGTCATTAGTAATAGTGTGAAGAGAGAAAACAATTTTTAGAAGAAAAGAATGAATATAAGATGAGTTAGGACAAATTGACTGTGAGAGTCAAGCTGGAATGGAGAGGCAGAGAAAATGAAGCTCTGCATTTTATATTTAGTATTTAAATAATAGTTCTAAATTCTTTTTTAAAGGAGATCTGTTAATGTGCCAAGCCTGGAAGAGAGGAAGGAGTTCTCTGTAACAGTGGTTTCAGTTTATATTTACCCTATATCTATTCCTCATTACATGTAACTTCCACTTAAAGACCTGGGAATAGAGACAGATCTCCCCCAAAAGTATCTTAAAAACAGAAAAATATGAGTAACAACTTAAAAGTCTAAAATTTAGGTAGTGTTTAAACAACTTTTGGTTCAGCCATGTGATGAAAGCCTATGCTATCCTTTAAAATGATATTGTTAGTAAAAAAACAAAAATAGCAAAATTTTTATAAAAATACTAGAGGCCCCGTGCACGAATTCATGCATGGGTGGGGTCCCTCAGCCTGGCCAATTGGGGTCATTCTTGCCTCCTTTGTCAGATATTAATTGAGCATAATGGCTTGGGTCAATTTCTGGGTCCTCTGTTCTGCTGTGTTGGTCTATATGTCTGTTCTTGTGCCAGTACCCAGGCTATTTTGAGAACAGTGGCTTTGTAATATAGCTTGATATCTGGTATTGTGTTCCCTCCAACTTTGTTCTTCTTTCTCAAGATTGCTGTGGCTATCCAAGGTCATTTTTATTCTATATGAACTTTTAGAGAGTTTGTTCCAAGTCTTTGAAGTATGCCATTGGTATTTTAATGGGAATTGCATTTAATCTAAAGATTGCTTTGGGTAGTATGGACATTTTAATGATGTTGATTCTACCAATCCATGAACATGGTATGTTCTTCCATTTGTTTATGTCTTCCTCTATCTCTTTTTTTCAATGTCCTGTAGTTTTCCGAGTATAGGTCTTTTACCCCCTTAGTTAAGTTTATTCCTAGATATCTTAATTGTTTTGGTGCAATGATAAATGGGATTGTTTTTGTTTGTTTGTTTCTCTTTCTGTGAGTTCATTATTGGTGTATAAAAAAGCTATAGATTTCTGGGTGTTAATTTTGTATCCTGCTACATTGCTGAATTCATTTATTAGGTCTAGTAGTTTATTGATGGAGTCTTTAGGGTTTTCTGTGTACAATATCATGTCATCTGCGAATAATGACAGTTTTACTTCTTCTTTTCCAATTTGGATGCCTTTTATTTATTCTTCTTATCTGATCACAATGGTTAGCACTTCCAGTACTATGTCAAACAGGAGCGGTGAAAGTGGGCATCCCTGTCTTGTTCCTGTTCTTAGATGAAATGGTTTCAGTTTTTGCCCATTGAGTATGATGTTGGCTATAGGTTTGTCATATAAGGCTTTTATTATGTTGAGGTATGATCCCTCTATTTTCACTTTGCTGAGTTTTTATCAGGAAAGGATGTTGGATTTTGTCAAATGCTTTTTCTGCATCAATTGATATGATTATGTGATTTTTATCTCTCGATTTTTGTGTGTGATCAACGTTTATTGATTTGCAGATATTGTACCATCCTTGCATTTCCAAAATAAATACCATTTTTTTCGTGGTGTATAATCTTTCTAATGTAATGCTGGATCCAATTTGCTAGGGTTTTGTTGAGGATTTTAGCATCTATGTTCATCAGGAATATTGGCCTGTAATTCTCTTTCTTTGTAGTGTCTTTATCTCGTTTTGGGATTAGAGTAATGCTGGCTTCA
This sequence comes from Corynorhinus townsendii, assembly GCA_026230045.1. Taxonomy (NCBI): domain Eukaryota; kingdom Metazoa; phylum Chordata; class Mammalia; order Chiroptera; family Vespertilionidae; genus Corynorhinus; species Corynorhinus townsendii. The sequence goes on along the minus strand of JAPDVU010000003.1, from coordinate 125,682,883 downwards.
TAGAAAAACCTTGGAAGAGTTCCTTCCTCTTGACTTTTTCGGAATAGTCTGAGGAGGATAGATTTTAGTTCTTCTTTGAATATTTGGTAAAACTCCCCTGTGAAGCCGTCTGACCCAGGGCTTTTGTTTGCTGGAAGTTTTTTGATTATTGCTTCAATTTCCACCATAGTTATCAGCCTATTCAGATTTTGTTATTCTTCCTGGTTGAGTTTTAGAAGGTTGTATATTCCTAAGAATATATCCATTTCTTCTAGGTTGACCAGTTTGTTGAAATAGAGTTGTTCAGAATGTTTTTTACAATACTTTGTATTTCTGTAGGATCTGTTGTTATTTCATCTCTTTCATTTCTATTTTGTTTATTGGGTCCTCTCTCTTTGCTTCTTGGTGAGCCTTGCTAGATGTTCATCAATCTTGTTTATCCTTTCAAAGAACCAGCTCTTTATTTATTTATTTTTTAATTTAATAAATTTTTATTGTTCAGATTATTACAATTGTTCCTCTTCTCCCCCCCCCCCATAGCTCCCCTCCACCCGGTACCCACCCCACCCTCTGCTCTTACCTTCCCCCCACTGTCCTCATCCATAGGTATACAATTTTTGTCCAGTCTCTTCCCACACTTCCCTCACCTCTTTCCCCCCAAGAATTGTCAGTCCACTCATTTCTATGCCCCTGATTCTATTATATTCACCAGTTTATTCTGTTCATCACATTTTTTATTCACTTGATTTTTAGATTCACTTGTTGATAGATATGTATTTGTTGTTCATAATACTTATCTTTACCTTTCTCTTCTTCTTCCTCTTTTTAAAGAGTACCTGTCAGCATTTCATATAATACTGGTTTGGTGTTGATGAACTCCTTTAGCTTTTTCTTATCTGTGAAGCTCTTTATCTGACCTTCCATTCTGAATGATAGCTTTCCTGGGTAGAGTAATCTTGGTTGTAGGTTCTTGCTATTCATCACTTTGAATAGTTCTTGACACTCCCATCTGGCCTGCATAGTTTCTGTTGAGAAATCAGCTGACAATCATATGGGTGCTCCCTTGTAGGTAACTAACTGTTTTTCTCTTGCTGCTTTTAATATTCTCTCTTTGTCTTTTGCCCTTGGCATTTTAATTATGATGTGTCTTGGTGTGGTCCTCTTTGGATTCCTTTTGTTTGGGGTTCTGTGCGCTTCCTGGACTTGTAAGTCTATTTCTTTCACCAGGTGGGGGAAGTTTTCAGTCATTATTTCTTCAAATAGGTTTACAGTATCTTGCTCTCTCTTTTCTTCTGGCACGCCCATAATTTGGATGTTGGTACACTTGAGGTTGTCCCAGAGGCTCCTTACACTATCTTCAACTTTTTGGATTCTTTTTTCTTTTTGCTTTTCCGGTTGAGTGTTTTTTGCTTCTTTGTATTTCAAATCTTTGACTTGATTCTTGTGGTCCTCTAGTCTGCTGTTAGGTCTCTGTATAATATTTTTTTTATTTCAGTCAGTGTATCTTTAATTTATAGTTGGTCTTTTTTCATATCCTCAAGGGTCTCGCTAAATTTATCAGCCTTTTCTAGGAAATTCTCGAAAAACCTTATAACCATGGTTTTGAACTCTATATCCAGTCATTTGCTTTCATCCATTTCTTTCATTTGTGATCTGTTTTTTTGTCTCTGCATTTTTGCTGCTTCCCTGAGTTGATAGAGTGGCTTTGTGTGCTAGGTCTCCTGTATGGCCCAGTGGGTCAGCCTCCCCAGTTACCTGAGGAGGACACTCTTGGTGCACCCCTTTGTGGACTGTGTGCACAGTCTTGTTGTAGTTAAGTCTTGATAGTTGTTGGTATCACTGGGAGGAATTGACCTCCAGGCAAATTGGCTGTGAGGATCAGCTGTGTCTATGCTGGGAGAACTTCGGTGCTGGAGACACCCTTATGAGACAAGACTTGCAAAATTACAAAAGCCTCTGGGCTGAGCTTGGATGGGGCGGAGTCTCAGGGCAAAGCAGACAGCATTGGCTTCCCGTCAGCCCTGCCTTATGAGACCTCTGGGTCTCAGTGTCCCTCGGTAATTGCTGCAAGCACCTCTGAGAGAAAGCTGCCCTTGAGTTCTGCCCACTGCCAGACAGTCCAGTTTCTCCCAGAATGAGTTTGGGTTCCCAGAGTCTTGCCAGAACTGGAGTTCAGTGCAGTTGGGAGCTTCTGTCCCCTCCTGCTTGAGAAAGCCAGCTGCACACTCAGCCGTCAGTCCTCTTCACATGCGCACCTCGGTACCTCTGCCTTTCGCAGCTCCCCTGAGTCTCAGTGTATGAGTCTGGGTCCCCAGGGTCTCACCCAGAACTGGAGTTCAGCGCAGTCAGGAGCTTTTGTCTCCCTCATGCTTGAGAAAGTCAGCCACACACTCAGCCACCAGTCCTCTGCAAGCACATCTCTGTACCTCAGCCTTTTGCAGCTCCTCTGAGTCTCCGTGTGCTTTTCTCTTTCCTTCTAGTTGTAGAATTTCCACTCAGCCAGCTTTCCTGTGGTTCTGGATGATGTTCATTTTGTCTTTTAGTTGTAGTTTTGAAATTGTTGTGCGAGGCAGCAGTTTAGGTGTTTACCTATGCTGCCATCTTGTTTGTTTGTTTTTTTCCAGCTCTTGTTTATATTGATTTTTTTTGTCTCTATGTCATTTATATCACTCTGATCTTTACTATTTCCTTCCTTCTGCTCACTCTGGGCTTTTCTTGTTGCTTTCTTTCTAAATCTTTAAGTTGTAGAGTTAGATAATTTATTACCAGCTTTTCTTGTTTTATTTTAAATATATTTTGTTGATTTTTTACAGAAAGGAAGGGAGAGGGATAGAGAGTTAGAAACATTGATGAAAGAGAAACATCGATCAGCTGCCTCCTGCACACTCCCTACTGGGTATGTGCCTGCAACCAAAGTACATGCCCTTGACTGGAATTGAACCTGGGACCCTTTAGTCTGCAGGCCGATGCTCTATCCACTGAGCCAAAATGGTTAGGGCTGTTTTGTTTTTTTAGGTAGGCCTGTAATGCTTTGAATATTCCTCTCAGGATGGCTTTCACTGTGTCCCAAAGATTTTGGATTGTTGTGTTTTCATTGTCATTTGTTTTCAGGATGTTTTTTTATTTCTTCCTTGATCTCTTTGGTAACCCAATCATCTCTGTAATAAAGAGCCAGGGTGTAACACCATTACCACCGAAGCTCCACCAGACTGGAAGTCAGTGCTGGGTTGCTGTGGCAACCCAGCCTTGACTTCTTCCGCTGCAGGCATGATGCCCCAGCACTGAATGCTGAGGGGGCTGTGAATCAGGGACAGAGAGAGGCCTGAAGAGAGAAGCAGGGACTAATCCGTTGCCTCTGTGGCAGCTTTTGACCAGCACTTGCCTCTCTCTTTCTCTCCTAGTCTGGCCAGCAGCAGTGCCTCCATTTCTCTCCAGGATTGCACCAGGGCTGCTGATCAGCCCCACCTTTCTGATCAGGCCCCATTGGTAGGCCCAGAGATGCTAACTTGCATAGAAAGTGACCAATCAGAACCAAATCTGGGTGAAGTGTGAGGAACCAATGGCTACCTAGGAGGCAGAGCTTTTGACACTGACTGGCATGGAAACTGTCCAATCAGAGCCAAATCTAGGGGCTTAGAGGTGTTTCTGTTCAGGGAGAGCATTGATCCTGAGGCAGGCTCCAACAATGGCCCTGGCAAATCTACAGAAAGTGCTCATTAGTGACAGCCTGGACCCTTGCTGCTGGAAGATCCTGCAAGATGGAGGGCTGCAGGTGGTGGAGAAGAAGAACCTGAGCAAAGAGGAGCTGATAGCCGAGCTGCAGGACTGCGAAGTCCTTATTGTCCGCTCAGCCACCAAGGTGACCGCGGATGTCATCAATGCAGCAGAGAAGCTCCAGGTGGTGGGCAGAGCCGGCACTGGCATGGAGAATGTGGATCTGGAGGCCGCCATGAGGAAGGGCATCCTAGTCATGGACACTCCCAATGGGAACAGTCTTAGTGCGCCAGGCAGATTCCCCTGGCGACAGCTTCAATGAAGGATGGCAAATGGGACCGAAAGAAGTTCGTGGGAACCGAGTTGAATGGAAAGACCCTGGGAATTCTTGGCCTGGGGAGATTCAGGAGAGAGGTGGCCATCTGGATGTAGTCCTTTGAGATGAAGACTGTAGGGTACGACCCCCATCGTCTCACCAGAGGTCTCAGCTTCCTTTGGTGTTCAGCAGCTGCCCCTGGAGGAGATCTGGCCCTTTTGTGACTTCATCACTGTGCACACCCCTCTCCTGTCCTCCAAGACAGTCCTGCTGAATGACAGAACTTTTGCCCTGTGCAAGAAGGGCATGCGCAGGGTGACCTGCGCCCGTGAAGGGATTGTGCATGAGGGCACCCTGCTCCGGGCCCTGCAGTCAGGGCAGTGCTAGCGCGCAGCGCTGGACGTGTTCACAGAGGAGCCACCTTGGGACTGTGCCTTGGTGGACCATGAGAATGTCATCAGCTGCCCCCACGTGGGCTCCAGCACCAAGAAGGCCCAGAGCCACTGCGGGGAGGAGATCGCTGTCCAGTCCGTGGACATGGTGAAGGGGAGAGCCCTCGCAAGGGTCATCAATGCCCAGGCCGTCATCAGTACCTTCTCTCTGCACACCAAACCTTGGGTCAGTCTGGCAGAAGCTCTGGGGACTCTGATGCGAGTCTGGGCAGGGTCCCCCAAAGGGACCATCCAGGTGGTAATGCAGGGCTTATCCCTGAAGAATGCCAGGAACTGCCTGAGCCCTGCAGTCATTGTCGGCCTCCTCAAAGACGCTTCTAATCATGCGGATGTGAACTTGGTGAACACCAAGCTGTTGATGAAGGAGGCTGACCTCAATGTAACCACCTCCCATAACCCCACTGTGCCAGGAGAGCAAGGATGCAGGGAAGGCCTCCTGAGCGTGGCCCTGGCAGGTGCCCCCTACCAGGCTGTGGGCTTTGTCCAGGGTACCACACCTGTGCTGCAGGCACTCAACGGAGCTGCCTTCAGACCAGAAGTGTCTCTCCGCAGGGGTCTGCCCCTGCTCCTGTTCCGGACTCAGCCCTCCAACCCTGCTATGCTGCCTACGATGATTGGGCTCCTGACAGAGGCAGACATGCAGCTGCTGTCCTACCAGATCTTGGTGGTATCCGATGGGGAGACGTGGCATGTCATGGGCATCTCCTCCCTTCTGCCCATCCTGGATGCCTGGAAGCAGCATGTGACTGAGGCCTTTCAGTTTCATTTCTGACTTTGGGGCTCACCAGGACCAGCCTTGGGGGCTTTGTGATCAACATTGACACGTGAATGTGATCAACATTCCCCGGGCTGACACCACTGAGGGAACCACCCCTCTCCTCCCCTCCCCCCCTCCCCCCCCCCCCGTGCACAAATTTCATGCACTGGGCCACTAGTTGTTTAATAACATGATATTTTACCTCTAAGTTTTTAAATTTTTTTATTGTTTTTATTATAGTTTAATTGTAATATTATGCCATTGTGATCTGATAAGATGCTTGATATGATTTCAATCTTCTTAAATTTGAAGAGACTTTGCCTGTGTCCCAATATGTGGCTTATCTTTGAAAATGTCCCATGTGCACTTGAGAAGAATGTATATTCTGTAGCTTTGGGGTGAAATGCTCTGAAGATACCAATTAATCTAGTGAGTCATTTAGGATTGCTCTTTCTTTGCTGATTTTTTGTGTAGAGGATTATCCAGTGATGTCAATGGGGTATTAAAATCCCCTACTATGATTGTCCTACTGTTGATCTCTCCTTTGATATCTCCCAAGAAGTTTTTTTTTTAATGTATTTGGGTGCTCCTGTATTGGGTGCATATATGTTTAACAAAGTTATATCCTGTTGTTGTATTGATCCCTTTAGTATTACAAAGTGGCCTTGCTTATCTCTTGTTATGACCTTCATTTTGAGGTCTATTTTGTCAGATATAAGTATTGCTACCCCAGCTTTTTTTTTCCATTTCCATTTGCCTAAAAAACATTTTCCCACCATTTACTTTCAGTCTGTGTGAGTCCCCTTTTCTGAGATTGGTCTCTTGTAGACAGCATGTGTATGGGTCATGTTTTCTTATCTATTCAGCCACTCTGTGTGTTTTTTTTATTGGAGCATTTAGTCCATTTACATTTATGGTTATTATTGATAGGTACTTGTTTGTAGCCATTTTTATTCTTTATGCCTGTGTTCCTTCTTCCCTATCTATTTCTTCTTTCCACAATAGTCCCTTTTGCATTTCTTGCATTGCTGGCTTGGTAGTGATAAACTCCCTTAGCCTTTTTATTTGTCTGTGAAGCTCCTGATTTCCCCTTCAATTTTGAATGATAGCCTTGCTGGATAGAGTATTCTTGGATTTAGTGCCTTGCTTTGCATCACTTTGTATACTTCATTCCATTCCCTTCTAGCCTGATGTGTTTGTGCTGAGAGAAATCATTTGATAATTGAATGGGAGATCCTTTGTAGGTAATTCTCTGTCTCTCTCTGTGGTCTGGAGTGGGACATGCTCTGGGTTGCTCCGGGTTAACCCGATATCAAGTCCTGGGGCTCATTGTGGAGTGGATGCCAGGTGGCTCTGGCTCAGGCTAGCAGCACGGTTCTGGGGTCCGAGGCATAGGTGGAGTACAAGGTTCCCCCTGGCTTGCACTCACTGCAGGATCTTGGAGCTGGATCCTAGGACACTGGTGAGAAGGCCTGGTGTGGGAGCTCACTCAGGCAGCACACGCTCCCTGCAGAGGTTGGGAGCCTGCCTGTAGGTACTGCGCCACTTACTGCCAGCACGGTGGTGGTTTCACGCAGGTTATGGCTGGCAAGCGGTGTTCTCTAGGCATCCTCTGCCCTTCCTTATTGAAAATTGTCTCCTCAGCTATGTCTAATTTGTTAATTCAGGGTGGATGTTCTCCGACCTAGTTGCTTTTCTGGACTGGCCCTAGGAGAAAGTGCACCACACTGCTGCCTGACAGCCGCCATTTTCTATCCCTGTCTACACTAATTGTTTTTGTATAAATTGATTTTTTGAATCTTGGTGTAAATGAAACTTGGACAGGATGTATTATCCCTTGTTAAAAATATTGCTGGATAGAAGTTAGTAAAATTTTGTTCATTTTTGCATCATGTTCAGTTTAAATATTGGTCTCTACTTTGCTTTTTATGTAATGTCTTTGTCTGACTTTGGTAACTGGGTAATGCTGGCCTTTTAGTGTGAGTTGGAAATCATTTTCTACTCTTCTGCTTGCTATAATTCACCAATGAAGCCATTCAAGCCTGGAGTTTTCTTTGTGAGGAAATAACCTATAGATTTAATTTCTTTAGTATAGGGCCCCAGTTTTATTTTTATTTTTCTTTCCTTCAGTGAACTTTGATAGTTTGTGTTTTAAGACATTTCTTCATTTCATCTTATTTGTTAAATGTACTGACATAAAGTTATTCATTTGTTCCAATTAATGTCTGTAGGATCTGTCATGATGTCCTCTCTATTGTTCTTGATATAGGTAAGCTGGTTCCTGTCTATTTTTTATTAGTTTGGCTAGAGGTTTATCAATTTTGTTAATTTTTCTTTTTTTTTAAATAAATCTTTATTGTTCAGATTACAGGTGTTCCTCTTTTTGTTTTCCCCTATAGCTCCCCTCCACCTGATTCCCCACCCCACCCTACCCCATGCCCTTACCCCCTGCCACTGTCTTCATCCATAGGAGTAAGATTTTTGTCCAATCTCTTCCCACACCACTCACACCCGCTTCCCCCTGAGAATTGTCAGTCCACTCCCTTTCTATGTCCCTGATTCTACTATATTCACCAGTCCATTCTGTTCTTCAGATTTTTTATTTACTTGATTTTTAGATTCACTTGTTGGTAGGTATGTATTTGATGTCATTTTGTAGTTCATAATTTTTATCTTTACCTTTTTCTTCTTCTTCCTCTTCTTAAAGAATACCCTTCAACATTTCATGTAATCCTGGTTTGGTGGCGATGAACTCCTTTAGCTTTTTCTTTTTCTTTTTTTAAATAAATCTTTATTGTTCAGATTATTACAGGTGTTCCTCTTTTTTTTTTTCCCAATAGCTCCCCTCCACCTGATTCCCCACCCCACCCCATGCCCTTACCCCCCGCCACTGTCTTCATCCATAGGAGTAAGATTTTTGTCCAATCTCTTCCCGCACCCCTCACACCTGCTTCCCCTGAGAATCGTCAGTCCACTCCCTTTCTATGTCCCTGATTCTATTATATTCACCAGTCCATTCTGTTCTTCAGATTTTTCATTCACTTGATTTTTAGATTCACTTGTTGGTAGGTATGTATTTGATGTCATTTTGCTGTTCATAATTTTTATCTTTACCTTTTTCTTCTTCCTCTTCTTAAAGGATACCCTTCAGCATTTCATGTAATCCTGGTTTGGTGGTGATGAACTCCTTTAGCTTTTTCTTGTCTGTGAAGCTCTTTATCTGACCTTCAACTCTGAATGATAGCTTTGCTGGGTAGAGTAATCTTGGTTGTAGGTTCTTGCTGTTCATCACTTTGAATATTTCTTGCCACTCCCTTCTGGCCTGCATAGTTTCTGTTGAGAAATCAGCTGACAGTCGTATGGGTACTCCCTTGTAGGTAATTAACAGTTTTTCTCTTGCTGCTTTTAATATTCTCTCTTTGTCTTTTGCCCTTGGCATTTTAATTATGATGTGTCTTGGTGTGGTCCTCTTTGGATTCCTCTTGTATGGGGTTCTGTGCGCTTCCTGAACTTGTAAGTCTATTTCTTTCACCAGGTAGGGAAAGTTTTCTGTCATTATTTCTTCTAATAGGTTTTCAATATTTTGCTCTCTCCGTTCTTCTGGCACCCCAAAAATTCGGATGTTGGTTCGCTTAAAGTTGTCCCAGAGGCTCCTTACACTATCTTCATATTTTTGGATTCTTTTTTCTTTTTGGTTTTCTGGTTGGATATTTTTTGTTTCCACATATTTCAGATCTTTGGTTTGATTCTTGGCGTATGTTGATCTACAATTGAGTTTCTGTATATTCTTTATTTTAGACAGTGTATGCTTCATTTCTGACTGGTCCTTTTCCATTTTTTTGGCATCCTCATTCAGGTCCTTGAAGGTCTCACTAAGCTCCTCAGAAGTGTCATCAAGTTTCTCAGCGGTTTTTAGAAGATTCTTGAGTAACCTTATAAATGTGGTTCTGAACTCTATGTCATCCAGTAGTTTGCTTTCCTTCGTTTCTTTCATTCGTGACATGTTTCTTTGTCTCTGCATTTTGGCTGCTTCCCTGTGTTGATGGAGTGGCTTTGTGTGGTAGGTGACCTATAGGGGGCAGTAGCTCAGCCTCCCCAATCACGTGATGTGGACGCTCTTGGTACACCCCTTTGTGGGCTGAGTGCAAAGTCTTGGAGTAGTTAAGCCTTAATTACTGTTGGTACACTGGGAGGAATTGACCTCCAGGCCAATTAGCTGTGAGCACTCCCTGTGTCTATAATGGAAGAACTGCTGCGCTGAAGACACGCTTATGGGGCAGGACTTGTTTCAGTGGAGCTTTGGTGCTCACTGAGTCTGCCTCTTGAATGTGTCACTTATGGATGTGAGGAGTTGAAATCTGGTGTCTCACACTGACCACTAGGTACACTGGCTTCTGGATCTCCAATGGGGTGCAGGTCAGCTACTGTCTGAGGCCACTCAGCAGGAGCTACAGTGAGAGCTGCAGTTTTCTCCTCTCTGCTTGGGGTTTGGAGGTTTTGGAGCTGTCTGACCCAGGCTGCAAGTTTGCTAGGTTAAGCTGCGATAGGGCAGGCCTTTCTTATGCTAAAGCTGCTGCTTGGAGCTCGGGTGGGTTTGTAGGTTGTGTGGGGCGGGGTCTCAGGGCGTCACTAGGCTAGGGCGTGGCAAACAGCGATGGCTGCTAGTTAGCCGGCTCTGTGTCTCCGACTACTTCCTGTGCCCCAGCGCAGTAAACAATTATTCTTGCGCACAGCTCTGCAAGCAAGCCCCCCTCACTTTCCGACCCGGTGGCAGACAATGCATCTTCTCCCCATAGGAGTTTGGGTCCCCCGCATCTCCCCAGAAACTGTATTTCAGAGTAATCGGGGGCTTGTCTCCCTTTGGGTTGAAAAAAGCAATGCCTGTCGCCAGCCCAGATCACGCGCCTCCGTACCTCAGCTTTTCAGCGCTTGTGCAAGTCTCAATGCCCTTTTCTCTTTCCTTCTAGTTGTAGAACTTCCACTCAGCCAGCTTTCCTGTGGTTCTGGGTGCTAGACGTTTTGTCTTTCAGTTGTAGTTTTGAAATTGTTGTGCGAGGCAGTAGTTTAGGTGTTTACCTATGCCACCATCTTGGATTCTCTCCAATTTTATTAATTTTTCAAAGAAACAGTTTGTGATTTCATTGAGTTAATCTTTTGTTTTTCCACTTTTTATTTCACTGATTTCCATTCTTGATTTATTATTTTCTTCTTTTTGCTTACTCTGGGTTAATTTTTCATTCTCTTTCAAAATTTTTAGGGTAGAATCTAAAATAAATAATTTTAGATGTTACCTCTCCCATATAAACATTTAATGTTATACATTTTTATCTAAGCACTGCTTTTAGGTTCATCTTATACATTTTGATATGTTGTACCATTTATTCTTAGTTTATTTTTAATTTGCTCTATTAAATAATGAATGAGGAATTTTGAAATAGCCAACTATAATTGTGGCCTTTTCTATTTTTTTTTTTCCAGAATTTTCACTTTATTTTTAAGCTCTGTTTTTATGTGCCCACATATTTAGGACTAAAATGTGTTCTTGAGGAATTGACCCCTTTATCATTATGAGATATCCCTCTTAATAGTCCTTATTTTGTATTAATATATCCACTATTGTTTTTTTAAATTAGTATTTGCTTGGTACAACTTTTTTCATCCTTTTCTTTTTTACCTGTCTTCATATTTAAAATGGTTTAAAAAATAGGCAGATATTATAGGATGTTGCTGTTTTTAATCCAATCTGGGGTCTGACATTTCAGGACTGAGTGTGATGGGCTGGACACCCCCTGGAGCCCTCTCACAGTCGCTCCCCAGTTGGCCAACCTCCTGTATCCCTCCCCAACCCCGATTGTGCACCAGTGGGGTCCCTCGGCCCGGCCTGCACTTCTCGCAATCTGGGACCTCTTGGGGGATGTCAGAGAGCTGGTTTTGACCCAATCCCACAGGCCAGGCCAAGGGACCCCACTGGTGCATGAATTTGTGCACAGGGCCTCTAGTAATTGATAATGTTATATGATGGAATATTATACAGCTATTAAAAATGATGCTTCCAAAGCATATTTAATGACATTAGAAATGTTTATAACATAATTATAAACCCTTTTTATCAGTCTGGAAATATGCATAAATGTCAAAGGTTGATATCTATGGCTACAAAAATTGCTGGTGTTTTTTAATTTCACATTCTCTGTACTTTTCAAAATGTCTGCAATAAGCAAGAATGTATTAAGAAATTCACACCACACAGTTAAGAGTACTCCCCATAAGTACCCCCCTTCTTTTCATTTTGTTGTATACTGCCTGGACTTTTCTCTGTGCATTTAAATATATAGAGAGACATAATATTTTTAATACAACATATGATCTAGTGCCTATTATTCAGTAACTTGAGTTTTTCACTTATTTTTATACCACCAAATATATATTTATCTCCTTCTCTCTTGTTGCTGCCCAAAATATGAAAATGTGTAAAAATGGGAATCCATACCATGTGTTGCCCAAATTGGATATATCATAGTTTAACTATCTTCTTAAAGCTGTACATGCAGATTCTTCTTTTCTTTCTTTCTTTGGGGTAGGGGTAACAGACAAAATTGTAGATCTTATAGATATTTTTTAGTGCACATATTCAAGTTTTATTGTTTCTGTTTTACTGATTTCAGAGAGAGAAGAAGGGAGAGAGAGAAACATAGATTTATTGTTTCATCTATTTATGTACCCATTGGTTGATTCTTGAATGTGACCTGACCAGGGATTGAACCTACAACCAGGGCCACAAATATTTCCTCCTTTCTCTTTTTAAAATACGAACACTTCACGATTTTGTGTGCTATCCTCATGCAGAGGGCATGCTAATCTTCTCTGTATTGTTCCAATTTTAGTATATGTGCTACAAAGGCGAGCACCTTCCAAATATTTCTTTAAGGTAGGTATCAAAAAGGGAAACTGCTAGGTCAAAGGCTATGCACATTGTATATTTTAATGAGCCCTAACAAATTGCCTTTTAAAAAGTTGTACTAATTTGTTTTTTATTTTATTTTATTGTTTAAAGTATTCCATATAGTAGTACATATATTTCCTTTTTTTCTCCATTGACCTTCCCCCAGGCTCCCCTACCCACTGTCGCATACCCTCATCCCACCCCCCTAGTGTCTTGTATCCATTGGTGTGCTTATATGCATGCATACAAGTCCTTTGGTTGATCTCTTTCCCCCTCTCCCCAACACTCCCCAGCCTTCCCACTGTATTTTGACAGTCTGTTCGGTGCTTTACTGCCTCTGTATCTATATTTTTGTTCAACAGGTTATAATGTCCTTTATTTTCCATAAATGAGTGAGATCATGTGGTATTTTTCTTTCATTGCCTGGCTTATTTCACTTGACATAATGCTCTCCAGGTCCATCCATGCTGCTGCAAATGGTAAGAACTCCTTTTTTATAGCAGCATAGTATTCCATTGTGTAGATGTACCATAGTTTTCTAATCCACTCATCTGCTGATGGGCACTTAGGCTGTTTTCAAATCTTAGAATTGTGCTGCTATGAACATAGGGGTGCATATATCCTTTCTGATTCACGTTTCTAGTTTCTTGGGATATAGTCCTAGAAGTGGGAATACTGGGTCAAATAGGAATTCCATTTTTAGTTTTTTGAGGAAACTCCATACTGTTCTCCACAGTGGCTGCACCAGTCTACATTCCCACCAGCAGTGCATTCCCAGTGGATGAGGGTTCCTTTTTCTCCACATCCTTACCAGCACTTGTTTGCTGATTTGTTGATGATTGCCATTCTGACAGGTGTGAGATGACACCTGTTCTCATTGTCGTTTTGATTTGCATCACTAGGATGATTAGTGACTTTGAGCAGGTTTTCATATGTCTCTTGGCCTTTCTTCTGTCTTCTTTCGAAAAGATTCTATTTAGGTCCATTGCCCATTTTTTTTTTTATTGGATCATTTATCTTCCTTTTAAAAGTTGTATAAGTTTCCTGTAGATGTTGGAGATTAAACCTTTATCAGTGATAACATTTGCAAATATGTTCTCCCATACAGTGGGCTTTCTTGTTGTTTTGTTGATGGCTTCTTTTGCTGTGCAAACGCTTTTTTTAAAAAATATATTTTATTGATTTTTTACAGAGAGGAAGGGAGAAGGATAGAGAGTTAGAAACATCAATGAGAGAGAAACATTGATCAGCCGCCTCCTGCACACCCCTCACTGGGATGTGCCTGCAACCAAGGTACATGCCCTTGACCGGAATCGAACCTGGGACCCTCCAGTCCACAGGTCGACGCTCTATCCACTGAGCCAAACCGGTTAGGGCACAAAAGCTTTTTATTTTTATGTAGTCCAATTTGTTTATTTTCTCTTTAGTTTCCATTGCCCTAAGAGTGGTATCAGTGAAGAAATTGCTTCGGCATATGTCTGAGATTTTTCTGCCTGTGGATTCCTCTAGTATTTTTATGGTTTCCCATCTTATGTTTAAGTCCTTTATCCATTTTGAGTTTATTTTTGTGTATGGTGTAAGTTGGTGGTCTAGTTTCATTTTTTTGCATGTATCTGTCCAATTTTCCCAACACCATTTATTGAAGTGACTGTCTTGACTCCATTGTATGTTCATGCCTCCTTTGTCAAATATTAATTGAGCATAGTGGTTTGGGTCGATATCTGGGTTCCCTATTCTATTCCATTGATCTATATGTCTGTTCTTGTGCCAGTACCAGGCAGTTTTGAGAACAGTGGCTTTGTAATACAGCTTGAAATCTGGTATTGAGATCCCACCTACTTTGTTCTTCTTTCTCAGGATTGCTGTGGCTATTCGGGGTCTTTTTTTATTCCAGATGAATTTTTGGAGAGTTCTTTCTAGGTCTGTGAAATATGCCATTGGTATTTTAATGGGGAATGCATTGAATCTATAGATTACTTTGGGTAGTATGGACATTTTAATGATGTTGATTCTCCCAATCCATGAACATGGTATGTTCTTTTATATGTTTAAATCTTCCTCTATCTCTTTTTTCAGTGTCCTGTAGTTTTCCGCATACTGGTCTTTTACCTCCTTGGTTAAGTTTATTCCTAGGTATCTTAATTTATTTGGTGTGATGGTAAATGCGATTGCTTTTTTAGTCTCTCTTTCTGTAAGTTCACTATTGATGTATAGAAATGCCATAGATTTCTTGGCATTAATTTTGTATACTGCTACATTGCTGAATTCATTTATTAAGTCTAATAATATTTGATGGAGTCTTTCAGTTTTTTTTATGTACAATATCATGTCAACTGCAAATAAGGACAGCTTTACTTCTTCTTTTCCAATTTGGATGCCTTTTATTTCTTCTTGTCTAATTGCAATGGCTAATACTTCCAGTACTATGTCGAACAGGAGTGGTGAGAGTGGGAATCCGTCTCTTGTTCCTGTTCTTAGGGGAAATGGTTTTAGTTTTTGCCCATTGAGTATGATGTTGGCTGTGGGTTTATCATATATGGCTTTTATTATGTTGAGGTATGATCCTTCTATTCCCACCTTGCTGAGAGTTTTTATCAAGAAAGGGTGTTGGATTTTGTCAAATGCTTTTTCTGCATCAATTGATATGACTATGTGATTTTTATCTCTCAATTTGTTTGTATCACATTTATTGATTGCAGATATTGTACCATCCTTGCATTCCTGGGATAAATCCTACTTGGTCATGGTGTGATCTTTCTGATGTAGTGCTGGATCCAATTTGCTAGAATTTTGTTGAGGATTTTGGCATCTATGCTCATGAGGGATATTGGCCTGTAATTCTCTTTCATTGTGTTGTCTTTATCTGGTTTTGGTATTAGGGTGATGCTGGCTTCATAGAATGAGCTTGGAAGTGTTTCTTCCTCTTGAATATTTTGGAATAGTCTGAGGAGGATAGGTTTTAGTTCTTCCTTGAATGTTTGGTAAAACTCCCCTTTGAAGCTGATTGGCCCCAGGCTTTTGTTTGCTGGGAGCTTTTTGATGACTGCTTTAATTTCTTCCATAGTTATTGGCCTATTGAGGTGTTTAGATTCTTCGTGATTGAGTTTTGGAAGGTTATATTTTTCTAGGAATATGTCCATTTCCTCTAGGTTGTCCAGTTTGTTGAAATAGAGTTGTTCATAGTATATTTTAACAATCCTTTGTATTTTGGTGGGGTCTGTTGTTATTTCTCCCCTTTCATTTCTGATTTTGTTTATTTGGGTCCTCTCTCTTTGCTTCTTGATGAGCCTGGCTAGAGGTTCATCAATCTTGTTTATCCTTTCAAAGAACCAGCTCTTGGTTTTGTTGATCTTTTGTATTATTTTTTTGGTCTCAATGTTGTTTATCTCCACTCTGATCTTTATTATTTCCTTCCTTCTGCTTACACTGATCTTTATTATTTCCTTCCTTTTGCTTTCTAACTCTTTGAGTTGTAGGGTGAGGTAATTTATTACTGTTATTTCTTGTGTTTTTTTTTTTTGCAGTAGGCTTGTAGAGCTATGAACTTCCCTCTGAAGACTGCTTTCGCTGTGTCCCACAGATTTTGGATTGTTGTGTTTTTATTGTCATTTGTTGCCATGCTGTTTTTTATTTCTTCTTTGATCTTTCTGGTAATCCAGTCATTGTTTAATAGCATGCTCTTTAGTCTCCATGTGTTTGACTTCTTTGGATTGTTTTTATTGTAGTTGATTTCCAGTTTTATGCCACTGTGATCTGAGAAGATGCTTGATATGATTTCTATCTCCTTGAATTTGAAGAGACTTTGCCTATGTCCCAAACATATGGTCTATCTTTGAAAATGACCCATGTGCACTTGAG
This sequence comes from Corynorhinus townsendii, assembly GCA_026230045.1. Lineage (NCBI taxonomy): Eukaryota > Metazoa > Chordata > Mammalia > Chiroptera > Vespertilionidae > Corynorhinus > Corynorhinus townsendii. The sequence continues at coordinate 125,666,864 of JAPDVU010000003.1, read as the reverse complement.
AAGAATGTGTATTTTGTGGCTTTGGGGTGAAATGTTCTGAAGATGTCAATTAATTCCATCTGGTCTAGTGAGTAATTTAGGATTGATGTTTCTTTGCTGAATTTTTGTTTAGAGGATTTGTCCAATGGTGATAGTGGTGTATTAAAGTCTCCTACTATGATTGTATTGCTGTCAATCTCTCCTTTGATATCTTCCAGGAGTTTTGTGTATTTTTTTTAATGTATTTGGATGCTCCTCTATTGGGTGCATATATGTTTACCAGAGTTATTTCTTCTTGTTGGATTGCTCCCTTTAGTATTATGAAGTGGCCTTCCTTATCTCTTGTTATGTCCTTCACTTTGAGATCTAATTTGTCAGATATAAGTATTGCTACCCCAGCTTTTATTTCATTTCCATTCACCTGAAAAATCTTTTTTCATCCCTTCACCCTCAGTCTGTGTTGCATCTTTTTTTCTGAGGTGGGTTTCTTATAGACAGCAGATATATGGGTCGTGTTTTCTTATCCAATCTGTTACCCTATGTCTTTTGATTGGGGCATTTAATCCATTTACATTTAAAGTTATTGATAGGTACTTATTTGTCACCATTTTTATTCTTTACCCCTGTGTTCCTTTTTTTTTTTTTTTTTTTTTTACAGCAGACCCTTTATCATTTCTTGCATTGCTGGTTTGGTGGTAATAAACTCCCTTAATCCTTTTTTTGTCTGTGAAGCTCCTGATTTCACCTTCAATTTTGATTGATAGCCTTGCTGGGTACAGTATTCTTGGATTCAGACCCTTCCTTTGCATGACTTTGTATATTTCATCCCATTCCTTTCTGGCCTGATGAGTTTCCATTAAGAAATCAGTTGCTAGTCTGATGGGGGTTCCTTTGTAGGTAACTTTCTGTCTCTCTCTGGCTGCTTTTAAGATTCTTACTTTGTCTTTGGTGTTTGCCAATTTAAGTGTAATGTGCCTTGGTGCTGGTCCTTTGGGGTTCATTTTGCTTGAGACTCTGTGGGCTTCTTGGATTTGTGTGGGTTTTTCCTTCCCTATATCAGGGAAGTTTTCTGTCATTATTTCTTCAAACAGGTTTTCTATTCCTTGCTCAGTTTCCTCTCCTTCTGGAACCTCTATTATGCGTATGTTGTTTTGTTTCATGTTGTTCCAAAGTTCCCTTAGGCTCTTCTCCTGCTTTTTAATTTTTTTTTCTAGAAGCTGCTCTACTTGGGTATTTTTTCCTACCTTGTCTTCTAGCTCACTAATGTGGTCCTCTGCTTCTTCTAGTCTACTCTTGATGCTTTCTATTGAGTTCTTTACAGCAGCAATGTCATTTTTCATTTCTTCTTGGTTCATCATTTCCTCTTGGTTCTTAGTCATATTGTCGAATTTGTCTTCCATTCTTTTCAGCCACCTTATGACCATTTCTCTGAATTCTTTCTCTGACAGGTTGCTTGCCTCCATTTCGCTTACTTCCTTTTCTGGTGATGCCTGCTTTTCTTTCATATGCGGGCTGTTTCTTTGTCTCCCCATGATCTATCTTCTCCGGGTGTCTGGTTATGTAGTTCTCTCTCTCATTGTTCATGTACTCGGAAAGCAGGTCCTGCAGAGCCTGGTGAATGGCATTGCATTCTGCGATGATTCACTCCCGATGGAAAAATCTGTATATTCTTTATTTTAGTCAGTGTATGCTTAATTTCTGACTGGTCCTTTTCCTTTTTTTTTTTTTTTTTTTTTTTGACATTCTCAATAAGATATTTGAAGGTCTCACTAAGTTCCTCAGAGGTTTCTAGAAGAATCTTGAATAACCTTATAACTATGGTTTTGAACTCTATATCCAGTAGTTTGCTTTTCTCCATTTCTTTCATTTGTGACATGTTTCTTTTTCTCTGCATTTTGGCTGCTTCCCTGTGTTGATAGAGTGGCCTTGTTTGCTAGGTGTCCTATAGGGCCCAGTGGATCTCCAATCACCTGAGGTGGACACTCTTGGTGCACCCCTTTATGGGCTGGATGCACAGTCTTGTTGTAGTTAAGCCTTGATTGCTGTAGGTATCACTGGGAGGAATTGACCTCCAGGCCAATTGGCCTTGAGGACCAGCTGTGTCTACAATGGATGAGCTGCTGTGCTGGAGACACCCTTATGGGGCAGAATTTGCTTCAGTGGGGCTTTGGTGCTCACTGAGTCTGCCCCTTGAGTGTGTCGCTTATGGATGTGAAGAGTTGTAATCTGGTATGGTCTCACATTGACAACTGGGTACACTGGCTCTCCAAGGAGTTGCAAAGTCAACCACTGCCTGAGGCCTCCCAGCAGGAGCTACAGCAAGATATGCAGATTCCTCCTCTTTGTTTGGGGTTTGGAAGTGCTCAGATGAGGCCCAGCTGTGAAGCAAGGCAGGCTGCTGCTGCCAAGCCTTGGGCCTTCTCTTGGAAGCTTTGGAGTTCTCTGACCCAGCTGCAGTTTGTTAGGTTTTAGGTTGCAAAAGGACAGGCCATTCATATACAAAAGCTGCTGTGCACAGCTTGGGTGGGGTTGTAAATTGGGTGGGGTGGGGTCTCAGGGAATCACCAGGGTGGAGTAAACAGCAATTGCTGCCAGTCAGCCCTGCACTGGGGAGGTCCCTGCGTCTCCATGTTCCGCGCCCCCATGCAGGAACAATGATTGCTACAAGCACCTCTGAGGCAATGCCTCTCTTGCTTTCTGTCCCAATGCCAGACAGACCAGTTTCTCCCCGTATGAGTCTGAGTCCCCAGAGCCTCATCCGGAACTGGAGTTCAGAGCAATCAGGAGCTTGTATCTCCCTCCCAATTGAAAAAAACAACAGCACATCCAGTTGCCCGCCTGTTTTGCATGTGTCTCCATACCTCTGCACCTCCACACCTCCTACCAGTCTCAATGCGCTTTTTTCTTTCCTTCTAGTTGTAGAGCTTCCACTCAGTCAGCTTTCCTGTGGTTCTGGATGATATTTGTTTTTGTTTTTTTAGTTGTAGTTTTGATGTGGTTGCAAGAGGCAGCAAGTACAGGTGTTTACCTATGCCGCCATCTTGTTTCCTCTACTATAATATGTTTTGATATAGGGCACTCCCACCCCCTTTATTTCATTTTAATAAAAAAGGTTTTTCCTAACTGGTATGGCTCAGTGGTTGAGGTTTGACCTATGAACCAGGAGGCCATAGTTAAATTCCTCGTCAGAGCACATGCCCAGGTTGCAGGCTCAATCCTCAGTGTAGGGGGGGGGGTGGAGGGGGGTGGTGGAGGGGCGTGTGTGCAGGAGGCAGCCAGTCAGTGATTCTCTCTCATCATTGATGTTTCTATTTCTCCCTCTCTCTTCTGCTCTGAAATAAATTTAAAAAATATTTTTTAAAGGTTTTTAAAAAACCATTCTTCATTGTTTAACTATCTGATTCTCCAGTTTTCCTTGAGTTCTAGATGACAAGAAGGTAAAATTAAAATTATCCACAGGCAAGACAAAGGTGCATGAGAAATGAGGGAAAGGGGGAAAAAATAAAGAGAAATGCTCTCAAAATGATATTTTCCCTCTTACACTTCAAGAAGGTACCCTATGAATTATGTGACATATGAAATAAGGTAGATTTTATGTGTTCAGCAACTGTCTACGTCAAAGCTGGCTCTGGCTTTCACTGCTAGCTAGTTACGAATGGCAGGGTGAATGGATGGGAAATAGAAAGAAACATGAATTTATGTGAGAAAATAAACAAGGACAAAAGTGAATAAAGAACGGGATGTGAGAAAATAAATTATACGTATTCTTTTTATGGACCTACCTGTCAGGAAATCAAATCTCTGAGTTTAGTGCATCCATTGTGTCCTGGGGTCTTTTTGCTACCTTTTCTTTTATTACTTGATTAGAGGCCGGGTGCATGGATTTGTGCACCAGTGGGGTCCCTTGGTGTGCCCTGTGGGGATTGGGTCAAAACTGGCAGTCCAATGCTGCCTGCCCCTCCTGCCTGCCACTCCCGTTCATCCAAGCCCTGTTGTGCCTGCTGTGGGCTTGTGCCCAGTCAGTCCTGACTGGGAGAGGCTCACATCGCCACAGCGGCGCTCGCCAGCTGTGAGCCCTGAATCTGGTGCCTGTTGGTCTGCTGAGCAGTGCTTCTGCTGTGGGATTGCACTGACCACCAGGGGGCAGTACCTGCATTGAGTGTCTGCCCCCTGGTGGTCAGTGTGTGTCATGGTGACTTGTTGTTTGGTCGTTTGGTTGCTTAGGCTTTTATATATAGACTAGGGGCCCGGTGCACTAAATTCGTGCATTGGGGGTGGGGGGTCCCCTCAGCCCAGCCTGCCCCCTCTCACATACTGGGAGCCCTCAGGGGATGTCCTACTGACGGTTTAGACCCGCTCACTTTGTGGGAGGTGACCGGGCTGATCAGGGAAGGGCACCAGCCCCATCACCCCACTGCTGCAGCCACTGCCAGTCACTGCAACCACCAAGGTGTTTTCATCAACACAGATTCCGGTCCCTTCACCATGAAAAAATGACAACTTTCTTTAGGCATTTTCAAGATGTATCTTTCATAGGATATGACCTACTTTTCTTTCTTTCTTTCTTTCTTTCTTTCTTTCTTTCTTTCTTTCTTTCTTTCTTTCTTTCTTTCTTTTTTTCTTTCATCCTTCCTTTCCTTCCTTCCTTCCTTCCTTCCTTCCTTCCTTCCTTCCTTCCTTCCTTCCTTCCTTCCTTCCTTCCTTCTTTCCTTCCTTCCTTCCTTCCTTTCCTTCTTTCCTCTCTCTCTCTCTCTTCCACACCTGAGGATATGTTTCCATTGATTTTTAGAGAATGTGGAAGAGAAAGGGAAAGACAGAGAGAAACATCAAAGTGAGAGGAACACTTTGATTGGTTGCCTCCTGCATGAGCCCTGACCTGGGCCCCAGCCAGGGAGAAGCCTGCAACCTAGGTACATGCCCTTGATCAGAATCTAACCTGGATTCTGTGGTTAGCAAACCTAGGCATTATCCACTGAGCCAAACCGGCTAGAGCAGGATATGACATTTCTTAGCCCTCCAGCAGTGGACCTTTGTTTTTTTCTCCAGGAGTGTGGTGGAAAAGCCCTAGATCGCCTTTTTGGATTCTTATACCCAAGTTACTAAGAATATTACCAGTGGCATACAGGGAGCTTAGCCAGTGAGTGGTCAGAAAAGGTGTTTCCTCTGTAGTTCACACCTATCTCCTCAGATCTCCGGCTCCACCCCTGCCTAAAGCCTCAGGGATTGGGCAGGGCCCCCCCCCCCCCCAGTTCCCTCCAATTGCCCAGCTCCGCCCCCAGCCAAAGCCACAAGCCTCTGGCCCTGGGCAGGGTACCCTCAGCTCGCTCCGATTGCCCGGCTCTGCCCCCGGCCAAGGCCGGCAAGGGCAGGCAGAAAGCTTGGCTTCCTCCATTGCCGGGGAAACCCAAACCTCCCTCCTGCTCTCCGTGGCTGCAGCCATCTTGGTTGGGTTTATTTTCATATTCGCTCCTGATGGACTGGTGGGCATGGCTTGTGGTCGTAGTGGAGGTACAGTCAATTTGCATATTACTATTTTATTAGATAGGACTAGAGGCCCAATGCATGAAATTCGTGCATGTCGGGGGGTTGTTCCTCAGCCCGGCCTGCACCCTCTTGCAATCTGGGACCGCTGGCTCCTAACTGCTCGCCTGCCTGCCTGCCTGCCTGATCGCCCCTAACTGCCTCTGCCTTGGCCCCCACTGCTGCAGCTTCATCTGGAAGGACATCTGGAATGACGTCCAGAAGGTCATTCGGCTGTCTTGTCTCATTAGCATATTATGCTTTTATTATTATGGATTATTATAGATAGATGTTTTATGTAGATTACAGAGAGATCTGTTCTTTACTCAATAATTGACATGACAGAGAAAAGAAAAATGCTATTAGGGATATATTAATAAGTAACAGAAAATATGTTAATTGAAAGTTGGTAAGCATTAAAAAGGTGTCTGTAGTAAAATAATCACACTAAACATTTTAACTTTTAAATCTAACCATTGTACGCAATATAGTTATACTCAACTTAAAGTTGTACCTGTTTTCATAGTAAAGCTAATGTTGTACAAATAGGAAAGTCTGTCATGTGGGCAAGCAGGGCTTTCAATCAAGTTAATTATTTACAATATATTTAATTGTTCCTGGTTGAACTAACGTGTTGATAGGACATGGTGATTGTCCAGGGACTTGTGTCCAATGCATTGTGGCCAAAGTTTCAATGCAGAGTAAACAGGAATAGGCAATAATAAAATTTTTAAATGACCATTCACACAGAAATAGCATCATTTTTTGTGGTGCCAACATTTGAACATTGTGATTTACTGATCTTTTAACTCACCAATTTATAATTACTTGGATTATGTTTAAAAATCAAACTATTTTTTCTAGTAAAGCAACAACTGAGCAAGTTCTAAGAATCTGCCTCAAGACATACAATAAAAACGTAAAGTTATTTCTTCCCTTGCTTTACATTAAAATTTAGGATTGGAGACAAACCACTAATTACATATACCATAATGAGATTTTCCATTACTATAGCAAATGAGTTAACGATATATTTTCTAATAAATGGAACTCTACTATTTTAGTACTCGAGTTGCCCCTACTGAATTTGTATTTTAAAATGTTCATAATCTGCTAGCTTCATGAAACCTAACAAACATTGGTTTTAAAACAAACTTTTTTGTATGTCTGAAAGTGTAGCTTTTGATAAAGAAAAAAGCTGTAAACGTGTATAACTATTTTACTTAACAGGTAAATTAATATGAATTATATAGCAAACTTCTCTAAGTGGAGCTCATCCAGATAAGTTGTGGGCGTTTCCTAGGAAACTAGTGTTAACCAACGAATCTTCTGTCAAGTTGCTTCTAAACTACTCGTAGTCTTAGCGTGGTCCTCCGCTGGACTGTGCGCTTCTGAGCTCCTTCCACAGTGGGCGCTGAGGAGAGAAAGGAGTGTGTTGCCGCTCTGATGCCCTTGCATACATTTCAGTGCTTCCCGCTCTTACCCGTCGGGCTTAGACATTTTTAACTGCCATCTGGCTCCCTACCCAGGCTTCCAATTCTGTCTGGTGCCCCCTAGTGCTCATCACTTGTATAATCCTGAGTAGTTGTGAGAAGCAAAGGGGGCCAGAGAGCCCGTTACTGTGATGTGTGGATCCAAATTTCCTCTATGTCTAAAGCCATGCATTACATGTGTACTTTCATACATCCCCAGAGAAAGAGGGGATGTTGTTTTACTAAGCCACCAAAGGAAAGATGGAAATTAGGTTTCAACCAACTATACAGAAGTCAACTCAGCTCTCTCAAGATGCCAAGTTCCACCTCCCTCCCTCCCCACACCATCTATTTTATTGTGGCAAAGAGTTCACTATGATCCAAAGTAGGGTAGTCCATCTTTGAGAACCAGAATGTCTTGGAGCTGGAGCTGAGAATGCCCACAACTCATCTTGATTGCTATGGAATCAAGGAGGATAGAAGATAATTCTCCCTGTTTCCTTCCTCAACCCATTTAATCAATAGTAATCTCATGCGCAATCCACAAAATTTCTTTTAACCTGCGGAAGGAGTCGTTAGATCTTTTGGCTGAGCCTAGGCTCTGGTTCTCCTGCTTTGCGTTCCCCCTCCATCCCAACAGCCCTTCAGTCACTCAACACTTAAGCAGCTTTCTCCATTAAAGATGAACAGATCATTTTTCTTTGCATGGCAACTCTTAAGAGTTTTCTCTAGCTTCAGTAGAACATTGATGGGAATCTCTTCTCTCGCTTGCCTCCCTTTTCTTTCTCTCTCTTTTTTTTTTTCTTCTTCTTTCACAATTAACCCCCAAATAATGATTTTCCCAGCTAGCGCTGATTAGGATGGGGTTTAGCAACTCACGGCGACGCTCCCATCAGCCTTCCAGAAGGGGCGGTTTCCAAAAGAAAACTACAATTCCCATGAGGCATCATATTAAAACTGCCGCAAGTCATCACGGAAGTCGTAGGCTCCTTCCGCCTGAACCCCTTCTATTCCGTAAGTGAGTAAACTACATGTCCCAGGAGCTTCGGTACTGGCACGCCTGCGCGAGAGTCCTGAGAGTGAGGTGGGGGTGGGGGTGGGGGTGGGGCTGCCCCGGGCGGTGGGGGGCGGGGTCCGAGCGGGCTGTGTGGAGCCTTCAGACTCCCGGCGCCATTTAGCGCGGCGAGTTTCTCTGTTGGACGCGCCTCTTCATACTCGACCACTCTGCACTCCAGTCTTCGGTGACAGAAGGTGCCTGTTGGGGTGACTACTCTTTTCTCTCCCTATCCCCCTTCACCCAGTCCTTTCGGTCTCCTCTGCTCTTGGTCCAGAGAAGCAGCGGAGCTCGGGCCCCGCGGCGAGCGGCCCTCCCCTCCCCACCGTTCCCTCCCTCCGTCAGCCCCCGGCACCGGCCCGGTAGGAGACGGGGGTTTGCCAGGCCCGGGGCGGGCGGGGAGGCCTCGGGGAAGGGGGGGCCCGCTTTTCAGGCACCGAGGCTTCGACCCTTCATTCCGGGCGATGGACGCCTTGTGAGACTGGTCCCCCTCGCTGGGGGCGCGTTTGTGAGGCGGCGACCGACTGACTGTCCGGGAGCCCCCGGGCCCGGCCCTCCCTCGCCCTCCTCGGCCCCTCCCACTCTCTTTGGCCCTGGAGCTGCCACCGCTCGGGAGTCCGTGCTAGTCCCTGCCTCGCGTTGCCGCCGCCCTCCGGGCCTAGCCCGCCCAGTCCGCGCAGCAGCGGCGGCGGCAGGGAGCTGGAGTCGCCGCCGCATCCGCCGCATCCGCTTCTACTCAGTGCCGGCTCTTTGCCTTGCCCCTCATGACTGCGGCGTCTCTGCTGCTACAGCCTTCCCGCCCGCGGCTTGCCGCAGGATGGCTGCGGATCGCGAGGCGCTAACCCCTGTGGCTCAGCTCCTCGATAGCCCGCCGACGAGCCCGCCTTGTCAGCCGAAGCAGCAGCCGCAGCAGGGCCCGGTGTCCCGCCTCGCCTTCGGGGTGACTTGTCAGTGCTAAGTGAGGAGTGGTTCGGTTTGATCCTAACCAGTCGGGAGCAGGATCCGTCGTAGCGGTACCTGCCGACCTGCACCTATCCTCCGGGTCGGCCCCTCACCCTCTCTTCATTCACAAATTCGACCCGGCTCGCCTCGCTCCAGTGAACCGACCATGTCCGGAGGCGCCTCGGAGAAGCAGAGCGGCGCTCCGAGCTCCCTGTTCCTCTCGCCGCCGGCGCCCACCCCCAAAAATGGCTCTAGCTCAGATTCCTCTGTTGGGGAGAAACTGGGCGCGGCGGGTACAGACGCTGGAACTGGCAGGACTGAGGAGTATCGGCGTCGCCGCCACACTATGGACAAGGACAGCCGTGGGGCGGCCACGACTACCACCACCACTGAGCACCGCTTCTTCCGCCGCAGCGTCATCTGCGACTCCAACGCTACGGCGTTGGAATTGCCCGGCCTCCCGCTTTCTCTCCCTCAGCCCAGCGTCGCCGCAGTGGTTCCACAGAGTACTCCACCGGAGCCCCATCGCGAGGAGACCTTGACCGCTACCGTCGCTGCCGAGGTAGCCCAGCAGCCTCCCGCCGCTGTTGCTGCCCCGAGGGAATCCGCTGCCCCGGGCCCTGCAACCACGACTGCCCCCAGCGCTATCAGCAAAGACCGCCAAATTTCCCAGCCCGACCATGTGGGGAGCAAAGAGGAGCCTCCATCAGCGAGAAGCGGCAGCGGCGGCAGCAGCGCCAAGGAGTCGCAAGAGGAACGGAGCCAGCAACAGGATGATATCGAAGAGCTGGAGACCAAGGCTGTGGGAATGTCCAACGATGGCCGCTTTCTCAAGTTTGATATAGAAATTGGCAGAGGCTCCTTTAAGACGGTCTACAAAGGACTGGACACTGAAACCACGGTGGAGGTCGCCTGGTGTGAACTACAGGTATAGCCCCGCCTACTTTATTATTTTACGGTGGTTTGGATCCCAAATGTGCTAGGTTAAGCCAGTTTATCGAGTTCACTCTTTACTTGTCATTCTTTAACTGTTCGCTCTGACTTGGGGGAGGCCACCTTTTGAAAGAGATTGAAACTAGATTTTGGGGCATTATTGATAGCCAGTGAGATTTGCTACTACAGAAGGAGTGGTGAAAATCTTCGGTACTAACGCATTGCCTATTTGTTAGTATAGTGTCTGGCAGGAAACTTGGAATTAGTGGGGGACGTTTTTGAGTTAGGAAAGTACAGTCTTCTTGACTTGTACATTTCAGACTCATCAAAGTCTCTGCAGTGATGACTTGCTGGTGTGTTACTGAGATCAGACTGTTCTTTTTTAATAAGAACGACCTTGTTCGTGAATGACCTTCCTTTGGCTATATCTTTGTTGGCGGTTACACAGGCATTTAATAATAACCACTATAAAAAAGACTTTCTTCTCTGGCCAGATGCCTTGGAACTAGTAAGGTACAATAAGTATTCAATGTTGTACCACCTAGTGATGCTTATGCTTTATGCTAGCTAGCAGTGATCTTACCTTGTTAATTAAAACTAATATGTCTTTAGCCCATAAACTATACAATGAATAGTACGAGCCCATGCAAAATTATTATTTTAATTTTGTTATAAAAGATTTTTAAGCCAAACTTTCCCAAAAGTTTATAGGAGTTACAATGCTTCCTTTTTAATCTCTCTGGGAGGTTTTCATGGTGTAAATAATGGTGTGTCATTCTGGTTGACAAGTACATTCTAGGTTTAAATACCTGGTTTTGGGTTACTTGTTGTTTGACCTGTATGAGCTTGATTTCCTCATCAGGAAGTGAACATAGGTTATTGGAAGAAGCAGTGTTTACACTGAATGGAAAAGGCAGGGTTTTTTTTTTTGTTTGTTTGTTTTTTTTCATGAAGAATGCCATTATCCATATTCTTTTTTTGCCAAGAAAAAGGACCAAGCTGAAATAGGATATGAAAGTAACTGAATGATCTAGGAATTTTGTTTTATCTAGTTAATAATACGTAGTTCTTTGAATGTCACCTTCCAAATGACCAAGGCCATGTCAAATGTGAAGGGAAAATCAACTTAACATGTGGAAGAAAATAAATTTAAAAACTGACAAGTTCTTTAGAACATAGTATTGTAGGTTTTACAGTTAATGATATAGAACTTCTAGGCATTGTGAAATAACTACTCAGTTTTATAGTGGGTTAGAGTTGGAAAGGTGTCAGATCTTTAAAAAAAAAACTTGTCAAACTGTAATTTTATTCTTATTGGTCAGTCTTATTCAAAAACTTAGGTCTGTCTGGCTCTACTGTGTGGGCAGTGGTTGAGCTTCCACGTATGAACCAGGGGACATGCGGGGTTGCAGGCTAGATTCCCAGTAGGGGGCGTGAAAGAGGCAGCCCATCAGTGATTTTCTCTCATCATTGATGTTTCTATCCCTCTCTCTCTCTCCTTTCCTCTCTGAAATCAGTCAAAATATATTTAAATAAATAAATAAATAAATAAAACCTTAGGTCTGATTTCTTTTGGTTTACAGCAAAAATTAAGCTTACAGGCACCTATTTCTTTTTTGTATCCAGGGTGCCTAGTGCTACTGATCCTGGATTTTATTCTTTTGTTATTGTTTCATACTCGAATAGGTGGTTTTAAACATTTTTTTTCCATTAATTGGTTACATTATCCTTTTAAGACTGGAACCAATTAATGTTGAGCACTTTATGGATTGACTTAGGTAGCTTCAATTATTTAACTTCTATATGTGTGTTTTTCTTTATCACCTGGGATTTTCTAATAGTTTATTATCTTGGAACTAATGGTACAGTGGAAAACACTCAATTTATCTAATATCACAGTAAGAATTATGTCCAAGCATCTCAGTTTTTCTTAGAACTCATGACTTTGGATTTTTGTTCTCTGTCTAGGCATGGACATGATCAAACTAAAGAATTCTTATCAGGATTTGGCTGCAGAACCTCTAGCTCATTGAGCTGTACTCTGGTTTAGAAACCAGATGCCATTTGACCCTGCTTCTGTAATTTTTCATTTTGTTTCTTAGAAATGTTATTATTCTGGCCCCAAGATCCTTTATAGTAGTATGTGGGCAGTGTTTTGACTAGAACATTTGCCTAGTAACCTATTCAGTAGATTAGTGTTTGAGTTTTTATTTTTGGATCCTAATTAAAGAATAAGCCATGGGATTGCTAAAGTATTGCGAAGAAAGGAAAGCTGTTTTCACTAAATGTATACTTCTAGTATATGTATTTTTCTGTAGGAAGACAGGAGAAATATTTTGTTTAGTTGTTAAAAATCTTAATGTATTAAAACCAGAAGAAATCTTAGGTTATTCTGCCCACTTATGTGATAAAGAATCTAAAATCACAGAGCAGGTAAAAATGACCTGCTTAGGTTGGTGAAGAACACAAATTAAACTGGTTTTAGAACCTAGTAATTTGGAAAATGTTAGAGCATTTTATAGTTTAGTATATGGCTAATTAGTAAATCTCAAATGAAGCAATTCTGTTTTGGTGTGGAAGTCGTCAGATTTCTGACTTCTGATATGGGTATTGATTTTATCACTTCAAAGGGAGGAATAGATTTTCTGGGATGGAGAATGGGTAAGTATGGTATATAAATCAAACTTGTTTCCATCAAGCTTATTTTATTTTATTTTTGTTTATTTATTTATTTTTTTAAATAAATCTTTATTGTTCAGATTATTACAGGTGTTCCTCTTTTTTTTTCCCCCATAGCTCCCCTCCACCTGATTCCCCACCCCACCCTACCCCATGCCCTTCCCCCGCCACTGTCTTCATCCATAGGAGTAAGATTTTTGTCCAATCTCTTCCCGAACCCCTCACACCTGCTTCCCCTGAGAATCGTCAGTCCACACCCTTTCTATGTCCCTGATTCTATTATATTCACCAGTCCATTCTGTTCTTCAGATTTTTTATTCACTTGATTTTTAGATTCACTTGTTGGTAGGTGTGTATTTGATGTCATTTTGTTGTTCATAATTTTTATCTTTACCTTTTTCTTCTTCTTAAAGAATACCCTTCAGCATTTCATGTAATCCTGGTTTGGTGGTGATGAACTCCTTTAGCTTTTTCTTGTCTGTGATGCTCTTTATCTGACCTTCAACTCTGAATGATAGCTTTGCTGGGTAGAGTAATCTTGGTTGTAGGTTCTTGCTATTCATCACTTTGAATATTTCTTGCCACTCCCTTCTGGCCTGCATAGTTTCTGTTGAGAAATCAGCTGACAGTCGTATGGATACGCCCTTGTAGGTAATTAACTGTTTTTCTCTTGCTGCTTTTAATATTCTCTCTTTGTCTTTTGCCCTTGGCATTTTAATTATGATGTGTCTTGGTGTGGTCCTCTTTGGATTCCTCTTGTATGGGGTTCTGTGCGCTTCCTGGACTTGTACATCTATTTCTTTCACCAGGCAGGGAAAGTTTTCTGTCATTATTTCTTCTAATAGGTTTTCAATATTTTGCTCTCTCCGTTCTTCTGGCACCCCAAAAATTCGGATGTTGGTTCGCTTAAAGTTGTCCCAGAGGCTCCTTACACCATCTTCATATTTTTGGATTCTTTTTTCTTTTTGTTTTTCTGGTTGGATGTTTTTTGTTTCCACATATTTCAGATCTTTGGTTTGATTCTTGGGGTACGTTGATCTACAGTTGAGTTTCTGTATATTCTTTATTTTAGACAGTGTATGCTTCATTTCTGACTGATCCTTTTCCATTTTTTTGGCATTCTCTTTAATATCCTTAAAGGTCTCATCAAGTTTCTCAGCGGTTTTAAGAAGATTCTTGAGTAACCTTATAAATGTGGTTCTGAACTCTATGTCATCCAGTAGTTTGCTTTCCTCCGTTTCTTTCATTCGTGACATGTTTCTTTGTCTCCACATTTTGGCTGCTTCCCTGTGTTGATGGAGTAGCTTTGTGTGGTAGGTGATCTATAGGGGGCAGTAGCTCAGCCTCCTCAATCACATGAGGTGGATGCTCTTGGTACACCCCTTTGTGGGCTGAGTGCAAAGTCTTGGTGTAGTTAAGCCTTAATTGCTGTTGGTACACTGGGAGGAATTGACCTCCAGGCCAATTAGCTGTGAGCACTCGCTGTGTCTATAATGGAAGAACTGCTGCGCTGAAGACACGCTTATGGGGCAGGACTTGTTTCAGTGGAGCTTTGGTGCTCACTGAGTCTGCCTCTTGAATGTGTCACTTATGGATGCGAGGAGTTGAAATCTGGTGTCTCACACTGACCACTAGGTACACTGGCTTCTGGATCTCCAATGGGGTGCAGGTCAGCTACTGTCTGAGGCCACCCAGCAGGAGCTACAGTGAGAGCTACAGTTTTCTCCTCTTTGCTTGGAGTTTGGAGGTTTTGGAGCTGTCTGACCCGGGCTGCAAGTTTGCTAGGTTAAGCTGCGATAGGACAGGCCTTTCTTATGCTAAAGCTGCTGCTTGGAGCTCGGGTGAGTTTGTAGGTTGTGCAGGGCGGGGTCTCAGGGTGTCACTAGGCTAGGGTGTGGCAAACAGCAATGGCTGCTAGTTAGCCGGCTCTGAGTCCCCCACGGCATCCCCGAGTCCCGTGCCCCAGTGCAGTAAACAATTACTCCTGCGCGCAGCTCTGCAAGCAAGCCACCCTCACTGGCAGACAGTCCAGCTTCTCCCCGTAGGAGTTTGGGTCCCCCGCGTCTCCCCAGAGACTGGATTTCAGAGTAATCGGGGGCTTGTCTCCCTTCAGGTTGAAAAAAGCAATGCCTGCCACCAGCCCAGATCACGCGCCTCAGTACCTCAGCTTTTCAGCGCTCGTGCACGTCTCAATGCTCTTTTCTCTTTCCTTCTAGTTGTAGAACTTCCACTCAGCCAGCTTTCCCGTGGTTCTGGGTGATAGACGTTTTGTCTTTTAGTTGTAGTTTTGAAATTGTTGTGCGAGGCAGCAGTTTAGGTGTTTACCTATGCCGCCATCTTGGATTCTCCGGTAATTGTTTCCATCAAGCTTATTTTAGAGTAACAGTAAGCTTAGGTATCTATTGAAACAAGTATCAATTCTTTAATAATAATAGGTAATGCTTTGATAATACAGGATCTTAAATGATAACTGAGATCTCTTAAGATGAAAGATGATTGGCCTTGGTAAGAGAGTGTTATTTTGGTGGTGGTTGGTTTTTTATTTTTCTAAAATTTGATTTTAGAAAGGGGAAGGGAAGGAGGGAGGGAGAGAGAGAGAGAGAGAGAGAGAGAGAGAGAGAGAGAGAGAGAGACTGAGAGAGAGAGAGAATATCCATTGGTTGCCTCCCCCACTCCCCCAAAGGTGGATCCAACCTCCAACTCCAGCTGGAGCATGTGCTCTGACCCAGAATCAAACCACCACCTTTTGGTGTATACTAAGCAATACTCCAGCCAACTGAACCACACTGGCCTTTTGGTGTATGGATGATGCTCAAACCAACTAACCTTGTTTTTAAGAAATAGTATGATTGACTTTAAGAAAACTTATTGATAGATTTAGAAATGATTTACTTTAAGCACTTTTCTCCCCAAGTTGTTTCTAAATATAGAGTACACTTGATACATTCACGTTATGTATTGATGTAATAGTCTCTAGATCAACTTGAAAGGGAGGTCAAATCATAAATTTTGTTTAAGGTCCAATATACTTAGTGCTTGCTTTTCTCTAGCTTATGTTTCATAGTGAGTATATGATATTAATCTATACATATAAAAGCCTAAGTGACCATTATGACCGGTCGCTATGATGCACACTGATCACCAGAGGGCAGACACTCAACGCAGGAGCTGCCTCCTGGTGGTCAGTGCACTCCCACAGCCAATCTCCCGTGGTCCCTCCCCACCGGCTGGAGCACCAGCTGGCCAGTGGGCCAGCCAGGCCAAGGGACCCCACCTGGGCACAAATTCGTGCACCAGGCCTCTAGTGTTTTATAAAAAGCTTAGCAATGCTTCAGAAATGGGATGTGGTTCTCTAATTAAGAAACCATAATTTGTTTTTCTTTTGTTCTTAAGATAATTCTTAAAACCTGATCGAACTGAACCTTTCCTTTTGCATATTGAGGATTGTTTATACCTTTACTTTTTCTTTAGAGAGAGGGAGAGACAGAGAGAGAGAAAAAAACATCGATGTGAGAGACACACATCTATTGGTTGCCTCTCGCACATGCTCTATCAGAGCCAGGGATTGAGCCTGTAACCGAGGTATGTGCCCTTGACGGGACTCTAACCTGGTACCCTTCGTCCTCTGGTCAGCATTCGATCTATCTACTGAACCAAACCAGCTAGAGTTTTTACCTTTACTTTTAAAATTTTTGCTACATTCCTTTTTTTTTTTTGGATGAGAATTTGCAGTCCCACAACTAGATTTCAGGGAATAGTCTTTGGAGTTTTTCTTTGTTTATTTTCAGTTCTCAGAGCCCCTGTTGAGTATGGATCAAATTGAGATAACTCTGTGGTAGCTGCTATGTAGAATGATTGGTGACTTGTTTGAAATAATCTGTTCTTTGTAAACAGGGTAGAATGGAATTAAAGACAGGATAATTTTGGTTAGATAAGATTTGATTTAAAATAGATGTAGATTTACTGCTGTAGGAAGTAAGCTTGGTGGTACAGGAATTGAAAATTACATTTAGATTAATTTTTATGCCTTAGCCAGTTTGGCTCAGTGGATAGAGCGTCGGCCTGCGGACTGAAGGGTCCCAGGTTCGATTCTAGCCAAGAGCACATGCTGGGGTTGTGGGCTCGATCCCCAGTAGTGGGCATGCAGGAGGCAGCCAATCAGTGATTCTCTCTCATCATTGATGTTTCTGTCTCTCTCTCCCTTCCTCTCTGAAATCAATAAAGAAGTATATATAGATTAATTTTTAATGATGTAGTTAGTTCTTACTTAGTTTTAGGGGTTTGTAAATGTTTTCCTTTTTTCTTATTTTACCTTTTTTCTTTTCTTTTTGGACCTTTAGTATCATAGTTGTTCTTAGTATAAGAACTTGGAAAGAAGTTGTTTTTTTGTAAAACAAATTGGGAATCTTGTTGCCTGGTGACTGAGTTTGTTTCTTAACATTCAGATTTTAGTGCAAGATTCTGGTGATTTGAAAATCAACCTAGTTAAACCGTAGGAAAGCATTCAGCTAAAACTGAGTCCTCATTTTCAGAAATCACCCTACACCTATTATTTGGGTTTTCTAGTAACTTTTAAGTTTTTTAGATAAAGATGTAAAAGCAGCAGAAATGGTTATGCTCAAATTGCAATTTCTGAGAATATTAATACTAATTACAGTTATTAGGGCTTTTTTTTGTACCAGTTCTTACATTTGTTTATTTTTAGTATCTTACATTCTATTTGAGGTTATTTTCTTAATCATAGGTCCAATCTAGTCTGCAGGAATAGATAAGACTTAGCATGACCTGAATTTGGATTGGAAGAGGACACTATTTTTCTACAGTATAACATAGTAATTAAATTAAGACCTAATTGATTAGTCTAGTTTCTTATCTGTAAATAGAATGTATAGATAAGTGCCTATTTTATAGAGTTGTTGTGACAGTTAAATGAAAAAAATACATATATATATAAAATATGATGATCCAGCATCTTTTAGGCTATCTTTTTGAGGTATCTGTGCAGATTTTGTTTTATTTGTTTACATCCATGAAAAATCATGTAGCAAAATTCTTACGGTTGTTACCATTCTTATAGGAGGAAGTTTGGAGTTGACCATGGTGTCATCAGTGCTTTCAGATTCTTTAGCTTTACCTATTTTCTGCCTAATGTTTTAATTTTACAACCTGTCACTTTCCCAAATGCCAGCCTTTTTGAATTACTAGTTTCCAGAATTTGCTAAAATCTTTTTTCCTTTTGGGATCATTTTTATATTCTTCAAATTGATTTGAAGTCTTTACCTTCTTTGTCTACTCCAGTAGTCTTTGAGCTCTTTGAAGATATATATAGGTGCTCGATATACTTTAATAAATGTTAAATTTTTTCTGTTATCAAGTTAGAAATAGTAATAGAACTCAGATTTGTTTCATCCATATTCCTTGCCTTTTTTTGGTCCATAGCAGATTCTCTAGTCTTGTACTGGAAGAGTTCAGTGTGATCTAATGCAGTTCTATATGATAGAAAAAAGCTCCAAGGAAGAACACTTGGATTCTAGGTTACCCAGTTATCTAACCCTGAGTAAGGAACTTAATCTGTGATGTTGACTTAGTAATGTGTCTTACCGACTTAACAGTATTGTTGAGGATCAACTGAAATACTGTATGAAGGTACTTTTCAAAACTGTAAAGTGTTATATACAATAAAAGAAGGATGATGGTGCTTTAAAAAAATCCATTTTGAAGGCCATAAATTGTCACATGTTACAAATTGATTGAATATTTAAAACATCTTAATTAAAATTGGGTTTTAGGAGATTTTGCTTTGTCCAACTTTAGGACTTTTATCAAATCTTAAGACAAAAGGGAAATAGCTTTTCAGATTGAAGAGAAATTACCCGAAGCTCTTCTTCGGACTGTTTTTATTTGGAAGATGCCTGTACCTTTGACAGGTGGCAAACTTAGTTTTGTATGTGTATTTAAAAAGATTGGTTATTGATACAATGTACATGGGAGGAAAAGTCAGTAATTTGCTTGATTTTCTGGTTGACTTAATTGATTGTATAATATCTCCACCTTAATTTATATTTAGATTTTTTTCAGATGGGGTTTCATGTAGAATTTACTTTTTTGATCTTATGACTTGAATCTTGGCCTTGGAAGATTAACATATTAAATGTATTCTGCTAATGAATGTGTTTAATGGTTTTTTAGAAAAGAACCCTCAGATAAGCTGTTTGTTATCATGAGCAAATACAGTTTTCCCAGAAATTTAAGAATTCTTTTTTCTTTTTTTTTTTAAACAGGCTAAATTCACTTTATTTTTCTTGTACAAAATTATGTGGCACTATAGTTGGAGCCTGGGTTCTCTGCACAGCAACTCTGGTGTGGTTTTTACAAGTTGGTCAGTGAATTCCTGATAGGTAGACTTGGTGAACATGACCTCTTTCCAGAGGCCAGGGGTGAGATAACTGTAGGTTTTGGAGATGACATCAAAGGTAGCCTTGGCACAATTGCCCAGTGCGGCAGTGCAGCCCCTGGCCAAGGTGTAGACATCCTCGATTACTGGCTTCCTTGGCATGGGCAGAGACAGTGTAAGTGTCCCTGGGGGCGGGGATAAGGCCACCAGCTCAGAATCAGAGTGGCCAATCATCTTTAAGAGGTCATGTGGCACTTGTGGATCTTGTTCCCCAAGTACCAGTAGCCTCATGCACAGGGACAAAGAACTTGGCCAGGGATGGCAGTGGCTACTTCCTTAGAGCACTTAAAGCTCAGACCAACATGTCCATTGTAGTCCCCAGTGGCTACAAATGCCTTGAACTGGATCCTCTAGCCAGTCTGGGTCTGCTTTTGCATGACATAATCTTCAAAACCTGTCCTTAAGCATGGTCAGAGTGGCTCAGTGGTTGAGTGTCGATCTATGCACCAGGAGGTCATGTGCGATTCCTGGTCAGGACACATGCCAGGGTTGTGGGCTTGATCCCCAGTGAGGGATATGTAGAAGGCAGCCAATCAGTGAAACTCTCTCATCATTGATGTTTCTATCTCTCCCTCTCCCTTCCTTTCTGAAATCAATAAAAATATATTAAAAACAAACCAAAACCGTGTCCTTGAGGGCTTCCCCCAGAAAAAGTCAGTGATCTTAGATTCCTTGTTGGGCTGGGAGAAGAGATAGAGCTCCAGGGACTTGGTCTTCATGTCCTTAACGAGGCAGCCTACCTCAGCCCCATATTCCGCTGCCAAATTCTCCACAGAAGCGCCTGGGGTCTCTGGGTCTCCTGGAGCAGCAGGAGATGTCATCTGCCATCATCTGTCATTTGGAGAAGCTTAAGAATTCTTAAGAAATTTCAGAGTAATTTAATAATGAGTGGTTTGGAAATCTAGTTGTTATATCATAATATTCAGTTTAGCTAAGAAAAACCACACTAATTACTTCTGTAGATGTATTTTGTGCAGCCAAGGTTTAGCGTCTCAGAAACAGATGATCTTTTTTTTTTGTCAGTATGTATGCAGTAGATGGTATTGTATTAATCAAACACAAACATATGTAAACCAAACAGTGAGAGATGAAACTAATTAGTGAATCAAATGATAATTTGCACATTTTCTATATTAGTATATAGAAGCAAACTGATTGCTTAGGATAATGACAAGATCATCTTGATAACTAATAGTTTTGAGCTTAATAACCTGATATATTCATCTCTCTGTGGATACTCTCCTTGCTTGGACTGGTAGGTCATTGTGGATTAAGGTAAATTTGGAAATGTAACAGATTATCTCTTTTACATGCTGGACAGTTTCAGTCATTCTCATTTTTACTAGAGGTCCGGTGCACAGATTCGTGCACAGTATGGTTCCTCAGCCTGGCCTGTGCCCTCTCGCAATCTGGGACCCCTTGGGGGATGTCGGTCTGCCGGTTTTGGCCTGATCCCCGAAAGCCATTAGGATCAGGCTGAAACCATCAGTCCAACATCCCCTGGGGGATGTAGTAGTGCGCAAAGTGGCAGGCGGTGGGGAGGAGCCTGGGCCAGGTGCTGTGCCACTCCCACTCTCCCAATGCCAGTGCTGGTCCTGATCCCACCCGGTCTGGATGGGGAGGGGTGCACAGGGGGAGTGTCCATGGGAGAGACTTGGCACTACCGCAGCTGCACTCGCCAGCCATGAGCCCATTGTCTGGTGCCCATTGGTCAGCTGAGTGCTCCTCCCACTGTGGTCAGTGTGCATTATAGCTACTGGTTGAATGGTTGAACGGTTTCTTAGGCTTTTATAAAAATAGATGCTCTTTAACAATGCATTCACCCCTTACACACAAATATTCAGCTATAGGTAGTAAAGAGTAGCTAAAGAATTCTAAACAAAGAAGTAAATTGGCTAGATTTGCATATTAATAATTGTGGAGAATAAATTTAAAGAGTACAGAGGTGTGGAGTTTAGTTAGGGTATGAATATGAGCTATCTAGGGCCGGAACAAGGGAAGTTATAGAGGAATGGCATCTTTACATATTTAGGAGATAAAGTATGCAGGGTTTAGTGATTAATTTGATTTGGAGGAAAATGAAGAATGGGTAAGAGGGTGGGGCTAGATGATGATGCTGTCAATTAAAGGAGGGAATGAGAAAGAAGAGCGGTTTTAGTTTTTTTGACATGTTGAGTTTGAGGTACTTGTGAAATCTCCAGGAAGAAGTTCAATTGTCGGTCATATTACTGAACATCAAAGAATAGGTCTGAGGTAAGATAGAGTATGATGATTCCCAAATGTCTATATTAGTCATAGCTGAAATAATGAAAGTAAATGAAATCATCTAGAGAGAAGAGATATATGTATAGTGAGAGAAAGAAATAGAGGAAGAGGCTGGAGGATAATGTTTCCTAGGGCAAATTAGGAATAACTAATGGGTGGGCAAAGGAAAAAAGAGCCCAGGGGTTAGACTACTAGTAAATAGAACACTAGAAGAGTAGTAATATCAAGGGAATAAAATTCAAGAAAAGAATATAGCAGAAAAGTCCAATTTGCTTAGCAGTAATTGTTGAGAATGAATTTTTGAAGGCGTAGGATAAGGAGTATAGAGATTAGGCTATTGAAATTGTATATTGCATTTGGTTATTAAGTCATTATTAGTAAAATTTAGGACTGTCTAAGAGAGATTAAGGAAGAAGTGCATAAGTAGATGTAGATCACTGGTAATATCCTATATTTCTCAATTAGTTTGAGCAAGGAGAAGAAATACAAAAATCTGTATCATAAATGCCATCGGCTCTTGTGGCAGTTGGGGCGCAAGCTACTTGTGGCGGAGAGCTACTAGCAGTGGAGAGCTGTAAGTGGCGGGGGGCGGGGCAATGAGCTACAAGCAGCGATGGGCAGGGCGGCCTGTCGAGGCAAGCAGAAGTAAGCTACTCGCACATGATTTCTCACGCACTGGGCCTCTAGTAGAATCTATAAGTAACTCATATGACTATTTAAATTTAAATTAATTAAAATGAAATACAATTTTAAAAACAATATAGTTTTAAAACTCAGCCCTTTAGTTGTACTAGCCACATTTCAAGTGTTCAAAAGCCACATGTGGTTACCATATTAGATGGCACCATATTCATCCTGGCCAGGGATGAAACCCGCAACCTAGGTATGTACCCTGACCTGAAATCAAACATGTAACCTTTTGTTGTACAGGACAGTGTTCTAACCAACTGAACCACCTGGCCAGGGTGAGTTGTATGTGTTTTAAATAGCTTTATTGAGATATAATTCACACACCATAAAGAATATACAGTACTAGTATTTTATAATTTAAGTTACAATTTAAAACATCTATACTCTATCCTACATAATAAAAGCCTAATATATTGCTAAGTGTCTGGTTGTTCGGTCGGCTGTTCAACCAATCAAAGTGTAATATGCTAAGGCTGCTCCACCTCTTGCTATGACGTGCACTGACCACCAGGGGGTAGACGCTCCAACCAGTAGGTTAGCTTACTGCTGGGGTCTGGTCGATCAGGACTGAGTGAGACAGGCCAGACACGCCCTGGAGCCTTTCTGCGTTCCTGCTCTGGCTGGCCAACCTCCTGCGTCCCTCCCTGGCCCTGATTGTGCACCAGTGGGGTCCCTCGGCCTGGCCTGCGCTTGCTTGCAGTTTGAGACCCCTTGGGGATGTTGGAGAGCAGGTTTTGACCCAATCCCACAGGCCAGGTCAAGGGACCCCACTGGTGAACGAATTCGTGCACTGGGCCTCTAGTTAGTAATAAAGAAAAAATAGCCTTTCCTTTTTTGGAAAATATGTACAAAGGATGTTATCACAAACTCACATATACATGTAGAATTGACAAAGATTAACATTATGTTACATTTGCTTCAAATATTTGGCAACCTTATAGTTTCAAAAGAGTGGATAATTTGTGGTGGATTTAAAGAATAGCTGAGGAAGGCTCAGAAGTAGAGGTAATAAGAGTAGGTAATTTATTTTTTAAATTTATCTTTATTGTAGAAATTATTACAGATGTTTCCTCCCCCCATTCCCTCTGCATCCTTATAGAATACTCAAGCACTGGGAGCAATGTGTTGATTTTTAAACAGTTTGCTTTTCTCATGTAATCTGGCATTCATGCTACATTTACATATCAGTATGGTGATGTGTAAGTGGAGCAGCTCTCTGAAATTACCATCTTTGTTTGCCACTTTGAGGAAACAGCCAGATTTCTTGTAATTTCATTGCAACAAAGGTTCTGATTTATTATACTACTAGAGTCCCGGTGCATGAAATTCATGTATGGAGGGGTGTCCCTCGGGCCCCCCCCCTGCACCCTCTCCAATCTTGGACCCCTGGGGGATGTCTGACTGCTGGTTTAGGGACATTATCTCCAGCCATTAGGAAAATCACAAGAATGTCCTTGACATACAAACCATGTGGTTTTATGAGTTGTTTTAATAATAATGGCCATTCCTTTATTTATTTATTTTTTAAATGTATTCTTTTTTAAAAATTATTTTATTGATTTTTTACAGAGAGGAAGGGAGAGAGATAGAGAGTTAGAAACATCGATGAGAGAGAAACATCAATCAGCTGCCTCCTGCACACCTCCTACTGGGGATGTGCCCACAACCAAGGTACATGCCCTTGACTGGAATCGAACCTGGGACCTTTCAGTCCGCAGGCCGACACTCTATCCACTGAACCAAACCAGTTAGGGCAATGGCCATTCCTTTAAATAATATCTGCTTACATACAATACAGCTGGTAGGTACTATGTGAATTCAGAATGTTAATAGCACAAAATCACAGAAGGTTGTAATGGAAGTAACCTTGAATTGTCTAGTCCAAACTTTTATAAATATTGGAATTCCCTTTTCGAAGATTTTGAATGCTTTTTGTCCTAAGAAGCTTAACCAACTTTTGAGGCAACCCATTTTCTGTGAAAGAACTGGGGACTCCGGCAGCAGGCGCCTCCTGGCTGGCCTGAAAGGACTGAGGGACTCTGGTGCCTGCTGCCCCCGCTGCAGGACTGAAAGGACAGGGAACTCTGGCAGGGCTGAGGGGACTGGGTGCCACCATCTTGTGGCTATGGAAGCTGCCATCTTTGTGATGGCTGATGGTCAATTTGCATATTCCCTCTTTATTAGATAGGATTTCTAGAATGTGGTCAAAATGGACTTTTCTACGAAAGTAAAATTGACATGCTTGTGAGGGTGCCAGGGGAGATTTTACTACTCATGGTTACTCGCGCCAGCAAAACTAGAAAAGAGCAAGACAATTCTTTTAGAGCAGTTTTTAAGTTTATAACAAAATTGAGAGGGAAGTACAGAGATTTCTTATGTACCCACTACCCACTCCCCCCACATGCTAGCTTCAGCCTTCCCCATTATCAACATTACTCACCAGAACAGTATTTTCTTTTTTTTAAGCCAAGGATGAACCTATATTGACAAATCATAACGAAAAGTCTATAATTTTCCTTCAAGTTCACTCTTGGTGTTGTACGTTCTGTGGATTTGGACAGACATATACTACATATATCCATCATTATAATATACAAAATATTTTCAGTGCTCTTCATTGTTCTATCACCCTGACTGACCCCTGGCTACCACTAATCTTTGTTAACATCTCCATAGCCTTGCCTTTGCCTGAATGTCATATAGTTGGAATCAGATAGTACATGTAGCCTTTTCAGATCAACTTCTTGTGCCTAGTAAAGGCAGAAAATTAACCTTTAGACTGTTTAGCTTCCAAAAACTGACAGTATTTTTCATCAGTTTTTGTGTCTGGTTCAGATATGGCAGAATTATACTATTAAATGTAAGCTTTGAGTGGTACTTAATTTTGAGTTGTAGCCACAGGTAACTATGACTGAAACATAATTCAAAACTTTTGGCAATGGATATCTTGTTAGTTGCTTTAGAAGGATTTTAAGCCTTACTGCATATTTAGTGCTCTAACTAGAAATATGTAAGTAGCTGGCTCATGGTTTCCTAGTGATTTAAATTAAATTGGAATTAGCTTCCAAATTAAGTGATTTCACGTTAGGATTAAATTTTGTTTATGCTGTTTACATGAGCTGTGAGAAACCCGAAGGAGGGCTGTTATGGTATTTAATATTTAGATTTGATGCTTGAGTTTTTAAGAAATCTTATAAAGATGTTAAGATTTGTGTAGATGTGCTAGTGGTAAGATATTTTTTAACATTAGATATTACATATAACATAAACCTAGAAAAGTTAACATATCGTGACTAATTGATTATCATAGTGAGTGGGTAATTTGTTATTAAAAAGTGAATTGTGGAAATTGTCAAAGGAAATACATTTTGATTGTAAGCAAAAATATTAATAAGATGTAAGATATTCAGACATGGAGAATAATTTTAATGTGTCAATGAAAATGAAAACTCATACTCTGTAAGTCTGGGTTTTGGACAACTAATAAATTCCTTATGTAAAAAATGATTTGTGGAAATTGGAAGGAAACAGTCACTGTGCTAACACTTGTGATTAGGGCTTGAGATTATGAGTTGACTTAATAAAATAATATGGGACAGGACATGTCCACTTTTTAAAAAGAGATTAACATAACCAAGCTATGGGAAAAAATGAAAGATTTTTTAAGAAAACACTCGCTTTATATTATTTAAACAATGGATGAAATCTGATTCTCACACCTCCCCACCATAACCCTCAGTTCAGGAGGACAGCATTCTCTTCCTTAAAACTGCCACTGACTATTTCTCTTAACAGTGAGGATCATATTGTTACTCTTTCTTAAGAGTTGAATAATACAT
Organism: Corynorhinus townsendii; assembly: GCA_026230045.1. NCBI lineage: Eukaryota > Metazoa > Chordata > Mammalia > Chiroptera > Vespertilionidae > Corynorhinus > Corynorhinus townsendii. Next base: position 125,641,037 of record JAPDVU010000003.1, on the reverse strand, counting down.
TCAACTTATTTTCATTATATTTTAGAATAATTAGTGAATTAACTTTGGCAGCTCATATTTGGCATGTGAGTGGTAGTTGCTTTCTGATTTATAATTCCCAGTTGGGAAAATAATCTAGGTTATGTTGTTGTGAATATAACTTAAAAATACTAGTATACTCATAACACATATATAGTTATCTGTAAATTTCCTTAGTCTTCTAAGAAAAAAATTCATATGTAATCTCAGGAATTGACTGAACTGTGGAATAAAAATTTTGGGTTTTTTAATGTCTCTATTACTATATTCTGCAGATTTGAGAAATAAAGAATAACTAAGACATGTTTTCCTCCTTGAGTGTGACAGACACTACCTCAGTCAACTTCTATTTCCTCTTTCTGCAATTGTTTGAAATTCCTATTTACTACACTGATTTGACTAGTCTCCATTAGTCTCAAAAGTCAGAAGAAATAACTTCCTAACTGCCATTTCTAATGTTTAGTAATTTTAAAATCTGGAAATTTGTTAGTAATCATTAACAGAATTGTTTAAGGGTAAACAATTAAAGTTGTTTATAGAAATAATTTGAGGTACTTTTTTGGGTTCTTTGCAAATAATGTTATAACTTTATTATAGCTATCAGGACAGGATGTAGAAATAAATATTTGCTTTATTTATGAATCAGTGATAATCTGCTCCCACCTGCAGTGTTTAATTTTTTTTTTTTAGCTCTTTGTAGAGCGATTACCTCTTCGGTTCTTACATGCTAGACTTCAGTCCTTATATGCTTCTTTTCTTACTCCTGTTGTTGGTGAAGATTTACTTGTCAAGAGATGGGAATGAAGGATTTCAAATTTTTACTGTTTTTAAATGAGGCCTCTTAAAATATATATAATGACTAAAAATATATATAATGTCTAATACTGAGTGAGGCACACAGATTACAAAAATATGGCCTCTTTTAGATTTTACAGTACTTTGGTTTTAAAATTTGGACAGAATATAAAAATTTAGGAAATTTTCAGTTATATTATGGCCCCAGCCATGCATTTTCAAAAGCAATGTGTTGCATTCCTAAAGCTAGTGCCTTGCATGCACCGCTGATCATAATGGGAAAAGAAAAGTGCCATAAAAAACTAAGTACCAAGTAACTAGCTGGAAAAAGCTTTTAATGGGAGAGCTGGTACGATCATTAATCTAGTAGAGTAGTACTTGAGGAAATGGTTCCTTGTGTTAAACTGCAATTTCTTTTAGTTATTAGAGACCAAAATAGAAAATTCAGAATTAGCACTTAAATGCTGATTAGGTGTTGTTTTTTAAAGTGCCTTTCTTCAGTCCAATTTAGTACAAAGAAAATTAGGATGGGAGGCTTGGTTCTAATGCTAACTACAGAAGAATGACCTTGAGTAAGTATGTTGTCTTACTAGTGAAGTGAGTGGTAGAATGGTTTAAGGATCCTTTCAGCGTATTCTCTTAAACAATTGATAAGGAGGATTTTTACCTTGATTCAGTCAGTTTTCCCCTAACACTCCTCCAATTACTAAATGTATAGTAGTTTTGATGTAGATAGACTACTTTGCAGTGAATTTCAAACATTTTTGAGTAAGACCCATTCTAATCTAATAATTAAATTTTACATTATGACCTAGTACATGCACACATAAAAAGACAAAAGTTTCACAAAACTTACGTTTTCTGTCCTATTTCATTTAAAAAGGCTATTTACAGTCTACTCTGAAAAAAAACCCTACTTCATTTAGAGTTTTCACTTAACTTGTTAAATCAAGCAGCAAGTTGATTAAATATTTGCCACAAAATGAAAATATAGTGGCTATATGAATTTTAGCTCCTGCCATTGTTAATCATACACAAACTCTGAACAGTATTCATTTTTAGGAAGGGAACAAATGATGGTGATTTTAAATAATAGCTTGTTAGGCACATGTAAAATTCTATAGTTGCTGGTTTACAATGTAGATAATTTAGTGATTTTTTAGTTTTATTTCTACTTTTTATTATTTAGTCCCTTATTAATAGATACAATACTGGCATTCGCTGTATCAAAACAGTGGAACTAAAATTCTTTAGCACCTTTTTTGGATTTGAGTATTTAGAAGGTATTTTGTGGTTAATTTAAATGAGTTTTTTGCTTTTGCATTCTAACCACTAAAATACATTTTGTAAAAAACTTGCCAGTCTTATAGTTCTGTCAGATTCCTTTATTCTTCTACTCCATGACTTTCTTATGGGATTTGTGTCTTTTTAAATCGAAGAGTTAAAATAAAAATATCTGGGAATATTAATATTTGTGTGACCTTGGACATCCCACTCACCTAAATACTGGGCCTTATTCATCATCTGAAAATGATAACTTGCGCACTTGCCTGGATTATTTTAAATAACAAAGAAAAAAATGTAGTACACTCATTTATTCAAATGATGTAAAATCCTATATAATAAAGAGGTAATATGCAAATTAACCCTCACAAGATGGCTGCCTACGACCAGACCAGCAGGGGGTTAGTGAGGGATGACCAAACGATTGAACAAGCAGGCTGCGTGGGGCGACCAGGCTGGCGGGGGGGCAGTTGGGGCGATTAGGCTGGCAGGGGGAGCAGTGAGGAGTGACTAGGTCGGCAGGGAGTGCAGGTGGGGGCGACCAGGCTGGCTAGGGGGGCAGTTAGGGGTGACCAGGCCAGCAGAGGGGGGCAGTTGGGAGTGATCAGGCCAGCAGGGGGACAATAAGCGTTGACCAGGCCGGCCAGGGGTGGGGGGGGGCAGATAAACCCAAAGAGGCCCACACCAAGACACATCATAATTAAAATACCACAGGTTAAACCCAAAGAGAGAATCTTAAAAGCAGCAAGAGAAAAGCAGTTAATTGTAAACAAGGGAGCTCCCAGAGACTGCCAGCTGATTTCTCAACAGAAATTTTGCAGGCCAGAAGGGATTGGTGGGAAATATTCAGTGATAAAGTGACTCTGCACTACCTAGACTTTTGTGTCTATTTCCTTCTCCAGGTTAGGGAAGTTTCTAGTCATTATTTCTTCAAATAAGTTTTTTTTATTAATTTAATAAGTCTTTATTGTTCAGATTATTACAATTGTTGCTCTTTTTTCCCCCATAGCTCCCCTCCACCCAGTCCCCACCCAACCCTCTGCCCTTACCCCCTGCCTACTGTCCTCATCCATAGGTGTACGCTTTTTGTCCAGTCTCTTCCCGCCCCCCCCCACACTCCTTTCCCCCCAAGAATTGTCAGTCCACTCGTTTCTATGCCACTGATTCTATTATATTCATCATTTTATTCTGTTCATCAGATTTTTTTATTCACTTGATTTTTACATTCACTTATTGATAGATATGTATTTGTTCATAATTTTTATCTTTACCTTTTTCTTCTTCTTCCTCTTCTTAAAGAATACCTTTCAGCATTTCACATAATACTGGTTTGGTGTTGATGAACTCCTTTAGCTTTTCTTATCTGTGAAGCTCTTTATCTGACCTTCAATTCTGAATGATAGCTTTGCTGGGTAGAGTAATGTTGGTTGTAGGTTCTTGCTATTCATCACTTTGAATATTTCTTGCCACTCCCGTCTGGCCTGCATAGTTTCTGTTGAGAAATCAGCTGTCAATTGTATGGGTGCTCCCTTGTAGGTAATTAACTGTTTTTCTCTTGCTGCTTTTAATATTCTCTCTTTGTCTTTTGCTCTTGGCATTTTAATTATGATGTGTCTTGGTGTGGTCCTCTTTGGATTCCTTTTGTTTGGGGTTCTCTGTGCTTCCTGGACTTGTAAGTCTATTTCTTTCATCAGGTGGGGGAAGTTTTCTGTCACTATTTCTTCAAATAAGTTTTCAGTATCTTGCTCTCTCTCTTCTTCTGGCACCCCCATAATTTGGATGTTGGTACACTTGAGGTTGTCCCAGAGGCTCCTTACACTATCTTCAAGTTTTTGGATTCGTTTTTCTTTTTGCTTTTCCGGTTGAGTGTTTTTGCTTTGTTGTATTTCAAATCTTTGACTTGATTCTTGCGATCCTCTAATTTGCTGTTAATATTTTTTATTTCAGTCAGTGTATGCTTAATTTCTAGTTGGTCCTTTTTCATATCCTCAAGGGTTTTCCTAAATTTATTGGCCCTTTCTGGAAAACTCTTGAAAAACCTTATAACCGAGGTTTTGAACTCTATATCCAATCGTTTGCTTTTCTCCATTGCTTTCATATTTGATCTGTTTCTTTGTCTCCGCATTTCGGCTGCTTCCCTGAGTTGATAGAGTGGCTTTGTGTGCTAGGTGTCCTATAGGGCCCAGTGGCTCAGCTTCCCCAGTTATCTGAGAGGTGGACACTCTTGGTGCACCCCTTTGTGGGCTGTGTGCACAGTCTTGTTGTAGTTAAGCCTTGATTGTTGTTGGTATCACTGGGAGGAATTGACCTCCAGGCAAATTGGCTGTGAGGATCAGCTGTGTCTACGCTGGGAGAACTTCTGTGCTGGAGACACCCTTATGGAAGAAGACTTGCAAAAGCCTCTGTGCTCAGTTTGAATGGGGTGGAGTCTCAGGGCGGAGCAGACAGCATTGGTTTCCCGTCAGCCCTGCCCTAATAGGCCCCTGTGTCTCAGTGTCCCTTGGTAATCACTGCAAGTACCTCTGAGAGAAAGCTGCCCTCTAGTTCTGCCTGCTGCCAGACAGTCCAGTTTCTCCCCAAATGAGTGTAGGTTCTCAGAGTCTTGCCCGGAACTGGAGTTCAGCACTGTCAGGAGCTTTTGTCTCCCTCCCACTTGAGAAAGCCAACTGTGCACTCAGTTGCCAGTCCTCTCCATGCGCGCACATCTAGTACCTCTGCCTCCTGCAGCTCCTCTGAGTCTCAGTGTGCTTTTCTCTTTCCTTCTAGTTGTAGAATTTCCACTCAGCCAGCCTTCCTGTGGTTCTGGATGATTGTCCGTTTTGTCTTTTAGTTGTAGTTTTCAAGTTGTTGTGCGAGGCAGCAGTTTAGGTGTTTACCTATGCCGCCATCTTGGTTTCTCCTCAAATAAGTTTTTTGATCCTTTGCTTTCTCTCTTCTCCGTGTGGTATCCCTCTGATGCAAATGTTGGTAAGCTTGGTGTTCCAGAGGTTCCTTAAACTATTATCATTTTCCTGATTCTTTTTTCTTTTTGCTATTCTGATTGGATGTTTTCTGCTACCTTGTTTTCTAAATTACCGATTCAGTCCTCTGCTTTATTTCCTCTGTTAGTGATTCCTTCTAGTGTATTTGTCATTTTAGTCATTTCTGACTGGTTCTTTTTTTATGGTTTTTATGTCCCCTTTTCTGTTTTCTATCTCTTTGCTGAAGTTCTCTCTGAGTCCATCTATTCTTCCCCTAAGTTCATTGAGCATCCTTATAACCAGTGTTTTGAACTCTGTATCTGGTATATCGCTTTCTTCCATTTCATTTAAGTTTTTTTTTCTAGAGTTTTTTTTTTTTAATATATTTTATTGACTTTTTACAGAGAGGAAGGGAGAGGGATAGAGAGTTAGAAACATCGATGAGAGAGAAACATCGATCAGCTGCCTCCTGCACACTCCCTACTGGGGATGTGCCCACAACCAAGATACATGTCCTTGACCGGAATCGAACCTGGGGCCCTTGCATCCGCAGGCTGACGCTGTATCCACTGAGCCAAACCGGTTAGTGCTTTTTTCCTAGAGTTTTGACCTGATTGCTTTGGGACATGTTTCTTTGTCTTTTCATTTTGTCTGCCTCTCTGTATTTGTTTCTATGTATTAGTCTATGTATTATTTCTGCTAGTGTCCCATTCTTCACAGGGTGGCTGGCTTTATGTAGTAGGTGTCAAGTGGGGCTGGGCCCCGTCGCACATTCTCCATGTTCACATGAGGTGGGTGCTCCAGAAGAGTCTCTTGTTTAGCAGGTCCTTGAATAATGTTGATCTGTTCAGTGTCATTTTGTAAATAATGTTGATGAGATGTCATAGGAACTTAACTCTTGTTTTTATCTATTAGCTTATTGTAAAATTGGTTTTGTTATATGTTGTTTCACTTAAAGTCACATAACTATGTACTACTTTGAGGACTTACTATACTTGAGTAAGTATACCTTTCATCAACATAAAATATTCATTGTCTCAAATTTTTTTACTTAAATTTCCCTTTTTATATAGTCATTTTTTTACTACCATTTATCTCATTTATTTATACATCTTCTTCCTTCCTGTATCATTTTAATTTAGATATTTCTTATAAACAACACATAATTAGATTTAAAAGGGGGCAGAGGAAGATGTTTCAGAGGTCTCTTTTAATAGAGGACTTTAACCTATTCACATTTATAATGATACTAGAGGCCTGGTGCACAAAATTCGTGCACGGGAGGGTGGTGTCCCTCAGCCCAGCCTGCCCCATCTCCAATCTGGGACCCCTCAAGGGATGGCCGACTGCCCATTTAGGCCCAATACTAAATGGGCAGTTGGGCATCCCTCTCACAATACAGGACTGCTGTCGGACATCCCTCTCACAACTGCTCGCCTGCCTGCCTGCCTGCCTGCCTGCCTGATTGCCCCTAACTGCTTCTGCCTGCCACCTGATCACCTCCTAAACACTCCCCTGACAGCTTGATCAATGCCTAACTGCTCCCCTGCTGGTCCAGTTGCCCCCAGCTGCTCTCCCCTGCAGGCCTGGTTCCCCCCAACTGCCCTCCCCTGTCAGCCTGGTCCCCCTAACTGCCCTCCCCTGCAGGCCTGGTCCCCCCAGCTATCCTCCCCTGGAGGCCTGGTCCCTCCCAACTGCCCTCCCCTGCTGGTCTGATTGCCCACAACTGCCTTCCCCTGCCGACCATCTTGTGGCGGCCATCTTGTGTCCACATAGGGGTGGTCATCTTGTGTGTTGGAGTGATGGTCAATTTGCATAGTACCCTTTTATTAGATAGGATTGATGAGTATGGAGTTGGTCTTCTTCCTGCTTTCTAAGTGGTTATTTCTTCCTTTCCTTTCTTTAGCCTTATTTTCTTTGATGCATTTTTATCCCTAGTGGTCTGCGTGTTAAATATTTTTAATTATTCAAGTGATTACTCTAAAATTTATTTTGAAATCGAACATTTTAAAACTATGTTGTTTTAGAAAATAAATACTATTTCTCTTATTTCTTAGGTGGTATTGTATAATGAAAAGAGTACAGATTCAAGATTAAGACAGGTTGTGCTTGGATCTTGGCTTTGTTTGCTACTTTTTGATACTGACTCTCTTATGTATCTGTTTCTCCATCCTTAAAGAGAGAATAATAACGGGGATATTAAGTTTATCCTCTATAATAATAAAAGGGTAATATGCTAATTAGACCAGGCATCCTCTGGATGTCCTTCCTGATGAAGCCGGGGCTAGAGGGAAGCCAGCCCAGGTCCCGGGTGCCTGTGGGTGGCTGGAGGAGGGAAGCAGCCTGGGTCCCAGGTGTCAGAAGGAGGCCAGTGCCAGCAGCTGGGGGAAGAAAGGCCTACTCTTGCACGAATTTTTGTGCGTTGGGCCTCTAGTATATAAATATATAAAGCACTGACACATAGTAAGGACTCAATAAATGTTATCATTATTAGCTGTCACTTATTAGCAAAAGCTTGAAACTGCATTAGGTAGCATAGTTCTTAGGGGTTTCCTGGTTCTTAATCTGTATTTGCTGTTGCATTGTTTTAATAAATTCATCTTTATCCATTTTACAATTTTATTTCATTATTCTATAATGTGTATAGTCTGTTCTGCAAAGTCAAGTCTGTCTTCTCTTCAGCTGAGTTTTCTGCTTTTATTTCTTTCATTTTTACACTTGTATTCTTTTTTTATCCTTCTATCCTCTTAATCTCTGGACAGGTTCAAACAAAAAAATGTTAACATCTTGGATGGTGTGATGGTGTCATGGTTATCTGAATTCCTTTTTACATGCTTATGTGTGTATGTGTAATTTGGGTATGAGGGATAGTGTATCAGTCAAGATTCTCCAGAGAAAAAAACTAGTAGGAGATATCCCCACCTAGTGCCCAATAACTTAACTCAATTCTGACACCAGTTTCATAGGATTAAAGGTTCAGTCCCACAAAACTGCTTCCTCTCCTATTTCAGATGCCAATTGCAAGTCCAGATTGTTACCTATGTGCTTTGGCTGGCTTTATAGATTAGAGTTTTTAACTATCCCCTCCTGGGATTTGATTAATTTGCCAGAGCAGTTCACAGAACTCAGGAAAACATTTACTATGTTATTGGTTTATTAAAAGAATATATAACTCAGGAATAGCTAGATGTCAGAGATGCATAGGGCAAGGTATGGGGAAGGGGCGTGGTGCTTCCATACCCTCTCCAGTATGCCACTCACTCCACATCTCCACATGATTCCCACCTGGAAACTCTCCAAACCTGGTCCTTTGGGGGTTTTATAGAGGCTTCATTATATAGACACTAGAGGTCTGGTGCACAAATTCTTGCTTGGGTGGGGTTCTTCAGCCTGGCCTGCAGGCGGGGTCAGTTGGGGCTGGGAAGTTGGCCAGGGGAAGGGGCCTTAGGAGGTTGACCGGCCAGGGGGAGGGGCCACAGGAGGTTGGCTGTGGGAGCACACTGACCACCAGGGGGCAGCTCCTGCATTGAGCGTCTTCCCCCTGGTGGTCAGTGTGCGTCGTAGCGACTGGTCGTTTGGTCACTTAGCCTTTTATATATATAGACTAGAGGCCTGATGCACGAAGATTTGTGCAAGAATGGGCCTTCCTTCCCCTGGCTGCCAGCACCACCTTCACTCTGGCTGGAGCCACTTTTCTGCTCTGGCCCGGAGCCGCCTTTCTATCTTCCCACGCTGCCCAGAGGCCTGGAGCGGCTGGGGTGGAAGCGTCCCACCCCCGGCTGCTTGGCACCTGCATATGAAAATTAACCCACCATCTTTGTTGCGTTAATTTGCATACTCACTCCTGATTGGCTGGTGGGCCTCACGAAGGTATGGTCAATTAGCATGTTACTCTTTTATTAGGTAGCTACTTGGTTAAATCATTGGCCATTGGTGATTGAAATCAATCTCCAGCCCCCCCCCCCCCCCCCCCCCCCCGCACACACACTATTCCCTAGGAGGTTAGAGGGTGGTACTGAAAGTTCCAATATTTTAATCACATGGGTGGTTCCCCTAGCAATTGGTTACCATTTTTAGGTTACTAAGAGGCTTTCCAAAAGTCACATCATAATAAACATAACAAAAGACACTTTTTATATTGTTTGTACCACTTACGAAATTCTAGGGTTTTAGGAGCTCTGTGCCAAATACGTATTTCTTATTATAAATCACAATATTACATATTACGGATTTATTTCATTTCAAAGAATAAGCTTATATGATTGTTGGGGCTGGCAAGTCTGAAATCCACATGGCAGGACTGGCCATCATGTTGGGACTCTCTTGCAGGACCTTATACTGCAGTCTTGAGACAGAATTTCTTCCTCAGAAAGCTCAGTTTTGCTCTTACTGCCTTTCAAATGATTGGCAAGACCCACCCAATTATTGAGGATAGTCTCCTAATTACTTAAAATCAACTGATAGTAGGTGTTAACCACAAATACAAAATAACTTTACAGTAACATCTAGATTAGTGTTTGATTGAGTAAGTGGGTTCTATAGCAAATTGGACACCTATATAGCCAAGTGAACACGTAAACCATTTTAGATGGTCATACTGTTTCAGGATCAACTGTCCTTATCCATCAGCCTTTTGAAATTAAAAACAAAAAATTTGTACAATATTATGTGGAAATTAAGCATTATCCAGGTTTTTAGTAAAATATAGTTTATTTTTTACATAACATGTAAGTTGACATGAGGTCAACTTACATACCAATGAATTGTGGGTCATTTGTTTGACTTCCAAGTGAAGACCTATAATACTAGTACGGGAAATGATTGTTTCTAGAATAGCCAGCAAAAGCCGATACCCACACAGTGTCTGAAATGTATTACATACAGAAGAGTAATGTATTGTAAAATGGATGAGACTAACATTAAATACTGTACATCTGTTTGGTGCCAGTAATATTAATAATTGTTCAGATTTAACCTTTGTTTGTAACACTTTCTGTGGGACTGTTTATTAGTTGAATGCTCCGAGATGAAGACCTCATGTTCTCTTCAATTAAGACATATAATGAAAGAGAATACTGAACTTACATTACATCTTTGTTGGTGAAATAAGGAATGAAGGAAAGGGTAGTGAAACCACAATAGAAATAGATTGGGAGGTTAGTAGGTAAGATTTATAGGCAGCCCATAATTTTGGGAAAGGCTGCCTTTTTATTGATGGCACTGAACAGAACTGATTTATTATAAGACTCATAAATCTAGAAAAAGCTGTAGCACAAAACCCCAGTGTTTTCCATTCTAGTTAAGTGAGAAGCATGACAGTGTACTATGTATATAGTAACATCCTATATAATAAAAGGCTAATATGCAAATTGTCCCCTTGGGAGTTTGACCGACTGGGAGTTTTGAACACTCATTATGACATGCACTGACCACCAGGAGGCAGTGCAGAACAAAGGAAGGCCCCAGCTGGCAGCTGGAAGGCCCCAATCGGCCCTGATTGCTGGCCATACCTAGGGACCCTACCCATGCACAAATTTCCTGCACCGGGCCTCTAGTTAAAGAATAAAATAAAAACCACAGAATGTTTTGCTTTTAAATAAAGCATAACCTTTAACCAGTATAGTATGGTGTGGTAAATGATATACCCAACTAATCATAGAATTTAGTGTCTGTCTTAGGGTTAGGGTTAGGGTAATAATTAAGACTGGATAATAATTTAGACTACCTGTATTAGTCTTGCTTTCTCTATTTAGTGTTCAGGTTAATTGTATCACTTTTGCCTTCCATTTCCCTGAGATACAAACTGTGTGGTTATAACTCAACTCTGTCTTTTCCCATTTCATTAAATCCTACCTGTTTCCCCAGAAATGTCTCTTTTCTATTCTCTCCTTTCTCTCTAATGTCTTAATTTAGACCATCATTTCATGTTGATGTTTTGATAATCAAAACGTTTCAGCATCTGTTACCCTTGTGCATGCACTCTGCACAACCCCATCCAATCATACTTATAAATCTGTCATTTCCTATACTACCACCATAGTCATTTAAAAAAATTTTTTTTTAAATATTTTTTATTGATTTTTTACAGAGAGGAAGGGAGAGGGATAGAGAGTTGGAAACATTGATGAGAAAGAAACATCGATCAGCTGCCTCCTGCACACTCCCTACTGGGTATGTGCCCGCATATACCTTTGTCTCCAAAGTATATGCCTTTGACCAGAATTGAACCTGGGACCCTTCAGTACACAGGCCGATGCTCTATCTACTGAGCCAAACTGGTTAGGGCCACCAGAGTCATTTTTATTAAACAAAACTTCAGTTTCATGTTATTTGCCATTGCCTAAAGTTGCATTTTCCTGACTAACATTTGGGAGTTGAGAATGCATATTGTAGGTTCATAAGAAGTGCTGCTTTGTAAAAACTTGTTTTACCAATTGATACTCTTAGTATGTCTTCTAACATGCCAGAACAGTGCTCTGTGTGACACCATTTTGTGAAATCCTGGCCTGTTAAAAGATAAAGTCTAAATTCCTTTGCTTGGTAAGGTAATTTTAGTCTTGTTGCAGACAACATTTTTAGCCCCATCTTCTCTCTACTTTACACACATTTACAAACATAGTTATTCAAGGAACACATAACTGAGGATATTCTCTCAGTTTAGAAACCAATCTTTGCCTTTATGTTGCAAATAATCTTTGTAAAAAGTCCTATGATAGTATTCTTTGTGTTACTTTTGCTTTGATAGAGTAGTAGGATCTTCTGAAAACATTGAGTTCAGGATGCTTTTGGCTACAAGTAGCAGAAAGTCAACTTTAATCAATAAAAATTAATAATCTTTCTTAAGAGGTAGGGCAATCCAGTAGGTTAATTCAGTTATGGCATTAAAAGTTCTCTTTGCCATTCTCGGCATGTATTTCAGATTAATGCCTTAGTTTCTCATTCCCAAGTATCACATGCAACATGAATAACAGCAACGGAAGAAACAGTTTCTTTAAGATTGTTTCATGTCTCACTGGTCAGAGTTGTGGTCATGCCCTTGCCTATATCAACTACTGAAAATGGGACCTCTATGATTGGCTTAGGGCAATTTGCTGCTCTGTTGACTAATGAGTTTGCCAACCACTGGGATAAGGGCTTAATCACAAGGAAGAACAGCCTGTAATTATTGGAATCGAGAGTCTAGGTCAGTGGTCGGCAAACTCATTAGTCAACAGAGCGGCAAATCGTGGCTCGTGAGCCGCATGTGGCTTGCAAGCCGCAGTTTGACGACCACTGGCTTAGGGGAATCATCATTTATTCCCTTGGACCAGAAATAGGGCCTATATCACTTTAATCAAATAAGTGATTATGATTAACAAGATGAAGTGGATTAGGGAATGGCTGGTAGATAATTAACAATGCCTGTTACTTAACTCAGTCTTGAGGGATGGGAAGGAAGCAGTAGAGTAAAAGAAAACAACTTTTTGAATTAAGTGATTTTTAACCTGAGCTTTGTGGACCAAGGGATATTAGTAGGAAGATTTTTCCTTATTCTTCTAAGCCATTCTCTTTATGCTTGTGTTTTTGTTTTATTTTTTTAAAGAATAGTAAGCTTGTCTAATATATTTCCCTAGGAATCTACCTTGACCTATCCTATCTAATAAAAGTAATATGCAAATTAACCATCACTCCGCTACACCCACCAGCCACACCCACCAGCCAATCAGGAGGGAATATGCAAATAAACCCAACCAAGATGGCTGCAGCCACAGAGAGCAGGAGGCAGGCTTGGGTTTCCCTGGCAATGGAGGAAGCCAAGCTTTCTGCCTGCCCTTGCCGTCCCAGGCCTCCACTCAGTGCTAGAAAGTTTCAATTATACAAGATAAATAAAACCCAACAGAAATGGCAGCAGCCACAGAGCTGGAGAGAGCAGGAGGCTAGGGTTGTCCACGGCAATGGAGGAAACCACGCTTCTGCAGCCCTGGCCTGCCTTGGCCTCCGCTTAAGGCTACAGAGTTTCAATTATAGAAGATAAATAAATCCCAACAGAAATGGCTGCCGCCACGGAGCGAGCAGAAAGCTTGGCTCCACTCCAGGCTAAAAAGTTCCAATTGTAGAAGATAAATAAATACCAGATCCCAGGGCCTCCGCTTGGGTTGCCGGGGCCGTGGCCGGCCTGCAAACCACCACAGTCCCCTCGCCCAGGCCGCCCCACACCCCAAGGGAACCCCCACCCTGATCTGGGACACCCTTCAGGGCAAACCAGCTGGCCCCCAGCCATGCACCAGGCCTCTATCCTATCTAATAAAAGAGTAATGTGCAGATTGACCATCACTCCAACACACAAGATGGCTGTCCCCATGTGATCAAAGATCCTGCCCCCATGTGGACACAAGATGACTGCAACTAGATGGCCAGCAGGGAAGGGCAGTTGGGAGGAACCAGGCCTGCAAGGGAGGGCAGTTGTGGGCGATCAGGCCAGCAGGGGAGGGCAGTTGTGGGGGACCCAGGCCTGCAGGGGAGAGCATTTGGGGGGTACCAGGCCTGCAGGGGAGGGCAGTTAGGGGTGACCAGGCCTGCAGGGAAGGACAGTTAGGGGTGACCAGGCCTGCAGGAGAAGGCAGTTAGGGGCAAACAGGCTGGCAGGGGAGCAGTTAGGCATCAATCAGGCTGGCAGGAGAGTGGTTAGGGGATGATCAGGCTGGCAGGCAGAAGTGTTTAGGGGCAATCAGGAAGGCAGGCAGGCGAGCAGTTGGGAGCCAGCAGTCCTGGATTGTAAGAGGGGTCTGAGATTGGAGAGGGGTGCAGGCTGTGCTGAGGGACACCCCCCCCCCCCGCCCCCCGTGCACGAATTTCATGCACCGGGCCTCTAGTGTATATATAAAAGTTGTGTCATGGGCTTACTTAAAAAGAACATGCAGCAACTGGTTTAGTTTGAATGAAGCATGTTCTGTGAGATATAGACCTTATAGGAAACTGTGCATCGCTGTTTTAAAATGATAAATCTTTTGATGTCTCATACCTTAGTGTTAACTTTTTTTTTTTTGAAGTTTTGTTTTTTACTTAGGAGTAGGATATCCCTTTCTTTTTTTAAATATATTTTTATTGATTTCAGAGAGGAAAGGAGAGGGACAGAGAGATAGAAACATCCTATATAATAAAAGCTTAATATGCTAAGTGTCCGGTCATCCAGTTGGCTGTTCAACCAATCAAAGGATAGTATGCTAATGATATGCTAAGGCTGCTCAACCCCTTGCTATGACATGCACTGACCACCAGGAGGCAGACAGTCAACTGGTTGGCCAGTTGCTATGATGTGCAGTGACCATCAGGGGGCAGATGCTCCGACCAGTAGGTTAACTTGCTGCTGGGGTCTGGCCGAATGGGACTGAGCAAGATGGACTGGACATGTCCTGGAGCCCTCCTGTGGTCCCTCCCCAGCTGGTCACCCTCCCGCATCCCTCCCTGGCACCAATAGTGCACTGGTGGGGTCCCTTGGCCTGGCCTGCACCCTCTCACAATCCGGGACCCCTCGGGGGATGTTGGAGAACTGGTTTCGGTCCATCGGCGCAACAGTCAGTCTCTATGATGCACACTGACCATGAGGGAGCACATGCTCAATACAGGAGCTGCCCTGTGGTGGTCAGTGCGCTCCCACAAGGGGAGCGCTGCTCAGCCATACGCCGGGCTCATGGCTGATGAGTGCAGTGGTAGGAGCCTTTCCCGCCTCTGTGGCAGCACTAAGAATGTCTGACTGTGAGAGAGTGCAGGCCAGGCTGAGGGACTCCTCCTCCCTCCATTCCCCCCCCCCTCCCGCCCTGAGTGCACAAATTGGTCACTCTAGTCACTGATGAGAGAGAATCATTGATTGGCTGCCTCCTTCATGCTCCCTGCGGGGGATTGAGCCCACAACCCAGGCATGTGCCCTTGACCGGAATCAAACCCGTGATTCTTCAGTCCTCAGGCTGATGCTCTATCCACTGAGCCAAACCGGCTAGGGCTTAACATTTATTTTTTTAAACTTTGGGAGATGTGAGTTTACAGCCTAAGGATTATTTTGTTTAGTTTTTATTCTCTCCCTCTTCTGTTTCTTCTCTCCCTCCCTCCCTTCCTTCTCTTCCCTATCTTCATTTTCTTTTCTCTTTTTAGAATGGAACTTGAGTACATCTTTTGAGTCTCTTGACCTAATCTTGTTCTAATTTTAGAGATAAAGACGTAGAAGTCCAAAAAGATGAGATGATTTTCTCCAGATCACTTTGGATAATAGAGCAAGATTTAGAAGTCAGATTGTTTAAGGAAATGAATTGCAGGGGTAGTGGAAAACTAAGAGGAAGTGTATTATAATAAGACTAGAGGCCCGGTGCACGAAATTTGTGCACTGGTGAAGGGGTGTCCCTCAGCCCAGTCTGTGCCTTCTCGCAGTCCAAGACCCCATGGGGGATGTTCGCCTGCCAGCTTAGACCTGCTCCCTAACAGGTGTGGGCCTAAGCTGGCAGGCAGACATCCATCTTGCAGTGTGGAACCCTTTGCTCCTTATTGCCTGCCTTCTCGCTGTTCCTTACTGCTCAGCTCGCTGCTCCTTAGCACTGCCATAAGGCAGGAGAGGCTCCCGCCAACACCACTGCGCTCGCCAGCCGTGAGCCCGGCTTCTGGCTGAGCGGCACTCCCCCTGTGGGAGCACACTGACCACCAGGGGGCAGCTCCTACATTGAGTGTCTGCCCCTGGTGGTCAGTGCACAGCATAGCGTCTGGTCGTTCTGCTGTAATGGTCACTTAGGCTTTTATTATATAGACTAGAGGCTCCCTGCATGAAATTCGTGCATGGGGGTGTGTGTCCCTCAGCCCAGCCTGCACCCTCTCCAATCTGGGACCCCTCAAAGGCAGGTGGACATCCCTCTCACAATCCAGGACTGCTGGCTCCCAACTGCTCGCCTGCCTGCCAGCCTGATCACCCCCTAACCACTCCCCTGCCAGCCTGATTGACGCCTAACTGCTCCCCTGTCGGCCGGATTGCCCCTAAGTGTCCTCCCCTGACAGCCTGGTCACCCCTGTCTTCCCCTGCAGGCCTGGTTGCCCCCAACTGCCCTTCCCTGCTGGCCCGGTCACCCGTAACTGCCCTCCCTTGCCAGCCTGGTTGCCCCTAACTACCCTCCCCTGTCGGCCTGGTCATCCCCAACTGCCCTCCCTTGCAGGCCTGGTTGCCCCCAACTGCCCTCCCCTGCTGGCCTGGTCACCCCTAACTGCCCTCCCTTGCCAGCCCGATTTCCCCTAACTGCCCCCCCCTGCCGGGTTGGTAACCCCTAACTTCCCTCCCCTGCAGGCCTGGTCCCTCTCAACTGCCCTCCCCTGCAGGCCTGGTCCCCCCCAACTGCCCTCCCCTGCAGGCCTCTTTCCCCCCTACTGCCCTCTCCTGCAGGCCTGTTTCCTCCAACTGCTCTCCTCTGGTGGCCATCTTGTGTCCACATGGGGGCATCCAACTTTGACCACATGGGGGTGGCCATCTTGTGTGTTGGAGTGATGTTCAATTTGCATATTACCTCTTTATTATATAGGACTAGGGGCCCAGTGCACGAATTCATGCACCTTGAAAGGAACTGTGGGCCGCGAGGCTGCAGTGGGCACAGTGGTGGGTCTCAGCCCATCCTCTGTGCCCCCGCCTGGCTCCTCCCGCTGCGGGCCCCTGGTCCCCTGTCTGCCAGCAGCCCCACTCCCGCCACCACCGCTCACACCTGCTGACTGCGTGGAGCAATTGGGGCTGGCGACATCAGCAGGGGCGATTGAGGCAGCAGCCGCCGCTCACACCTGCTGACAGTGCTGAGTGATTGGCACTGGTGCTAGGTGTGAGTGGCAACTCTGGTGCTGGCTGTGGGTGCAAATGGGGCCATTGCCAACATCAGATGCGAGAGGCAGCTACCTGCCCCAATCACCCCTCAGGAGCAGGAGGAGGTGGAGAAGTCCTGAGGGTCAATTGGGGCCAGCAGCCGCCACTCGCACCCGCTGACAGCACCAAGCGTTCGGGGCTGGCACCAGGCACCAGCAGCGGGTGCAGGCGGCGGCTCAAGTGCTGGCAATGGGTGCAAGCGGGGCCGTCGTCATCATTGGATGCAAGAGGCAGCTACTGGCCCATTCGCCCCTCAGGAGCAGGAGGAGGTGGAGAAGCTCTGAAGGGTGATTGAGGCTGGTGGCCACCACTGGCACCCACTGACAGAGCCAAGGGATCGGGGCCGGCACCAGGCACCAACAGCAGGTGCAAGCGACGGCTCCGGTGCCTGCAGTGGGTGCAAGCGGGGCCGGTGCCAGCAGCAGGTGTGAGGGCCGGGCAGGACCGCCACGCATGGGAGCAAAGAATTTTCAGTAACCACCAGAGGCTCGCCCCGATGACAGTGACCGGTGCCCCGCCTTGGTCTGGCACCCCCCTCTCACTCTGCCATGGTCTGCACTCTGCCACCTGCTGCCCACACTCACCATTTCCACGTGCGCCCTCTGGTGGTCAGCACACGTCATAGCAACCGTGTGCTGACCACCAGGTTGTTCGGTTGTTCCGCTGTTTGGTCTATTTGCATATTAGCCTTTTATTATATAGGATTCTATAGACAATTGTCTTAGGCTCTTTTTAAACCCAAGAGAGCCTAATATTTTTAAAAGGGGTATAGAATTGTTTTGGTTAGGATTGGTGTGTTATGATGAATTTTATGGATGTCTTAATACTACTGTATATAGTAGTAATTAACATTCGGAAAAGAAACATAAATGTCAGTACCAGATTTTACTATGTTTAAAAAAATATTAACATATAAAACAAACCAAAAAACCCCATATGTGACAAAAAAAAAAGGTAATTCCCACATGAATAGTGAGGCCTATCTGGAAATTTTCATGTATATACACAGATTTTAGCAATATCAGAATGCTGTGGTAAATATTGGTTTTTTGTAACACTTACATGATAAGAACTTCGTGTACAATGTAATCCTTAACTTACCTGAAACCTAGATCTGTGCATTTCTATAATTCCTGGTTTAAGTTTATACTTGACCCAAGAGATACTGAGAAAAAGCTTTTTAAGGTTTAATTTCATATTTAACCTGCTACCCTAACATTGTAACCTACTTTAGTATGTATTAATGATTCTCTTTGTGAAAGATATTGTGAAGGGCAGATAAAATTGTCTGTGTTTATAGCTAACTTAGTTCAGGTCATTGTACTTAAAATTAAAGTATATAACATTAACTATTAATGTGATTGATATGCCATTTCCTGATAATTTTCTTTCCATTTATAATCTTAAATTTGGGAAGAATGTTTGCTTTTTTTAGTCTTTTAATTTTTATACATGTGGCAATGCAAGAGTCACTTATTAGTCCAGGTTTAAAGCATGTCATAATACACTCGAGCCTGAACAATGTAAGTATTAGGTGCATCAACATCCCTTTTGACTTTTCAAAAACTTAATCACCGTTTTACCTTGGTGTTGTTGGGATAAAGGTAGGGAGAATTGATATGAGGACTCTGGTGCATACCAAAATCTGGAGATGCTCAAGTATAAGGTGTCATAGAACAGTGCTTAGTTAGCCCTCTGCGTTCACGGTGTTCCCAACTGTTGAGTGAGAATATGTTTTGGATCCGTGGTAGCTTGAATCTGAAGATGCAAACTCAGAGATATCGAGGGTCCATTTGGTATTTATTGGGGGGAAAAAAATCCTCAAACTCATGTTGTTCAAGGGTTAAGCTCCAATGGGGAATAGAAGTTTTATTCTACCCAGGATCTGTAGCCAGATTAACTCACAATGGAAGAGAGAAATTATGGGATTTCCCATTACACCAATCTGCCTACCTGCCTGCTCTTCTCTTCACGTTAGACCACAGGAGAGGAACTTACTTTATTTTTCATTTTATTATTTATTTATTTAATTTTTAAAAAATAATTCTTTATTGTTGAAAGCATTACATATGTCCCCCCCACACATATCCATTTGTACACTTGTGCAAATCAGGCTTTCTGTTTTTGTTTTTCTTGACTTCGCAAATCTAACTGCTTACTGAATTCTAGATATCCATGTAAAGTTGAAATATTTATTCCCTGACCTCCAAGTAGGTATAGGAAAGAGGGAAAAGTTAAGATTGAGTTGATAAGGAGAGAATCCTAGAAGAAAAGCTGATATAAAAATATTTAATTTTTTGTTAATCGTCACCGAGGATTTTCCCCCATTGATTTTTAACAAGAGTGGCAGAGAGAGGAGGAGGGAGAGAGAAGAAAGAGAGAGATTGGTTGCCTCCCATACACGCCCCAACTGTGCCAGGGATCAAACCTGCAACCCAGGTACATGCCCTCAATGGGGTACTCTTGACTGATCAGTGTGCAAGCCAATGCTCTAACACCTAGCCACACTAGCCAGGGCGACAAAAGTATTTAAAGTTAATATGAATGGGTATATTACACTTCCCTCTTTTTTTTTTTTTGACAAGTCCTCCCTCTTTTTTTTTTTAAAGCTTAAAAAGTTTCTTATTTCTTTAAGTCAGTGGTTGGCAAACTGCGGCTCGCGAGCCGCCGTGGTTTGCCGCTCTGTTGACTAATGAGTTTGCTGACCACTGCCTTAAGTGAATACCTCATTATACACTCTGAAAAGCTAATGCATTGTTGTTGTTTTTTAAATATGTTTTTATTCATTTATTTATTTTACTTATTTATTTATTTTAAATAAATCTTGATTGTTCAGATTACAGGTGTTCCTCTTTTTGTTTTCCCCCTATAGCTCCCCTCCACCTGATTCCCCACCCCACCCTACCCCATGCCCTTACCCCCGCCACTATCTTCATCCATAGGAGTAAGATTTTTGTCCAATCTCTTCCCGCACCACTCACACCCGCTTCCCCCTGAGAATTGTCAGTCCACTCCCTTTCTATGTCCCTGATTCTATTATATTCACCAGTCCATTCTGTTCTTCAGATTTTTTATTTACTTGATTTTTAGATTCACTTGTTGGTAGGTATGTATTTGATGTCATTTTGTTGTTCATGATTTTTATCTTTACCTTTTTCTTCTTCCTCTTCTTAAAGAATACCCTTCAGCATTTCATGTAATCCTGGTTTGGTGGCGATGAACTCCTTTAGCTTTTTCTTGTCTGTGATGCTCTTTATCTGACCTTCAACTCTGAATGATAGCTTTGCTGGGTAGAGTAATCTTGGTTGTAGGTTCTTGCTGTTCATCACTTTGAATATTTCTTGCCACTCCCTTCTGGCCTGCATAGTTTCAGCTGAGAAATCAGCTGACAGTCGTATGGGTACTCCCTTGTAGGTAACTAACCGTTTTTCTCTTGCTGCTTTCAAGATTCTCTCTTTGTCTTTTGCTCTTGGCATTTTAATTATGATGTGTCTTGGTGTGGTCCTCTTTGGATTCCTCTTGTATGGGGTTCTGTGCGCTTCCTGAACTTGTAAGTCTATTTCTTTCACCAGGTAGGGAAAGTTTTCTGTCATTATTTCTTCTAATAGGTTTTCAGTATTTTGCTCTCTCTCTTCTTCTGGCACCCCAAAAATTCGGATGTTGGTACGCTTGAAGTTGTCCCAGAGGCTCCTTACACTATCTTCATATTTTTGGATTCTTTTTTCTTTTTGTTTTTCTGGTTGGGTGTTTTTTGTTTCCTCATATTTCAGATCTTTGGTTTGATTCTTGGGGTATGTTGATCTACAGTTGAGTTTCTGTATATTCTTTATTTTAGACAGTGTATGCTTCCTTTCTGACTGGTCCTTTTCCATTTTTTTGGCATTCTCATTAAGGTCCTTGAAGGTCTCACTAAGCTCCTCAAAAGTGTCATCAAGTTTCTCGGCGGTTTTAAGAAGATTCTTGAGTAACCTTATAAATGTGGTTCTGAACTCTATGTCGTCCAGTAGTTTGCTTTCCTCCGTTTCTTTCATTTGTGACATGTTTCTTTGTCTCTGCATTTTGGCTGCTTCCCTGTGTTGATGGAGTGGCTTTGTGTGGTAGGTGACCTATAGGGGGCAGTAGCTCAGCCTCCCCAATCACCTGATGTGGATGCTCTTGGTACACCCCTTTGTGGGCTGAGTGCAAAGTCTTGGTGTAGTTAAGCCTTAATTGCTGTTGGTACGCTGGGAGGAATTGACCTCCAGGCCAATTGGCTGTGAGGACTCGCTGTGTCTATAAGGACTGCTGTGCTGGACACACGCTTATGGTGCAGGACTTGTTTCAGTGGGGCTTTGGTGCTCGCTGAGTCTGCCTCTTGAATGTGTCACTTATGGATGTGAGGAGTTGAAATCTGGTTTCTCACACTGACCACTAGGTATACTGGCTTCTGGATCTCCAATGGGGTGCAGGTCAGCTATTGTCTGAGTCCACCTAGCAGGAGCTACAGCGAGAGCTACAGTTTTCTCCTCTTTGCTTGGGGTTTGGAGGTTTTGGAGCTGTCTGACCCGGGCTGCAAGTTTGCTAGGTTAAGCTGCGATAGGACAGGCCTTTCTTATGCTAAAGCTGCTGCTTGGAGCTCGGGTGAGTTTGTAGGTTGTGCAGGGCGGGGTCTCAGGGTGTCACTAGGCTAGGGTGTGGCAAACAGCAATGGCTGCTAGTTAGCCGGCTCTTTGTCTCCGACTGCATCCCGTGCCCCAGCGCAGTAAACAATTATTCTTGTGCGCAGCTCTGCAAGCAGGCCCCCCTCACTTTCTGACCCAGTGGCAGACAATCCAGCTTCTCCCCGTAGGAGTTTGGGTCCCCCGTGTCTCCCCAGAAACTGTATTTCAGAGTAATCGGGGGCTTGTCTCCCCTTTGGGTTGAAAAAAGCAACGCCTGCCGCCAGCCCAGATCCCGCGCCTCCATACCTCAGCTTTTCAGTGCTGTGCACGTCTCAATGCTCTTTTCTCTTTCCTTCTAGTTGTAGAACTTCCACTCAGCCAGCTTTCCCATGGTTCTGGTTGATAGACGTTTTGTCTTTTAGTTGCAGTTTTGAAATTGTTGTGCGAGGCAGCAGTTTAGGTGTTTACCTACGCCACCATCTTGGATTCCTCTTATTTATTTTTTTAGAGAGAGGGATAGAGGATAGAGAGAGAGAGAAACAGAGAAAACATTGACATGAGAGAAACATTAACTGGTTGCCTCCAGCCCATACCCTGACCAGGGATGGAACCCACAACCTGGCCATGTGCCCAAATGGGGAATTGAACCAGCAACCTCTCAGTGTATGGGAAGATGCTCAACCAACTGAGCCACACTGGGCCAGGGCTTCATTGTGTTTTTATATACTACTTTATTTTATTGATTTATTTCCTGAACAAAATGAAGTAGTTGTATCAGGCTCAGTGAATTCTCTGATAAGATTCTGTCTTTGTGATGTGCACCCACCACATATGTGTTCCTGTGGTGCAGATTCTGAACAGGATAATCCACTAAGTTTCAGTCCTAATAACTCCATTTGAGTTTTTCAATTCTGTTGGTCTCCCCTTTGGCATCCTTCAGTACTCCATTAAAAGAAAAAAAAAAAAGCTTTGGAAACTGTTTTTCCTATTCTCTGCAGAATAACAGTTGTCTTTGAAGTATAAAATTTCCTTTCTATAATGACCAAGAATTTTTCTCTTTGTTCCTATCCACATTCAGTTTCCTTTCTTGTCCCCTTTTGTGTTTTATTGCTTTCTTTAGAACAAGCATGTCAAACTCAAAGGCTAACATGGGCCAAATAAATAAGGTTTAAGTTTATGTGGGACACAAAATAACGAAAGCTTCAATTTTGATAGAAACGTAATTTTGATAGAGACATGCTGCATAAAAGGGCTAAAATTAATGAGTAATCATTAACATAAAATAATAGAACATTTTAATAAAAATTAATATTTTTTCTTGGACATTAACCAGACACTGAATAACTGCGCAAATTAATAAGCAAATAATAAGTAATGAAAATAAATCTATTTTTCTTGTTCTCTGAAAGCGAAATATTTCCTGTTGCACACATCAAACAAGTCAGTCCAAGACTAATGACGTGGCAATTGGCTGCTAAAATATTCGCTGTTACTATTAGTGGAGAGAAATGGTGCACCTGCACATAAGGTGCATAAGGGAAGTGAATGCAATATGATTATAATAATCAGTCATTAGTGAACATTATAGTTTGTTATTAATAACTAGAGGCCTGGTGTACGAAACACGTGCATTCTGGGGGAGGAAGGGCGGGGGAGTCCCTCAGCCCAACCTGTGCCCTCTCACAGTTTGAGATGTCTGACTGATGGCTTAGGCCCATGTGGGGAGCGGGCCTAAGCTGTCAGTTGGACATCCTTAGCGCTGCCATGCCAGCGGTGAGCCCCAGCTTCTGGCTGAGCAGCACTCCCCATGTGGGAGCGCACTGACCACCATGGGGCAGCTCCTGCGTTGAGCATCTGCCCCCTGGTGGTCACTGCGCATCATAATGTTCAGTCGATTTGCATATTAGCCTTTTATTATATAGGACTAGAGGCCCAGTGCACCGATTCATGCACCAATGAGGTCCCTCATTCTGGCCTGCGGACATCCCCCGAGGGGTCCTGGATTGCGAGAAGGCACAGGCCAGGCCAAGGGACCCCACCGGTGCATGATTGGGCCGGGGAGGTACTGCAGGAGGGCTCCAGTACATGTCTGGCCTGTTTCACCCAGTCAGAGCATCTGCCCCCTGGTGATCAGTGCGCGTCATAGCGACTGGTTGAACGGTCGAATGAATGGTCGGACACTTAGCATATTAGGCTTTTATTATATAGAATTATGTATAACAGGATGTTATAAAAATTAAGTTACAAAACTCTTATTAAAATGTTTCTTATATACCATTATATTGGCTGGGCCATAAAAATATTCATTGTGGGCAGCATGCGGCCTGTGAGCCACAAGTTTGACATGCTTGCTTTAGAATATTTTAGTGTAAGTCACAGTAAATTTCCTTAAAATTCAAATGAATCTAATCTATTTCATTAAAAACTATTTGAATTTATGTGAATGGCTAGATAGTGTTCTGAATTTTGCTTTGCAGTTGATAATTGAAAATCACTTAGTGAAAATAGTTTACCTTGAGCTAAATGTGTTGACTGTCTTTTTGTGATTCAGCTATTGTAAGTATCTGCTATATTTTTAGTGTTCACATAAAGCTTTTTGTATGTGCTAAGTTCTAGATATTTTTGAATTATGTTTGGCTTTTGTGTCCTTCCAGAAAAGGGGTTGAGAGAATGAATCTCTTAGGCCCTAAATTTATATATTTTTGGCACAGATTTGGGGGATGAAGGGAAGAATATACTTAACTAGAGGCCTGGTGCACGAAATTTGTGCATGGGGGTGTGTGTCCTGTGTCCCTCACCCCAGCCTGCACCCTCTCCAATCTGGGATCCCTCTCACAATACAGGGCTGCTGGCTCCCAACTGCTCACCTGCCTGCCTGCCTGATTGCCCCTAACCGCTTCTGCCTGCCAGCCTGATCACCGCTAACCACTCCCCTGCCAGCCTGATTGATGCCTAACTGCGCCTCTGCCAGTCCGATTGCCCCTAACTGCCCTCGCTTGCCAGCCTAGTCACCCTAACTGCCCTCCCCTGCTGGCTTGGTCAACCCCAACTGCCCTCCCCTGCAGGCCTGATTCCCCTCAACTGCCCTCCCTGCCAACCCGGTCAACCCTAACTGCCCTCCCTTGCCAGCCTCATCGCCCCTAACTGCTCTCCCCTGCTGGTCTGGTCCCCCCCCAACTGCCCTCACCTGCAGACCTGGTCATCCCTAACTGCCCTCCCCTGCTGGCCTGATTGCCCCCAACTGCCCTCCCCTGCTGACCATTTTGTGGTGGCCATCTTGTGTCCACATGGGGGCAGCCATCTTGTGTGTTGGAGTGACAGTCAATTTGCTTATTACTTTTTTATTAGATAGGATGATAGAACTGTCTAAATTAGTACACATTTGGTTTTAGAAAGCACCCATCTTTCTTGTGTAAGTGGATCATATTTTCTTGCTGCTTTGAACCTTTTAGTAAATAAATGAAATGCAAATAAAGATGAGCCAGATTTCGAAGAAGGGATGGATGGAGAAGGCGATTGTAAACAACCAGGTTCTCTTCCCTCCCTTCCTCCCTCCCTTCCTTCCTTCCTCCCTCCCTCCCTCTCTCTCTCCCTCTCTCCCTCCCAGTTTTATATATGTCTCCTTTTTCCCCGCTTGACCTCCCCGACCCTTCCCCCCCCCCCGCCATTCCCATCCTGGGCAAGCCCCCATCACCCCAGTGTTTGTGTCCATTGCTTATGCTAATATGCATGCATACAAGTCCTTTGGTTGCTCTCTAACTGCCCCCCTCCCCTGCCATTTGTATCAATCTATTCTTGTTCACCAAATTATGTTGATCATTATATTCCACATATGAATGAGATCATGTGATATTTACCTTTCTCCAACTGGCTTATTTCACTTAGCATAATGCTCTCCAGTTCCATCCATGAGGTTGCAAATGGTAAAAGTTCCTTCTTTTTGATAGTGGCATAGTATTATATTGTGTAGATTTACCACAGTTTTCTAATCCACTCATCTGCTGATGGGCACTTAGGTTGTTTACAAATCTTAGCTATTGTAAATTGTGCTGCAATGAACTTAGGGGTCATATATACTTTCTGATTGGTGTTTCTGGTTTTTTGGGATATAAGTCCTAGAAATGGGATTACTGGGTCAAATGGGAGTTCCATTTTTAACTTTTTGAGGAAACTCCATACTGTCTTCCACAGTGGCTGCACCTGTTTACTATTCTTTTGATGACTGTTTTTGTCCTTTTGAAACTAGTACTATTTCAGAATAGTTCTTAGAAGACTCCATGGAGAAACAAGGACACAATGTCATTTTTTTTTAAATGTCTCATTGCTCCCCAGTCCCCATAATTATATCTATTGACCTATTGAGGAAAATTGATATAGACTCTTTTCTCTGTGGGATAGATCCAGTTCCTCTCCTTAAGGATACCATACAGGAAGATCATTAAAGAAATTTGTATTAGCAGTTTACTCTGTTGGTTTGGCCACATAAAATCCATGTTTAACTTTTATATTGTATTTCAAAACACTTTAAAAACCTGTCAAACTTTTTTGTTATTAACAGTTGAGTTTTTACATGAGAATTTTTTATTTTGTTTCTATTATTTATTTCCCCAGGCCTTCAATCTCTAGTTATTCTGGAGATTTCAAAAGAAGAAAAGTTACCTATAGATGAAAATGCAATATATTTAGTAGGTAGATATAGTTAGAAGTACAAAAAGAAATATGATATTGAAATTGTTATTAACTATGTAGGCCTGTGAACGAGAGATATGCCAGACTTAAGTAATTTTTGCAATTTAAAAAATACAGAATAATTCTTTAAAAATATTTTTTCTGGCCCTAGCTGGTTTGGCTCAGTGGATAGAGCGTCAGCCTGTGGACTGAAGGGTACCGGGTTCGATTCCGGTCAAGGGCACATGCCTGGGTTGTGGGCTTGATCCCCAGTGGGGGACGAGCAGGAGGCAGCTGATCAATGATGCTCTTTCCTTTTGAAACATCCATGATGTTTATCCTTGATGCTAGTTTCAAAAGGACAAACATCATGGATGTTACTATCTCTCTCTCCCTCTCGCTTCCTCTCTGAAATCAATAAAAATATATTAAAAATAAATAAATAAATAAAATATTTTTCCTGTAAATTGTAACTGAAATCTATGTTTCATTGGAAAGCAAGTGTTTTAAGCTGCTGTTCTCTCTCCCTGAAGACAAGTTTTTATTTTTGTATCC
Source organism: Corynorhinus townsendii (assembly GCA_026230045.1). Taxonomy (NCBI): domain Eukaryota; kingdom Metazoa; phylum Chordata; class Mammalia; order Chiroptera; family Vespertilionidae; genus Corynorhinus; species Corynorhinus townsendii. The sequence goes on along the minus strand of JAPDVU010000003.1, from coordinate 125,614,257 downwards.
TAACACCCAGGAATTTGTATCACTTTAAAAGATGGAATAGGTAACCAGGTCTTTGCTAAGTCAGTGTGGTGTAGAAAATGATAAGGAGGGAGGACTCCAATATTGGCCTAAAATATTTTAATCAAGGAATTCCAGGCACTTAGCTCCACCCATATTTTGATATGTAGACTTATCATATAAGGTCTTAATTTAGTAGTAAAACTTTGAATATTGCTAAAAATAAAGTGCTACTGACCTTTAAAAGTTAATAGGTCTTGAGGGCCAGATATTTTTTTATGTACAGCTGTTTGCTAATTAAGTGAATATTTCAGGTTTAATAAAAACCAATCTCATTGTTTCAGTCACAATTTATTTGGAAGGTTTGCTTCTGGGTCCAATAAAATAAGCAATAGGAAGGCATAGAATTGCTACTTCAGATAATAATGAAATTTAGGGATAAAGAGAAAATGTCTCTAGGGGATATTTAAAATAAAATATAATTAAAAACAAGGAACTGAAGATGTGTAAATTGCTGTAATGCCATTGTACCAAATATCACCATTGTGTTTCCTACCGAAGAAGAAATTGCATCATCAAATAAATCTACTGAGCACTGTTATTTGGATGGTACTGAGATGAACAATTGTTTCAGTTGTTGCCCAGCTCCCTGCTCTAACTATCAGCAGCCTGGAACTAACTGTGCATGTTATGGAAGTTCATGTGACAATGATCCTTGGTTTTGTTCATTTAGCTTATCAAAACAATTTTATGTAGGTGGAAAGAAATGAATGAAATGAATAGAGTGGGTTAGCTGCATTAGCTCTAGCTGCACTGAAGGTAATGAATGCTGCAATTGGAATAGTGTTGCAAGCCCCCAGAAATACCCAATTTGTTAATCCTGGAAAGAATTACTAAAAAGCAATAGTGGCTAATCTGTTCTAAATGTAATTTGATACCATAGTCTTCATGATAATTTGATTGACAGTTATAATATTTAAACAATGTATATTCCTCTTATTTTACCTTCAGTAATTTAGTAAAGTACTTAGTCCTTTTCAATGATCCATAGTTAATAACCAAAATATCAACATGGCTTTTGTCTGTTTCTATGTCAAAAGAAAGTAATATTACCACTCTCACAGTTTTTTTTTTTTTGAGAATTAAATGAGAACAGAAGTAAAACAACCAGCTAGTAAATGGTAAACACTTGGCAAATTTTTTAAAGCCCCAGTTGTTCTAACTGGTCTGGGTGCTTATGTTAATTTTCATCTATTTTACTATTGTCTTAAAATTTTTTGGGTGTTAAAATAATGTACTTCTCTGAGATATTGACAAGTTATTGAAAGAAGCACCAAATTATGGTGTTATTTTCCCAAGTTAGTTGATAATCTTTGCCCATCTAACTATATTTCTTTTTTTTCCCCTTTAAATATACTTTTAATAAAGATTTAAGCAAGGTTCTCAAACCCCTTAAAATCATAAATAATTTCAAGGAGGATAAAAATCTACGATATATAAAATAGCTTCTATTTACAGTATAGATAGTTTCTATGCAAAATTAGATAAAAGTTAATCTCACTTCCATAGAGTTTTAAGATTGCCATTTAGTGTATTCTTAAGAAAAAACGGTTGTAGATTTTTGGTGAGGAAGAAGTCCCTGTTTATTTTTCCTCTTTATACTTTGCTATACATAAGTAATTGGCATCTTTTTTACAATGGTAATTAACACCTTTGACTTTTGCAAATTGGTCATTGTGTTTGCCTTGTGTTAGATTTATCAACACTCGGAGGCCCAATTTCAATTCTCACCTTTCTTTTAATTTCTTTTGTCCCTGGGGGAATGCTAACTGCTTGTTAAATACATACACAAACTTTTTTTTTATTTGGAAAACACACAGATTCATTCAACACATGGTTATTGAACAGGTCCTTAACCTAAGATGCTAAAGATGGAACACTGAAAAGCATTTGTCACTGCTTTTAGAATAAGCCTCAATATAATATTATTTGTGACTAGAGGCCCGGTGCATGAATTTAGTGGAGTCCCCCGGCCTGGCCTGTGGGATTGGCTGAAACCGGCTCTCCGACATCCCCCGAGGGGTCCCAGATTGCAAGAGGGTGCAGGCCAGGCCGAGGGACCCCACTGGTGCATGATCAGGGCTGGGGAGGGATTGTGGGAGGGCTCCAGGGTGTGTCTGGCCTGTCTCGCTCAGTCCTGATCCACCAGACCCCAGCAGCAAGCTAACCTACCGGTCAGAGCATCTGCCCCCTGGTGGTCAGTGCATGTCATAGCAAGCAGTTGAGCAGCCATGGCATATCATAAGCATACTAGAGGCCCAGTGCACAAAATTCATGCACAGGGTGTGTGTGTGTGTCCCTCAGACCAGCCTGCACCCTCTCCAATCTGGGACCCCTCAAGGGATGTCCAACTGCCCATGGATTAGGCCTAATTGGGCAGTCAGACATCCCTCTCACAATCCAGGACTTCTGACTCCCAACCGCTCTCCTGACTGCCTGCCTGATTGCCCCTTAACCACTCCCTTGCTGGCCTGATCAATGCCTAATTGCTCCCCTGCTGGCCCAATTGCCCCTCACTGCCCTCCCCTGCTGGCCTGGTCACCCCTAACTGCCCTCTTCTGCCAGCCTGGTCACCCCTAACTGTCCTCCCCTGCTGGCCCAATTGCCCCTAACTGCCCTCCCCTGCAGGCCATCTTGTGGTGGCTATCTTAGGTCCACATGGGGGTGGCCATCTTGTGTGTTGGAATGATGGTCATTTTGCATATTACTCTTTTATTAGATAGGATTTTGCTTTGATTGGTTGAACAGCTAACCAGTTGACCAGACACTTAGCATATTAGGATTATATAGGATTAAATGCTATAAAAGAGGTATATACATTGTTTATAAAAACATACAGTGTGAAGGGTGATGATTTAACCTACAGTGAGGGGCAGTCAGGGAAGGTATTCCTGAGGAAATGAATTGATCTTTGATGATTGGGTATTAACTAGGCAACTAAAGATGGACAGAGGGGCATCACAGACTGAAGGAACAGTATGTTTAAAGGACCTGAGTTGGAAGAAGTATGGCATGTTTGAAAATGGAAAAGATTAGAGTGACGAGATTAGGCTAGAAGAGTGGGCAAGAACTATAATGTGGGACCACATAGATCACAATGATTTTCACCTTTATCCTAAAGGCTGTAGAAAGCTATTTATTAAAGAGTTTTAAACAGAGTTATGGTATACGATTTCATTGAATCTAAAACTCCTCTAATAGTATGGCATTCTAATTTTAGAGAAGTTAAAAATAGGAAAAATTGTATTTCTAAGAATTAGTCAGCATACCTTAGAATTGATTAAAATGATATAAAATATTCTGGCTGTCTGTGAACAAAGTGGAAAATATACTGTACAGAGAAAGATTTGATTTGTGGAAACGACTTAGTAGGTTATTGCAGGAATCTAGAAGAGATGATGATGGCTTGAAATAGGATAGTGGTAATAGAGAAAGACATAAATAAATTAGAGTAAGTTTTCATCAGAGAATTTTCAAGCCTTGTGTACTTTAGAACATTGTTAAAAATTTGTAATTTTAGATATCCTTTAATATATTTTAAATTAAAATTTAAGTAACAGTGTAGAATGGTTTATGCTACAGTGTTAATTCACATCTAGTGACTGTTTCTGTCTAAAGTTACATATAACAGTTGAGAGAAAACATTTACAATTGAAGGTTTGTATGTCTTTAACTATATAAGGGATTGTGTAAAGGCCTTGTACAGAATATTATTCAGACTTAACTTTCTGTTTGTACAACAGTGGATATATGTATTTACATAATTTATTTAAGCTGTTCCACTAAGAACTATACTCTACCTTATTCTGTATAATATATATTCAGAGTTTCAGCTACAGTGGTCTGATATCTTTTCCAGCAGTTAGTTCTAAATTATGAGTGAAAACGCACATTTAAATAGCTAAATTCAAATTTCCTAGCTCACCGTTACTAATGTTTTGAGTCTTCACTCCTCCAGTCTGCATCCTATATTCCCAGGTTTACCTTTAGCAAAAGGTCTTAAGCATTTCAAGTATTATATGACAAGAACTATGGATGCTTTCCTACCCAGGATCTCACTTAATCCTTGGATTAGGCTGCTGATAGTGGTTCTTTTCTTACATGGCTAACTCTAGTTAACACATACTTGTGAATAAAGAATTGGGTGTTTTATGATATGCTCTCAAAGTACCCAATGCCTTTCTCTTCATCATACTTAATAAAATTAATACCTCTGCCTCTTAACACTGTAAGGTCTAGGATAGCAGAAATCTTATCTGATGCTCATCATATCCTGTTGCCTGACACAGGATACCCAAATATTGTTTACAATTTAAGCAAACATTTATGAAAGTGTACAAAAATTGCTAAAACTACAGTGAATGTTGCATGCTGCACAAGAGTTCTTATCAAGACAATCAGATAGGTAGACTGTATATTAAGTTATAAGAATTAAATATCACTTAATGATATGTGGAATATACTTCATTTGATTTAAAATAAGTTTTCTTTTTTAAAAATATATTTTTATTGATTTCAGAAAGGAAGGGAGAGGGAGATAAAAACATCAATGATGAGAGAGAATCATTGATCACCTGCCTCCTGCATGCCCCTTACTGGGGATCAGCCTGCAATCCAGGCACGTGCCCTTGACCAGATCGAACCCGGGACCCTTCAGTCTGTAAGCTGATGCTCTATTCACTGAGCCAAACCAGCTAGGGCTCAAATAAGTCTTGTTGATACAACTATTGTAAGGGTCAGTAATAGATAAGGGAGTCAACAAAAGATCTAGATTTTTCTTTTTTTTTTATATAAATTTCCCCTACATGAGGAACATTTAAGAATGTATTGTGAGCCCTGACCAGTTTGGCTCAGTGGATAGAGCATCCGTCTGAGGACTGAAGGGGCCCCGGTTCGATTCTGGCCAAGGGCACATACCCAAGTTGTGAGCCCAATCCCCAGTAGGGGGCGTGCAGGAGGCAGCCGATCAATGATTCTCTCTCATCATTGATGTTTCTATCTCTCCCTCTCCCTTCCTCTCTGAAATCAATAAAAATATTTTTAAGAGGATATATGGTGAATAAGATTTTTTAAAAAACATATTGAAAAGCCTTATTGTTAGTACAGGGAAAAGCAAACAAGCTGAAAACTTCCTACTATAAAACATGAGATATTTTGAAAATTTTGATGAAAAGAACAACAAAAACCTATTATCTTAATGCATAGCTGAGTTTGTTACAATGTAAGGGTAATCTCCAAGGTCTGAAAACTAAGAAGAAACAAAACCAGAGCAGGAAAAGTGTGAATTGACCCTAGGACTTTTCTGGGACAGTTGCCAATCTGTTAACTAAGGGGCATAGTTTTACTATCTATCTGAGGATACATGAAATCTCAAGTCCAAGCAGTTATTAAAATTGAGATCCAATAAAGTTGTTCTTTGAAGAGGAAAATGAAATGAAATGAAAAACAGACATTCGCAACTGAGGATATTCCAACAAACATCACAATTTGAAATAACCACATAAAGAAAAAAAAAACAACAGAAGTGAATATCAGCAGCCAAAACAATAGCAAAATTAGATCCCCAGTAACTCAGATAAAAGTGGCAGTGAATTGAGTCTGTAAAGTAAGTTATGTTATCAGGAAAAGGACTAAAAACTAACTAAACAACAAAAATCAAGATGGTGTTGGAAGGAGTAGTGAATGATTTGATTTGATAAAGACCCAAATAGAGCTTCAAGGAGTGAAAATGCATTGCGATTAAAAACTAAATGATAAATATCATCTTCCTCAGTCATCATGTCTCAGATACTTTGACTTGTCTGTTGGCTGTCTGTCCTCCAGGAAAGGAATGTTTTACAAGGATAATCCAGGATGAAATAGCTATGCTGCCATGAATCTGAGTCTTAGTGGATGAGGTATGTGACTTTGTGGATGGTCACAGCTTCCAGTTGGGAGTGGAATAAAGTGATAAAGGACTGTGAAAGGGGGTGTTTATGGAACTTTGAGAGACACCAATCTTGCAGTGATAATTTGGAGATGGAACAGGACCCAGGGAGAAGAAATTCTGAGGAGGAGGCTGGGCAAACCTGCCTATTCATGAAGCAGGCAGGGAGTGTGGAGGTTGGCGGGGATCTTTGCAAACTGAGCTGTCAGTTATCTTGGCTTATTCAAAATCCCACGTGTAGGGGCTACAACTGAAGGTGAGGGTACAAGCTACAATTGAGAAAATGTATTTGCAAATCATAAAATCAACAAAGAATTAATATCCAGGATATATTAAGAACTCCTACAAATAAGATAACGAAACAAATTATATGATTGGGTAGTTCACAAAAACACAAAAAGCTTCGAATGCTTATTGATTCTAAAAATGTAAATTAAGCAACAGGATGTAATTTTACACTCATCAAATTGACAAAAGTTGATGTCTCATAATGGTAATTGTTGGTGACTATGCTTTTAGGGGAATAAATTGTATAGTCACTTTGAAAAGCAATTTGTTGATCCCTATGAAAAAAAAGCTGCCTATCCCGTATGATCCAACAATTCTATTAGCCATGTATTCTAATAATTGCTCTTATATTTTTTTGTGCCTCAGATATTTTATTTGAAGGCTGCTGAAAGCTAGAATAATGTTTTAAGTTTATATAGAAATACATTGAATTATAATGGAAACTAATATTGAATAATTATCAACATTTTAAATTTGTGATATATTATGCATTATTAGTGCATAATAAAACCTACTGAAAGTCTTAATAGCTATCATAATTTCAAAATAATGATTTGTGTAAATGCTATTTTGAGATAATCTGCATCTACCGTTAGGTGATATGAAAATAATCTAGGTCTGTTGGTGACAAAATCACAGTTACTATTGTGCTATTAGGTGTACACATTAATAATTCAAGGAGATATTAAACTTCAATTCATGGTAAATGAAAAATATTTGTTTTCACACATATTCACAAACCTTCCTTAAAGGGTTTTATGGACCCTAAATTTAAGAATGAGTGTTCTGCCTTGGCCGGGTAGTTCAGTTGGTTAGAGTGTCATCTTGATTTGCTAAGATTGCAGGTTCAGTCCCTGGTCAGAGCATATAAAAGAGTTAACCAGTGAATGTATAAATAAGTGGAACAACAAATCAATGTTTCTCTTTTTCTTTCTCTTTCTCTCCCTTCCTCTCTCTCTAAAATCAATTAAAAAATAAAAACACGTGTCTTATTGATACCCTTAAATGTATGTCCAAGATTAAAACTGCAACACTATTATTACAGTATAGTAGTAACAAAAAATGGGGAACAACTTAAAGATTCATTAGTAGGAGATTTTATAAATTGTAATACAGGGTGTGGCAAAAGTAGGTTTACAATTGTGAGTACACAAAAGAGTTTATTCTTGTATTATTATTTATTAATGTGTTATTTTTCATATGAACAACTGTAAACTTGCTTTTGCCCCATCCTGTATATTCAGACAAAGGATAACTGTAAAGCAGTGATAATGAGTGGAGCCAAATTATAATAATAAGGTAGATATATCTTGTCATATCTCCTTGTATGCCATCAAAGATTATCTCAATATTGAGTGAAAAAGAAGCAAACTTCCAAAAAATACATACTGTATACCATCATTTTATGAAATTTTAACATTTCATATAAAGTGTAAAAACCCAGCTGTAGCCAGTTTGGCTCAGTGAATAGAGAGCGTCAGCCTACGGACTGAAGGGTCATGTTTTCAATTCCAGTCAAGGGCATATACCTGGGTTTCGGGCTCACTCCCCTGTAAAGGGCATGCAGGAGGCAGCTAGCTGATCAGTGATTCTGTCTCATCATTGATGTTTCTCTCTCTCCCTCTCCCTTCCTCTCTGAAATCAATAAAAATATATTTTTAAAAAATAAAGTGTAAAAACCCATATAGGAATGGTATGTTCAAATTCAGGGTAGTGGTTATTCAAGGGTAAGGAATTGTGATGGGAAGGGCAACCTAATTGCACAGAGGGCTTTAAATTATGTTTGTGATGTTTAATTATTTGACTGTATGATGGACACATTACTTTATTGTATACCTGGAATATTTTGTTAAAATATGTATTACTTGTTTTGACAGAATATTAATGTGAGATGCTTTCAATTTAAATTTGCAGGACAATTCAGAGTACGTGTATATAGGACCTTGTTAAGGGAAAACAACAAATTAATTGCTTTTCCCCAGTTTATCTCAGGTGGAGCTAATCTGTGAAGTGCCAGGTGCTTTAAACATGTGATAAAAGCATACCTAGTAAATTATTTAATTCTTACAACAGTCCTGTGAGTTGGAGGTATATATTCATAAAGGGAATTCTAACCAAAGCAAAGACAGAACTATAATTTATATTTAGACCTTTCTACCTCTAAAACCCATACTTGTTTCCTGTTTTTAAATTGCACATCTCTAGCAATAGATGACTTATTTTAGAAGTGGTAAGTAGCTCACATACAAAATGAGATTGTATCTGAGGCATATTTAATAGTACTGATACTAAAATAATCTTAAGCATGACTTTATAATCCAAAGTTTTCTTAAACTTTAACCTGTTTCCACACTCATATGATAGACTGATGAAATTATTATTAATAAATTTGTTGTTTTTCTATTTTAACACTGTTGATCATTATAATTCAGTACATGTTTACCATCTAAATTTAACTGTAAATTGGTGTTTTATTATTTTAAACCACATTCTGGTTTCATTTTTGATTGTAGGATCGAAAGTTAACAAAGTCTGAGAGACAGAGATTTAAAGAAGAGGCTGAAATGTTAAAGGGTCTTCAGCATCCCAATATTGTTCGGTTCTATGATTCCTGGGAATCCACAGTAAAAGGAAAGAAGTGCATTGTTTTGGTGACAGAACTTATGACATCTGGAACACTTAAAACGTAAGTCCATCAATATAAAAGCTGACCAAGAGCTATGAGAAAACTTTAGTTTTCTTATTTTAGGCCTTATCAGTCCTACTTTTGTTGCCTTCGGAGGGAACTGTCCCTTCAACTGTTAGTACATTAGCACATTTTTCTGTCCACAAAGTCCTCTGGTGCATAAAGTGATTTGATAATTATTTATTGGTAAGTTTTAAAATGAGATATTATTGCCCAGCCGGCGTGGCTCCGTGGTTGAGTGTTGACCTATGAACCAGAAGGTCATGGTTCAATTCCCGGTCAGGGCACATGCCTGGGTTGCGGGCTCAGTCCCCACTGTGGGGTGTGCAGGATGCGGCCAATCGGTGATATTCTCTCATCATCGATGCTTCTGTCTCTCTCTTCTTTTCTCTTGCTCTCTAAAATCAATAAAACTATATATATATTTTTAAAAAAGAGATGTTATTGCAGAATAAACCTAGTTATTTTAAGTCATTGTACTTGGTATTTCTAAAATTTGAGTGGCTAAGGGATCAGAAATCAGATGATGATAAAGGAGCCCTCTAGTGGTCAAAATGAAGTTGAAATTTACTGAGAAGCTTTACTCATTATTTTATCAAGCAGAATTAGGCAGTTTTTGTTGCACCTATGCAGCTATTGTATCAAATGCACACTGTATTGTGAACATTATCACTACATAATTTCATTTTGCATAGCATCAGAAATTGAAAAGCCAAAACAGCTAGACCTATTATTTCTTTCAGGAATACAGATAGGTCAAATGCAGAAATTCCTTGTTGCCTATTATAAAGAGTTTTAAGGTAAGAGTTGGAGTATGCCTCTGGAATCTCAGGTCTCTTTTTTGTACTCAGTATCTATTTGTACTCAGAGAGGAAATTAGTATAAATTATGTGGTGTAAATTTTTACTGTGGAGGAATTGGATTTTAAAAAATTGTCTCTCTAGTGTATATTGATTATTTATTACTTTCTTTAGTTAATACTACTGAGCTTATTAATCCAAGATCTTAGAAGCATAAGTCTTGTATCTCCTGGATGTAGTCACTTGCATGTGCTCTTGGATGCTCAAGACTAACAGGTTGAAAAGCCAACAAAATTTCCCCCCACTGCCAATTCTATTTTCTACTCAACCTCTGTAATGTTTATGGCAACACCCTTATCCTAGTCATCCAGGCTTCTTGGTATACATATGTCTGTTTCTTCTGCTACACTGTGGTCCCTAGCACTATGCCTATAACTTGTTAAGCAGTTGAATGAATTAAGGAGACTTGTGTGATAGTAGTTTTGTGTATATCTGCATCTTGAGATTCTTTTCACTGATTTGTATACTTTTAGTGGATTGTCAATAGTTTATCAGGTACTCCCTACAATAGTTTACTTGTTCTAAAAACTGTAACAAGGGGCTTTGGGTAACATAGTGGACTAAGTCCCTGTTGGATGGCCTCCCCCCATACGAACAAACTAAAGTGTGGAATATCATTAAAGCTCTTTCAATATGCATCCAAGCTTCAGAGAGAGAGAAAAAAAGATAATTTCCAGATAAAAAGCAAAGGAGAAGTAACTCAAGGCCAAAACAGGAGCTGATGCACTGGCATTCTATGGGAATTTCATACCACTTATGCAGTTGAAGAACTGGGTACTAGAATTTTAATGTCCATGCGAGGACTATGAGCCTTAGAACTCAGTAGAAAGGAGAACTGGAACTTAGCTTCTGTCAGAAGACTGAATTACCCATTTAAGAGTGAACTCTGCATCCCAGTGAGTGAAAATTATAAGGAATTTTGCCCATCTGCCCAGGACTTTGGATGGGAGGAAAGTTCCTATGAAAAATAGAAATCTCAGCCTACATAATATATAATATATAACATAAATTTGTACTACCACTTGGTGCAGGAATCCCAAGACTAGGAATAAACTTCATAATTGTTTCAAAACCCAATGACAACTCCCAGGACATTTTCATACTTCGTTGGTCATAGTATCCATGGACAAAACAGTCTCTAGTGAAGGTGACTTCATAATTAAATTACTAGTCAGTAAAGATGATCAGATACAACTGGAAAATAGTACCACAGGAATTAAAGATACTATAGACAACTCTGAAAGTGATTATAAAATAAATGTGTAATTATTAAAAGATTTCAGTAAAGATATATGTAGGTATATAAAGTATATACAAGCATATAAAATGATAAAAGAAGGAATAGAAACCATAATGAAGAAATATAACTTTGTCAAAAACAGTTAAGGTATAATTAGAAAAAATGCAAAGAACTAGAAATAAGAATAAATCATTAAAATTAAAACTTTAATGGTTAGGTTCAACAGCAGACTAGATTGAATAGAAAGAATAAATATGAAGGTGCTCACTTTGGCAGCACATATACTAAAATTGGAACGATACAGAGAAGATTAGCATGACCTCTGTGCAAGGATGACACACAAATTTCTGAAGTGTTCTATATTTTTTCTCAGCGGGAAGGCTGGAGTGGATGGGTGGGTAGGAAGAGATCAACCAAAGAACTTGTATGCATATATGCATAACCCATGGACACAGACAATAATAATGTGGTAAAGGCCTGGGGTGGGGCATGGGAGCGGGCTAGAAGGTATCAATCAGGAAAAAAGGGAACATATGTAATACTTTCAATAATATTTTATATATATATTAGAGGCCCGGTTTTTGGATCTGTGCACCGGTGGAGTCCCTCGGCCTGGCCTGTGCCCTCTCGCAATCCAGGACCCCTTAGGTGATGTTGGAGGCCTGCTGCATGGATTTGGCCTGATCCCTGCAGGCCAGGCCAAGGGATTCCACCGATGCACAAATCCATGCACAAGGCCTCTAGTATGCATATAAGATCTTTGGTTAATCTCTTCCTGCCCATCCCCCTCTCCCTTTTTCCCTCTGAGATTCATCAGTCTGTTCCATGTTTCTATCCCTGTGGTTTCTGCTCCTGCATTGAGTGTCTGCCCCCTGGTGGTCAGTGTGTGTCATAGCTACTGTACAAACAGTTGCTTAGGCTTTTATATATACTAGAGGCCTGGTGCACAAAATTCATGCACTGAGCAGGGCCCTCAGCCGGCCTGCGCCTTCTCACAGTCTGGGATCCCTCTCGCAATCCAGAATCCCTTGCTCCTTACTGCCCGCCTACTCTTTCCTTACTGCTTGGCTCGTTGCTCCTTAGTGCAGCTGCAAAGGTGAGAGAAGCTCCTGCCAACAGCCACCACCGCTGCAGTGCGTCTGCCCCCTGGTGGTCAGTGTGTGTTATAGTGCCATAACAGTGGCTTAGGCTTTTATTATATAGACTAGAGGCCTGATGCATGAGGATTCATGCAAGAATGGGCCTTCCTTCCCCTGGCTGCCAGCACCGCCTTCGCTCCAGCCAAAGCCACCTTTCCACTCTGGAGTCACCTTTCTGCCTTTCCATGCTGCCCAGAGGCCCAGAGCAACTGGGGCGGTGCGGAACGCCTGCGTCGTCACCGTGGTGACGCAAGCGTCCCACCCCGCCCCTGGCTGATCAGCACCTGTGTATGCAAATTAACCCACCATCTTTGGGTTAATTTGCTTACTCACTCCTGATTGGCTGGTGGGCGTCGCGAAGGTACAGTCAATTTGCATCTTACTCTTTTGTTAGTGTAGATAGCTATTGAGAACATAGTATCACTTCCTGGTGGCTAGGGTAATCTTTAATGCCTTTGTCAAAGTAATAGGATTAAAATTAGGCTTTAAAGGATAGATAGCTCTTCATTAAAAAAAAAAAGATGCTGCCCTAGCTGGTTTGGCTCAATGGATAGAGTGTCAGCCTGCGGACTGAGGGGTCCCAGGTTTGATTCTGGCCAAGGGCACATGCCTGGATTGCGGGCTTGGTCCCCAGTAGGGGGTGTGCAGGAGGCAGCCAATTAATGATTCTTTCTCATCATTGATGTTTCTATCTCTCTCTCTCCCTCTCCCTTCTTCTCTAAAATCAATAAAATATGTATTTTTAAAAGATGCTATGAGAATTGTATAAAAAGAAAATAAAAGGTTAACTCTTTTGGTTAAAAACAGAAAGTTTATAAAGAGGAATAATGACAAAAAAAGGCTCCAGTAGCTATGTATGTTAAAGATAAAATGTAGAGTTTTGAATGCAGAGCAAAAGATTAGCCTCTGATTTAATGTAAGGATGGTAGGAAACTGCAGAATGGATTATGACCTAGCAGTGATACAGTGCTTTGAATTATTCAGGAAACAATTGAGCACCTACTATGTGACAAGGACTAATGGTAATAGATACATAATAGATTAGAGTAACCAGTCAAGCAATAGCAGTAGCATAAGCTTAAGAGTTCACTTACCTTCTCTCTTGAAATTAGCTGTGTAACCTTGGGGTCACTATCCTCATCAGTAAAAATAAACAATATTATCTACCAAAAGTGGAGGTGTCTTTGGTTCTATCAGAGAATGGAAGAAAGTACTTTGCAAATCATATAACTCAAAAGGGATTAATATATAGAATAAATAGAGAACTCTCTAAACTTAATAACATAAATACAAACAACTTGATTCAAAAATGGGCAAAGGACTTAAATAGACATTTCTCCAAAGAAGATATACAAATGGTCTACAAGTAGTACATGAAATGATGCTCCATGCCACTAGTTACTAGGGAAACACAAATGAAAACCACAATGAAATACCACCTCACACCTGTTACAATGGCTATTATAAAAAAGACAAGAAATAACAAATTTTGACAACAATGTGAAGTAAAGAGAGCCCTTGTGCACTGTTTTGGGGAATGTATGTTGGTGTAGCCACTATGGAATACAGTATGGAGGTTCCTCCAAAAATTACAATCACGATATGATCCAGCAATTCTACTTCCAGTATTTATCAACATGAAATGAAATCAGTAACTTGAAAAGACATGTTACCCCATGTTCATTGTATCATTATTTATCGTTGCCAACACATGAAAGCAACCTAAGTGTCCAGTGAATGGATAAATACTATCTACACTAATAAAAGAGAAAGATGCAAATTGATGTACTTTCGTGACACCCATCAGCCAATCAGGAGTGAGTATTCAAATTAAGCCAACAAAGATGGTGGGTTAATTTGCATACACAGGTGCCCAGCAGCCGGAGACGGGATGCTTGCATTGTTGCCATGGTGACAACACAGGTATTTCGCACCGCCCTAGCCGCTCCAGGCCTTTGGGCAGCATGGGGAGGCAGAAAGACGGCTCCAGGCCAGAGCAAAGACTGTGCCGGCAGCCAGGGTAAGGAAGGCCCATTCTGCACGAATCTTCATGCATTGGGCGTCTAGTCCTATATAATGAAAGGCTAATATGGCAAAGCAACTGAACAGCAGAACGACCAGTCACTATAATGCACACTGACCACCAGGGGGGCAGATGCTCTGGTGGTCAGTGCATTCCACCAGGGGGAGCGCCGCTCAGCCAGAAGCTGGGCTCAGGGCTGGCGAGTGCAGCAGTGGTGGCGGGAGCCTCTCCCACCTCTGGCCGCGCTAAAGAGCAGCGAGCCAAGCAGTAAGCAGTGAGTAGGTGGGCAGTAAGGAGCAAGGGGTCCCGGACTGCGAGAGGGTGCAGGCTGGGCTGAGGGGACCCCCTCCCTGAGTGTACACATTTCGTGCACCGGGCCTCTAGTTCATCTATAAAAATAAGTAAATCTTGCCATTTCCTTTCAACAACATGGATGGATCTTGTTGGCATTATGCTAAGTGAAACAGAGAAAGACAAATATAGTATGATCTCACTTATATGTGGAATCTAGAAAACAGCCAAGCCAAACAAACAAGGAAGTCCAAACCAACAACAACAAAATCATACTTACAGAGAACAGATTGTTGGTTGCTGGGGTATGGTGAGTGTGGGATAGGGGGTGGAGATGAGTGACACTGGTAGAAAGATACAAACTTCCAGTTATAAAATAAATAAATCTTGCCCAGCCAGCTTGGCTCAGTGGTTGAGCATCAAACTATGAACCAGGAGAACATGGTTCAATTCTTGGTCAGGGCACATGCCTGGATTGTGGGCTTGATCCCCAGTGGGAGTTGTGCAGGAGGCAGCCAATCAATGATTCTCTCTCATCATTGATATTTCTATCTCTCCCTTTTCCTTCCTCTCTGAAGTCAATAAAAGTATCCTATATAATAAAGTGGTAATATGCAAATTGACCATCACTCCAACACAATATGGCCGCCCCCATGTGATCAAAGATGGCTGCCCCCATGTGGACACAAGATGGCTGGCAGGGGAGGGCAGTTATGGGCGATCAGGCGAGCAAGGGAGGGCAGTTGGGGGAGGGGGACCGGGCCAGCAGGGGAGGGCAGTTGAGGGCAACCAGGCCGGCAGAGGAGGGCAGTTAGGGGCGACCATGCTGGCAAGGGAGGGCAGTTAGGGGTGATGGGGCCAGCAGGGGAAGGCAGTTGGGGGCGACCAGGCCTGCAGGGGAGGGCAGTTGGGGGCGACCACGCCTGCAGGGGAGGGCAGTTGAGGGCAACCAGGCCGGCAGAGGAGGGCAGTTAGGGGCGACCATGCTGGCAAGGGAGGGCAGTTAGGGGTGATGGGGCCAGCAGGGGAGGGCAGTTGGGGGCAACCAGGCCTGCAGGGGAGGGCAGTTAGGGGCAACCAGGCTGGCAGGGGAGGGCAGTTAGGGGTGACCAGGCTGGCAAGGGAGGGAAGTTAGGGGTGACCGGGACAGCAGGGGAGGGCTTTTGGGGGTGACCAGGCTGGCAGGGGAGGGCAGTTAGGGGCAATTGGGCCAGCAGGGGAGCAGTTAGGTGTCGATCAAGCTGGCAGGGGAGTGGTTAGGGGGGTGATCAGGCTGGCAGGCAGAAGCGGTTAGGGGCAATCAGGCAGGCAGGCAGGCGAGTGTTTGGGAGCCAGCAGTCCTGGATTGTGAGAGGGATGTCCGATCGGGATTGGGCCTAAACAGGCAGTTAGACATCCCTAGAGGCGTCCCAGATTGGAGAGAGTGCAGGCTGGGCTGAGGGACACACACACACACACACACACACACAGACACACACGTGCACGAATATAGTGCACCAGGTCTCTAATTAAAAAATAATAATTAAATAAGCCCTGGAGACTTCATGTATAGCTTGGTGACTTATCCTGTAATAAAACCCTAATGTGCAAATGGACCAACCAGCGGAATAACTGGTTGCTATGTCGTGACTGACCATCAGGGGGCAGACGCTCAATGCAGGAGCTGCCCCCGACTGGCCTCTGGCTCACATCTGACTCCCAGATTATGAGAGGACATAGGCCAGGCTGAGGGGCCCCCCTACTGCATGCACGAATTTTGTGCACTGGGCCTCTAGTCCTGTATAATAAAACCCTAATATGCAACTCAACCAAATGATGGAATGACTGGTTGCTATGATGCACACTGACCACCAGGGGCCAGACGCTCAACGCAGGAGCTGCCCCTGGTGGCCAGTGCGCTCCCACAGGGGGAGCCCCATTGAGCCAGAAGCTGGGCTCACAGCTGGCGAGCGCAGTGGCGGGGGCGGGAGCCTCTCCGGCCTCCACTGCAGGCGGGTGTTAAGGAGTGATGTATCCTGGGCTGCGAGAGCCCTGGACTGCGAGAGGGATATCTGACATCCCCAAGGGGTCCTGGACTGCAAGAGGGCGCAGGCCAGTCTGAAGGGAACCCCCTCCTCCAAGTGCATGAATTTCATGCACTGAGCCTCTAGTGTATATATACACTGAGCGGCCAGATTATTATGATCACTCCATCAGCACTTCGTTGGGCCACCTTTTGCCTTCAATACTGTGGCCATTCTTCTTGGCATTGACTCCACAAGATGTTGAAAGGTGATGCGAGGAATCTGACACTATGCCTGATGAATAGCACTGTCCAGTGCTCTAGATGTATCCCTTTGTGTAGGTTATGTGTTGGAGTGATGGCTCTTTTAACTTCGTCCCACAAATCCTCAATTGGATTGAGAACTGGTGATTGTGGGGGCCACCTAAGCAAGGTAAAGTCTCCCTCATGTTCTTGAAACCACTCCTGCACAATACGTGCACCGTAGCATGGCGCATTGTCTTGTTGGAAGAAGCCATCTCCATTGGGATACTCCATCAACATGATAGGATGAACTTGATCAGCAATGATACTTCGGTATGCTGTGCTATTCAAACATCATTCCACACCAATTAAAGGGCCCAAATCATGCCAGAAAACATGCCCCAAACCATAACACTGCCCCCATCAGCTTGAAGGGTTGTACTCATGCATGTGGGGTGCATGCTTTCATGCCGTTTCCGCAAAATTCTCACTCTGCCATCTGCATGATGCAACTGGAAACGTGATTCATCGGAGCACATGACTTTTTTCCCAATGCTTGACTGTCCAATCCTTGTGTTCCTATGGGAATTGGAGACGTTTTATCTTGGTAACTACAGACAGCAAAGGTGTTTGAACAGGCCTTCAGCTTCCATAGCCCATGCTATGCAGTGTACGGCTAATTTGCCTACAAAAGTCAGGTGGTCATAATAATCTGGCTACTCAGTGTATAAAACTCTAAGCGACCGGTCCGGTCGACCGTTTGACTGGTCACTATGACATGCACTGACCACCAGGGGGAAAGACACTCAATGCAGGAGCTGCCCCCTGGTGGTCAGTACACTCTCACAGTGGGAGTGCCGCTCAGCTGACAGATGTGCTCCACATGCCAGGCTCACGGCTTGTGAGCACAGCTGTGGCGGTGTGAACCTCTCCCGCCTCTCCATGGTAGTGCTACTGAGCTGTGGCAGGCGCAGCAGGGCCAGGATGAATGGGAGCAGCGCCTGGGCCCAGGCTTGGGCTCCTCCCCGGCTGCTCCCGCTTCGCGCACTGCTATATCATCCCCAGAGGGGTCCTGGATTGTGAGAGGGCACAGGCCAGGCTGAGGGACCCCACTAGGCCTCTAGTAGTTATAATAATACTGTATTGTATGTTTGAAAGTTGCTAAGAGAGATCTATAAACTTTTCATCATAAGAAAAGAGCATCCATGGAAAAACCTATAGCTAAAGTCATATCTAACTGTCATACTTAACCTTTTACCACAGATACTTGGAACAAAGCAAGGATGCCTGTTTACATTCAGTGTTGTTCTAGAGGACCCATGCATTGCAATGAAGCATAAAAACAGTGGAAAATTAGTAAAAGGCATGAAATTAGAAAGAAAGAAATACAACTACCCCTGTTTGCAGATTATGAAATTATTTACATGGAAAATTCCAGTTGATTCTACCAATTTTAGAGTTACGTGAGAAATCCTCGCCTATCTGAATTCAAATAATGGACTCAGAGACAGAAATATGGCAACAGTGAGATTTTTAGTATGTTCTTGAGAGCAGGTGTCCCTCCGGTTGTACAGGCACACATGGAGTAGCTATCAAAGCCTATTTATTGGGTCCCTTTTCCAGTTCCTCATTGGCTGAGTACTATGGGTTCACCTTTTTCCTCATACATCGCCTAGGTCTTATCATCTCCCATTGAGCCATTTAAAAAAATTGGGCTGAGGCCTTTTCTAGTTGCCTCCACCTACCCCTGTCATGGCGCCTAGGAGGTTTCCACCATGATGCTGGCTCATGTCCAAAGTTCTTTGTTCTTATATCCTCTTCCCGCCTCCCTACCTTCTGTTTTCCCTGGGGAAATTCAGTAACCATTTTCATTAAAAGTTGACTATGCTAGAGATGGATCACAGAGGCTGATTTCCTAGTTATAAGATAAAAGTTTTGCAATAATCTATATTTTATATGCTTTATTATTTTATAGATGTGAAAGAGATACAAACCAGTGTCAACTTTCCCCAACGTGGTGTTATACAATTTTTCAATTGCACAGAAAAGTTGAAAGAATTATACAATCAATGCACACATAATCACTGTCCAGTTTCTCGAATTAACTTTTATAGCATTTGCTTTAACATATGTTCATCTAGTCACTCCCCTACCAATCTGTTTTCATTTTATTCATCACAAAATAAGTTGCAGACATTAGTATGCTTCACTTGTAAACATTTCAGTACCCATTTCATTAAAGTTCCAATATCTGTATGTTTTGTTTTTCCTTATGGTAAAATTTACATACAGTAAAAGTACAAATTATCATTGTATCATTCATTGGAGATTTTGTTTTGTTGTTTTTTAATCCTCACCCGAGGATATTTCTTTCCATTGGTTTTTAGAGAGAGTGAAAGGAAGGGAGGGGGAGAGAAAAAGAGGAAGACATTGATGTGAAACACATGGATTGTTTGCTTCTCACATGTGTCCTGACTGGAGCCAGGAATCAAACCTGTAACTCAGGTACACACCCTTGACCTGTTTTTGAACCTGAGACCCTTTGAGAGTGCAGGCTGATGCTCTAACCATTGCGCACACCGGCTGGGGTTGAATGAGTTTTGCTAAAGTAATTTACTCAATCAGAACTTTATTAAGCTATAAGAACATTTCCAGCATCCCATTAAATGCCCTTATGCCTCTTCCCTGGCAGCCTTCCCCTCACCCTTCAGAGATGACCGCTTTGATACTTATTTACTTTTAAACTAGAGGCCTGATGCACAAAATTCATGCAAAAGTAGGCCTTCCTTCCCCCGGCTGCCGGCACTGGCTTCCCTCTCGCACCTGGGACCTGGGCTTTCCTCCCGCCACCAACAGGCACCTGGGACCTGGGCTTCCTTCTGGCCAATGGTAGGCACCCAGGACCCAGGCTTCCCTCACAGCCCCAGCTTCGTCCAGAAGGACATCCAGAAGGATGGCCAGTCTAATTAGCATATTATGCTTTTATTATTATAAACTATGCACGAATTTGTGCACCTTGAAAGGAACTGTGGGCAGTGAGGCTGCAGTGGGCACAGGGGCAGGTCTCGGACCATCCGCCGCAGCCCTGCCTGGCTCCTTCTGCCACAGCCCGCCCCCCCCCAGACCCCTCCCTGCCTCAGCCCCGCCTCCTCCTCCACCGCTACTGCTCCCATGCACTGACCGCACCAGCTCAGCTTGTACCCGTTGATGGCATGGAGCGATTGGGGCCAGCGCCTGCAGCGGGTGTGAGCGGCAGCTGCTACCCTGATTGCCCCTTAGGAGCAGGGGTAGGTGGAGAAGTCCTCATGGGCAATCGAGGCTGGCAGCCACCACTTGCATCTGCTGATGGCATCGAGTGAGCGGGACTGGTGCAGGGCAGTGAGGCGAATGGCAGCTCTGGCACTGGCTGCGTTTGTGAGAGGTGGCTGCCAGCCCCAGTTGCTCCTCAGGAGCAGAGGGAGGTGGAGAAGCCCTGAGGGATGATTGGGGCCGGCAGCCTCCACTCACATCTGTTGAAGGTGCCAAATGATCAGGGCTGATGCTGGGTGCTGGCAGCAGGTGCATGCGCCAGGTGGGACCATGGCGCGCAGAAGCAAAGAATTTTCAGTAACCACTAGAGGCTCACCCCAATGACAGCGACGCCCTGCCTTGGTCTGGCATCCCCGCTCACCTGCTCCACCACCCTGCTGTGGCCAACGCCTGCCATGTTCCACGTGCGCCCCCTGGTGGTCAACAAACATCATAGCGAGCAGTTATTCAGTTGTTCCGCTGTTCGGTCTGTTTGCATATTAGGGTTTTATATATATAGACTAGAGGCCCGGTGCACAAAATTCATGCACAGAGATGTGTCCCTCAGCCCAGGCTGCACCTTCTCCAATCTGGGGCCCCTCAAGGGATGTCCGACTGCCCATTTAGGCCCGATCCAGGTACGGATCGGGTGTAAACGGGCAGAAGGACATCCCTCTCACAATCCAGGACTGCTGGCCTTCCTGATTGCCCCTAACTGCTTCTGCCTGCCAGCCTGATCACCCACTAACCACTGCCCTGCCAACCTGATTGATGCCTTACTGCTCCCCTGCCAGCCTGTTTGCTCCTAACTGCCCTCCCTGCAGGCCTGGTAACCCCTAACTACCCTTCCCTGCAGGCCCGGTCGCCCCCATCTTCCCTCCTCTGCCGGCCTGGTCACCCCTAACTGCCTCCCCTGCAGGCTTGATCGCCCCTAACTGCCCTCCCTTGTAGGCCTGGTCCCTCCCAACTGCCCTACCCTGCTGGCCTGATCACCCACAACTGCCCTCCCCTGCTGGCCTGATCACCCACAACTGCCCTCCCTTGCAGGCCTGGTCCCTCCCAACTGCCCTCCCCTGCTGGCCATCTTGTGGTGGCCATCTTGTGTACACATGGGGGCAGCCATCTTTGACCACATGGGGGCAGCCATCTTGTGTGTTGGAGTGACGGTCAATTTGCACATTACTCTTTTATTAGATAGGATAGAGGCCTGGTGCACGGGTGGGGCTGGCTGGTTTGCCCTGAAGGGTGTCCTGGATCAGGGTGGGGGTTCTCTTGGGGCGTAGGGCAGCCTGGGCCAGGGGCCTGTGATGGTTTTCAGGCTGGCCATGCCCCCCGGTGACCCAAGCGGAGGCTCTGGTATCTAGGATTTATTTATCTTCTATAAATGAAACTTTGTAGCCTTGAGTGGAGGCCTGGGCCAGCCAAGGTGTGTGGAAAGCTTGGCTTCCTCCATTGCCGGGGAAACCCAAGCCTCCTGGCTCCGTGGCTGTAGCCATCTTGGTTGGGTTAATTTGCATACTCGCTCCTGATTGGCTGGTGGGCATGGCTTTTGGGTGTAGTAGAGTGATGGTTAATTTGTATATTACTCTTTTATTAAATAGGATTGATTTCAGAGAGGAACATTAGAGGGAGAGATAGAAACATCAGTGATGAGAGAGGAACATTGATCTGCTTTCTCCTGCACACTCCCTACTGGAGATTGAGCCCACAACTGGGGCATGTGCCCTGAACTAGAATTGAACCGTGACTTCCTGGTTCATAGGTAGACTCTCAGCCACTGAGCCACAATGGACAGCCCTTTAATGTAGTCTTCATTTCAGTTATTATAGTCTTCATTTCTGACTGGTTCTTGTTTATGTTTTCTATGTCCATTTTTGTGTTTCCTGTTGTGTGTTTTTTTTCATATACATATAATTGATTTCAGAGAGGAAGGGAGAAGGAGAAAAGAGATAGAAACATCAATGATGAGAGAGAATCATTGAGTGGCTGCCTCCTGCACACCCCTTACTGGGGATCCAGCCCACAACCCAGGCATGTGCCCTGACCGGGAATCGAACTGTGACCCTCTGGTTCATAGGTCGATGTTCAACCATTGAGCCAGGCCATCTGGGCCCCTATTTTTTTTTTTTTTTAATTGAAATAATTGAGCAGCCTTATAGCCTGTGGTTTGAACTCTGCATCTGGTAGATTGCTTGTCCCTATTTTGTTTATTACTTTTCTGCAGTTTTGTTCTGTTCTTTCATTTGGGAAATGTGTCTTTGTTTCATTTTGGCTGCCTTCCTGTAGTTTTTTTCTACATATTAGATATAACTGCCACAGTGTGGCCTTATGTAGTATGTATCCTGTGATATCCAGTTGCACAATCTCCCTATTACCTGAGCCTGCTGTTCTAAATGTATCCCTTTATGTAGGTTATGTGTGCTTTCCTGTTGTAGTTGAGATTTGATTGCTGTTGGTATTTCAGTGAAAGGGATTGCCCCTCAGGCTGATTGGTTGTGAGGACTGTCCATGACTATAGGAGAGGGGTTGTTGTTGAGGGAGCGGGGGCGGGGGGCGGTTTGACCCTGTGGGGCAGGGTTTGCTTTTGCTTTAACTAGGCTCTGGTGCCTGCCGATTCTGCCTTTGGAGTGTCATTTGTGGATGTGGTTGGGTGGTGGTGTCTGAAGCTGGCTACTCGGTTTCTTTGTTCAGGGGCCTCTTGGGAGGTGTAGGCCAAGGTCAGCTGCAGCCTATGCCCTGTGTGGGCCCACCTGACCTAGTAGAAGCTGAAAAATGATCTGCAGATGGTTGCTGCTTTTTCTGGGCTTGGAGGTGCCTAAGAGAGGCTAAGCTATGAATTGAGGCTTGCTGCCACTAGTTTCTGAGTTGGGGCTGCCTAACAAGAGGTTTGGTGCACACAGGGGCCAGATGCTGCTTATTTGGGGTTTGTGAAATTCTGAGATTTTTTTATCCACAGCGTGAGCTCTTGGTATGGAAAAGCCACTAGAAGTGACTTGGGCTGGGCCTACAAGTTGGGTGGGGTGGGTCCTCTGGGAATGGGGATGGGAGAACAATGTTAGCCAGGTTAATGGAAACTCAGATATGATTCTCATCGGTGCATGCAAGGGAAGGGCTCAGCAAAGGAACAGTGGCTTCTGCCAGCACTTCTGTCTGGGAGGAAGCTGCCCCTCCAGCCCTCATCATGAAGCTGGTCAATTCAGTTCCTCCCCTATGCCTCTGGCATCTTTCAAGCTGCTGCCCCAGTACTGCAGGTTAGAGTGAGTGAGTCTTAGTAAGTCTGTGAGCAGGTTCTTTAAGAGGAACACCTGAAACTCCAGCAACCCTCCATCTTACTCAGCCACAATCCCTGTGGGTCTTTACAGCCAGGAGTTATGCAGACTTCTCTTTCAGGCAGTGGAGCTATGGGTGTGGGGCTGGGAATACTTGCTCCTTGGGGAAGAACTCTGCAGCCAAGGTTTCCCTTTCAAGTTTTAAGCACTGCACATGGGTGTGGGACCTGCCCCTCCTACTAATCTCTGGACCTGAATTCTTCTGTATATCCTTAGTTATAGGACTTCTGTTCAGCTAGTCTTTAGGTGGTTCTCAGTGATGATTGTTCTATGGTTTAATTGTATTTTGATGTGGTCATGGGAGGAAGCTAGTCTTGCATTTACCTGCTCCACCACCTTATCCAGAATCTGATATTTTCTTTTTTTTTTAATGTTTTATTGATATTTTAGAGAGAGGGAGGGAAAGAAGGAGGGAAGGAGGAACATAGATGTGAGAGAGATACATCGGTCAACTGCCTCCTGCACAACCCCTACTGAGGATCACGCCTGCAATCCGTGCATGTGCCCTGACCACAAATCAAACCAGCAACTTTTGGTGCATGGGACAACGCTCAGCCAATTGATCCACACCAGCCAGGGCTGATATTTTCTTGAACCATAAAAGCAACTTTCATCATTAATGTTCTTTATGACATGAATAGAATTTCATTTTAGTTCTTGTATTAGCTTTATAGTTAACATCCTTGTGTATGGTGATGGTGGTGGTGGGAGGGTGTTTTAAAGCAGTTGTTCTAGAGATTGCAGTTACATCTTTAACTTTTCACAATACACTTTGGATTGATATTGTATAATTTCTTGTCAGAGGAACTTTGCTCAAATATAGTTTCATTTATCCCTGATACTTATTCTTTATGCTGTAATTTCCATATGCTACATTTACATATTCTTTAGACCCTATATACAATGTTATGAATTTTCCTTTAACTAGTCATATGTATTTTGAAAATACATATAGTGAGTAGGTAGCATCAGCAGAAATCTATTCTATTCTTTTAGCATTAACTGGTCTGCTCAGAATCCTTCCCACATGTGCATGTTTTAGAGGTTTGCACAGAGTGAATATGCAGCATATAAGGCTCCCCTTTCCATACTTCCTTTCTGGGATTTCTCCCCTTTATTTTTTAGATTTCTGCTGTCCAATAGAACTTTTTGTGGTGATGAAAATGTTTCACAATGGTAGCCACTTGTCACATGAAGCTGTTGAGTGAGGATTTGAAGTGTGGGTGGTGCACCTGAGAAATTGAATTTTTAATTTTAATTAGTCTCCATTTAAACATGAATACTCACATATGTCCAGGGATACTGTATTGGATAGACTATTATTGCAAAAAGTTCTATTGGACAGCACTGTTCTAGATGCTGTGGTCATCTTGAACTCTCTCCTTATTTTTCTGAGCTAATAAGACAATAGGTTTCTATCTAGATTTGAACTGACCTGCATAGTCAGAATAAAGCCTTCCCTCAGCTTAAAAGATATAGAAAGTAGGAAGCTCAAAGCAGTACTTTCTGTTTTCCCTCATGTGAACTCCCTTCCAATTTATGCCAGATTATTTTTTTAAGATTTTTAAAATTGATTTTTAGATAGAAAGGACAGAGTAAGAGGGAAGAAGGAAGGGAGGGAGGGAAACAGAGAGAGACATCGATGTGAGAGCAGAACATCAATTGGCTACCTCCTACGTGTCCCTTGCCAGGGATTGGGACCGCAGCATGGGCATGTATCCTGACTGGGAATCGAACCAGCAACCTTTTGGTGTATAGGCTAATGCCCAACCAACTGATCCTCACCACCAGGGCTTATGCCTGATTTTGATTGCTCTCCAGAGCCTTCAAGTAGTTGTTTTGTATACATTTTTACTCAAGTTTATAATTATATTAGAGGCCCAGTGCACAGATTTGTGCACTGGTGGGGGTGTGGCCTGCCCCCTGGTGGTCAGTGCACATCATAGTTACTGCCATTCCATTGATGGGCTTTTATATATTTAGACTAGTGGCCCGGTGCACGAAATTTGTGCATGGGGGGGGGGTGTTCCCTCAGCTCAGCCTGCACCCTCTCCAATTGGGGATCCCTCTCGCAATCTGGGACCACTGGCTCCTAACCGCTCACCTGCCTGCCTGCCTGATCTTGTCCCCAGCTGCTCTCCCCTGCCAGCCTGATCTCACCCACAACTGCCTCTGCCTGCCTGAGCACCCCTAACTCCCCTCCCCCGCCAGCCTGATCTTGCCTCCAACTGCCCTCCCCTGCTGGACTGATCTTGCCTCCAACTGCCCTCCCCTGCTGGCCTGATCTCGCCCCTAACTGCTCTCCCCTGCTGGCCTGATCTTGCCCCCAGCGGTCCTCCCCTGGTGGCCTCATCTCGCCCCTAATGGTCTCTGCCGTCCGGAAGATGGCCTCTCGACCTGGTTTAATTAATGTATTACCCTTTTCGTAGTATAGATAGATTATATAAGATAGGATTGCTTAAATGGGGGCAGGGGGAGCTTTCTCATCAGGAGGAGATGCTCTTGGCAGACAAATCTCCATATCTGGACTGATAGCCAGCCATATGCACTATACTGCCAAACCAGTCATTAAAAGGTTGAACTGCTTTCTTACACATTACACCAAACAGCTGTTGCCCTTAAAACCCCTCCTCAGCCCCCACCTTAGGATCTGCCTTCGCAGTTCACCCAGATTTGGTTCTGATTGGTTAGTTTCTATGCCACTCAGTGTCAAAAGCTCTGCCTTCTAGGCAGCCATTGGCTCCTTACCCAGATTTTGTTCTGATTGGTCAGTTTCTATGGCAGTCAGCATCTCCGGGCCTGTCAACGGGCCTGATCAGAGAGGCAGCGCTGATTAGCAGCCCGAGTGGAGGCCCGAGAGAAAGAGAGGTGCGGCTGCTGGCCAGGCCTGGAGTGAAAGAGAGAGGCAAGGGTTGATTAACAGTTGCCACGGAGGCTATGGATCAGACCCTGCTTCTCTCTCCAGGTCGCTCTTTGGGCCTGATCCGCAGCCACTTGGGCAGTCAGTGCTGGATCGGGGCACCCGCAGCAGCAGCAGTCAGTGCTGGGTCACCACAGCAACCCAGCACTGATTTCCCGTCAGTCAAGCCTTCGGTTGTTTTGGATGTTACGGACCCTGAGTTTTTATATATTAGGACTAGTGGCCCTGTGCACGAAATTCGTACACGGGGGGCAGTGTCCCTCAGCCCAACCTGCACCCTCTCCAATCTGGGACCCTTCAGGGGATGTCCGACAGCAGTCAGACATCCCTCTCGCAATCCGGGACCACTGGCTCCTAACCACTCACCTGCCTGCCTGCCTGATCACCCCTAACCACTCTGCCTGCCGGCATGATCACCCCCAACTGCCCCCCCTTCCGGCCTGATCATGCCTAACTGATCCCCCACTGACCTGATTGCCCCCAACTACTCCCCCAGCCTAATCACCTCCAACTGCCCTCCCCTACTGGCCTGATTGCTCCTAACCGCCTCTGCCTTGGCCCCACCACCATGGTTTTGTCCAGAAGGATGTCCAGAAGGTCTCCTGGAAGGTCTCCCAGTCTAATTAGCATATTTCCCTTTTATTAGTATAGGTATGCAACCAATAAGAATTGCTTCACCATTTACCAGAAGTTGAACTCCACCTCTTAACTTTTAAATCATTTTAGTAGTGATTTAACTTTAAGGTATTAATTTTTGTGTGTTTTGTTATCAGACTCTACTTACCAACCACTTATTATCCATGCCCTTTAGCCTTCCTAAAAGTATTATGTACCTTTAAGGTTACTGAATCTTAATATTCTAAATTTGATATTCCTATCTCAGATATGCTAGAATTTAATGGAATTCTTCAAAGCAGTAAACTCATATCATTGATAACCTGTTTGGTATACCTTGCCTTTTCTAGATACCTAAAAAGGTTTAAGGTGATGAAGATCAAAGTTCTACGAAGCTGGTGCCGGCAGATCCTTAAAGGACTTCAGTTTCTTCATACTCGAACTCCACCTATTATTCACCGAGATCTTAAGTGTGACAACATCTTTATCACTGGCCCTACAGGCTCCGTCAAGATTGGAGACTTAGGTCTGGCAACCCTGAAGCGGGCTTCTTTTGCCAAGAGTGTGATAGGTATGTTTCAAGTGTACCTTGCAGCCTAACTGGCTTTCTGACATACCTTTTATTTAGAAGCCCGACCCTGTCAGAGCTTTTATTATGTAACATAAACCTTTAAAAATTCATAACATGAATTTAGGAAGTGATCAGTTCTACTTAATGAGATATGTAGTTCTCTATATTTACACTTCTAGAATCATCTTCTGTCAATGTTTTTCTAAATTATAAACAAGTAAGGTGAACTCTTTTAATAAAACTTATGTTAGCTATCAATCTTATTGGATCATTCTGTTGATATTTAGTGTTATATACTTATTTCTTTAATAGATATAGTGAGTCATTTCCCATGTGAAGGAAACAATTTATATGTATTTTAGTTACTAAAATAGTCTGTTGGATTTACATGTGTATTGAAAAATATCAGTCTATTAAGAGTTTATTTTAAAGTGTGAAAATATGAGTTCATTCTGAAAGTTTGGTTTTATCAACATTTTTCCTTATTTCTACTCTTCACAAGTTATGATATATCTAAACAGGATTTTCCAACTTAAATACTATTGAAATTTTGGGTCAGACTATTCTTTGTTATAAAGATTGTCTTGTACATTGTAAGATTATTTAACAGCATCCTTGGCCTCTACTCACTAATTGCCAGTAGCACACCTCTTGTTCTCCCCCTAGTTGTTATAACCAAAAATGTCTCTGGAAATTGCTAAATGTTAACCTTACAGCTACCATACAGTAGGGGGCAGACAAGTATTTTGATCTTTTTTAACCCATCATCCTGTCTTACAGGTAAATGCCATTATGTTTACTTTATTCCTTGCTAGTTTCTTACCTTTTCCTTTTATTTGTTTTCAATGTGAGATATCAGTTTATCTTTTATTTCAAGGCTCTGCTTGGTACAGCAGTAATCCATTTGAAATAGTAAATAAGGACACTTGACCCTGTTCTAGTTTCTTTTATAAAGGCCTTGCAGTGAAAGGTCTATAATATATTTGATGAAACAGACTAAGATTTTGTTCCTCTTTCTAATACCCCTCTCTTCCTTCCCTCTTCCATTTTATTCTCTTTCTCAGGTCAACTCCTGCTTCTTCCCTGGGTGAGTAACATCTGTAGTTTCTACTTGCATTGAGTCTGAATCATTCTTTTAATTTAAAGGTACCCCAGAATTCATGGCCCCTGAGATGTATGAAGAGAAATATGATGAATCCGTTGATGTTTATGCCTTTGGGATGTGCATGCTTGAGATGGCCACATCTGAATACCCTTACTCAGAGTGCCAGAATGCTGCGCAGATATACCGTCGTGTGACCAGTGTAAGTCTTCCTCTCACTGACTGTTGAACTTAGGTCACATTAAGAAGGAATCCCAAGCTGGAGAACATCAAATAATGCAGAAGGGAGCAATAGTTAAGGCATACTGAGATGTTGGAAGAAGAGAGAGTTAAGGTATTTATTGCTCATGGTACAGTGAGAGCAAACATAAAGAAGCACCAGTTTATTCTGGACCCTCCTTGCATTCATTTAAATGTTTATTATGAGATATGTAAGTTCTCATTTTCTCCCACCATAAAGCTTATTTGAGTTATGCTCTTAAACTAAGCTGGTTTGTTCACAGACTTTTTCTCTGAATGGCTTAAAATTGATATACTAATTTGTTAAAATCATTTATTAATATCCACAGTGTTTAAGGTATAAATTTAGATCATATTCTACTTTACACATGGTAATTCATCTCTGCCAAAAGAGGTTTTTTCTCGAGTGTCCAATGGAAACCTGAAGCATAGTTGTTAGGTCCATAATATAAAGCACTGAAAGTTTACTATAATGGAGGCTTTCCACAAAAGGCACAACAGGTGAGCAAAGTAATTTCATTGACTATTTTTATAACTTTTTCTTTTATGAAAAAGCTTAAACATATACAAAAATAGAGTCATACAATTAATTCCCATTTATTCAATGCAACATGAATATTGGGGCCATTTTTGCTACACTTGCTTCATCTGTTCTCTTTCTCTATTTCATTGTTTCATTTTACCACTATGTACTTCATTATGCCTCTATAAAAATTAAAGATTTTTATATTATATAACCATATCATACCTAAAAAATGTAATAGTAAATTTCTGGATCATCTAATACCCTAACCTATTAAGATATTTCCCCTATTGTTTCAGAGATGTCTGTTTACAGTCAGTGTTCAAAATAGGGTCTATCAAGGTCCACAGAATACATTTTGTTTTCATGTGTCTTTATCTAGAACTATTGCCCTTGCTTTCTTTTTTGTGTTTTATTGATTTGTTGAAGGAATTAGATGAATTGTTTTGGGAAATGTTTCACATTCTGGATTTGTCTATTTGCTTCCTTAATGTGTCATTTAACTTGTTATTCTATCTTCTACATTTCTGTAAACAGAAATTTACCTTAAAGTTGTAGGCGGGTGTCGGTGATATAAAAATAATTTGTCTTTTTAACTCATTCATACAAAAGTGTAGTGTCGTTTTCTGGAGGCTAAATAATGTGTGATATTGCAGCAGATTAAATACAGAAGCAGATATGACAATCCATTTGTCTTTCTTTAAGCCATATTCTCACTAAATTTTTCTTTTTTAGGGGGGAAAATATTGGATTTTTTATTTTAAAGGTTATATATTATTAACATTTAATGAGATTTACTATAAGTTTTTTTACAATAAATTGTTGGTTTTTGTTGTTAATCCTCACCCCGAGGATATTTTTCCATTGATTTTTAGGGAGAGTGGAAGACAGAGAGAAACATCGATGTGAGAGAAACACATTGATTGGTTGCCTCCTGCAGAAGCCCTGACCAAGGCCTGGGTTGGGGAGGAGCCTGCAACCAAGGTACATGCCCTTGACTGGAATTGAACCCAGGACCCTTTGGTCTGCAGGCCAAGGATCTACCCACTGATCCAAACCGGCTAAGACTATTATAATTTTTAATGAATTAATATTTTAAAAATTTCCCAGTTTTAATGTCGAACACGGTAAATAATAATAGAATAATAAGCAAAAGTCTTTGGGGTCCTGAGTCATTTTTAAAAGTGTAATGGAGGACCCCAAAAGAAACAAGTTTGAGACCACTAGTTCCAAATACTTGATTAAATATAGGTTCATTCTAGCCGGTGTGGCTCAGTTGGTTGAGTGTCATCCCGTGTACTGCTGTCTCAGGTTTGATTTCTGGTCAGGGCACATAAAAAAATTAGGTTAAAAAAATTTTGCAAGAATAAATACGTGGTTCTGTATATTTTATATTACACTAGAGACCCAGTGCATGGATTCATGTACCAGGGGAAAGGGAGATCCCTTGGCCTGGGCTGTGGGGATTATGCAGAAACTGGCTCTCTGACATCCCCCGAGGGGTCCCGGATTGCAAGAGGGTGCAGGCCAGGCTCAGAGAACCCGGGCCTCTAGTATGCATATAAGATCTTTGGTTAATCTCTTCTTGCCCTTCCACCTCCCCCCTTCCCTCTGAGATTCATCAGTCTGTTCCATGTTTTTTCCATGCCTGTGGTTTCTGCTCCTGCATTGAGCATCTGCCCCCTGGTGGTCAGTGCATGTCATAGATACCAGTCTGCCCATCACTTAGGCTTTTATATATGACTAGAGGCCCGGTGCACTTTGTGCACGGGGGCGGGGGGGGGTCCCTCAGCCCAGCCTACACCCTCTGCAATCTGGGACTTCTCAGGGGATGTCCAACTGCCTCTCACAATTCGGGACTGCTGGCTCCTAACCACTCACCTGCCTGCCTGATTGCCCCTAACCCCTCTGCCTGCCTGATGGCCCCTGACCATCTCTGCCTGCTGGCCTGATCGCACCTAACTGCTCCCCTACGGGCCTGATTGCTCCTAACCGCTTCTGCCTCGCCCCACACCCGGGACCCAGGATTCCCTCCTCTGGCTGCTTGCAGGCACCCAGGACCCAAGCTGGCTTCTCCTGGGCTGGCTGCCCCCACAGGGGACCATGGGCGGGCAGCTTGTCCCTCTCCCAGGCTGCAGGCATAGCTGCTGGCACCCGGGACAGTGTGGACTATGGGGCATGGCTTGTCCCTCTCTCGGGCCACAAGCGCAGGTGTAGCCGCTGGCACCTGGGACCGTAGGGCGGGTGGCTTGTCCCTCTCCCGGGCTGCAGGCTGGCTGGTCCCCATTTCTCTCTTGCAAGTTCATTTGTGCCTGGCTGGTCCCCATTTCTCTCTCACAAGCTCATTTATGCCTGGCTGGTCCCCAGTCCTCTCTCTCCAGTGATGAGTGTCTGAGCCATTATGGTGTGAGGGTGTAACAACCATTTGCATATTAGCTCTTTATTATATAGGAGGATTAAGAGGCACATAGTATCTGGTTAACTCATTTTTAGTGATGCAGTTTCATTGAACTTTTATATATTAGAAGATGTGATTATAAGTTGTTTATTTAGATTTTGATAGCTGATTTGAATGGCAATTTAATATACTTCTAAAAAACTTATGGCACAGTGGTTGAGCATTGACCTATGAATCAGGAGATCACAGTTTTTGTTTTTGTTTTTAAATATATTTTATTGATTTTTTTACAGAGAGGAAGGGAGAGGGATAAAGAGTTAGAAACATCGATGAGAGAGAAACATCGATCAGCTGCCTCCTGAACAGCCCCTACTGGGGATGTGCCCGCAACCAAGGCACATGCCCTTGACCGGATTCGAACCTGGGACCCTTGAGTCTGCAGGCCGACGCTCTATCCACTGAGCTAAACCAGTCAGAGTGGAGATCACAATTTTATTCCCGGTCAGGGTACATGCCCAGGTTGTGGGGTCGATCCCCAGTTGTGGGGGCGGGCAGGAGGCAGCCAATCAATGATTCTCTCTCATTATTGATGTTTCTGTCTCTCTCTCCCTATCCCTTTCTCTTTGAAATTAATAAAAATACATTTTTTTAAAAAAACTTAAGAAAAACGTTTTTATTAGGGAGACCAAATTAGTTTTATGTCTTCACAAATAAAGTTTTTGGACATATCTTTGATTACCTCACTAATTATAATTGCTGTGAATATTCCTATAATGTCCTTTTTTTTGTGGTTTGTATGTGATTCTACTGTGTGATAGGTATGCAACTACTTTGGACAGTTAATTTATTTTATTCAGCATGAATGGTAAGAACCATTAGGGTCTTTATATCCAATAAAAATAATAGATATTGTTTGTATGGAAAAGAGCATTACTCTCAAGTTATTCTCAGCTTTGTAACTTTTGTGGTATTTTATCAATTATTAGAGGCCTGGTGCACAAAATTTTGCACTTGGCAGGGAGGGGTCCCTCAGCCTGGCCTGCGCCCTCCTGTGGTCCAGAAGCCCTGAGGGGATGTCCGACTGGTGGATTAATGGGCCTAAGCTGTTAGTCGGACATCCTTAGCATTGCCATGGAGGCAGAGGCTCCCACCACTGCCATTGTCCTCGCCAGCCGTGAGCCCAGCTTCTGGCTGAGCAGTGCTCCCCCTGTGGCAGTGGTTGGCAAGCCGCGGTTTGCCGCTCTGTTGACTAATGAGTTTGCCGACCACTGCCTCAGGGAAAAACACTTAAGAAAACATTTTAATAATGTACTAATGTCTTTAACCTGAAATCAAAACTTCTGGGTAAGGGTAATGCCTTACTCAGTGGTCGGCAAACTCATTAGTCAACAGAGAGGCAAAGCGCGGCTCATGAGCCGCATGTGGCTCGTGAGCCACAGTTTGCTGACACTGGACTAGAAGAATAAAGTATAAATAAGATAGCCATATTTTTAAACATTCTCTGCTCTCTCTCTCTCTCTCTCTCTCTCTCTCTCTCTCTCTCTCTCTCTCTGCCACCAGCCTTCTTTGTTACTCTTGCAGTATTTCTAATTTGAAATTGGGAT
Organism: Corynorhinus townsendii; assembly: GCA_026230045.1. Lineage (NCBI taxonomy): Eukaryota > Metazoa > Chordata > Mammalia > Chiroptera > Vespertilionidae > Corynorhinus > Corynorhinus townsendii. The sequence goes on along the minus strand of JAPDVU010000003.1, from coordinate 125,580,912 downwards.
AGATTTCATTATGTAACAGCAGACAAGGGCTCCACTATTTTGTAGGCTGCTGTTAGAGTATGCATTGATTGGGCTTTCTCTATTACTTAGTGATCAGTGTCTTTAATTAATCTTGTGAATTCATTTCCTGATCATTTCATTAAACAAAGGTTGGTACTTAAAATGTTTCAGAAGATCATGGAATCTTAGGTTTCTTTATATAAAATGAACTATAGCCCAGCTGGTGTTGCTCAATGGTTGGGTATAGACCTATGAACCAGGTCACAGTTCAATTCCCAGTCAGGGCACATGCCTGGGTTGCAGGTTTGATGTCCACTCGGGGGGCGTACAGGAGGCAGCTGATCAATTATTCTCTCTCATCATTAATGTTTCTATCTCTCTCACCCTCTCCCTTCCTCTCTGAAATCAATAAAAACAGAAAAACTAAATACATAAAATAAAATGAACTATAAAAGTAACTCTGCTGTTTAAAAAAATCAAGTCAAATTATATGGTAGAACTAATTATCTAAAATTTATCTCCGTTCTGCATCTAACATAGCAAATATAATTAACTGGTTAAAAATAGTGACTGTGTAGGATGAGTAGGTGAAAAATATGACAAAACCTTATTGATTAAAAATATGTTTACTGGAGGCTCATGGTAAAAGCACTATGTTTCAAACTGTCAGGCACAGCACCAATGTAATATTAGATAAAAATTTATATAAGCAATTATTTGATAAAAATAAACAAATTGATTTTTTAAGAAAAAGTAGTTGAGTCTGCCTAATGCATCTTTATTTGCAAATGCTAACTCCAGCTCAGTTGAGAAGAAAATACCTTTCTCAAATGAATGAAGTATTTGGTATTAGTTTAATAGAACCTAGAAAGACCAGTATCACCGTTTCTGTATTCTTTTGTAGAGTACGTACCCTGTTGTCAGTTTTTCTTTTTTTGAGATAAAATTCACATCATAAAATTCATTTAAATAATTTTAAGGTGTTCAATTCGGTGGTTTTTGGTATATCTACAATAGTATATCAGCAGTCATTGCCACTAATACCAGAACCTTCCATCACCCCCAAAAAAGAAACCCCATGCCCATTAGTAGTCACTCTTCATTGCCCCTTCTACTCAACCAATAGTATACTTTTGTTTCCATGGATTTGGTCTGTTGTGTACATTTCTTACAAATGTAATTATACAGTATATGCCCTTTTGTATTATGCTTTGTTTTTGTGTTATCTTTGACTTACAATAATGCTTTCAAGGTTTATCCATGTTGTAGTTTGAATCAGTACCTCATTCCTATTTATGGCCGAGTAACATTGTATGGATAATACCACAATTGTTATGTTCAACAGGTTTTATTTCCCTTTAGTTCTGTAGTTTCTTCCTTCTTTTCTCATTTTTAAATTGTATGAACCTATAAATGGCACCTTCAACTCTGGAGAACAATTGGAAACAGGAAGGATGAAATATAACAAGTATCTTAAAAGGTATTGTCCTAGAACTCAGTTTATTAAATCTTTGTTTATACATATTGTGTTTATAACATAGCATATGGTACATTGTAGGCACTCAGTAAATATTTTGAAGAATAAACATTTCAATGAAAGGAATCCCAAATATTGCCAAACACTACGTAAGTTTGAGAGTTTAATTTGAATTCTCTGCAAAAAAGGAACTCAGGGTCACCTTTGAAAGATTAACAAAATTATCCTACTAAAATGAAATTTAATATTAGTAAGTAGAAACTGATTCACATATACAAGCAATACATTTTATAGAATAGGAGAAACATTTTGTACAAATAGAGCAGAAAACAATAACTTTAATAGTTAGAATCAAAATTCCAGGACTAGAAAGCATTTGAAAGAATGTTATCTGTTCACATGCTCTTCCTTCAATTTGTAGTTCTCATAGTTATAATTTCTAAATAGTTCAAGTAACTTTTTGCATTATGGGGGTAGGTCTGTGTTTTGTTTCGTTGAATTGTTTCCCCATAACTTTTACCCTATAAGTACTTACTTTGGTCTCTGAATTTCATAGGGAAAAAACAAGTAGCCCTAGCTTGTTTGGTTCAGTGGACAGAGAGTTGGCCTGTGGACTGAAGATTCCCAGGTTTGATTCCAGTCAAGGGCACATGCCTGGGTTGCAGGTTCCATCCCCAGTAGGGGGCCTTCAGGAGGCAGCCCATCAATGATTCTCTCTTATTAATGATGTTTCTATCTCTCCCTTCTTCTCTAAAATCAATGAAAATATTTAAAAAAAACAAATCATAATTTCATAATTAGTCTGAAATGTTTTAAGACAATTCCTGAAGTCATGAGCCCTTTCTGATTGAGACCCATGAGTTTCAATTTTTAGAACTATTCCTTTTAATTTCTTGAGGGAAGAGGCTTATATGCATAATTGGAAAAGGAAGGTACTCAGCAATTGTTTTCTTGACTTGGAGGAGACTAATAATAAGCCCAGAAAAATTGTAATTCGACATAAAGAAAATTGGCAAAGGAAACAATTGGAATAATGGATATCATTTTCTTACCTGTGATTATATATTTACTAGAGGCCCAGTGCACAAAATTCATGCACGGAGGTGGGGGGTGTCTCTCAGCCAGGCCTGCACCCTCTCCAATCTGGGACTGCTGGCTACTAACCACTCACCTACCAGCCTGATCACACCTAACCACCTCTGCCTGCCAGTGTGATCGCCCCCTAACTGCTCCCCTGCCAGCCTGATCGCCCCCTAGCTACCTTCCCCTGCCATCCTGATCACCCCTAACTGCCCTGCTGGCCTGATCGCCCCTAACTGCTCTCCCCTGCGGCCTGATCGCCCCTAACCGCCTCTGTCTTGACCCCCGCCACCGTGGCATTGTCCAGAAGGATGTCCGGAAGATGTTTAGTCTAATTAGCATATTACCCTTTTATTAGTATAATTGAGTGCATATATGTATCAAAATATTAAAATGTATATTTCAAATTATGTTGTCTATATTGCATTAATTATACTTCAATAAGTACTTAAAAATTGGGGGAGGGGGGAAAAAAAGCTTGGCAAGATTATTTTTAGGCATTATAAAAGCCTGCTGGTAGAGATTTGAGATCTATCCATTAAGAGCTTTTGAGAAAGGATCAAAAGATAGAAGCTATCAGACTTAAATGATTTAGCTCATGAGTCTCAAATTCTCTTGTATCAGGCCCTCTTTATACTATTAAAAATTATTAAAGGACCCAAAGAGCTTTTGTTTACTTATTTTATACTTAGTTTACCATATTAAAAATTAACATGGAATTTTATGATTAATTATTAATTAAGAAATAATATAAGCTCAATATATGTTGACATCAGTGATATTTTACCAAAAAAATTCTTTTCCATAACTTGCTTTTAAAAGGAAGTGAAAAAGTGGCATATTTACATTTTTTACAGATCTCTTCAATGTCTGGTCAAAAAACGAGACAATTAGATTCTCAAACCTGCTTCTCCATTCAATCTATTGCAATACATTGTTTTGATTGAAGTGTATGAAGAAAATCAGGCTTCATGCAGACATGTCCTTGGAAAAGGAAGTACCTTGCAGGTCCCCTAAAAGGATCTTGGTATCACACTTTTGAGAATCACTAGTATTTAGATCTTTGCCATGCAAAGTGCAATCCCCAGACCAGCATTAATCTGCATCTTTGGGGCACATGCTTAAAATGTAAAATTCTTGCCCCATCACAGGTAGATTGAATCAAGGCATTCATTTTACAAGATCCAAAGATGACTCATGTACACATTAAAGTTTGAAAAGGGAGAGCTGAAACAGTCATCACCTGAGGTCCCTGTAACATATTTTTGGTTAAATAAATAAAAAGTAGGGTAAAATGTAATACCAAACATTATTTGAATAAATTATTATCCTCCCACTCGTGAAACATTTTTTTAAGTACCCAAATTCACTAAGGAATTTAACCCTATTTAATTACATTTTTCTTCCTTATTCAGGGGTTGCTTTTTAATAAAGTAACATAATAAGCCAGGATGTAAAAAGGAATAAAAAGCTTGAGGAATTCTTTAAGTCAGTTGGAACTGTGTTAGAATCCTTAGTTTCTAAGTATATTGCAGGCATATACTTGTGTTTTATTTTTCCTCTCAGCTGTAAAATTTTAGTTCTGTATTATCTACAGTCCATTATTCTGTACTGTCAATTATATTTCTTATCTGGATAATGCTTTCTTAATTTCACCAACCTCAATTTCTGGCTTCCAATGAGGAATAAAAAGAGCTATGTCCTTTTTTAATTTCCTAAAGTTTTCTCCTGTTTTTGGTGCTGAGATAAAAGGGGGATTTAAGTAAGTGCCTAGATTAGACAATGATTTATTTGATTATATAAACAATAGTAATGACTGTGTTGAAATATGCCTTGAAGTATTGTAAGTTCTTTTAAATCTGTTTTGAATGTAATTCAACTAGTTTTTTAAAAGTATGTGTTACATTAGTCTACCTAACCTATTGCACATTTATTAATGAAATCTGCTTTCCATCCCAGATTTACTGTGTATCACCAATTAATCATCAGTAAATTGCCCCCTCCTAAATGCAAGGCCTTCTATAGGTTTAGTACTAACTTAGGAAAGGAAAGAAGAATCCCTCTTTAACAGCTGAGGATTACTTTTTAGTTCCAAAGATCACAGAACTTTAATCAGCTGAACCATAAGCACTAGTTTCACGTTTTTAAAATTTTGTTTCAATACTTATTCACTTATTTAACATCTATTAATTGGATATCGTCTATGTGTCAGTTTGGGGATACAGATAGTATGTTTTGTTCTTCCTCTCACTTTCTAGGTGGGAAGGTAAACATGGAAGTAGTATTTACAGTAAAAAGGATGGATTTTATAGACATAATGAAGTAGGCGTTTTGATCTCCTTGAGAGGCTCAAAGACAGTATTCCTGAGAATGTATATTTAAATCTAGAGCTTTATTGGCCTGCTGTAACAGGGATGCTAAAGCAAATCTGTATGAATGTATGAGCCAACATCCTCAGTTCTCTGGCACTCTTCACCAGAAGTATTTCTAGGATTCTTAGAAGGAAGTCATGCCAATATTGTTCCCTCTTCTAGTCTCTACCACACTCTACCTGTATCTTATTAATGAAATAATAATTATATTGATATTAACTGTTGTCCCCCATAAGAACTGAGCTTCTGAAGGACATGTTTTTCCTCTGTAGGTCAATTTACTGTAACATATCTGACACGGCAGTGGTACAATGCCATGCAAATAGCTGCTTATAGCATTGTGCATATTAATAATATATACCCTCTGTGCTAGACATTACATAAAACACTTTACATGTATTATGTATTTTAACTCTTCCAACAACTCTGGAAAGAGGTATATTACCATTATCAACACTTGATAAATAAACAGTCTGAAGCCCAGGATGGTTAGCTTAAGATTACATATTTACAAAATAACAGAGTTATGATTCCAGATCCCCTGCTCACATCAAAATGCTATACTGAATCCATAAATGTCAATTATAATGTCAGTCTGTGACCTGAGGGCATTTGAACTTATCTGTAAGTGCCAATGTGAAGGGGACAAATGTAGACAATGGTTTAGCAATCATATTATATAGTGCACTGATGATAAATTGCTGTATGTCATTGTTTTGTACATGCAATTCATTCAAGTCTAAGTGTTAACTTGCTCAGAGAGGCCTTCCCTGCCTACCCTATCTAAAACATTCTGAAGTGTTCACACATTTTACTTCTATCGCTTTGTGGTTTTATTTTTCCTTATGGCTTTTATCACAGCCTTACAATATTTAAAGTCCCAATCAGAATGCAAATTCTAAGGGTTGGGGGTTTTATTTTACTTGTTCTTTGCTGTATTCCTTAGTGTTTAGAAACTGGCAAGTCATAAGCACTCTGTATTTATGAAGTAAATACAGAACTGTAGGGCGTGAAACACAATTTTATGTTGTCTCTGGAGGAAATGTGCTCTCGAGTTGGGTCTGCTTGAATTAGGCAAGTTACTTAACTTCTCAGAGCTTAAAATTTTTATGAGTATTAAGGATATAGAACATAGTCCTGACATACACTTATCAATCAGTACTTATTAAGTATTGCCATTCTTATAATTAACATCATTGTGAATGCCTAGCAGTGAAATAAGTTGTCTCTTGTTCTAGTCTTTTATCCATTGACATTCAACAAATTGCAGTGATTAAAATGTGTTTAATGAACTTAAAATACAATTTTAAATGAGAGCAAACGAGCTTTCAATTAATGTAATCTTGCTTGTTGCCAGTCACCTTGCAAAGTGTTTTTCATATGCTATCTTGTTTTAATTTTTTGTGTCCAGATAAGTAGTCAGTAGATAATATCTTCACTTCACAGGTAAGAAAATAGGTTCAGAAGTTAAACATTTTTTCCAAGGAAATGCAGGAGAAATAATAATAATAATCCTATATAATAAACTAGAGGCCCGGTCCATGAAAATTCATGTACTGGAGGGGGAGTGCCTCAGCCCAGCCTGACCCCTCTCACAGCCCAGGAGCCCTATTGGGCAGGAGGTGACCCGGTGATCAGGGGAAGGCGACACCCCCATCACACCTTTGCTGCTACCACTGCCAGCAGCGCAAGCCTCGGCCGGCCCTGGTTACCTGAGCTTTGGGCAGCCTTGGGTAGCTGGGCAGCCACCATCCGAGGCTCGCCTGTGCCTTGGGCCTGTCCTGGTCAGCTGGGCAGCTGACATCTGAGGCTTGGTGCGTCTCAGGCCTCGGCTGGGCAGCCGACACCCGAGGCTTGCATGGGCCTCGGGCCAGCCCTGGGTGGCTGAGGGGACTGGGGGACTCTGGAGGTAGGAACATGGAGCAGCCGGAAACACCTGGGGGCAGGCCCAGCCATGCCTTGTGCCTGCTCCCCCGGCAGGGCTGAGGGGACTGGGTGCCACCATCTTGTGGCTGTGGGCACTGCCATCTTTGAGGGTGTGACAGTCAATTAGCATATTCCCTCCTTATTAGATAGGCTAGTTAATATGCTAATTTGACCAAACAGAATAACCATCCAGACATCCTTCCAGACAACCTTCTGCAGCTCGAGGGACTGTAAGGCCCAGCAGAGGCTGTGAGGGCCTGCAAGGGCCAAGTCCCTTCCATGAATTTCATGCATTGGGTCTCTAGTAATCCTATCTAAAAAAGGAGTAATATGCAAATTAACCATCACCCCGCTACACCCACAAGCCACGCCAATCAGGCGTGATCATGGCAGCTAATCAGGAGTGAGTATGCAAATTAACCCAACCAAGATGGCTGCAGCCATGGAGAGAGTAGGAGGCTTGGGTTTCCCTGGCAGTGGAGGAAGCCAAGCTTCCCACACACCGTGGCTGGCCCAGGCCTCCACTCAAGGCTACAAAGTTTTAATTATAGAAGATAAATAAACCCCAGATACCATGGCCTCCACATGGGTCGCTGCGGGGTGTGGCCAGCCTGCAAACCACCACAGGCACCTCACCCAGGCCACCCCATGCCCCAAGGGAACCCCCACCTTGATCCGGGACACCCTTCAGGGCAAACCACCTGGCCCCCACCCGTGCACCAGGCCTCTGTCCTATCTAATAAAAGAATAATATGCAAATTGACCATAACTCCAACACAAGATGACTGCCCCCATGTGGTCACAAGATGGCCAACAGGGAAGGGCAGTTAGGGGTGACCAGGACAGCAGAGGAGGGAAGTTGGGGGTGACCGGGCCTGCAGGGAAGGGCAGTTGGGAGGACCAGGCCTGCAGGGGAGGGCAGTTAGGGGTGACCAGGCCGGCAGGGGAGGGCAGTTAGGGCCAAACAGGCTGGCAGGGGAGCAGTTAGGCTTCAATCAGGCTGGCAGGGGAGTAGTTAGGGGGTGATCAGGCTGGCAGGCAGAAGCAGTTAGGGGCAATCAGGAAGGCAAGAAGGCGAGCAGTTGGGAGCAAGCAGTCCTGGATTGTGAGAGGGATGTCCTAGATTGAAGAGGGTGTAGGCTGGGCTGAGGGACACCCCCCTCTGCACAAATTCCATGCACTGGGCCTCTAGTAATAATAATAAATGTAGAAATCAAGCATCGCTAACATGACACAAATACAAACTTTGAAATTATTTCCTTTACCTGTTTCTGTTTTTTAACCTTTTTTCTACACCTCAAGAGCAAAAAAACTTTGGCTTACATAGGTAGCAGGTTTGAGCCCTGTGTAAAGGGCTAATGATCCCTTTTCAAAGAAATCTTCAGTTAACCTGAAAATCCCAGCCATTGGTAACGAAAAGATCCAAATAAGTGTACTAATATGGCACAATTTTTGTCCACTGTTAAAGAATAGAAACTGCAATAAACAATAGCATCAATGAAGGATATCTGAAGGATAGTGCATTTTAGATTGGAGCAGTATGAAGGCTTTCATGTATCAGAGAGTAATGAGCCTTGAGGAATTGCGAGGTAAACTAATTTTCTTTGATAGAACTAGCTGAATTTGGTAGGGAGTTTGAAGAGGCTTGTTTTCCAATGGGATCATAAGGTATGTTCAAATTCCTCTAAACTAATGGTTCATACCAGGAAGAATCTAGCTGAATCCAGCCTCATAACAACCAAGTTAGAAATAATGGGGATTTTTAATTACTTTGTTTGTGTAATTTGACTTTGTCACTAATTCTGTTAGCCTTTCGATTGCAAGGTTTGAACATTCTGTCTGGGAGGAAACAGAATTAAAGCAGTTAGGACAAAATTCCTTTTAGTTTTTATATAACACATTGCAATTCACCCTCTTTTTTTTTTTCCAGAGAGAATTGAGGCTGATTCCTGATTAGATAGGGTTTGAAAAGTTGTGGGAAACATGTTGTTTGTTTGTTTTTTATTTAGCAGCTGGAATTTTTGTGCTAGCTCAGAGATCTAAATCCACTGGAATTAGCTAAAATTGTTTTGTTTTGTTTTAATAAATTTTATTTCTGTTTCCATTCAGTAAATTTGGGTTATACATGTAAAAGAAAATTGTGTATTATAGGCTATTACTTGGGAACATTGTGAATGATTTTCAGTCATTCAATTACTCTACTGTGATTTGATTAAGATTAAAAGTTCTTAATATTAATCAGACTGTTAATCTTAAACCAGGCAGTTCTGGATATCATTCCCAATGTTTTAGGTGCTAGAGAACAATTGTGAAATCCTTATTTCAGAATTTTCCAGGAAAGCTAGTGTTACTTATTCACACTGAATGTTGATCTGTAATTCACAGGTTTTATCCTAAAAGTCATTAGACTATATAATAAAAACTGGTAGGGTATAAAAAGATGGTTTGTATATTTAAGTACATTATAATAGTAATTAGTTTCCTAGTATTTTGTAGATAACTTATGTAATTCAGACTTCTCATTATATGTGATTTGAAGTATAGGACTTCAAATCACATATTTGAAAGAAGTATAGGACTTCAAATCACATATTTGAAAGAAGTATAGGACTCAGTTGGCTTAAAAAATGTAGGAGTAGGAAGAGAATTCTTGTTGGTGAAAACGTGTAAGTATTCAGTGAACAAGTAACCAGCTTGATTGGACTTATCTTGGGTAGATAAGAGTAGAGAAATATATAGAAGTTGGATTGTGAGAGCTTTTTCACACCAGATTAAAGACATTAAAAGTACTTTAACATGGACTAAAAGTAACATTGAACCCCAGGCATTGTGGAATTTGTATTTGGTTTACCCACCCATTGGAATATAGACTCCATTTCTTTTATTCTAGATGCTGAAGATAATGGAGTGTATCTAGTGGGTGTCTGATACCTACTAGATTAGACAAGTCTAAATTAGACACTCCATACATGCCAGTTGAATTAAGGAATTAGTTCTAACTTTGACATAGTATTAATTTCTGGCCCACCATTGTCGTATTTGGATGGGGATGACAGGGGAGGACTTCAACTGAGATTTTTTTTTTTTAGAGCTGTGATTCTGTGGCCATCTTTTAGATGTGAACTGTTAGCCTTTTTTGAGCAGTGTGATGTTAAATGATGTCAGATGATTGGAAATGGTTAAATATCAGATGATTCAATGAAGCCAGATGGTTGAACTAGCCACAATGTAAAATACAAATTGGAGACAGAGAAAATGGAAATAGTGAAGCCTGTCTTAAATTGGTTAATAACCTCTAAAAAGAGGTTATTACAGTTTTGATCATCTGGACTTGGGTGATTACAACTGTTATACAAAAGAAGCAACAATTTTAAGAGGTAATAGGTCAGTAAAAATTGCATTTTGCTTGAGCATCCATCTTTGGCTGTTGGAGGGGATAGTAGGTGTATTAGTTGCAGAACTGCTTACCAGCCATTATAAACATGTATCTTTGTTTAAAAGCTCATCCTATCTAATAAAAGAGTAATATGCAAATTGGCCATACCTCTGTGACACCCACAAGCCAATTAGGGGCGAGTATGCAAATTAAACCAACCAAGATGGCTGCAGCCATGGAGCTGCAGCAAGCAGGAGGCTTGGTTTTCCCAAGCAATGGAGGAAGTCAAACTTCCCTGCCGCCCTGGCCAGCCCAGGCCTCCACTCAAGGCTACAAAGTTTCATTTATAGAAGATAAATAAATCCCAACAAAAATGGCGGCAGCCACAGAGCTGGAGAGAGCAGGAGGCTTGAGTTGCCCCCAGTGATGGAGGGAGCCAAGCTCCCACAACACTGGCCTGCCTTGGCCTCCACTATAAAATTTCAATTATAGAAGATAAATCCCAACAAAAATGGCTGCAGCCGGCCACGGAGTGAGCAGGAGGCTTGGCTCCACTCAAGGCTACAAAGTTTCAATTATAGAAGATAAATAAACCCCAGACCAGGGCCTCCGCTTGGGTCACTGGGGGGTGTGGCCGGCCTGCAAACCACCACAGGCCCCTCGCCCAGGCCGCCCCATGCCCCAAGGGAACCCCCACCCTGATCCGGGACACCCTTCAGGGCAAACCAGCCAGCCCTCACCCGTGCACCAGGCCTCTATCCTATCTAATAAAAGAGTAATATGCAGATTTGACCATCACTCCAACACACAAGATGGCTACCCCCATGTGTACACAAGATGGCCAGCAGGGGAGGGTAGTTGGGAGGGACCAGGCCTGCAAGGGAGGGCAGTTGTGGGCAATCAGGCCAGCAGGGTAGGGCAGTTGGGAGGGACCAGGCCTGCATGGGAGGGCAGTTGGGGGCAATCAAGCCTGCAGGGGAGGCAGTTAGGGGTGACCAGGCCGGCAGAGGAGGGAAGTTGGGGGCAACCAGGCCTGCAGGGGAGGGCAGTTAGGGGGCACCCAGACCTGCAGGGGAGAGCAGTTGAGGGGGACCAGGCCTGCAGGGGAGGGCAGTTAGGGGTGACCAGGCCTGCAGGGGAGGGCAGTTAGGGGCAGTCGGACTGGCAGGGGAGTGGTTAGGGGGTGATCAGGCTGGCAGGCAGAAACAGTTAGGGGCAATCAGGATGGCAAGCAGGCAAGTAGTTGGGAGCCAGCAGTCCTGGATTGTGAGAGGGATGTCCGACTGCCCGTTTAGGCCCGGTCCAGGTAGGATCAGGCCTAAACGGGCATTCAGACATCCCTTGAGGGGTCCCAGATTGGAGAGGGTACAGGCTGGGCTGAGGGACACACACCCCCATGCATGAATTTTTCGTGCACTGGATCTCTAGTAGACAATAATAGTACTTATATTATAGGAAGAAGCATCAAGAATGACTAAGTTTTCTGTCTAGAACATAGAAATAATGATGATACTATTAAAGAAATGGGGAAATCCAGAGAAAGGCATGGACTTTCTGAACAAGAAATTAGAATTTAGACATGTAAATTGTTATCTGTATGTGAATGGTATTTTTATTGTATATATTGAAAACTCTTATTTTGATATATAGAAAGGCCGGTCTTCATAGATCTACATTATAACTTTGTCCTAAAAAAGCTACTGCATTTTGGTTTTGTTTGTTGCTCAATAGAGTTTAAAAACTTACCCACATCTTTATATCTGATAAACCTATGAAGCAGGCACCTGTTTTCTAGCTCTTCCATTTTCATTAGCTAACCATAATCCTGAACAGGCTTACTTACACGCTCAAGTTAGAGATAAAGCTATATTTCTGACCAATACCTGACATTCTAGACTACCTACTTGGTAGCGATGACCTGTGTTGAGCCAGAGATCAATGATAACTACTTTGAAATAGCTTGTTATGCCCTGGCTGATGTAGTGTGGCTCAGTTGGTTGGAGCATCATCCCATACACTGAAAGGTGGGTTCAATTCCCATGCAGGGCATATACCCAGGTTGCAGTTTCGCCCAGTCAGGGTGCATATGGGAGGCAACTGACTGATGTTTCTATCTCTTCCTCCTTCTTCTCTCTGGAATCAATTAAAAAAATAAAAAAGAAGTAGTAGCTTGTTAGAATTCTTGGTCATTTCTAGCCTTTAGAGTGAAAAGTATTCCTACCAAATAGCTTCCAAGCCCTTGTCTTATGCTACTATTGTTTAGTAATTGAAGCCTTAGTACCCAGTGTCTTGATGGGGATTCAAGCTTACCAAATTACAAGTGATAGGATTTGATTCTGTTATATGTTAAAGCAATGCAACGAACAACACTTTTTCTACTATCTTTGTTAATGCCATGAACAAAACCTTTCCTTAATAACTAAAATCAAAGAAGGAGTTATTTGGGCCCATGAGTTCTTCCTGACAATGGATAAGCATATTGAGGCTTGTAATAGAAGAGAAGGGAGAAGAATAAATTCTTACTACTTCTGTGTACCAATTCAAAGCTGTTTATTTTTTAATGTACCATGAGAGAGTGGTGAGGCATTTACCTTAATATTACCACTTTTTAAATTAGGTAAACAGAGGAACTATTATCCACACTTTTCAAGTGAATTTAGGGGATATAGCTCAGTTCACAGACTTGGTTTTTGAGAGCTTGAACTGAGCAGTATTATGATCTCCTTGTCCAGTGTACTTTTGGCTACATATTCTGAGTTTACAGCTTGATCATTGAACTCAATCCCCATTTTCTTTTAAAAGCATAGTTTCAATATGATTAGGGGAAAGGGAGTACTTAGATAAATAGTTTTCTAGTGTAGGTTTTGATGTCAAGGAGGCAGAACTTATGGACATAATGGGTGGAGCTTTGAATAAGTAAAAATCCTGCTTGTCCAGGAATCTGTGGCTGTTGGAAGAGAAGCAGGAAGAATAGTAACAGAACAGTTTCCCAGCTGTGTAGAATGTAATTTTGTTTAAAGGGTCAATCTAAGATAACTAGATTGTTGGTTGAGCAGAGCAAACTCATATCTGAGAGTTGGGGAAGCATGGCTAGTGTGAAACAAGAAATTATGCTTCATCCTGACTTTGATGTCTGCCTTGCTTATGCCGTGGGCTAATTTACTCTATTAATTTACATTGTCGTTTTCCTCTGTAACAAGTCTATTTTGCTTTTCTGATGGATTTTACAAAGAAAGATTTTTGCTCAGTGTTTGTCATCGTAAATTCTCATTGCTGCTGCTGCCCTCAAAAGGATTGTGTAAATGAGGTGGGTAAGAATTTTCAATATACAGAAGATACATATGTGTGTGTATATATACATATTTGGTGGTATGTGTAGAAAGTTTCACTTAAAGTGTTGAAGTCGTTGATTTCAGAATGCTTTTTAAAATATTTAAAGTTTTATAGTTTAGAGAATTTTACACTATATTGTATGGGAAGAGGCTTTTCTCAATTCTGAATGGTGAGAAGTTTTACTTTTATGTAAAAATAGTTAAATGTTACCTAAACACATTTGAAATGTAAGCTTTTAAGAAGTAAGTGCTGACGATTTTTTAAGAACTAAAAGATTGAGCCAGAAGAATACTATATAATGACTATTTTTCCAGCAGATTAGTTGGCAAATTATAAGTATATAAAATTCAAAGAAAAACTCAGAGTCTATAAAATGCATGTACATGTCTTTGGGGTTTTGGTTATAAAAAATAAAATAACATATTTTATAATCATCTTATATCAACTCATGCAATTATTTTTGTGTACTCCGTTTAAAATTGCATAAAAGTGGCCTTTGTTTTTTGTTTTAAGAGAATACATAATCTTGTATAACCCCAAAAGTATCTTAAACATTAGATGTTCAAGAAGTAATTTTGTTTAATGTAGATAAACATAGCTACTGTCCCATATCAAAAAACATAATATGGCACTACTGCCGAGAGAGAGAGAGACCCTGTGAGTTACAAAAGTAAACAAGAATATTTCTAAAGCCAGTTGGTTGCTGGCTGAGGAAGACTGGACTAAAAGGCTATATATCTTTTAAGTATTAATTTTTCGTATGTGTAAAATATTAGCTAAACTTATCTACCTTATTATTCCATTCTGTTTTGTGTTTTTGAACTTCATTCACAACAGGTGAGCAAAATTTTGCTTTTACTGGTCAGAACAGAACTAGAATAGGATTGTGTGTGGCTAAATCAAAAAGTAAAGAAAAGATAAAAGAAAGTAAAGAGGTGGCAGGATTTTTTTTGGCTCTAAATTGACCACCCTATTGAAGTATATGAACCAAAAGGAAAAAAAGATGAAAACTTTTTTCATTAAAACATTTTCTCTTCTTTATTTTGTCCTATCTGGTGCTTAAAATCATGTTTTAGAATAATCTCAACCAACTTTTAAAAAAATTATTAAATGTATTGGGTGACACTGGTTAATAAGATCATACAGGTTTCAAGTGTAGATTTCTGTGATACATGATCTACATACTACATTTTATGCCCACTACCCAAAGTCACATCATCTTTCATCACCATATATTTGGTCCCCTTTATTCTTTACTACCCCTCAACCAACTTTTTTACATTAAAAATTATTTATTAAAATTTTTGAAAATACATTGAGTTTTCTCATCTCCTGAGAACAAGAAACCTGTGAGTATAATTTGTATATGAAAACCTGTACTTGTTTCTTTTAAGCTGCTTTCTATTTATATGTACCAGGTGACTTTTCTGTAGGCCACTTTAAGGATCATGAGGTTTCATACTAATTTTTACATTTTTGGGTCTTTTTAAATAAACAACCCCTTTAAAGTCTTGCTTCTCAAATGATTCATAATATCTCTGCTAGATATTTTTATAATCTTGACTTCTTGATGGTAGCTGACTGGTGAAATATCTTTTCATTACCTAAGTGAGTAACAGTAAGCAGCCTTAATCTTTTAATACCAGCTGCTGGACTGGTAAGGTGTGTCTCCATTTTATTGAGCTAGCTTGGCACCTGCAATACATTTTTGAAGGCAGCAGTTGAATATGTAGAGTTTTACTGCCAGAAGGCCAAACTCATTCCTCTAAATGTATATGTTTTATAGCATTGGTATGGAATTTTCCATACCTAAATCTTAGCTAGAGGTTGAAAAAGTAGCATAACCTAGTAGTTCAGGGTGTTATACAATGCACAGTTGGTTTTGCTATTGGTGACTTTATGTCTCATTTGTTCAACTATTATTTCTATTTGTAAGTAGGATTTGATTTCTTACTTGTAAAGTCATGAGTGTATATATGTTTGCATGGATAGGATTAACAAAAGGATCAAGGATTGAAAGCAGGTTCACACTGGATCTTAGTGATTATTATTCAAGAGAATTCTCTGCTTCCTTTTAACTCTAAACTTTATTATCTTTGCTAATTACCTTGAAATCCAAAGTGGCCTTAGATCAGCAAACTTAATAATTCAAAGAGCTTTGAACCTAGATATTACATTTGTTTCTAGCTGCTGTGACTATAGATAAGTGAATTGTGCAAGTATTCCCATTTGCTTGACAAGGAATCTGAAGCTCAGCTGTTTCTATTTGCCCAATTCACACTGAATTAAACTTTTCTATTAAATCCTTTTATCTTTCCAATATGCTTCAGCTAAATTGAAATGTCTTTTGATAGAATCAGTGTGTGTGTGTGTGTGGGGGTGTGTGTGTGTGTGTATGTATATATATACACGTGTGTGTGTGTGTGTGTGTGTGTGTATAATTAATATGTAGATTTTTACTGCCAGAAGGCCAAACTACATTTCCCTAAAATGTGTTTATGAAAGAATGAACATTTTCCTAATCACATTCTGTATTCTCTTTTGCTGCTTTTCTGTAGTATTTAGAATGTTTTTACATGCAAAGGCCAACTATATATGTGTCCATTTTTAACAAAGAATTGTCTTTCAGATAACTTTCTGCCAATAGTGAATGTTTTACGAACTCAACATATAGTATTTTAGATTGTGTTTCCATTATATTTATGAATAGCATTTTAAAATTTGCTTTTAGCCCAGCTGGTGTGGCTCAGTGTTGGAGCGTCAACCCAGCCGATCAATGATTCTCTCTCATCATAGATGTTTCTATCTCTCTCTCCCTCTCCCTTCCTCTTTGAAATCAATAAAAATATATTTAAATAAATGAATAAAATTTGCTTTTTTTGGTTTGCTACAGTAAACAGTTCTACATGTTTGTTGTAGAAAATTATAAACAATCATAAAACAAAATCTCTAGTATTTCTACTACCAGAGAACTTTCAGTGTGCATCATCCATTTTTTTCTTAAAATAGTTCCTATTTTTTTAAGCCTTAGTTTAAAATACCATACCACCTTGCTCAATTAAAGCAGCCTTTTGCTTCAGCAGCATTATTTTCTTATTTTTATTAGAATTCAAATACCAGTTGGGAAAACTTAATTTGCTGGATTTGAAAGTAAGCAAAATACAAACTGCTATCTTTTTAGTCATTACTCAGAAGTGAACCCTTTAAATATATTGATTCAATTTTAGGATCATCACTACTACACAGTTCCTTGCTGTGGAAGGTTAGCCATAAAGGCAGAATCCTCCAAATTAGGACTTTTGAATAATGCATTGAGTAAATATTGAGAATTATTTCACTACAACTCTAGTATTTGAAAACTTTTTTGAGCTAATTATTTGATGTAGAGTTGACCCTTGGAATAACACAGGTTTAAACTATGCAGGTCCCTTTATACATTTTTTTAAATTAATACATATAGTACTATAAATTTTGTGTTCCTTATGATTTTCTCTAGCTTACTCAATTGTAATAATACAGTATATGATATATATATCATACAAAATATGTGTTAATCAACTATGTTATTAATAAGGTCTACAGCAGGCTATTAGTTGTTAAGTTTGGGGGGTCAAAAGTTGCAAGTGATTTTCAACTGCCCAGGGGGATCAGTGCCCCAAGGGTCAACTGTATTTCATTTCAATCTATGAGAGATTACATGCATTTCTGTCATCTATCAAATTATCATTAACTTTGGTTTAATATATCTTGTCACTGAGTCTATAGATTATTAGAATTAATATATATTCTAACTTTTCTAGTTCCTCTGCCCTATTTTCCTGTGTTTTGTGTATTTAGATGCCACTTAGATTGTGTATCAGTGTGGTTAATAAGATGAGTTGGAAATAGTGAGATAGCTCTGTCCACATCACCCCTGGGGGTATTTTGGTATTCTTGTATCTTTCAACACATTGCTGAAATTTTTATTTGCAAAGGATTTACACATCATGAAGATTCTAAAATATCACTGTGATGCTATTTAGTATTATATGTAATAGTTGCATTGAGTGTTCTTCTGAAATTAATTAGACAGTTTGTCTTTCATATGGGTCTAATGTATCACTTTTCATTTTATGTTTCATATGTATAAGACAGTTTGCTCTTCAGTTCTCATGCCAAACCAGTCCAAATCCTTAACTCCTTCTATACTTGGTGAGTTTGTTAAAGAGTACTATAATCATAGAATACCTGCCAAACCTAGCATGTGAATTCATGCCCAAACATGAGTTCACTGTCCAAAACAGTTAATTGCTGTGTTGATTAATGTGTTAGGTAACAAGGTTGAACAAAAGACATCCTAACCAATTAGAATATTTGGCCTTCTTTTTAGCCAGTAACTTCTTTTACTTAAAACACAGCAGAAAATGTTGACAACATTCTAAAATATTCGCTAACCACATATAGAAGCCATGGAAGTAAGTGACCCAGTGACCCTTACTCTCTGTTTCTTTCTTTTGTCTTGTGGGAGTTAAATTGTCACTACTCAACTCAGCCTGCATGAAGCAGCTCCTTCAGACAAATCAGGGGGGGGGGGGTAGCCAGGTTTATAAGAAGGCAATCTAATGGAACCTTAAAAGTCGATTGAAAGTCAATGTTCAAACGCTCTACTTTTATTAATATGTTCTTGTCACTGTTTTTGTGGGTTTCAGGGGGTGAAACCAGCCAGTTTTGACAAAGTAGCAATTCCTGAAGTGAAGGAAATTATTGAAGGATGCATTCGGCAAAACAAAGATGAAAGGTAAGTTGCCTCTTGACCTGTTGCTTGAACAAAAACCTAAAATGTAACATGCTGTGAATATAACACTCAATCTAAGGTGTATTTTACTTGTGATTAGTTTTTCAATTAATGTCATAATATCTTTAAAAGTAGAGTTTTGTCCATTGAAGTGTTCAAATTTGATATACTGAAATGTTGTAAAACTGGAGTTTAAGTAAACCAGAATTACCTGAAACATCAACATTTAATGATAACTTTGTATAGCATCAGCATGATGTATAAAACTCAGTAGGGTTCAGTCCTGGTCAGTGTGCTCAGTGGTTAGAGAGTCAGCCCATGCACAGTGTTGTGGGTTGATTCCCCCGTCAAGGGCATGTACCTGGAATGCAGGTTTCATCAGGTGTGTGCAGAAAAGGCAATCAATCGACGTGTCTCTCTCACTTAAATGTTTCTCTCTCCTCCTCCCTTCCTCCCTCTCTTCCACTGTCTCTAAAAATCAATTGAAAAAATATCCTCACATGAGGATTAACAATAAAACAGAAAACTCAGTAGGGTTCCATCTCTAATGCAGCAGATCCATTCCTTCATTTTTTATTCATTGAATTATAAAAGGTAAAATAAAATCTTGGTTCTTTAAAATCAACTCAACTATACAGGTCTTGATTTGCTTTTATTATGCCAGAATTGAAGAAGAGCAAAACATCAAAATTCCTTTGAGTAAAAAGAGACAACTTCCCCCAAAGCTTAGGATGAGAGCTGGCTTAGTCATTTGTACTAACAGAGGAATTTTCTCAGAGGAGTGGCAAGTATCTGATCTGCCACATAGCTGATTCATCACCCTTTAGGCATGGCAAAGGTCCAATGTCTGTTTTTGAAAAATAATCCACTTTGAATGTCCCCCCTTACCCTCTTAAAAAAAAAAAAAAAAAAAAAAAGATCAGCCTGTACAAATATAAATTGTAAGTTGAGCATAGTCTACCTCCAGAAGAATGTGAACAATCAGGTATATCAACCAAATTAAAGAATTCCATATCTTCCCTTCTCCAGTCTCATGCTCTTTTCATAACTTCATTATTTGGAAGAGGTTAACATCATGATCTTTAAGGCTTTTTAGTAGAAATTTAATTGGGTTTCTATTTTTATATGCACTGATTGGAGAGTCCTTAATCTCTTTACGGACTTTTTTTTTTCCACTATAAACAAAGGAATATTTGTTTCCCAGTCTTCAAACATATTACTCTGTTTCTTTTCTGGATGGACCAGTTCACTAGATTACTGGTATTTTGAGACCATTTATCTAAAGAAGATTGTTCCACAATCAGACTTCTGCTTGCCTAGTACCCAAATTGTTGAACAGGAATTGAGAGAATTTTGGGGGATAGATGAACTTGCTATAATAGAAGGTACTGAACTTGAAATCAAAAGACTTATTTTCGAGTTTTAATTCCACCATTTACTACTTTTATTATAACTATGAGCAGGATTTCCAGCCTCTCTGAAATTCCATATCCTAATTAGGATATCTTATTGAATGTTGGTCAAGGATTAGATGAAATCCTACATATGAGGATTTTTTTTTTTTTTTTTGGTAACTGTAAGTGCTATATAAACAATTATATGGTATTTTGAAGCTATGATATTCTTTGTATTACTTGGTATTGTTAATACACTATTAATTTAAATTAGATCATTATATTAAAAGGATAACACTTTCCATT
The DNA here is from genome assembly GCA_026230045.1 of Corynorhinus townsendii. NCBI lineage: Eukaryota > Metazoa > Chordata > Mammalia > Chiroptera > Vespertilionidae > Corynorhinus > Corynorhinus townsendii. The sequence goes on along the minus strand of JAPDVU010000003.1, from coordinate 125,560,874 downwards.
TTTATTCATAAATGATATTGTTATATATGACATTGTTATGATGTTCTGTAATGAGAGTAAAACTCTATAATCACTATTCAAATGGAGCAATGTAAAAATGAGTTATGAAATGTCCCTTGTTTTTTGTCAATCCTTTTTCATTAATCCAAACATAACTATCAATAATTAGCCACACTTGAAAATTATCTTTTAAATCTAATGGCATTTTATGTGTGTGTTTTTTCCCTTCTCTCTTTGGAAGATATTCTATCAAAGACCTTTTGAACCATGCCTTCTTCCAGGAGGAAACAGGGGTACGGGTAGAATTAGCAGAAGAAGATGATGGAGAAAAAATAGCCATTAAGTTATGGCTACGTATTGAAGATATTAAGAAATTAAAGGGAAAATACAAAGACAATGAAGCTATTGAGTTTTCCTTTGATTTGGACAGAGATGTGCCAGAAGATGTTGCTCAAGAAATGGTAAATTATCACTAAACAGCCATTTAAAAATTGATGCAGATTTATGTATATTGATATTATTGAGCAAAAAAGCAGTTTATGAAGCAGTGTATATGGCATATCCCATTGATATAAAATTGTGTTGATTAAATGGCCCCCAAATTATTTTTGAGGAAAAGATATATAGACTTAGATAGGTATAGATGGATGGATCTAATAGAATAGAATATGAATATGGAAATAAAGAAACTAGAATACATTCTGAAGTAATTTTGAGAGTTTAATGTTGAATCACTTCTAGTTTGTATTAAGCATATTTAGTGAGAATGAGAAGTTATGCCTTCTAAATATTGATACATTTGCCTTTGACCAGTCATCTGTATAAACCCTATAAATAGATCATAAATTGTTTTTACTTTTAAGGGAGTTTTCAAGATAAATTATTTAGATAGCCTTTGGTGAATTATTTTTTGAAGTATTGTAAAAAATCACTTCAAAAAGGAAACACTTCACCAATTTTAGGCTTGCCATAAGGCCTAAAAATAGTAATTTACTATGTAAAGGTACTTATAGAATTTATAAGAACCATTTAATAATAGTTACCTAAGTATGAAAGAGATACTTATTTTTGTGAATTTTTTCAGACTGTTTGAGGTTTGTTGTTTTTTTAACCTTTACATATTTACCACGGTTGTTTTATCTGGTTAAGTGGTTGCCTAGTGAAAGGAAGTACAAGCAACACAGGCTACTAATAATGGTATGTGTGAGTGGGAAATAGAGTGAATAGAATCTAATGGGACTTAATTTCATTTAAAAACTTTGGATTTAGGTTTCTCGTTGTTTTGTTGTTGTAAGAAGTGAAAGTATATTCACCTCTCGAGTTTCTACAAAGATCTTGGCACCCACCCCATAAGTATCTACAAAAATGGTGGGAAAATGCATAATGTTAGACCAGTAATTTCACAGTTTGGTTAAGATCAAGTCTTAGAGAGCCCTTTCTTCTCCTTCTTTACTTTTCTCCTAAAAGGGCCTTTTTTGTTTTATATTTGGTTTATTTACTTTTGATAACCTACTGCTTCCTAATGCACATTTTTATCCTATAGGTAGAGTCTGGGTATGTCTGTGAAGGTGATCACAAGACCATGGCGAAGGCCATCAAAGATAGAGTGTCATTAATTAAGAGAAAACGGGAGCAACGGCAGTTGGTGCGAGAGGAGCAAGAAAAAAGAAAACAGGAAGAGAGCAGTTTCAAACAGCAAGTAGAACAACAATCAAGTACTTCCCAGACAGGAATCAAGCAGCTCCCCTCTGCTAGCACTGGCATACCTACTGCCTCTACCACTTCAGCTTCAGTTTCTACACAAGTGGAACCTGAAGAACCTGAGGCAGACCAACATCAACAACTACAGTACCAACAACCTAGTATATCTGTGTTATGTAAGTATTTTGGGAAGTGGGCAAGTATGCTAAGGATACGCCTAATTGACTTTAATAGAGGCCTAAATTATTTTGTTTTACTGTAATGGGGGAACTATCTTTTCTGATTCTAGATTTATATTGAGGTCCTGTTACTTCCTGTGGATGCAGAGTTGTATTGTCCATCTCTAAGAATGCTTTAATAGCCACTCCATACTTGTTAGGGCCCATATTTGGGTAATACCATTTCCTCTGCCTCTCCCCTCTGGCCTCTGTGGGTTTTTTTGTTTGTTTGTTTAAATTCTTTATTGCTTAAAATAGTACATATGTCTCCTTTTCCCCCTATTGATCTCTCCCCAGCTGCTCCCACACCCCAGCACATGACCTCACCCCCTACTCTCTGTGTCCATTGGTTATATTTATATGCATGCAAGTCCTTTGGTTGATCTGTTACCCCCTCCCCTCCTCTGCCTTCCCTCTGAGATTGGATGGTCTGTTTGATGATTCTATGCCTCTGGGTCTATTTTGGTTCATCAGTTTATATTGTTCATTATATTCCACATGAGTAAGATCATGTGATATTTATCTTTCTTCAATTGGCTTATTTCACTTATCATAATGCTCTCCAGGTCCATGACTTTTTATCTTCTTATTAATGATGTTGCACTGGCCTCTTGGTTTTGAATTATGAATGTAACATAGAATAAGTTTGAAATGGTTGCTATCTACCTTTTTCTATTCTTATGTTCATGATTAATAGAAAAGAAGGATGGGGCAGTGAGGAAATGTGAAAAGGATATAAGATGATTTTACAGGTTCCTTCGTCTTGGAAATTCCAATTTATAGATTTCTGCTTTCACAATTTCTTAAAATGAAATCCTATATAATAAAAGGCTAATACTCAAATGGACCAAACGGCGGAACAACCGGTTGCTATGATGTGCACTGACCACCAGGGGGCAGATGCTTAATGCAGGAGCTGCCCCCTGGTGGTCAGCGAGCTCCCACAGAGCCTCTCCCACCTCTGCGGCAGTGCTAAGGATGTCCGACTGCTGGTTTAGGCCCCCTCCAGTTAGCAGGCCTAAGCCATCAGTCAGATATCCCCCAAGGGCTCCCAGATTGCCAGAGGGTGCAGGCTGGACTGAGGGACACACACACACACACACACACACACACACACACACACACACACACACACAAGTGCACAAATTTCATGCATCGGGCCTCTAGTGTAATTAATAATGAAAAATGAACAAGTTTATGTTAGCTACTCATAATTTAAGAGCTATACATTAAACACATTAATCTGGTTTAGCTCTTAACAAAGCTGAATAATGTATAAATTGGAAACTAATGAGTTTGCTATAAGTTAATAGAATTACCTGCTTAATACTAAGAACCCACTGATCTCCAAATTCAGGACTTTGAAAGCTATATCAAACTTAAGGCTAACAACATTCCATTTAATTCCTTTATTTGTAAGATAAGAGTCTGGGATAGCTAGGGATTTTTTTAAAGACATTAAAACTTTTTTTTATATGGATCTCTCATTTAAACATAGAAATATACTTAGTAAATTAACTAGTATTCATTATTTATTTAGTTCAGGTCTGTGCAAAGAAAAAAACTATTTGATCCTAAAGTTAACCTCTATTTTATGATTTGTCTCTCTCTGTTTTTCTCCTTCAGCTGATGGGACTGTTGACAGTGGTCAGGGATCTTCTGTCTTCACAGAATCTCGAGTGAGCAGCCAACAGACAGTTTCATATGGTTCCCAACATGAGCAGGCACATTCTACTGGCACAGTCCCAGGGCACACAGCTTCTGTTGTCCAAGCACAATCTCAGCCCCATGGGGTATATCCACCCTCAAGTATGGTAAGTAACAGCATAAGAGAGTGTAAACCTGTAATGAGAGCCAACAGATAATGTGTTAAATTTAAATTATTTCTTATATCCAAGTAATAGCATGAGTCTGAAGTAGAAAATATAAATGGTGTATTTCTGAAAGAAATAGATTTATTATTGAGTGTATTAAGAGTAGTTCAGGCAGGGCAGGGAATACACACATACACATATAGAAAGTTCAGCTGTGTACAAGATTTAGGCTGTTCTGCCTTTGATTAAAGATAATGAATGATAATGTTCTCTTTAGCACTTTAGAGTTGAAACTGTTCAGAGCAGCATAAGTTGGATATACAAATGTTTGGGGGTTTGGGGTGAGGAGGATTTTTCAAAAGCTTATTAAAAGAATTACTATGTATTTTCTGTAAGAATTTTTATTGTATAAAACACAGGTAAGACCTTCAGACCATTATAGAATGCTGCATGTGAGTACTCTAGAGTGAAAGAATCCTTTATTTGTATGACCATTTAATTTAGCGCTTGTGTTTAATCATTAGTTGCTATGTATGTTCCTCCTTAAGTCTGTGTTGGACACAAGTTTCTTCCTTATTATATGTTCATGTGCTGTTTCCCTTTATTTGGTATCTGTTTCTTACTGATTTATTTTTAGAATCAACTTATGGAGATTATTTCCTAAAATGTTTTATACATTTATATATACATACATACACAGACACATATATACACATTATTACCCCATGTTTTACATTAGCACTTTTGCTTCTCATAATATTAAAGTAGACCATCAGATAATATCCCATTTCTTTTGATTATCTTCTGTGAAGTCTTAAGAGGTAAATAAAATATACCATCTGGCTCAGGAAGGAATTGGAGAATAACTGGTCATTATATAACACTTGTTTAGTGAAATCTTTAGACAGGTTGATTTTCCCTTTCTCAGAAAGCTTTTAATCTGAATTTTGTGGAACTCCTGCTCTTCAATAAATGGAAATCTTTCTCTGTTAAGAAAATACTTCTGCTTGCTCTTGTCTTTTATCCTACAGCTTGGGATAAAAGGTGTTTATACTTCAGAGTCCATTTATCAGTCCTACAGTGGCTACGTCTCAAGATGAATGGCCACAGTAACACAAAGAAAACTACTAATGTACTAATGTTTTAACAATCTACTTTTCTGACCTTTAAGATAATTAGGTAGCTTAGAAAAACTTTATAAAGAGTGTATAGATGTATTTCTGTGATCTGGCAAATATTATTTGTCAGAATTTCTTGTCAGTTTCTACTCTTGTTATAATTGACTTTTTTCTGGATCATCACACTAGACTTTTTTGAAAACTGTTTCTAATTTTTCGGCTTCATTCGTTCATTACAGGGTTGTGGACATTGGGTCCCTTCTTTAGAAAAGGAAATAGAGTGATCATTTATGAAGATTTTAACTATTTGAGCCACAAACATAGTTATATTTATTGATGTGCTGAAAGCAGGCTGCTAATAAGATTCTTGCCTTTTAATGACAATATTCTGTGGAAGTATCATGAAGTTATTAAATATTGAGAACTTAATAAATTTTTATAATTTTGTTCTTATTCAAGAAAGATTTTATTGTAACTTATAATAATATATCAATTATATGTAGAAGTTAGAAATTAGAATAAAAGAGAAACAAGGGTGGAGAAAAATAGAGCCAGAAATGAAATACGTAATCATACAGTAGTACTTACATACTTGCTGCTGGCAGGCCATAAATTTGGCTCATAGCATTCTATGCAGCCAATTTTAGGAGAAAAAATGTAATTAGTTGCAGTTTACAATATCCAAAAGGAAATAAAAATCTTGCTCAGGACAATCTTACAGTATTAGATGTACTGTTTTGTAGCTGTATTATAACCTTTGTGTTAAGGTGCCTTAAATTTTATAAACCTAAGTTGAATCTCTGATGTACCTGAAAAATTTTTTAAAGTTAATTTTTAAAGATTCACATTTAAGATATTTTCCATTGACTAATATAAATACACAATATTTCCTGTATCTACTGTGAATTACTACTAGAATTAATACTAGAAAGATAAATGCTTTTCCTAGTAGAAAATGACTTTTTAAATTGCCTTTACAGATAAAGATAGGCAAGCGAAATAAATAAAATACTGTGAGCCAATAACTTTTTTAATCTGATGCCTACTCAAGTAGAATTGAGAAACCTTTTCTGAGGCTCCGGAGCTCCTGCAAAGTAATCCAGACTTAAAATCTTCTATATCTTGTAATGTGCGTTCAACTAATAGAATTCATTCTTGTTTAATCTTTAGAAGTTTGCAGAAACTACAAGCCAATATTCATTGTTTACCCTGTGTGTTCTGCTACCTCAGTCACTCATTCTTATTCATACAATCATAGTAATTCATGTTATTTTAGAATACTTAGGAAGATAAGTGATCATTATCATGGTTGTTCATTAAAAAAACCTGTACTTGACCAACAGCGCAGAGAGAATAAATATGATCAGCCAGGTGTGCTTTCTGGAATTATATCTCTCCAAAAAAATTGGCTTTGTGGAATTGGGGGGAAAGAATGTTTCTGTATGTCAGCTTTGCCCTGTTATCATTGTACATTTGGTTATTTTGTTTTCAAAATACTGTGTTTTTCATGTGTGTGTTTGTTTTCTGTTTAGCCTCGTCGTGGCCGTAGCATGTCGGTTTGTGTTCCCCATCTTTCTGCTGTTCCCTCTCTGTCCCGCATCTCTCCCAGTGCTCCTTCCACCCCACCACCAGTGCAGTCTGCACCTCTTTCTCCTTCCCTCCTTCGGACTGCCCCTGAGGAAACTTTTGCCGAAAAGCTTTGTAAAGCATTGGAGAGTGTCCTGCCTATGCACTCTGCCTCTCAGCGCAAGCACCGACGCTCCAGCCTGCCTTCCCTCTTTGTCAGTACTGTATGTAACCATAAACTTCCTGACAAATGAAAATTTATTACCAATGAATACATCCAGGCATCAAGAATTTTCATAAAAATTAAAGAACAGGACTGAACTTAGTATTACGTTATGCTTTAGGATACCAGTTCTTCTGTAGAAATATTTTTTGTTATAAGGTTTTATGGGGGAAAAATGCAAGGAGGTAATGAGAGAGAATGCTTTTAACATCCTTGACACATATCAGTGTGTGCACAATAAAATTTAGCTTTGTAAAAATTTTCTCCTATCCCCCACTGACCTATACAAATCCTTGCATTTTCATGTCCTAGTAAAGAGTATGTGTATTTTAAACTCATTGTTGGCTTAATCAAAGGCAAATTTTCTCTTTACCAAACAATACCCAAACATGTTTTCTCCTCACTTTATTCTAAAGAGTTGCTAATGAAACTGGATGAATCTATTTTTTTCCCCATAGTCAATGAATAATAACTGAAGAAAGTTTATTTTAATTTCTTAGCTGTTTGAAACGATGTGTCAGCAAACAAAAAGGACACGTAATGTTCCCTCATGAAAGTTTTTTTCTTAGATTGATTAAGGTGGAATCTTGACTCTAATGAATACATTAGTCACATATATAGTACCTATGATTTTCTTTGGCCTATCCATGTCTATAAAAGATCTGTCTTTTAAAGTTTTAAACACTGTGGGACCTTGCTGTTGCTTTTCCAGATAGAGAATATAGTTAACATTCTGATCTAGCAATGCCCAAATCTTCAGATTCTTACCTATAAGAGTGATACAGCTTTTGAATACTAATAGAAACCCTCTTAGATGTTGTGAAGAAATAACGAAGAGCTACTTTGCTAACTTGATAGGGGTCTTCCCTATTGAAAAAAATGAAACAGTTCTTATAAAAAATGAGCCTATGAAAGTGAATTATTACAGTGTGCACTGTTTGCACCTTGGCAAGGGCAAGGTAGGATTCTAAAGTTAGAGTTTTAAATCCAGAACTGCTTCTTTGACCCCAAAAAGTACTGTTGTATCAAGTCAGCTGTTATTTATATTCCCTACTGATTTGAACACCAAATTATTCAACCCTTAACTAGAACCAGAAAAATGGACATTTAGTAATTTGGCATCTGTCACATATTTTATGTAGTAAAATTAACTGTGTCTGGTTTGGAATAGACCAGAAAAAAGACATTACTGTCACTAGTCAAGTTGTATATTTTTTACTATCCACCAAAAATCTCTTCTGATTTCTACTTAGAAGATATACAATTACTTGATAAGAAAATAATACTGAAGCCTCTAACAGGAGAGGATAATAAAAATATAGAATATAGGTAGACTTTGTACAGTAGCTTAAATTAAAATGCATTCCTTATATTATAAAAATGGTTGGGTTTATTGCTTTCCCTTAACTCTTTCTCTACTGATGTAATTTATATTAAGTATTAAGAGTAAGCATGTTAATTGTAGGTAAAGGTAAAATAATCACTTAGAAAGTTAAATTCTTTTGAGAAAGGAAAGTTGAGAAAGGAAATTTGTGGAAAAGCAGCTTTTATCTGAGGCAAAGAATCCTACAAAATAATTACATGGACCCTGGATGTATTTAATGGATTTTCACTATGCACATAATTTCTACAAGTATTGTTATTTCTTTATTAATTAAAAATTTGGTGTAACCATTTCATAGGGTTACACAGAGCTATCCAGTTGTGCATGTCAAATGTAATTTCACATATGAATGTATGAATTACTTGTCTTATTCATGTTGATACAGCCTCAGTCCATGGTGCATCCGTGTGGGGGGACCCCAACATACCCAGAATCACAGATATTTTTCCCAACTATTCATGAACGTCCAGTTTCTTTTTCACCACCTCCCACCTGTCCACCGAAGGTGGCCATTTCCCAGCGGCGTAAGAGCACCTCCTTCCTGGAAGCCCAAACTCACCACTTCCAACCCCTGCTGAGGACTGTTGGTCAAAATCTTCTTCCACCTGGTGGCAGCCCAGCTAACTGGACACCAGAGGCTGTAGTTATGCTGGGTACTACAGCCAGTAGAATAACTGGAGAGCCATGTGAAATACCGGTCAATCCTTTGTTTGAACCACCTCAAGTTTACAGTGACTGTAGACCTGGACTAGTACTTTCAGAAGAAGCTCACTGTTTTGTTCCTCAGGAAGCATTGTTTCTAGCTGGGGTACAGTACCAGGCCCAGGTGGCAGAACAGTATGAGGGTATTCCATACAACTCACCAGTACTGTCAAGTCCTATGAAACAGATACCTGAACAGAAGCCAGTACAAGGGGGCCCTACCTCAAGTTCTGTCTTTGAATTTCCATCTGGACAGGCTTTCTTGGTAGGACACCTTCAGAATTTAAGATTAGATTCTGGACTGAGTCCAGGATCTCCCCTCTCTAGTATTTCTGCACCTATCAGTACAGATGCTACACGTTTGAAATTTCACCCTGTCTTTGTTCCTCATTCTGCGCCTGCTGTGTTAACTCATAACAATGAGAGCAGAAGCAATTGTGTATTTGAATTTCATGTTCACATTCCAAGCTCCTCTTCAGGAGAAGGAGGGGGAGTTTTACCTCAGCGTGCTTACCAAAATCGACAGGTTGCAATGGACTTGAATCAGGAAGAATCACCTCCTCAATCAGTTGGATTGCATGGCCGCCTGCAGCCTGTGACTGAAGAACAGCATAATTATGCCCCAGAATTGACCGTTTCTGTGATAGAGCCTATCGGACAGAACTGGCCAATAGGAAGCCCAGAATATTCCAGTGATTCCTCACAAATTACTTCTTCAGACCCCAGTGATTTTCAATCACCTCCCCCTACAGGGGGAACAGCTGCACCTTTTGGCTCTGACGTCTCACTACCCTTTATCCGTCTGCCTCAGACAGTGTTACAAGAATCCCCACTTTTCTTCTGTTTCCCCCAAGGAACCACATCTCAGCAGGTTTTATCTGCCTCATATTCTTCAGGAGGATCTGCACTCCATTCACAGGTTATAGGAAAACTTCCACTATTTTAAACTACCCTACTACGCATCATTACATTTAAATTTTCTATCCCTCCTTTTCATTTATGAGGAATATTATTTAATTTAATTATTATTGAATTTCTTCATTTGGGGTATTATAAACTATTTGTATTTAAGACCAAAATAGGAGAGAGGAGCTGCCTAATTTACTTATAATATATGCAAACCCTTAGAAAAAACATAAAAACTAGAATTTTAGTTGGTTATCAAAATCAATTACTTCTATCCATAGATAACATATTTAAAACTAGTAGTAAAAAAAGTAGATGTCTATATTGTGATGTTGACTCAACATTAATTATTTATAAATACTAATGTGAAGTATTTGTTTCTCCCTATAAATAAGCATAGCTAGTTTTAAAAAAAATCTTTTTTTACGTAGAATTAACAATACACAGAATATTCATTAGTGTGGAAGGATTTTAAAAGACAGGAAATGTCTTAAGAGTTTGTTTTAACAAAACGAAGATGCCTTTTTAAAAAGGCATCAATCAAACAAGTCACTGTCTATGTCCAAATAAAATGTTAATCCATAAAGTTAACTAATTCTAATTTGTAGCAACTAAGTTAGAATCTAGTATGGGTGGTGGGGTTTTTTTAAATTTGTTTTAAGAACTTGTGATATATGTTGCAAGCTAAGGAACATTACATATCTCAGGCCTTGGTGTTTTCATCAACAAATATAAATTTTGTTACAAGTCTTATTAAGATCTATGTAGGAGATTATGCAATTATATATTTAAGACATAGTTTGGATCTTTTAAATATTTCACTCTTTTATAAAAAACTGTATGTTCTCCTTTGTACTTTCTTCCTATGTGGGCATAAACAACCCTGAAAGTGTACCTAAAGTATCACTTACTTAGAATAGTACCAAGAATCAAAAAGATCCAAAAACTTGAAAGTTATACTGCATGGGTATGCAGTAGACTTATAACATTACACTAATTAGTTGTCAGTCTGTACTATAAATCTTAATGCACTGCCAGCCATTCTTCTTTAAACTTTCCAAAATAAAATGTCAAATACCAAGTAGTTAATTTACAGACATATTGCAGAAACAATGAATGTATATAGTGGTTAAGATGTAGTGACATGTTATATCCAAGGAACCTTCAAAGAAACCTCTTGTAAAGCCCCACATTCTGTTATTTTAACTTAGACTTTTGTAGGTCAGGTCTTCTCAAATTCAACACTATTGATGTTTTACTTTGGATAATTGTTTGTTTGGGGTAGCTGTTCTGCATAATGTAGGATGTTTAACAGCAACCTTGGCCTCTTCCCAGTAGATGCCAGTAGCATCAACCAAAAATGTCTCCAGATACTGCCAAATGTCCCCTGAGGTGAGGGCAAAATTGCCCCTGCTTCAGAAATAATACTGTAAGCAATTTATGATAACATATTTTTTTTTACATTTTTTATAAAAGTCACCATGACACTACAAGAAATAGCAAAAGGAACCAAATTAGCATTATTAAATATTCTTTTTTCTTTCATTGTTCACTTGTAGAGGGGTATTTTTTTACATTAATATTCTTATTACTTTTTTCCTGATTGTGATTAACAATTGTATTAGGAACCTTACATTTTTTAGCTAAAATTATAGCCTGAGCAGAAGTGGTTAGGTTTTAACTATCAGTGGTTTTTGCATAGGATCAGAGTATGGTCTTCTCTTAACCTTTTCTTACAAAATATTCCCCAACAGTCTCTTCCATATATACTTTATCAAGCTAATGTTTCATCTTACTGAAGCAAACTCTCAGGAGCTTAACATTTATTGCCAAAGCCTAACTTCTCTGTACATTTACTTCAGGGATATTTCTAATTTATTGTATTTACTTTTTGTTCTCTAGGCACAGGGGCAGAGCCAGGGTCAGCCATCCTCAAGTATTGTAACAGGGGTTTCATCTTCCCAACCCATACAACATTCTCAGCAGGTGAGAAAAATTCATTGCTACATTTAATGAACTAGCAGTAGCCAATACACTGTTTTACATCTTCCTTGAATTAAATTTCTGATGTAAATAGCCTACTAAGTTTTTGAAAGGAAAATCAAGAGGCATAACATCTCGTATTCAATAACATTTTAGAAAATCCCCTTTATTTAATATATTTTTGAGCAATCTACTAGATTAAAAGAATCATTGCTGCTGGTCAGATTTATCTGCCTTCTTAAACAGATAATTCAATACATATTTTAATAATATAAAGAATATCAATTTTATTTCTTCTTATATATATGACTTGTTCTTTTGTGAGCATCATCACTAGTGATATTTGTAATAATTATTTGCATGGAATAATGCTTTTTGGAACAATTGAATATTTATTAACTGTTTCAAATAAAATTTATAGTTACTATATGGTACATAGTTGCTGACAAAGTGTGTTTTTGAACAACCAAATTGTAAGTTGGCTTCTGTTCCTATTGATTTTTTTTTTTTAATTAAATAAAGCTTTCTTGTTCAGATTATTACAATTGTTCCTCCTTTTTCCCCCATAGCTCCGCTCCATCCGGTTCCCACCCCACCCTCTGCCCTTACCCTCCCACCCACTGTCCTCATCCATAGGTGTATGATTTTTGTCCTCTCTCTTCCCGCAGCCCCCACACCCCTTTCCCCTGAGAATTGTCAGTCCACTCCCTTTCTATGCCCCTGATTCTATTATATTCACCAGTTTATTCTGTTCATCAGATTTTTTACTCACTTGATTTTTAGATTCACTTGTTGATAGATATGTATTTGTTGTTCATAATTTTTATCTTTACCTTTTTCTTTTTCTTCCTCTTCTTAAAGAATACCTTTCAGCATTTCACATAATACTGGCTTGGTGGTGATGAACTCCTTTAGCTTTTTCTTATCTGTGAAGCTCTTTATCTGACCTTCCATTCTGAATGATAGCTTTGCTGGGTAAAGTAATCTTGGTTGTAGGTTCTTGCTGTTCATCACTTTGAATATTTCTTGCCACTCCTGTCTGGCCTGCATAGTTTCTGTTGAGAAATCAGCTGACAGTCGTGTGGGTGCTCCCTTGTAGGTAACTAACTGTTTTTCTCTTGCTGCTTTTAATATTCTCTCTTTGTCTTTTGCCCTTGGCATTTTAATTATGATGTGTCTTGGTGTGGTCCTCTTTGGATTCCTTTTATTTGGGGTTCTGTGTGCTTCCTGGACTTGTAAGTCTATTTCTTTCATCTGGGGCAGGGGGTGGGGGGGCCGCGCGGGCGTTTCGATCATTATTTCTTCAAATAGGTTTTCAGTATTTTGCTCACTCTCTTCTTCTGGCACCCCCATAATTCGGATGCTGGAATGCTTGAAATTGTCCCAGAGGCTTCTTACACTATCTTCATATTTTTGGATTCTTTTTTCTTTTTGCTTTTCCGGTATGTTGTTTTTTGCTTCTTTGTGTTTCAACTCTTTGACCTGATTCTTGCGATCCTCTATTCTGCTATTAGATCTCTGTATAATATTTTTTATTTCAGTCAGTGTATGGTTAATTTCTATTTGTCCCTTTTTCATATCCTTGAGGGTCTCGCTAAATTTATTAGCCTTTTCTAGAAAATTCTTGGAAAACCTTGTCACTGTGGTTTTGAACTCTATATCCAGTCGTTTGCTTTCCTCCATTTCTTTCATTTGTGATCTGTTTCTTTGTCTCTGCATTTTGGCTGCTTCCCTGAGTTTGATAGAGTGGCTTTGTGTGGTAGTTGTCCTATATGGCCCAGTGGCTCAACCTCCCCAGTTACCTGAGGTGGACACTCTTGGTGCACCCCTTTGTGAGCTGTGTGCACAGTCTTGTTGTAGTTAAGCCTTGATTATTGTTGGTATCACTGGGAGGAATTGACCTCCAGGCCAATTGGCTGTGAGGATCAGCTGTGTCTACGCTGGGAGAACTTCTGTGCTGGAGACACCCTTATGAGACAAGACTTGCAATAGCCTCTATGCTCAGCTTGGATGGGGCGGAGTCTCAGGGCGGAGCAGACAGCATTGGTTTCCCATTAGCCCTTCCCTAATAGGCCCCTGTGTCTCAGTGTCCCATGGTAATCGCTGTAAGCACCTCTGAGAGAAAGCTGTCCTCGAGTTCTGCCCGCTGCCAGACAGTCCAGTTTCTCCCCAAATGAGTCTGGGTCCCCAGAGTCTCGCCCAAAACTGGAGTTCAGTGCAATTGGGAGTTTTTGTCTCCCTCCTGCTTGAGAAAGCCAGCCGAGTACTCAGTTGCCAGTCCTCTCCGTGCACGCATCTCGGTACCTCTGCTTCCTGCAGCCCTTCTGAGTCTCAGTGTGCTTTTCTCTTTCCTTCTAGTTGTAGAATTTCCACTCAGCCAGCCTTCCTGTGGTTCTGGATGATTTCCGTTTTGTCTTTTTTTTTGTTTGTTTGTTTTTTGTTTTAAGTATTACAAATAGTAGTACATATGTCTCCTTTTTTTCCCCCCCATTGACCTCCCCCGATCTCCCATACCCCCCAGTACATGCCTTCACCTGCCCGCCCTCCCCCGCCCCAGTGTCTTGTATCCATTGGTTATGCTTATATGCATGTGTACAAGTCCTTCAGTTGGTCTCTTACAGCCCCCCTCGCCCAACCTCCCCTGTCTTCCTGATGTAGTTTGACAGTCTGTTCAATGCTTCTTTGCCTCTGTATCTTTTTCCCACCATTTCTTTCCTTTAAAAAGTTTTGCCTTTGCAGACTAGAAATAAACATATAATAACAAAACAAAACAAAAAAAGTTTGAGTCCCAATTTCAGTGTCCAACAGTTCTGAGTCCCTGTTTCAATGTCTAACAGTTCCTTATGTGTGCATGTCAGCAATGATATCTGGCTGGTGGGCACATGGTGGCAATGCAGGTCCGACCCTCTCTGGTTTGGTCCTAGGCAACCTGCAGCGGTGCAAGCTGCTGACTGCTCGCTTGGCAAGGCGTTGTCAGCGTCTTCCATCTCTGGACTGTTTTTCCTCTTGTCTTCGTGGTTGGAGCAGACCTGTCAATTCCCCTCTGTTGCAGGAATTCACATGGTCTTGGAGTTGTTTTCTGAAAATATACAAACATATTCTCAACCACAAGTTAATAAAGGAATCTTTTCTATATAATTGATTTGGGATCCTTTTTATTTTTGCCCAAACTATTTTCCTTTGTCTTATTTAGACACCATGTATGTTTTTCATGGCCGTCTTGCTGTTAGCATTACAAATGAAAATTAATATTTATTGATTTTTTTTTTTTTTTTTACAGAGAGGAAGGGAGAGGGATACAGAGTTAGAAACATCGATGAGAGAGAAACATCGATCAGCTGCCTCCTGCACACTCCCTACTGGGGATGTGCCCGCAACCAAAGTACATGCCCTTGACTGGAATCGAACCTGGGACCCTTAAGTCCGTAGGCTGACACTCTATCCACTGAGCCAAACCAGTCAGGGCCGTTTTGTCTTTTAGTTGTAGTTTTGAAATTGTTGTGCGAGGCAGCAGTTTAGGTGTTCACCTATGCCGCCATCTTGGTTTTTCTGTTCCTATTGATTTTTGAAACAGAGCCTTTAATTCTTTTTTGTTGTTGTTGTTCATCCTTATCTGAGGATATGTTTATTGATTTTTAGCAAGAAGGAGGGGGGGAGAGAGAGAGAAAGAGAGAGAGAGAGAGAGAAACATCATCGAACTGTTCCCTCTCATATGGGACCCAACTGAGGATTAAATTGGCAACCTTTTTTGGTATAGGTTATGACACTCCAACCAACTGAGCCACCTGGCCAGGGCCAAAGCTTGTTAACTCTTATTACACATTTCCTGCTTTTGGTCCAGCATGTGGCCATGTAGTAATATGATACTAGTTTAAGATCAGGTGTTCTTTGTATAATGTTAATATGGCTATGTACACATTTAACTCTGTGAACACCTCTTATCTTATAGAATGTGGGTGTTGGGAATTATGTGCTTTATCTTGCTCCTGCTGTTTCTTCCAGACAAATATTTGAATGTATATATATTTATAGTTAAGTTGAATAGTCACATTTTTGCCAACTTTAACTAATTCTATTTTGATATTAACAACTCCCAATAAGAATATAGATTAAAAGTTATATAAAGCTGGTTGAGGATAGAAGCATTATCATGGATAACAGTCCCCTAATTTGTCTGTCTTTGGACACAGAGCCAATACCAATAAACTGAGCAAATATAAGTGTGTATTCTGTTTTTCCCTTTCTATAGGAATTTCTTATATATCTTATTCTATTTAGACAATTCCATAAATATCAGGTTAAAAGAATTAGGTAGTTGACTCTTCCGTGGAAAAAATATGGCTAAATGATTATCTCTACAGTACAAATGGGAATCAATTTATGTTTGTGATTTTTTAAGATAAGTTTTATTTTGTGACTTATTTTAAATATAGCATGATATTTAAGTTAAGTAGAATCATAAAATTGAGTCAAGTATTTGCGGTTTAAAATACTTAGTTTTTCCACAGTCATATAAACCTGTAAATGGATAGAACTAAAAATTACAAGTTCGGAATTCAAGGTTTCTATAGTGTTCTTTTCTTTTATATTAAAGTTCTGTGGGGACTTAAGATTCTGTAGAGGTACCCAAGAAGCTGCACTTATTTGTTTTAGCTATTGTGGTTCCATAAATTTAAAAAAAGAAAGATTTAAATCTTCTGTACTATATGAGTAGAGTCTGTTTTTACATATGATTTTTATTTTACCCCTTAGGAAACCATATCTCTAGTTTTATTAGAGGTAGGCAAGAAATGTATTTTAGCTGAAATTTACTTTATTTCATGGGTTTCTGAAATATATTGGATAAGGGACTTGTTTTTATTTTTCATGTTTTTGTTGAGTACCTTTTAGTGGTATGAGGTACTAAAATATAGCTTCTTCTTTTACTGGAAAACTTAGTTTGTTGCCATAAGAAAACTTATGAGCTACTCTACTTAGTAACTTCTTCTGTAGGGCACATGTAAAATCTTCAGGTATTTCTTAGTTTTTGTTTAATGGAGGTTCATGAATATATTTTTTATTCAGCACTCATGTCCAACAGATAGTACACAGTCAGGATAGGCTGGTTTGAACCAAAAGAAAAGGAAAAAAAAGGCTGATTGGAATGAGCTGATAGAGTCCAAATCTTGATGTAAGCATGGTTCTGCATTTATGCTGTTGGTAGAGATAATCATATACCCAAATATAAGATAGGGATTTTTTTCTCAAATTTATCCATTTTCTTTAGTATAAAGAAGGGAATCACCATATATTCAAGCCTTTATCATACTTTCATATCACAGACCTCTTAATGTCCTTTATTTTGAACAGTAACCAAAAAATATTAATGGAATAAAACTGGTGAGAACAAATGTAAGGATCTTAAAAATAGTGTATGTCTTTGGAAATATTTATAGACAAATTCTGACAGAATTGGTTTTAAAATAAAAGTCAAGAAATTAAGCATAGACTTGGTTCTTATTCTTAGGTGAATGACTATTCCAGGTCAAACCTTTACTCTTCCAGGTTTGTATGTCACTATAAACAACGTATTTACTTTAAGAAGTTAATACAGCCCTAACCAGTTTGGCTCAGTGGATAAAGCATCGGCCTGTGGACTCAAGAGTCCCAGCTTCGATTCCGGTCAAGGGCATGTACCTTAGTTGCGGGCACATCCCCAGTAGGAGGTGTGCAGGAGGCAGCTGATTGATGTTTCTCTCTCATCAATGTTTCTAACTCTCTCTCCCTATCCCTTCCTCTCTGTAAAAAATCAATAAAATATATTTTTTTAAAAAAAGAAGTTAATACAAAGATAACATGAATATAAGTCTATAAGACAAATGCAAAAAAAAAAATCAACTCTCACAGTATTACTGAAACAGATGCTTGTCATTGCAAATTTTACCTTAAGATGGCAAAGGGAAAGTATTATGTTATGCTCCAGAACACTATAGCGTAGCTTCAGTGAAGACAAAGACACTGATGTATTACATACAAAGAGTTTGAATGATGGAGGAGGTAGCAATACTTCTACTAAATTACTATATAATATCCAGTCTTATTTAGGTATATAAATTAATACCTTTGATAATTGTAGTATTTTCATGTAAATTCCTTAAAGTTTAAATATATTCAAGTTAATCAAAAGGGTTTACCAGTTTTTTGTTGTTCTTTTCAGTGGGAAAACGGAATTTTCTTATATTCAGAGATGCCTTATAGTTGCATATATATATGATAGATATATTTTAGTTGCTGAAAATATTTTACATAATTCAATAGCCACTTGTCCCTCATTTGTTTTAAGTTAAAATAAGGAAAACTGCATTTTCAGAAATAGTTAAATAAGAATAAAATGAACATGACTACTGGTGATTTTATTTTTCTAAAAAATCAACCAAAATAGTTATCATTGGAACATTCATGCCATTGATAAATGAAATGAAAACATATTAGAGAACACTTTTTATGTAACAGGCATGTTTTTATTTTAACAAAGGAAAATGTACTTACACATGTAAAAAAATCATAAAGGTGTGCACCAAATAGTAGTGGCTGCCACTGAGAAATGGGGTTAGGGTATTTTCACTTAACTCTATAATCTGATGTATTGGTTAAAATTTTTATTACAAACAGGTATTTTTATATTATAATTTTTAAATTAGTTACAGGTATTAGAAAATTGTAAAGTTCAGGTTTTTGTTACACAAAGGGTAGCCATTAATTTATTATAAAAATTAGTATTTGAGTACAAATGTATGTCATGCATTAAGTTTAAGTGTGTTATACCCAGAGCGCCCAGCATATGGTTGACTCCCAAATGTCAATCCCTTTGTCCTGCTTTGATTTGAATTGACAGTGTCCTTATTTTCAAAGAAGGAAACTTCATTTTGGCAGTAAAGTGAACAGTGTCTAAGGTATTACAGCTAGTAAATGGTAAAACTAAAATTGCTAATACAATGCTCTTCTCACTATTTTGTAGCTATAATCAGAGCTATTTTTCAAGTAAATTAATTATACAGTTTATAAAATAGATTAATGGAAAGATTAAAGGGGGAGATTGGATTAATTTAATAGAGGACCAAAGTGAGAGCTGATAATGGAGAAATAGGAAAAAAAGAGGTAGTGGGGTTGGAGGAGGTAGGACCTATTTGGATATGGTATCTAAAGATCTTTATAAATGACCTGCTATTGAGGCAAAGGGGAATGTTGAGTGAAGAACCAGTGGTGACTCAAGTTTTGAAACATTGGTTAATTGTTCTTGGCGGTACCACACGAGTAAAGAACACCAGAGGAAAAAAAGAAATGTAAAGGGAAATTGATGAATTTGGGTTTGTGTATGTTTTGATTACTAAAATCATTTTCAGACACTGAAGGCCTTAGGCAAACATAATTCCTTAAAAACATGCTATTAATGACTTGAAATAAACTGAGTAATTGTGTTTTTTTTCAGGCACAGGGAATACAGCAGACAGCCCCCCCTCAACAGACAGTACAGTATTCACTTCCACAGACAACAACCTCCAGCGAGGCCACTACTGCACAGCCAGTGAGTCAGCCTCAGGCTTCACAGGTCCTGCCTCAAGTATCAGCTGGAAAACAGGTAAATAGTTTCTAAGAGTATGCTAACGGGAACTCCATATAACCTGTTCTTTCATGTAGACAGACTTCCACCTTCTCCAATGGTGCGATATCAGAGTTGGTGTGGGGTTTTTGTTTTTTTGCAAAAAATGAAGTAAAAAAATGCTCCTTTTGTGTATATGCATTGTATAATGTAAATGGATACATACTGAGCAGTGACCATCTAAAAATGTTTCACTTTTAGGTTTTAAAAGAGTTAGAACTGATGAGTTAATAAATGGTACATTTTCTAGAGTTGTGTCAGCTATCTAATATTCCAGGGAATATGCTGTATTTTCATATAGATGTATGCATTGTTTTATTCCCTCATTGCCTAATGACAGAAAGTCATAAAAACCCCTTTTTATGGAATGATTTCTTTTCTAAAGCATTCTTCCAATCACTTGAAAAGTGCCCCATAGAAGGAATGCTCTTCTGAATTACCTTTTTCCAATTTTAACACTGCGGCTTGTTGTGCTTGTATTTTGGCACAATTTATTGTTTCTGTCATATTTTATTGCTCTGAGATTCTATCAATTGTAAAATGCACCATTGTTTTATGTATCACTAAGTACTGACACACCATTAATTATAAGATATATCTTAGTTTCACAAATGTTAAAATGACAGAGTGCTGGAGAGGGGTGATTACATCAAGAATCAGTGAAATACCGGTAAATACACCTACTTTTATAGGCCTTTGTTACAGGCAATATTGATGAAATGTAATTCCATTGAGAAGAAAGAAATTCATTTGAATTTCAATAACTGTTGAAATAGCAGTCATAGATTTAGTGACTGCAAACCTGCCAATGAATTATGGTATGGGAAATATATCTCAATTAATGCTGTAAACAAAAAAAAACCTTGCCTGTTTAAGGGTCCTCATTTTATTATTGAACAATGAAGCATTAGTAAATTTCCCTACAAAGATCTGGAACAGTAGCCAATCAGCCTCTTTGTATCCTGCAATGCTTTCCCTATTCTTATGTGGCATATTAACTTAACATTAATGTATCCAGGGTTTCTTTTTATTGTTTTCTTTTTAAATTTTCATTCCTTTGAGCTAATACATAAATCTTGCTTTGGTGGCCTTGCTTTTCTTTTTTTTTTAAATCTGTGTGTTTTGTTTTCTTTACCTTCTCAGCTTCCAGTTTCCCAGCCAGTACCAACTATCCAAGGCGAACCTCAGATCTCAGTTGCAACACAACCCTCAGTTGTTCCAGTCCATTCTGGTGCTCATTTCCTCCCTATGGGACAGCCACTCCCTACTTCCTTACTCCCTCAGTACTCTGTCTCTCAAATTCCTATATCAGCTCCTCATGTGACTGCGGCTCAGACAGGTTTCTCAACCCTTCCCATCACAATTGCAGCTGGCATTAATCAGCCTCTGCTCACCTTGGCTTCATCGGCTACAGCAGCTGTGATCCCAGGGGGATCAACTGTGGCTTCTAGTCAGCTTCCAACCATTCTGCAGCCTGTGACTCAGCTGCCAAGTCAGGTTCACCCACAGCTTCTGCAGCCAGCAGTTCAGTCCATGGGACCACCAGCTAACCTTGGACAAGCTGCTGAGGGTCCACTTCCCTCTGGAGATGTTCTGTACCAGGTATTGTGTTGCCTAGCAAAAAGGAGGGCACCAGAGGCTTTGGTTCTTACAGTAGACCATCAAGGACTGGAGAATATAGTAGTTGAATGTCAGAATAACTAGCATAAATAGTAGTTGCTGATCTTTCCTAGAGAAACTAAAACAGTAAAATTCTGAGAAAGAATAGGTGATGATGTCTAACAATTGATTCATTTCCATTTTTCTAAAGGTACCTCTTGGGAGAAAAATGTTTCTCTTAAAACTCAGTGTAAGCTAATTGAATGCTAGATATGGCTACTAAAAGTACTTCAGGATACTTTTCTAATAGGAAGAATAAATAGAGTAGCTAACATGGTATCAGTAAAAAGCTTCAGGGTTTGGATTTAGAAGATTAGCAGGTTATGATATTACTGGAATGACTGATATCTTGAAGAGCTTTTTCAGTCTTCCACTTAAGATTGACTAGAAAGTAGATATTTTTTTCTGGAAGGAATTATGTATATTCCTCCTATTTAAATAATCTTCAGGCAGAAAAAAACAAACAGCAACTTAAAGTACAGTTGTAGAGTCCTGTCCCCTAAATTGAAAGCAGAAATCTTTAAATTATTAGAAAAAAAGTGGGCTACTATGGGCTACTATTCTCTCTCTCTCTCTCTCTCTCTCTCTCTCTCTCTCTCTCTCTCTCTCTCTCTCTCTCTTTGGCATGTCTTGCTGTTTTGCTAATTTGATGACCTGACTTGCACTAACTCACCTTCCTCATTTCTATCACAGGGCTTCCCACCTCGATTGCCACTACAATATCCAGGAGATTCAAATATTGCTCCCTCTTCCAGCGTGGCTTCTGTTTGCATCCCTTCTACAGTCTTATCCCCTCCCATGCCTACAGAAGCATTAGCTACACCAGGTTACTTTCCTACAGTGGTCCAGCCTTACATGGAATCAAATCTTGTAGTTCCTATGAGCAGTATAGGAGGACAGGTTCAAGTGTCCCAACCAGCAGTGAGTTTAGCACAAGCCCCCACTACATCCTCCCAGCAAGCAGCTCTGGAGGTAAATGGAATTTCTGCATGTTTACATCTAAAACATATATATAATGGGATAAAAATTACAGAGCAGAAACATAGGTTCGCTGGTTTAGAACTCATTTGGAGACTATTTCTAACTTCTGAATGACTTTTTCTTACAGCAGAATGAAATGCCAATGTGGGGGCCTTGTTGCCACTGGCTGTTTTGTTGGGAAGTGAGTGTGCCTTGGAGAAGATTAACCCTATTAGCACTTCACTTCTCTAGCTAGTACTTGGCCATTATTCTTCTCCTTTCACAAATTCTTTCCATTGGCAATCGTAAGAATATCTTATCCTGCTGTGCTCCCAGTAATCATTTTTGCCCTACTAGGAGAAAGATCTGAATCATCTTTGCACTTTACTCTGCCTGCCCTATTGCACACTTCTGGTAAGATGCTGGCTGCATGGCAAATTATAGTTTCTCACTATCTAGCAACTATGTTGGCTGGTATCACACCATGCAGTCTATATCAGAGACTAGCTTTAGAAACTTCCTTTGGAATTTTAAGACCACTATCTCTAGATGCTGAATATTGAGAATTACTAGTAAATTTAGTGCTTCTAGGACTTAGCGGAGGGATAAGAAAAATAAAAAGAATAGCTTTTTGGGAATGGTGAATAGTAAATAAAATGTATTACTGCCAAGATTTGAATTATCCTTTCTATTCACAGAGTACTCAGGGAGTCTCTCAAGTTGCTCCTCCAGAGCCAATGCCCATAGCACAGCCTCAACCTACCCAGCCTACCACTTTGGTCTCTTCTATAGACAGGTAAGTAAAATCCTCTATCCTTGACTGGTAATAGGATGGTATGAAACTTAAGAATATCAAAACTTTAAATCTCATATTGTAAACTCAACTCTTTTTTTGAAGTGCACATTCAGATGTTGCTTCAGGTATGAGTGATGGCAATGAGAATGTCCCATCATCCAGTGGAAGGCATGAAGGGAGAACTGCAAAACGGCATTATCGAAAATCTGTAAGAAGTCGATCTCGTCATGAAAAGACTTCTCGCCCAAAATTGAGAATTTTGAATGTAAGTATTGCTGATATGTGGGTTTCATATCATTTATATTATGTAGATATCTCTAAGTCTCAGGTATATTGATAAAGTTTTAGGACTTTCTAATCACTCAAATGATACTGTTAAATTTCATATTTCTGTGATAAGACTATTTACCTTTTAGAAAAAGAACAATTTTAGTTTACATTTCTTTCAAACTCTTCAGTGGAAGATGAGTATGTGTTTCAAAGGCTAATATTTTCTTTATAACAATTTAAGAAGCAGAGTATCAGTGCCAGGAATACCAGTGGTAACATCAGGCTTAAGTTCAAGTGATAATCTGTATTACTTTCTCAAATTCAGTAACAAAGGTGAATGTGGTCTTCCAAGATACAAAGTACCTTTTCTTTTTCTTTTTCTTTTTCTTTTTAGGTTTCAAATAAAGGAGACCGGGTAGTAGAATGTCAGTTAGAGACTCATAATCGGAAAATGGTTACATTCAAATTTGACTTAGATGGTGACAATCCCGAGGAGATAGCAACCATTATGGTATGTCTCCATTTGGAGTTCCAATTTTGCTTTAGTACTTGATCTAAGTAGCCACTGCCCTAGCCAAATATATAGTATTTTGTAATCAATTCTTACAATTATTTCTATGTGAATATAACTAGTACACCAAGCCTGTGATTTGGATGTTTTTGTCTAGGACATGTCTAACTAGTATTGAAGAATTTTCATATCAAGTAAGTAATAATATATAGGTGGTATGCAGATAGGGCAGAGTCATGAGGTTGGTAATTGAATGACTTAAAGCTTGAGAAACATTGTACTAATCAGACTGACATCACATTTCTTTTATAGGTGAACAATGACTTCATTCTAGCAGTAGAGAGAGAGTCTTTTGTGGATCAAGTGCGGGAAATTATTGAAAAAGCTGATGAAATGCTCAGTGAGGATGTCAGTGTGGAACCAGAGGGTGACCAGGGATTGGAGAGTCTACAGGGAAAGGATGACTATGGCTTTTCAGGTTCTCAAGTAGGTTCAACAATCCCATAGTGAAGGTTTGTTTATTTAACATATTACTGTAGTGCTAAGCAAAATGTCCAGTGATCATCTGTCCTGAGATGATCAAACATTTATGTTCTCTTTGCGTGTGGCAATTTGCCTAATTCAGATTGCATTGAGAATGAATTGAACTACTTTTGTTTGTTGTAGAAATTGGAAGGAGAGTTCAAACAACCACTTCCTGCATCTTCCATGACACAACAAATAGGTGAATCTCTTTTCTTTCCATGTTTGCTCTTACTTTTGACCAAAGTGTGCTAATAATGAAATCTTAAAGCTTCATGTCAGTAACAGTATATACAGTATAATAATAATGCAATCAAATGATTTGTTTCTTTTAAACTAGGCATTCCTACCAGTTCTTTAACTCAAGTTGTTCATTCTGCTGGAAGACGGTTTATAGTGAGTCCTGTGCCAGAAAGTCGATTACGAGAATCAAAAGTTTTCACCGGTGAAATATCAGATACGGGTAAGGAATTGCTTCTACCACGTAATTCTATAAATTTTGTGGCATCTCTGCTCTATTGGAAGCTAGGTCATCTAGCAGTAGTTCAAACAATGACACAGACAATAAAAGCGAGTAGAAAATTGGGATTATAACCAACAGATAAACATATGAAAAAAGGAAATAAGTAATGAATAGAGAAGATTAAAGAAAAAGAGCCAAAAGGGACAGCCATAACTAGATACAGTCCATGTAATAGATACTGTGTAGATACAGTAATATGTGTTTGCTTTTCCATTTAGTACTATTGCATATGCTTTGAGGTTAATTCATGGTTTTGTGTTTGTTTTCAGAAATAGGTAATCGTATACACTAACTTAATTTGATCTAACTACTTTGCTGTTTTAGAGCCTATCATTTCTTTGGGAGAGTTGTTGTTGTTTTAATATATTTTTATTGATTTCAAAGAGAAAAGGAGAGGGAGAGAGAGATAGAAATATCAATGATGAGAGAGAATCATTGATTGGCTTCCTCCTACACGCCCTACACTGGGGAGCAAGCCCACAGCCTGGGCATGTTCCCTGACTGGGAATTGAACTGTGACCTCATGGTTCATAGGTCGACTGAGCCATGCCAGCAGGGCCCTTGGAAGAGTTTTTAAAACTTGTTGGTATGTGGCCTACTTGATGATCCAAAAATAGATTGCTAGGACAATCTTTTGAATCCACCCTTTAACAATGGACTGATTCTGAATTTTTTCTTTTCCTTTGCAGTTGCTGCCTCTACGTCTCATGGAATGAACTTTTCTCACTCTGCTTCATCCCTTAGTCTACAGCAGGCCTTTTCTGAACTTAAAAATGCCCAGATGACAGAAGGACCCAATACAGCACCTCCCAACTTTAGTCAGACAGGACCAACATTTCCAGTAGCACCTCCTTCCATGGGTAGCATTGCTGGAGTCCCCACCACAGCAGCAGCCACGACTTCAGTATCAGTCCCTGTAACTAGCTGCCCTCTTAAGGACATTTCCACATCAGTAATTCAGTCTGAGATTATAGTGTCCACTGAAAAAGGGATTACCACCTGCACGAGTGTAACTTCAAGTGAACTCTCTATACCACCTGTGTCTGAAGAATCACCAGTACTTTCCAGCGTGGTTTCAGGCATCACGATACCTGCAGTTGTCTCAACATCAGCAACATCCCAGTCAGTTCTGGCTCCCACATCTGGGAGTGCTGTTTCTAGTATAGGTACTTTCCCCTCTAGACCGGTTTCAACAACTTCAGCCTCTGCAGTGAGCAGTGCTGCTGCCCCAGGGGCTAATCCTCCACCTGCATTATCTCAGCCATCAGTAGGCAGCAGTACTACTACAGGGGCAGCCACATTAACCTCAGCTTCTACCACCACTCCATTCCCAAGCATAGTTTCACAGCCATCTCTTCAGCTTAGCAGCAGCACCTCTGCTCCTACGCTAGCTGAGACAATGGTGGTTAGTGCACACTCACTTGATAAAATATCTCATAGCAGTACAGCTGGATTGGCTTTGTCCCACTCTGCACCATCCTCTTCCTCTTCCGCTGGAGCAGCAGTATCTAGTTCCATTTCTCAACCTGGTGGGGTGCATCCTTTGGTCATTCCCTCAGTTATAGCTTCTACTCCTGTCCTTCCCCAAGCAGCAGGACCTACTTCTACACCTTTACTACCCCAAGTACCTACTATCCCACCTTTGGTACAGCCCGTTGCCAGTGTGCCTGCTGTACAGCAGACACTAATTCATAGTCAGCCTCAACCAGCTTTGCTTCCCAACCAGCCTCATTCACACTGTCCTGAAATAGATACTGATACACAGCCCAAAGCTCCTGGGATTGATGACATAAAGACTCTAGAGGAAAAGCTACGATCTCTCTTTAGTGAACACAGCTCATCTGGAACTCAACATGCCTCTGTCTCATTGGAGACATCACTAGTAGTAGAAACCAATGCCACACCAGGCATCCCAACCACTGCTGTTGCACCCAGCAAACTCATGACTTCAACTACAAGTACTTGCTTACCACCAACCAGTTTGCCATTAGGAACAACTGGATTTCCTGTTATACCAGTGGTAACACCTGGGCAAGTTTCTACTTCAGTCAGCTATGTTTCAGCCCCAGTCAGCACTACACCAGGAGTGAAACCTGGAACTGCTCCATCAAAGCTACCTTTAACTAAGGCTCCAGTAAGATTCTTGTTTTGAAATAATTTAATAACTATAACTACTCTTTTTCTTCCTAATATATACATTTTTTCCACTCAGCCTTGCAAATTACAAATGAAGTTATAAAAATGTCTGGCTGATAATAGGCACTTGGTATCCTATATAATAAAGAGGTAATAAATACGCAAATTGACCATCACTCCAACATACAAGATGGCCACCCCCATGTGGACACAAGATGGCTGCCACAAGATGGCCTGCAGGAAAGGGCGGTTGTGGGCAATCAGCCCAGCAAAGGAGGGCAGTTGGGGGAGACCAGGCCTGCAGGGGAGGGCAGTTGGGGGCAATTCGGCTGGCAGGGAGCAGTTAGGCATCGATCAGGCTGGCAGGGGAGTGGTTAGGGGGTGATCAGGCTGGCAGGCAGAAGCGGTTAGGGGCAGGCAGGCAGGCAGGCAAGCAGTTGGGAACCAGCAGTCCTGGATGTCCCCTGAAGGGGTCCCAGATTGGAGAGGGTTGAGGAACACATACACACCCCATGCACAAATTTTGTGTACCGGGCCTCTAGTTTTTTTAAATAAATTGATGGATTTATTAATAAATCATTTATAAATAAGTTATTTTAGTGAATATGTACATTGAACATGAGATATTTTTCCTTTTGAAATATGGCAGGATTTGGCAGTTATCTATACTTGCACGATTTTCTTGGAATTATAATAATCAGGTAAAATTACAGGCTTTTCTTCCCAGTTGGTACAAATTGAAGGAATTTATCCCAAAAGAGAGCTAAATGCTTCTACTGGCAATTATACATAGTAACAGAAGTTCATAATCTTTGTTTCAATGAGAATGAAGCAAATTATCTGCTTTGCTTAGATTCCACAGATGTATAATATGGGGTCAATAAAAAAATTGGAAGTTAATAATAAATGTGATACAAAGGAGGAGAAAAGAATCTAATCTTAGTAATAACTAGAAGGTGTTTTCAAATTCTGCTATGGTGGGTTTCCTCTCATTCTGCCATCTTCAATCTCTGATCTTTTACAAGTAATAAGGCTGTACTTTTTTCCCTCCTGTATTAGATGCATTGCCATTGATAGGAAATTCTTTTAACAGTAGTTAATATAGAGGCTTTTTACGCACACAGAAAACAAATTGCTTGATATAATTGGATTTCTGATGCCTTTTGTTATCAGACCTGACCCTTGGTTACTTCTGAATTGTTTTTGTTTTCTCAGAAAAGTCTTGTTTGTTTTAGGAAAAGCCTGATTATACTGTACCAAAGAAGTGGTTCAAAAATATCTGGACTGTGCCTCTCATGTCCACACAACCTTTGTTCCCTAAAGAATAACTTATTAAATTTTACTGTTTATTTTATTGGTATGTCACAGTAACCCCTATAATAGTATCATGGTTATAGTGTCCTTTATTTAAGAGTGTAACCCAGGTGACAAGCACTCCTTAACTAGATACATGTTATTCGTATGCTTCTGCAATTTAAATTGTTGATTTGTTCTCCAGTCTTTACATTTCAGTGTCTCATGGACTTGAATTTCCCTTCATTGTCTATAGGTTGTGTCAGTGGGTACTGAACTTCTGGCTGGTATTCCATCCAGTGAGCAGCTGCCACCTTTTCCAGGACCTTCACTATCTCAGGTGCCCCAAGACTTGGCATATTTCTTTTTGTGCCCCTATTTTCTTTCACAAAGGGTATTTAAATTCTTCATTGCGCGATCATGACTTCTGGTTTCTATTTGGTTTTGACTTTAGTAACAGCTTTCTTTTAAAATAGCGTAGCTAATAACCCAAGCCCTATTTAAAGTAAGAAGCTTCATAGTTCTTTTATTTGTAATGTTGCTTCAAGTCATCCAGAAAACATTTAATATTAATATTTTTTCATATTTTACAAAGGAAGAAAATAGTGAAGTTGACATTTTGCCAAACAAATATAATTCCATCTTAAGTATGAGATAAATTTGCTCTAGATTATCGTGGAAGTAAAAAATCACATGTGTATACAGAATTAACTTTGAAAGTTCCTTAGGAAAGGGTACCATACTAATAATTGATAATACACTTTTTCTATGAGTTTAGTGCAACCATTTTTTTTAATTTGACATTTCTTTTAATGACCATCGAATTAAGTAATTGGCTTATATGTAGGTGGTTATAGGGTGATGTTTCATGAAAAAGATATGTCTTTAAATACAAAAATCACTCAGCTCAGGTGAAATGAGATTCCTCATAGAGGAACTGAGACCAGTGACCTAAATGTGAGATTCCTGTCTCACAGTTCGGCCCACTGGGTAGAATGATGGTCAGAATTGCTTACAGTATTTAAATTCTTTCCTTTTCCACCCTACTCTACCACCCCACACATTTAGTTGAATTCCCATAGAAAGTACTCGTTATGCACTCATTGTAACCATGAAAAAGCTTCTGTGTGGGTCAAGCCTAGTAAACATTGAAACTAAATTAGGAATTTATTTTAGAAAAAAATTAAGAAAAACATAGTAAATTGCTAATTTGAAAAGCCTGAATTTGTCTTTACTTCTTTAATCCCAGATATACAGTAGCACATAATTTAATGAACTTACCATAATAAAGTTTTAACTCCAACAGAACTCACTTCATCAGCCACTAAGTTTTGAAAAAAATTGCATTGTGGAAGTCTGTAAATTGGGAGTTTCAAACCTATTTTTTCATTAGAAGCATCTATATATATAAAAGCCTAAGCGACCGAATGACCAGTCGCTGTGATGCGCACTGACCACCAGGGGGCAGACATCAATGCAGGAGCTGCCCCCTGGTGATCCGTGTACTCACACAGTGGGAGCACCACTTAGTTGACCAATCCGTCCTGCCAGCCCACCAGCCTGGTGGCAGCCACTCACTCCCTCAGTAGTCCTGCATGTCCAATCTCTGGAGAAGGGGCCGGGTACCCAGTGCCACCTGCATGATCCCAACAGCGCCGTTGGCCTCCTGGAAGTCGGCCTCAAGTGCCGCGGCCGCTTCCCCTCCCTAGACACTCAGCAAGGAATAATATAAAAGCTGCTGCCAAGTGGCTCCCAACAACTGGCATAAATGTCAGTGGGACAGATCCAGATTCCTGGCTGGCAAGGGCATCCCACCGCCTGCCCAGAGGGCCGATCACATCCCGGCCCCCATCCCCCAACCCCCTCAGGACTCCATGCACAAATCTGTGCACCGGGCCTCTAATGTATTTATAATTTCTAACAGAGCTATAAGTGTGATGAGAAACAGCAATAAGACATGTGGAAAGGTAAGTGGATAGTGCCTACATATAGACAGGGAATAATAGCATAAGTAAAGGCTGTAGAAGAATAGGTTGCTGGAAGCCAAGATAGATGGCTGCTAAGTGACTGTGGCAAAAGAAAAGTTTATGGCCTTAAGATGGATGGTAATAAGACTTGATTAATAGGTTGGAATACTCAGACCTCCAGTTCCTCCTTGCTGTCATTTATAGGGCAGGTATAAGAGTACAGATTATTAAGACTTTATGAAAAAAATAATATTCCTTGATAGTGCCATCTTTTATTTGTAAGGCCCAGGTCTCAGAAAGATTTACCAAACTGAAAAAGAAAATAGGGAACATGTGATACTCTTAATCTACAAATAGACCTTGATACATTTTTCAGAATATATTTTAAGGAGAGGACAAATAGACAACTTTTCTATCACTTTAAGTAACATTAAATATAAAAGGTAAGAAAGAAAACTTAGAAACTGTAAAACATAAATATAACAGTTTCGCTAAGGTTTGAGGTTGACAACGTTTTTGAGAGACTGGTAAATCATTCAAGCAATATATCTAAGTTGAACTTGGTATATTGAGTTTCATATTCCGTGAATAGACATACTTTATGTCATGTCAATCTAAAGCATAAAACAGTATGTTCTATGTAAATGGGCTATACATAGGGGCTCTGAATATGCCAAAAAATTATATTTATTGTGGTTGTTTCCATTCATTCCCAGCAACCTCTGGAAGATCTTGATGCTCAGTTGAAAAGAGCACTTAGTCCAGAGACTATTGCAGTAACATCTACAGTTGGTGTAAGTTTTTAAAATCTTGATAAAATCTTCCCATAACCCAAATGTATTATGTCCCTAGAACATAAACTGTAAACTGGACTATTAATACCTTTAACACCCATTTTGTCTTTCTTTGTTCAAGCCAGCAGAAATGAAACCATTTAATGAAAAATTGACACTGACCTAGTAGTGTAACTGGAAAAGAGTTTATTTGAAAAATACTTTTCTTTTTCTCTGGTTAGAATTATACCAAAGATTTTGTATTTATGATTCAGAGGAGACTATACTCTAAAGTTTTAACTTCTTCCTTTCAGGCATGTGACATAATAATGTTCTGATTAAAACTAGTTTTCTATGAATATTTAAGTTATACTCAAGTATCTAAGAGAAAAAATTAAGAAAGCCCTGTAAAAGGGTTAAGACTCAATTTCTTCATTAAAATATGTCTTTCTATACATTAGACCTGTTTTAGGCTGTTAAAAAAATATTCCCTCAGACATAAGTGTTTCTTCACATATGCTCTTTATAAGAGGAAAAGCAGCAGGCCAAATTTTAAGACTGACCAAAGCTAAATATTTTGTGGTATCTGTATCTGTGTTTTGCAGCCTGTGTCTGTGGTGCCTCCAACAGCAGTTACAGAAGCAGGAGCACAGCCTCAGAAGGATGGTGAGAAGCATATTATATAAGTATAGTAATTTAGAAGTATTGCTACCTCCCTATAAATGATTACTATTTCAAAGACACTTTTTTTTTTTTTTTTTTAGGGAGAGCATGCAAGGAATAAAGATAGTTTCTTAGCATAAAACCCTTTGTTATTAGTTAGGCCTAGGTTCTTGCTAAGAGAGATGAAAATATTCAAGCATATATAAAAGTTAATTTACTGATAACTTCTTGGCTTTTGTGACACTAAATAGATAGAGATAAACTTGAATAGCATAGATGGTAGAAATACAAATGTAAGATTTCAATTAATCAGTTTAAACATTTTTATCTCTTTTTGGAGTCATTAGAATTGGCATGTCCATAAAATATAATCTCTTTAGAAAGGCATACGTCCACCTTAATTTTGCAAAAATTACCTATATCATCAACTTAAATATTTTATTAGGACTTTTATCACCCCGTGCTTAGTCATAAATCTGTATCAATTATTGCTGTTCTAAAGTTTTGTAGTGAGTCTCTTTTCATTTAAATCATCAGTCCCACAGAATCTAGGATATTTAGAGGTTCTATTTTTTGTTGCCTTTTCCTTCAGAATCAAGTTTAATAGTGAAAATACTTAAATGTGAGCTGTACTTATGCAATGTGATTTTTGCATACATGCTTAATATTAATTTTCCCTTTTTATAAAAATATATCAATACCACCTGACATAAATGTACTTCCCTATATAACTATTTTTAAGATATATATATAAATCTTTTTTTTTTTTTCCCCAGAGAGGAAGGGAGAGAAAGATAGGAACATTAATGAAAGAGAATCATTAATTGGTTGCCTCCTGTGTGACCCCTACTGGGGATCAGGCCCACAACCTGGGCCTGTGCCTTGACCAGGAATCGAACCATGACCTCCTGGTTCATAGGTCGATGCTCAACCATTGAGCCACACTGGCTAGGCCTCCATATAACTATTAATAAGGTTACCTAAGTGCTCTTCTTATCTTTCCTAAATGCTAAATTTTACTTAAAACCTCTCAAAATATTTTCAGGGGAATTAATTCTCTTGTAAAATAAGTGACTCGAAAAATCACTGGAACAAATGATAAATCCTAGAAATGGGCAAACCACAGGAAAATAGAATATTAAAAAGGTGACCTTTCAAATCATAACATGATGGGGTATTTCATTAAATGGCTTGGGACAATTGGACAGCCATCTGGGAAAAAATCAAAGATCACTAGCCTTAGACCAAAATAAATTCCAAATGGGTCAAAGATTTAAAAAAAAAAAAATGATGCTATACGAATGGTGCTGTAGAGAGACAAAATGAAATTTTTCCTTTTTTCTTAAATTTTAACTGCCTAGATCAGAGTCAGCAAACTTTTCCTGCAGAAGGCCAGAAAGTAAATATTTTAGTCTTTGCTAGCCATACAATCTCTGTCACAACTACTCAAATCTGTTGTAGCTCCAGAGCAGCAATAGATAATACATAAATGAATGAGTTTCACTGTTTCCAATAAAATTTATTTACAAAAACAAGCAATGGGCTGAATTTGGTCCATGCATTGTAGCTTGCTGATCCCTCATATAGAGAAAGGTGTTGTGTTTAATACCCAGCCCAGAAGTGGTAATAGATTTCAGTGTTTCTGCTTGGAAAACAACATGCCATTTAGTCCAAAGATAAATGAAAAACTGGGAAATTATGCATGTGCATGTATTTGTAGCCCAAAAAGGGCTAGTTTGCTAATATTAAGAGTTCTATAAATTGAGCATGGACAAGAAATAAAAAATTAAGAAAAAAGAAATGTAGGCATGAAAATACTTTCTTCATGATAACAGAAATGCAAAATCAAACCATAAGTGATAGCACTTCTCGTTTCTCATTGGTAAATTCAGACATTTAATAGCCACCATTGACTTGGCATAGTCTCTTTGGAGATAAATTTAGTTGTCTATTGAAGTTTTAAATGGCAATGATTCAGCCCTTCCATACCTAGATATTTATTCCACAGACCTATAAGAAAATACTTATTAGAGCATTTTTATAATAGCAAGAGGCTTGAATAACTTAAATGTTCAGTAGAGGCCTGGTTAAAATGTGGTACATTTTTTTTTTAATTATATCTATTTTTTGCATACATTCAGTACAACACTGTGCAGCCATTAAAAAGAATGAAACATCGATACAGAATGATCTCTAAGTTATTATGTGAAAGTATCAAAGTCAGTGTTCTACTGGTTGTGTGAAATAAAGAAAATGCCAGTGTAGATTCTACATTTATCTCTAGAAAGAAGCTCAAACAAGTGATTATCCCTAGAGAGGAACTAGGTGACTTTAAAGTTGCTCAGAACTGCATGTTAATGGTTCTAACACCTTTACTGTCTTGTTCTAGGATTTTGCCTAACTGTTACCTAACCAGTTTGCCATAGCTGGTTTTCATTTAAAAATGGGTCTTAATAACCCTAGCTGGTTTGGCTCAGTGGATAGAACATCGGCCTGCAGACTGAAGGATCCCAGGTTTGATTCCAGTCAAGGGCACGTACCTGGGCTGCAGGGGGATCGAGCAGGAGGCAGTCAGTCAATGATTCTCTCTCATCATTGATGTCTCTATCTCTCCCTGAAATCAATAAAAAAAATATATTTTTTAAAAATGGGTCTTAATATCCTAGGTGAAATCTCAGTGTTCCCTTCATTTATTTATATTTTTGAGTTAAAGAGTGAATAACAGTGTAACTGCTTGTTAACCTTAGTTTTATAATATCTGCTAGTTTTGTAGTTAAACTGCAAAGCTACTTTGGTTATACAATACTCAGTATTACCAGTGGGAAATACATACCAAGACATATCCAGTAGACACCTGAAACTGCCAATAGTATATGGAACCCTATGATTTTTCCTATACATACATGCCTATGATAAAGTTTAATTTATAAATTAAGCATGGTAAGAGACTAACAATAACTCATAAAAAATAGAGCAACTCTAACAATATATTATAATAAAAATTATGTGCATGTTTTCTCTCACTTTCTCTCTCAATATCTGGAATTACTGTGGGATAACTGAAAGTGAGCCAGTGGATAAGGAGGACTTCTGTAGGAAATTTATTCCTTCAAACATGCCATATCAGCATACATGTGTACAAGTAAAGGAGAGGGTAAATTTTCAGGCTTTGACAGTTTTCCCCAAACAATACAATCTTTCATACTAAAGGTATCTTCTAGGAGAGCAACAATAACTTTTCCCTTGTTGGACAAAGCCCAAGGGGAAAGGGAGGTAGGTAAGGAAATTTTCCTTGCCTCTAACAACTTTCATCTGATATGTAGTTTCATTTTGCTGTATTTCTGGCCAGTGGGAAAAGAAGCTAACTAGAGATGCTGATTTAAGTTCTTTCCCTCCTCAATTTATTTTTTCTAGTGTCACAAGTCACAGCAGCTAGTTCAGGGACTGGTGTTTTTAAGACGGGGCGATTTCAGGTAAGACAATCACTTTTCCTTGATTTGATTCCCCTTTTTGGGGGAATATATATTTAACAGAAATATTACCTACCTTTTGGGACCTAATTGCCAGTTTGATGATATATTTCTTTTGTATAGAACTTTATAGCTCTTACTATTTTTCCCTATTCAAAATAATACAGGCTATTAAAGAAAATATGGGATATTTAGAACAGTTGATAAGTAATAGAAAATGATACTATCTGCCTATCCTTCCACCCTCCCCAGGATTACTTTTTGGGATGTTATTTCCTTCCATTCCTTTTTTCCTGTATATGTGTATACCTAAAATTGCCCTTGCTTCAATGAACTCTGAATGATACGTTATAGCTTTTCCCCCATCTAATGATTTATCTATCTAACCATTTATCTGTTATTAGTCATTAGGTTGCTTTCCAACATAATGATTAAAGTAACAGTAAACAACTTTGTATATAAAATATTTTCCATGTTTAGGAAAATCTTCTAGGATTAATTTCTGAAGTAAAAATACTGGGTCAAGTGATTATTCATTTTATTTTCCCAGTTGGCCCAACAAGGGAACATTTTCTGGCTGTTAGGATGCTGTGCCATACAAGCTTGGAAAATCATTTTTATTATGGATTTAACAACTACTTTTCAATTATTCTTGTCAGCCAGTGGTTGTTGGCACCAATTCAACAGCAACAGGAATCCCCAATTTGGGGTGCTGTGAAGAAGGAAAACTTTATTCAGTGCAGAACACCTCAATTGTGATACAGCATGGCTGTGAAAACAGCATGGCTGTGAGGCAGCCCTGGGGTCAGGCCCCACTCTGGCTAGACACCTCTGCTCCTTGCTGGTCTGCTCTGCTCCAGGCTGGTAAACTCTGGCCTACACTGGTCTGCTTTGCTCTGCTCGGGTGAGATACCTTCAGCTAGGGAAATGCAATCATCAGCCTTTGGTGGAAAGGGAAAGTATGCTCCCAGAGCCAGAAAGGAGCTGATTTTATAGACTGAAGTTCCCCCACCTTTGGTCCCTGGTTGATCCATCCTCATGTAAATGAGGACTCCCAATTCCTCACAGGTTGGTCCAAAAGGCACAGGAAAGAATAAAGCCACTCTGATTGGTTGAGGAAGTTAACTGCTCAGCTCTGATTAGGTGGGGAAAGCTTCTGTCCTATGGTTAAAATAGTATTCTAGGAACTCTTTCATAAGGGCTGGATCAGATGGCAGAAATAATGCAGGCAGGTAGCTCAATGCAGGCTTCTCCCTAAAGCACAGTTTGTGTGAGAGGCCCCTGTATAGAAATGGCTACTAGGCTCTGTATTTGTTTTAGTTTTGTTTTTTGTTTTGTTTTCATTTGAGGCCACTTAGCCACCAGGAGCCCTTCTTAGTAGGCATCTTTTTCTCAGGGTTCACATTCTCATGATAATGCTTGGTTGTGTTGATTCTAGAAGCTTAGCTGGCATTTAATATTTATTGGATTTAATCTTTGCAGTTTTTCTTATTCACAAGCAATCTCCAACATTCCATGACCAGATGTTAATTCTATTTTTACTAAAATTTGAATGTGAGTCCTGTGCATTAGATATAAAAGTAGTAATTTACTTAGTAAGCTTAGCCAGGCACTCAGAATATACATCTAATCTGTATATCTCAGTACAGATGTGTTGTTCTCTATAATGGTATTCTATTTATTTTCACAGTCAAAAATGGAGGGACTGTGCAAACAGATAATCAGCCTACTTATTGGCTAGGAAATAAAGTGTTTCTGTTATTTTCTTTTTTTTATGGCCCATTCTAAAAAATGAATATTAGGGACTTTTAAAAGAATCTTACTTTGATCTCTTTCCATCAGGTTTCAGTTGCAATGGATGATGCCCAGAAAGAGGGTAAAAATAAGTTTGAAGATGCAAAGTCTGTTCATTTTGAATCCAGCACTTCCGAATCCTCAGTGCTATCGAGTAGTAGTCCAGAGAGTACCCTGGTAAAGCCAGAACCTAATGGGATGACCATCCCTGATATCTCTTCAGATATGCCAGATAGTGCCCACAAAACTCCTGCCTCAGAAGCAAAGTCAGAAATTGGGCAGCCTACCAAGGTTGGACGTTTTCAGGTGACAACTACAGCAAACCAAGTAGGTCGTTTCTCTGTATCAAGAACTGAAGATAAGGTCATGGAGGCAAAGAAAGAGGGACCAATGGCATCTCCTCCTTTTATGGATTTGGAGCAAGCTGTTCTTCCTGCTGCAATACCAAAGAAAGGAAAGCCCGAACTGTCAGATCCTTTGCATCTGAATGGACCATCTTCTGACTTGGAGGCTGCCTTCCTAAGTAGGGATGTGGATGATGGTTCAGGTAGTCCACACTCCCCCCCTCAACTGAGCTCAAGGAGCCTTCCTATCCAAAATCTAAGTCAAAGCCTTAGTAACTCACTCAACTCCTCTTACATGAGTAGTGACAATGAGTCAGATATTGAAGATGAAGACTTAAAGTTAGAGCTGCGACGACTACGAGAAAAGTACGTATGTTTTCTCCTAAGAAGAATAATGGCAGAATTAAGACCTAACTCCTGGTGCCTATATTAGTATTCTTTTCACTACAATATGATTATGTCTCCATTTCTTTATTTATTTACTAGAGGCCCAGTGCACTTATTGTGCACAGGTAGGGTCCCTCAGCCTGACCTGCACCCTCTCGCAATCCGGGAACCCTCGGGGGATGTCAGAGGCCCGTTGCACAGATTTGGCCCAATCCCTGCAGGCCAGGCTGAGGGATGCCACTGGTGCACAAATCCGTGCACTGGGCCGGTTTTGGCCTCATCCCCGCAGGCCAGGCCGAGGGGCCCCTAGTATGCACGTAAGATCTTTGGTTAATCTCTTCTCCCTCTCCTCCCTTCCCCTTCCCTCTGAGATGTATCAGTCTGTTCCATGTTTCCATGCCTGTGCGTTGAGCGTCTGCCCCCTGGTGGTCAGTGCGCATCATAGCTACCAGTCGACTGGTAGCTTAGGCTTTTATATATAGACTAGTGGCCCGGTGCACAAAATTCGAGGGTGCAGGCTGGGCTGAGGGTGTCTCTCAGCCCAGCCTGCACCCTCTCCAATCTGGGACCCCTCAGGGGATAACCAGCAGTCGACATTCCTTTCACAATCCAGAACTGCTGGCTCCTAACCACTTGCCTGCCTGCCTGATTGCCCCTAACTGCTTCTGCCTGCCAGCCTGATTGTCCCTAACTGCTCCCCTGCTGGCTTGATTGCCCCTAACCACCTCGGCCCCACATCCGGGACCCAGGATTCCCTCCTCCTGCCAACCACAGGCACCTGGGATCCAAGCTTCCCTCCCTCTGGTCAGCCAAAGGTGCCCAGGCCGGCTGCAGCCTCAGGGGATGGTGGGCAGGTGGCTTCACCTGGGCTGTAGCAGCAAGTGCTGGCGCCCGGGACTGCGGGAGAGACAGCTTCTCCGTCTACCAGGTTGTAGCCAGCTGCAGGTGCTGGCACCTGGACCACAGGCAGGCGGCTTCTCCGTCTTCCCTGGGATGCAGTGTGGGCAACTTCTCCGGCTGGCTGCAGCCTGGGATCATGGGGCAGGTGGCTCTTTTGTCTCCCAGGCCGCACCCAGCCTCAGGTGCTGGGGCCTGGTTTTTCTGTCTCCCCCAGGACATGGGCGGGCAGCTTCTACTGTTGGCTGCAGCTTGGGATCACAGGGCAGGCGGCTTCTTGGTCTCCCTGGCTGCGGCCAGCCTCAGGCGCTGGTGCCCAACTTCTCCGACTCCCACAGGCCTGGAGCATGTTGCGGGGGGGAGGGGGGGAGGTGGGAAGGGCAGGGGGGCTGCCACCATGGTTTCATGTTAATTTGCATACTCACTCTAATTGGCTGGTAGCATAGCAGAGTGATGGTAATT
Source organism: Corynorhinus townsendii (assembly GCA_026230045.1). Taxonomy (NCBI): domain Eukaryota; kingdom Metazoa; phylum Chordata; class Mammalia; order Chiroptera; family Vespertilionidae; genus Corynorhinus; species Corynorhinus townsendii. Next base: position 125,522,193 of record JAPDVU010000003.1, on the reverse strand, counting down.
TGCATGTTTCTCTTTTATTAGTGTAGATTTTTTAAAAAATATTTTTGTTGATTTCAGAGAGGAAGGGAGAGGGAGAGAGAGAAACGTCAATGATGAGAGAGAATTATTGATTGGCTGCCTCCTGCATACCCCCTACTAGGGATCAAGCCTACAACCTGGGCATGTGCCCTTGATCAGAATTGAACTTGGGACCCTTCCGTCTACAGGCCGACACTCTATCCACTGAGCCAAACCGGTTAGGTCTATGTCTCATTTCTTTTAAAGAGAGAGTAATGGGCAAAAGCTAGTTATCTGAATGCAGTTCTCATTGGGTCTCCTGTACTCATCAGGACCCACAGCATTTCTAGTTATAGAACTTTGTCAGCATCTTTTGTGTTATTGTTACTATATTATTTTTATTAATGGCACTTTTTATAATTATTAACCTAGTCTTAGCTATTTATCAGTCTACCAAATGAACCAGTGTTGGGAGGTTTTGTTGATCATATTTGACAAACTGGATCAGAGTAGCAAAATTAGTACTCCTGTGTATAATCTCAAAAGCCAGGAAATCTTTTTCTCCTACTGCATCATCAACCATTTGTTGGCTAGGAACTTGTTGGATTTTTGCTTGGGTAATGGAGGCCAGCAAGATGAGTTGACAAATTAGAATCTCAAGGTGTAGTAGAAACTAGATTAAATACATTTGGGGCAAAGATTTAAAAGTAAGTACTTCAGTGGAGGTTAAAGAATATGTGGTTGCCAAAACCGGTTTGGCTCAGTGGATAGAGCGTCGGCCTGCAGACTGAAGGGTCCCAGGTTCGATTCCCATCAAGAGCATGTACCTTGGTGGCGGGCACATCCCCAGTAGGGGGTGTGCAGGAGGCAGCTGATCAATGTTTCTCTCTCATCGATGTTTCTAGCTCTCTATCCCTCTCCCTTCCTCTCTGTAAAAAATCAATAAAATATATATATATTTAAAAAAAAAAGAATATGTGGTTAAGTCTTATTTGAACAAAGGTGGTTTTAATATTTTTGAATTATGTCTGGTTATCTTTCATAGACACCTTAAAGAGATTCAAGATCTGCAGAGTCGCCAGAAACATGAAATTGAATCTTTATATACCAAACTGGGCAAGGTTCCCCCTGCTGTCATTATTCCCCCAGCAGCCCCTCTTTCAGGAAGAAGAAGGCGACCCACTAAAAGCAAAGGCAGCAAATCTAGTCGCATCAGTTCCTTGGGCAGTAAAAGCCCCCAGCTTTCAGGTAAGCAGCCCTGGACCAGGTCAGCGATGGCTGTCCCATCTTTTATTTCTGTCTTCAACAGTGTATATAACCTATTGAACATTTGTTGTTTTTGTTAAATTTCAAAAAGAATTTAATTGACTTTCCTAATATTCTTAATTCCTTGAATTCTCTACCCCCTATATTTATAGTACCTCTATTTTAATTTAGGGAAGTAGACTGGGTGAGTTCAATGGCCTATTCCATTATAATCTATATTGCTATCCATGGGTAGTATTCATTTATAGTTGTTCTTAAGGATAAAACATTAAGCTTTGCCTGGTAACTAATACCTCATATTTCTCCAAACTCTTGGGCAGTTAGAAAAAATATATTTCATCTGTACTTTGTAAAGTTCAGGTAGGTTCTTCCTTTCAATGAATGAATTGGTCATAATTGTGATTGGAATAAATACAAATTTCATATAGATATTTGAGTATGTCTTAAGTGATAATTTCCTTGATTAAAGTTTTTATTTTATTTGCCTATATTGGGATAAAGAATTTCCTAGTGTTTGTAACTAAAAAATAGTTTAATCATAATCCCTTGTAATGAATTATACATCTATTTTAATTGTGATAAACAGTTTTTACCCTTTGGTGAAATTATGGTAATGTTAATGGATAATTAGTTGAAAAGTAAAAAAGTCTGAAATAAGTGTATACCTCATATTTGCTCTGTAGGGCTAACAGAAATAGTTGGAGAACAGTTGCAAACTTTTTAGCAGCTTTCCATTCTCTGGAAATTTTAGAGATCCAAATTTTCTCTAGCACATTAGAACCAAATCAGTAGTAGAGATGTGATTATAAGGAATAGCAACTATTTTTAACACCTCTTTTGTACTTGATCTGACATATGCTTACAAGAAAAATTAAGCAGACACTGCTTACCAAACCTATTTGTATCGTGATCCAATTCAGTATTTTATAGTAGAGTTGTGGAACTGCAAAATGGAATTCTCTTGTATCTATATATTCTAGACCAGCGGTCTTCAACCTTGCAGACCACCAGTGGGCCACCACTGTTCTAGACTTCTTAACTCAGCTCAGATTTGTGATCCATCTAGGTCTTCTAAAGCTAAAAAACTTTTGAGATAGTTTCCTATGGCCCTATTAACTGTTGATTCTCATGCCATTCTTCACTTCCCCTCCTATTCATTAGTTATAGCTTTTGGCCCATTAGTCACTCAATGAGACAAATTGGAAGAATAAGGACAGTGCCTATTAAAGTGCATTGTGAAATCTGTACATGCTTCTTCATGCCACTTTGTCTTCTGGCAGGTAATTTATCTGGTCAGAGTGCAGCTTCAGGCTTGCACCCCCAGCAAACCCTCCAGCCTCCTGGCAACATCCCAGAGACTGGACAAAATCAGCTGTTACAGCCTCTTAAGCCATCTCCCTCCAGTGACAACCTCTATTCAGCCTTCACCAGTGATGGTGCCATTTCAGTACCAAGCCTTTCTGCTCCAGGTCAAGGTAAGAAAGCAAAGCAACCATCATCTTCCAAAAACATTCAAATGGAGATATTGCCATGTCTGGGACAAAAGCCTAATGAGTAGCTTATTGTTAAGGTGAGTTGGAAGACCACTTGACCAGAACATCGCCTGTGTGTTGTACACTCCCAAGAATCTATGAGTTGAAGGGGTGGTAAGTGATTAGATAGGTGCACTCATCACTCCTATCAGGTAAAATAGCTTCTTTTCAAAGGATTACAGCAAATGGTTAGGTTTGTGACCTATATGAAGAACTCATTTGGGATTTGCAACTTATACTTATGACTAGACAGATTGCCTGCACTAAATTCTAAGGAGTTTTAGCAGTTTCTGAAAGCTAACTTGCTGGATTAGCTAATGAAGTATGGGAGTAGCATACTAAAATGAATTGCCCTACAATTCAATTTTTATATAAATTATTTACTTTTCAAATATAGTTTCATTTATTAACTAGTGGCCTGGTACATGAAAGTCGTGCACATTAAACGGGGATTAATTAGAGGAAATAATTTAATATTGCTATTTGCCCTTTCTCTATAATAGAAGTGTCAGAGAGAAAGAAAATTAGTAAAATGTATATGAAAACCTTCCTCCTATCAGAGTCTGGGGCCCACCAAGGACCCAGAGTCAAGTCCCCGCCCACCCACATGCACCTCAAAATCACAGGAGACCCAGACCCAGGCCCCCCCCACCCCCCATTGGTCTAGATCCAGACCTGGCCAGTCCCACCCTTGTCAAGCTTCACTGGGCAGGGGACGTAGCCTCAGATCCCTTGGCCCGGCGCCAGGACAGGGGGTGTGGCCTGAGGTCCCCCAGCCCAGACTGGAGCAGGGGTGTGCCTTGAGGTCCCATGTCAAGCCCCACTGGGTGGGGGGCATGGCCTGAGGTCCCCCGTCAAGCCCCACTGGGCAGGGGGTCACAGCCTCAGGTCCCCTAGCCCGGTACTGGGGTGGTGGGTGAGGCCTGAGGTCCCCCCGCCTGGTGCTAGGGTGGGAGGCATGGCCCGAAGTCCCCTGTCAAGTCCCACCTGGTGGGGGGCGCAGCCTGAGGTCCCCCAGCCTGGCGCTGGGGTGGGGGGAGCAGCCTGAGGTCCCCTAGCCCAGCACCAGGACGGGAAGCACACCTTGAGGTCCCCCATCAAGACCCACCAGGCGGGGACATAGCCTCAGGTCCCCTGACCTGGCGCTGGGGTGGGGGTTGCGGCCTGGTGCCAAGGCGGGAGGCGCAGCCTGAGGTCCCGTTAAGCCCCTTGGGGTGGGGGAGGGCATGGCCTCAGGTCCCTGCTGATTGCTCAGGTCCCTGCTGATTGCTCTTAAGGCTCCTTATGAGAACTTGGCCTCAGCTGTGGGTGCAGCCATATTTGTGACGGAGTGATGGTCAATTAGCATATTCCCTCCTTATTAGATAGGATGATTGCTCAAAACATTCCTGTAGATGAAAGAGCTTCTAGTAACTTTAGAACAAGTATTGAAAGGAGTTCAGTGTCTGGGTAGAAAAGAATGGGAAAAAATATGAATAGGTTGCTTAGGTACCTTTGTCACAATTTCACTGAAATTAAAGATTGGATTGTCTTTTCACAAGATAAATGTACTTTTTGGTAAGAGCTCAAACTAGCTAGCATTATTCTCTCTGTGAAAGCTTTTGGTAGGTGGAGGGAATTGAGGCCTAATTGTCCTGTCCTGTATATTTGACCTTTCCCTAGAAGCTTGTTCTGTGTGTCATTGTAGTGCATTTCACCACTCCAGCCTCAAGTTTCTAACATCTTGTAGTTGTGTTCTGTCTCTTCTCTCTCTGTTCTTCCCTGTTTCTCCCCTCCCACAGGCTGTGCGAAGTTTAACTGTGCATCTGAGCAGGTGACATTCAAACCTGGTGGCAGGAGGACCCGATTTCTGAGTACGCCCTGCTTGGCTCTTTGTGTGTAACACCTTTACTCCTTCCTCACCCTTGTTTTTCTGCTGCTTGGATCTGATATTTCACGCAGTCCATTTTCATTTGTCTTTGTATATCATTTACTCAGCGGCTTGGCTGAACTACTGTTACCCTCAGAAGTTTGGGTCCCTACATTAATTATTATAAAAGGTGTAGAAATAATAACAGGTTTCTATATACTTCAAAATAACCTTCTGATAGAATTGCTTCTTCATAGATTCATGTAGTATGGTATTAGGTTAAATAGATTGCTGGGTCTTTTAGAATAATGAAGACTGGACCCTGGTCAGATACTCATTGGTTAGAGCAGTGGTTTCCCAACTTTTTGGGGGGCCATGCCCCACCTAAGCATCTCTAAAATCCAGATGCTCTCCCCCCCCCCCCCCATGACATATAACTCTTACTATTCAAACAGTGAACTCCTATTCATGTGGAGGAAGTCTAAAAGGCCATTAACTTGGTCTAAACAAGCTTCCAAAGAATATGGCATCCATGAAAGAGAAAAATAAAAGAATGAAAGGACAGTTGAAGTACTGAGGAAGAAATCACTAAGAAAGTGTTAAAAAATAATATGAAGTGATACGAAAAAATAGCAAATAAGTTTCAAAACATATAATAGAGAACTGAAATGCATAAATACGTCACAAAATATATTTATATACTATATATGAGGCCCTTAGAACCATAAGAAATGCAAAAAAATTCACTGTTAATAATTCATTCTTGAATTGGCCCCCTTAAAAATCAATTGTCCCCCTGTGGGGTGTGTGCCCCACGTTGGGAACCACTGGGTTAGAGCATCTTCCTGATAAACACCAAGGTCATGGGTTTGATTCCCAGTCAGAGCACATACAAGAATCAACCAGTGGATGCATAAGTGGAACAACAAATCAATGTTTCTCTCTCTCTCTCTCTCTCTCCCTTCCTCCCTTCCTCCTCCTTACTCTCTGAAATCCATCAATGAATTTTTTTTTTTAAAGAAAGAATAATGAAGACAATTTTTGTCCTATTCAGTGAGAAGTGACAGAAAGCATCTTGACCACTGATGCACTTAGATCCTGGCAGCAGGTAAAAGTTATACCCTATTTTTCAGAGGAGGCTGGAATATTTTCTGGTCAGTTAAGCTTAACCATCAGCTAGAAAGATGCGAGAATTTCCTCATTGGATCCTTTCACCACTACTACCTTCTAATTTCATAAAATCAGGTGTTGAAAGGGTTTCAGTGTAGTTACTCTCATAAAGCATTTATTCTGTTAAAGACCAAATCCCAGTACCTGCAAGTGAAAATGATTGCTGAGATTTCCAAGCCTTCTCCTTAAAGGCACAATAGCAAAACCTCTTCAGCCCGTCTTTCCCAGCTGTGACATGAACATGACACCTGTCCTCTAGGGTTGTTTTACAAATCACATACATAGAAACAGGCAGCACAGGGGAAGCTAACATCATTGCCCTCTGATTGGCCAGTAAATGTAAATTGAAATAAATTTTTTAAAATGAAAGTAGGACTCAAGTAGAAAAGGTTTGTTAGAGTTTAAATAAAGGTCTCTGTTAAGGCCTCAAACTTCTGATGTGGTTATTGAAGTGCTTTTTAAATGCATGTGCTAAGGCCATCACTATATCCCAGTATGGTTCAGAGGTCCTTGGACTTCTCATATCACTAGCCAAAGCTAATTAACAAAAGTGTGGAAGGCATTACCCAGTTTGGTAGTTTTCCAAGCATGTGCGATTTTTGAGCATTCAATATAAATAGCTTTCTGGTTAAGCTAGGCTGGACCAAGCATACTAACATTTTGATGCTTAAATAAGCATTTAATTAATATGTCCAGCTAGAAAGATGAAGACATTAATAGTAGGAGGCAAGTGTTAATACAGCCTGAAATGTCTAACAGAATAAAGAGAACCAAGGCTTTTTTGTAAAGTATAATATGGTAGATACCACTTCAAATTAATTCAGTGAATTCTCATCACACTCTTAAAGGTAGGTGGTATAATACTGTTTTTGAATAAAAGTGTTCAGAAATATTAAAATCTTATCGCTTCCTGCTGGGTCAAAAATGAAAGGCGATATCAGTATATTAGTATATCTTATAAGCCTTGGTGACCAAATTGCAGGAGGCAAATTTAAAGCAAATGTGGAAAGAAAAACCAGGTGCTTTTAGACATGGAGGTCTTACTAGTTTGGGATGCATTATTCTATGCTCTCCAAAGAGAGAATGGTTTGGAAGCATGGCTTGCCTTAATGCTTTATTTATGTTCAAACGTTGCTTGTTTTCCATATACTTCTAAAGATCTTTCTAAAGGGGAAAGTACTAGTATGTATGTCTAGGATGTGGAAATATACTAGCCAATTTAAATTAAGAGAAAACTGTAACAATGGTAATATCTATCAGCCCACTGTGGTAGAATTGCTAATGCATTTAATTGAGTGCTTTTTAACATCCCAGCAGGAGAAACAGAAAGCGGGACAGGGTCAATGGAAAGACTGCTTGGGTATTTGAAATTCAAGCAGTGAGATCTGAGAGACTGGAGTTCCTCCCCTCCCAGAACCTTAATGCAGGGCATTGCTCTTCTAGATACAAAGATTGGGTATGGAAATCCAGCTTCTGTCAGCTAGGTACTACAGCCCATCAGATAACCAAGTCAAAACTAACAGCCAGCAAGTTAAGTCCCATGGAACTCCATCTGTGGCAAGGGCTCCAGGTCCTACCAGTCTGTCTCCCCTCCTGATTTCTCTTGCTGGGACTTTGTGTGCTGTTTGGAGATTCTAAATATTTTACACTGATGTTTCTTTATTTTTAACACATTGCTCTCTCTTTGTGCTTCAGGGAAGATGGTGAAAAAAGTCTGTCCTTGCAACCAGCTCTGTAGTAATTATCTTTTATTTTTCTGTTACTTTTGATCCTTGATTGCAAAGCCTGTTATCCTTGAGTTCTTTGAACCTTGAAGCCTCACAACTCCCTGATTCCCAATTTCCATCTCTCTAGTTCCACACCCTTTTCTGATATATTCGTTAACATGCTTATTTGCTGACCACTGGCTATCCTCTCAGATTAAGAAATCACCTCATAGTCAATGTTTTCATTGATGACGCCCTGCAAGCCTACCTCTGTGGCATTATGGCTTGATAAGCCGATGGATACGTACAGAGAGATCAACGACTCCTGACTCCTTTGCGAAAGAATTTGTTAGTTAACAAAAATGTGCCGGCCACTGGAAAATCAGCAGTGGTCACTGCATATAAGAGCCCATTACCCCACATCTGCTAGGTTGGTGAGGTGAGAGGCATAACTTTGTAGAGTTTGGCTTCTTAGATTGGTAGTTTCTCATTAAAGTGCAGGCAATTCAACAACCCCACAGGCCACCTAGAGGGTCAACCAGAAAACGCTATACTTGGGATATACTGGGCAGTACGTTGTCGCTACTAATAGGTTGTTGTTACTAGGATCTGGCAGTGTTGTGGGGTGGGGGAATGTATTATAGCAGGAAAAAACTGAAGAACAGATTTTGGGTGGTTCAGCATGCACTTTTGAGAGCTTTTCAGTAGAACTGAGAAAGGTTGAGAGGTTAGTCAGTATACTCTGGAAGGCACACAGTGTTCTCAGAAATATTTGCATTAAAAATGTTCTTAAACAATTTATTACTGAAATGGACTAAATCCATGACGTATTCTAGTTTTTATAGTCAAATTCTTCTCCCAGGAGTTTATTTCTAGTCAGAAAAGGATGTGTTTATTTCCTTTAATGGGAAAACCTGTTTTCAGAAGCCAGAATAAAAAGGTCAACTGTATGGTTGACTCTCCCCCAAGATATAAACCTTACCTTCAGAATCCAGTACTGTATAATATATATTAAAGTGAGAAATGAGATTTGGTCATAAAGGGGCCTCAGAGCATGAAAGGCAATAAGCATGAGACCAGAGCGGTGGGACTCCCAGCATGAGCTTTGTAATTGTTGTTCACCTCAACAGAGCTTCTTGTATTTGGCTTTGACAGCTCTGCTCACTTGGGATAGTGTCTGGTTACCATCAAGCTCACTAAGCAATCACCATTCGAACAGGATGGTGGTCCTCATGCATGACATGCTTGCCATCTGGACTACACCATCATGACTGCTGTCCTCACTGCCTCTTCCTCCCTCCCATCCCACCACTGTCTCACTCTCGCTGTTCGAGGAAGGCTGTTTCCTGTGCCATGGCGGAACTTACTCTTCCCTTTACACTGTATGTGCAAGAGCAATTCCCTGTGGCTCCTATGGGCACTGAGAAGGGAGCTAGCACACACTACAGTAGTTCCATGTCAAGCCTTGGTGGTAAGAAGCATGTGACCTTCCTCTGCAGCTTCACCTCCGAATTAGCTGTTTCTCGAGTACAGACATGCTTGTGTGTGCCATCCTGGATAGTGTGGTATAAACTTGACCAGCAATGGATCTAAAGGGCTTTTCAATGGCAGAGTTGCTTCAGGTATGCGGCTGTGCTCCAGTGCTGCTTTGACCTTGAAAGCAGGAAAATGTATGCATTTATGTAGCCCCCAGCATTACTGGGATATCTTAAGGCCTAGTGCTCACAACTTAGTAGCTTTTATTTATTCTATAGCAAATGTGATATCTGCTAAGAAGGTGGGGTGAGGGTAAACAAACAAGACCATGACTCTTCTCTCCCTCTTCCCTAAAACTTGCCTCTTCGCATAAATCTTCAGTGTGCCCTCCAGCAGAGCCGAAATCAGGCAGGACACAGACTCCTTTCTTCTCATCAAACTATAGAAATAGAACTCCTTCATTGCACCTCAAAGCTTCCTCCTCCCTTTTGTACCTCTGCCTCAGCTGAGTGTTCCTATTGCTTCCACATAAGAGAGCTTGCTGTTCTGGGAAAGGTGGGGGAAGGGCTGAGGATCCTTGAACCAGTTGAAACAGGTCATCTTCAGGAAAAGCATGCCTTCTTGGAGTTAAAAGATTCAGGCAAACAATAAACCTTCCTCACAAGTAAACTTGGTTCTTCACTCATAGGAAATTGGGAGAGGTTGAAGCCTTAATTCCTCTCAAGTTTATGTTTACAAATTGTGTTTATGGGGTCCAGGTGAAAATGTTTTTTTAAACAGAGCATGCTGTTTCTCTTACCCCCTCTTTCTATTAAGGAATGGCTAAAGATTATGGCCGAGTCCACATGGTTTGGGAACCATGTCTTTTCCTGGGCCAAACACCTGTCTTTGCGTTTCTGTAACTCCTACTTGAACCCTGGCCCAGTGCTCAAGAAATCATCTTGTTTGCCCTGCGTTCTGTAACACTCTAGAGCAACTAGCCTCACTGACCATCCCACTCTTCCCTCATCGATGCAATGCTGAAAACGTTTACTGGCAGTACGTTCAACATTATGTGAATGGGCTGAAAGAGGGCCCCACCCTTCGTACCAACCACAGTCCTGAGTTCTTTAGCCTTCCTTACCTGCAGCTCCTGAAGAGAATCTGGTTTCATTGCCCTGTTAGGCAAAACATTTGGCTAAATAAGGCCTTGGAATCTTCCTTTCTTGCATGGCTTCCCAATCCATCCTCCCCATTCTGTGGCTTGCCATTCATCATTCTGTGAAGCTTTTCCTGTTAATTAAATTATAATCCAAACACCATGTAATGGTTATATTCTATTGCTTCTTCTAACTCTAGGGACCAGCAGCACAAACACTGTTGGGGGAACAGTGAACAGCCAAGCTGCCCAAACGCAGCCTCCTGCCATGACCTCCAGCAGGAAGGGCACATTCACAGATGACCTGCACAAGTTGGTGGACAATTGGGCCCGAGATGCCATGAATCTTTCAGGCAGGAGAGGAAGCAAAGGACATATGAATTACGAGGTAAGTTTTCCCTTTTTGCCATTTTCCTACTCTATTCATGTCACTTAGCACATCTGAGACCATGCTTAACATTTCAGGTGGTGATCTACTTCAGTGGCTCATTAATTTCAACATTTTTTAAAAATACGGTTTTATTGATTTCAGAGAGAAGGGAGAGAGAGATACAAGTATCAATGATGAGAGAGAATCATTGATCGGCTGCCTCATGCATGCCCTTTACTGAGGATTGAGCCTGCAACCCTGGCATATTGCCCTGTCCAGGAATCGAACCATCAACTCCTAGTCCATGGGTTGATGCTCAACCACTGCACAACACCAGCCAGGCAATTTTAATACTTTTAGAAAAACAAGACAAAAACTACCCAGGTACCCTTTTATTTTTACTTCCCTGAATCCTTCACTCCCTATTGGTCAACTCAATTTTTTCTTCCCTTTCCATTATTACCCTGAACTGCATGCCCACCATCATACACAGACACACACACACACACACACACACACACACAACCACCCAGTTCCAGTTGGAATAACCATTCTCACCGGTTAGGTAAGAGTGAAGAGCCAATAATAATTATTATGAAAGGTTTTATAAGATTAGAACAGCTCCACTTGTAAAATTATATTTTAGTATTCCCATTTCGCACTCATGCATGTTATGCCCACACCACACTTTACAATGAGTTGTTTTGTTTTCAGGGCCCTGGAATGGCAAGGAAGTTCTCAGCACCTGGTCAGCTGTGCATCTCCATGACCTCAAACCTGGGTGGCCCTGCCCCCATCTCTGCAGCATCAGCTACCTCTCTAGGTCACTTCACCAAGGCTATGTGCCCCCCACAGCAGTACAGTTTTCCAGCTCCTCCCTTTGGCACTCAATGGAGTGGGACGGGTGGCCCTGCACCACAGCCCCTTGGGCAGTTCCAGCCTGTGGGAACTGCCTCCTTACAGAATTTCAACATCAGCAATTTGCAGAAATCCATCAGCAACCCCCCAGGTTCCAACCTGCGGACCACTTAGACCTAGAGACATTAGCTGAGTAGATTTGGGGACAGGAAAGAGTGCTGAGTGATTGGGGGCGGAGGGGTTAGTAGCCTATATACTAACTACTAGTGCTGCATTTAACTGATTATTTCTTGCCAGAAAGGAATGTTTTTAATACTGGTTAGAGCCCTCAAAATGGAGAGTCTTCCTCCCCTTCACCATTAATTGGAGTGGGACAAGAAGGAAAGAGCAGCTTTCTTGTGGTGGGGTAGCTTCAACATGTGCTTTCCTGTTTACCTGTACCCAATAGTGAGGGCTAGGAAAGAGAAGGGCTTTTATCAGGAAGCTATTCGAGTGCTCAAAGGAAAACCAAACCCCATCTGTATTTTCAAGTGGGTGTAGCTCTTAATTTTGGTACCCACCCCAAGCCCTCATTCCCTCAAGAATCTAAGCCACAAGATAAAATAAAAGTATTGGGTTCTTTCTTACCCTGTCCCCCCACCCACCCCTACTCTTTTCCCCTTTCCTTTTTTTCTCTGTAGAACCCAGTGAAAAACACCAGAAGACTGAGGTTTCAGCCCTTTCTTATGATAGGTCATTAGTGCTTTAAGCAAACAATATTAGCAGCTTCGACTGCAGCACTAGCAATTAGGAAAAAAAGTTCCCTGCGGACATGTAACTTTGCCATCAGTTTTGATGTGGAAACACTGTGATATATAAATGTTGTTGGACAACAGTAGTTTTAAGATGAAAATATGAAAGGTTTAAAGGGTTGAAAAAAAAGCTAGCTCTGTCCTTTACTTATTGAGACACTTTAACTTTTTCCTTTGTATTTCCATTGTATTAGATAAATAAATGTGAATGTAAAATTGTATAAATTACTTACTTGAATACTTCTGTTCTCCCAGTATTGCTTGCTGGATATTTTAGTGCCTTGGACTTCTATTGCTTTTGCCATTAGCATCAACTTCTCATCAGACCCCAGATCAGCAAAGGGCATGTGGGAGGGAATCTAAGGCCCAGGTGACCCCAGCAGTGAGTCATGCCAAAGGGAAATTGAGTGTTCTTGTCATTTAACTTTGTCTGGAGCAGGTGTGAGATGAGCAGGGTGAGAAGTTAAGTTGACATCAGTGCTTGAAAGCAGAAAGTTCTGTTTCAGGAATAGTGAGGTGGGGTGCTGTAATAAAATAGGGCAATTTAAAAGATGAAAGGAGGCGTGGGACAAGTGAAAGAAAAAGACAAAAGTATGGGAGAACAAACTTGTTTGAAGATATGTGATGCCTACCAATGGAGGCCATAGCCTTACTCAGTGAGCTGGGCTTGAACAGACCTAGAACAAATGGCTGAACATGGGAAGCGAGAGAGGGGGTTGGTTTTGAAGTTGGGAAACGTGATAGTGAAAAGTGTCACAGATGGAGAAAGTGGGTCTAAGAAAAACCATTTGGATTGCTTTCCTTTTGTTGCAAAGGTACCAGGCATTTCTCAGCTTGGAGTATTGTATTTTTGTGGAAAGTGGAACCACATCTGAAGCATTATAGGAAAGAATCATATTCTTCCTGTTTTTCTCCTATGTCCAAATGGTTGCAGGATCATAATCTGTTGTGCCACCTTTATTTCTGCAGTCGCAACTGATATTCTCACATTTCATTTTAACAAATATTCTCAAGTAATAACTGCAACCAACCAGTGTTATTTAGTGATACGCCTAGTTATAATGGGCAGTTCTATTATTTTCAGAGCTTTCAGGAAGTACTCTCCTAATTGGCTAACTGGGGGGTCTCTATTATCTCTGAAGATGGGGGAAAAGCTAGGACGCATAATTTTTTGGGTGCTTCTTGTCTTGACTCTTGAGTTGGGAAATTGACATATTTCCAACCTCTTACCCACCTCAATGGCACATCCCAGGAATCACCACAAAAGGAAGAGCCTCGTTGGCTCTCCTATCCTGTTGTCCCTTCGTGGGCCCTGTTTCTTTACATTAGCCTGGGCCCCGATGATGCAAATGAAAGCTAAAGGTTCTAGGAAGGTAGAAATGAAAAGGGCCGAGGTTCCAAGCCCTCCTTCAAAATTGTTTACTTATTCATTCTCTGCTTATAATTCTTGGGGAGATAGTAAGAGTAAGGAATAGAACAAAGAAGGTGGCCAAGTTAATGAGAATTGGACCACCTAAGACAAATGAAACAATACTTTTTACTAGAGAAACAAGCAAGCCAAATGCAGCACATTGTTTGTTATTTTGGTTCAATAATTTTGAGAGCTCTTCATTCACAAAAAAGAAAGAACTGGTTTTATTTACTGTTGATTTTTTTTCCTTCCTGTGGATGAAATAACTGAAGCCTAGAGGAATCAACTAGCTACTGAAATGTTTAAATTATTTTTGTGTTAATAGTACACTTTGAGTATCTTTTTCCACATTAAAAAATCTTTCTGAATTATAAATGTTTTCCTTACATTATTTAACAATGTATACTGTTTAAAAAAAAATGAATAAACCATTCAAACCCTGGGTTTCTCCGCAGCCGTTAATTGTACATTTTTGCACTAACTCTGGGTGTTGCGCTTCTTGTAAGATTGCGCTTTGTGCTTCAGTTTGTAACCTTTGTAGACTTATTTAATGAAACCATTCAAATAAACCAAACTTGCTTTTGATGAGTTGTGGGGTTTCATTCCCAGCCAATTCATTTTTCATGATTTCATTAGCTGTTTTGTGTGCAATTTATAACTGGATTCCTAACTTTAGTGGCAGTTCTGACCTGAACTATGGTTATGCTGCAGACAAAGATGATATTTATTCTGAAGATGATAAGGAAATCAAAGTCAAAAGATGGCTATATCACCAAATCTGCACAACAGGTGAGGTAAAAGAGAAATCAGCCCTAGCCAGATTGGCTCAGTGGATAGAGCGTTGGCCTGAACTGAAGGGTCCCGGGTTCAATTCTGGTCAAAGGCACATGCCTCAGTTGCAGGCTTCTTTCTGGCCTGGGCCCTGGTCGGGGCTCATGCAGGAGGCAACCAATTGATGTGTTTCTCTCACATCCATATTTCTCTTTCCCTCTCTCTTCCACTCTCGCTAAAAAGCAATGGAAAATTATCCTCAGGTAAGGATAAAAAAAGAGAGAGAAATCGGTAAGCCACTGCCTCTTCATCTTCCCATGAAATAGAAATGGATTACTGCCTTCTGTTTAAGAGTTCCTTGCCTCAGGTTCCCAGCTTGCCACAAATGAATGTTACTCAAAAAATAAAAGCCACTGCTTCAAGATTAGATTACTAGTAAAAGGTACAGCCCAAAATGCACCTTAAAAAGTAAACGCAAACTCATTATTTGAGGGAATTATGAAACATCTACTAAGCATGATGGAAAAACAATTTATGTTAGGTGGGTTTATCACCCATCTGAATGGGGAACTATATACAGCAACTTACATTTTCTATTTTGTTACCAAGTAATGGATTTATTTTATGCTCTTGAAATTCCTTTTCTTTGGCCTTACATCATTGTCCCCTTAAATGAGAGGTTCACATGGATGAAGATCACAGCCTAGACTCTGATGCACAGGAGTCAAACACCACTCCACATTTTGTTCTAAGCATGACACACAGTCCTTGTATGGGCAACATTGGAACTTGGTGCCCTAACGTGAAAGAAGGCAGAGACACCCAGTAAAGTAATGTAGGTTGTTGTTAAAAGTTGGTGCTTGGTAGTATGGCTTATGTTACTTTCAGCCACTGGTGATTCCTAAAAGTTCTGTATTTATGAATATAATAGGAATAAATAATGAGTATCAAGTGCCCAAGAAAAGGTATTTTATCTACCCAAAGCCTACTCAATGTGCAACAAGCTTTTTGAAAGTAGTTGTTTTCCAGGTGCTCAGCTTTATCTGCAGTAGGCTCCAGTAGTCAAATCCTCTGGAAAAGTTCAGAAGGAAAAAGCAAAGTAAATCCTTGGAAATAAAGCCCATTCCCTAGGAATAACGAACAATTCATGGCCAAAAAGCAGTTTTCTCAAGTCCCTCTGTGAGATTCTGGTGAGGTAACCTGAGCTTCTGTTAAGATGGATCCAATTTCCTTTTCTTCAACTCCTGGTTCTTCCTGTGGGAATCATAGTTTCCTATGCAAGAGAAAGCTGTTAAAATACTGTTGCCATGATTTTAAAATGAACTCAGTAATTTCTGAATTAGTTAATGACCCTAAAAACCTAAGAATGAAAATTGTTCTGAAGACATCCCTCTGTTAACTCTAGACCAAATTGTAGTAATCATGACGGGCCCACTTTTCATAGGAAAAGCTCCTAATGCAGTCATGCCTAAGCTTCCCACTAGGACCCCAAAGCACAAGTTCTGGCTCTCAAACCAATTATCAATTTTCTGCTATTCCACCTTTAAAATTCATAGAACTAAACCCAGGTTCTCCAATATCTGTTCCTAAAACACTTTGCTACCTATTATGTGCTGGTTAACGTTGGGAGTTTGGAGGTGCAATTTTGATTGTGGATTCTGGTGGCAAAGACTTTGTGGGGTCCGGCTCCGGGTCACCATCTGGTTCTTCAGGACTGGTGTGGCAGCAGTCTGGTGTGATTCTGGTCTAGACAAGGGCTTCACAGCACTGTCCCCTACATCTGGAGCCATATCCCATATTTCAAAACTGTCTGCAAAGACAGAGATCACAGGAAAACGTATTATGAACAAAGAAGGAAGTGTTCTCACAGTACAGAAAAAGCAGGTCATAAGAAATCGCATGCTATCATAGAAAAACAATCTATGATAGTTTATAGATATTCTCTATCCCCAACTCCTAAAAGTACATTGGAGCTTCTGTTAGGATAGTAGGGAGCTAAATCTGTGCTACCAGTCAGAACTGCTATCAATCTACTCTGGGTCCTCTTTCTCCTAAAACTTCATGGGTCTATAAACCAGAAGGGGTTATTATACCTTTTTTTTTTTTAATCCTCACCTGAGGATATTTTTCCCATTGATTTCCAGAGAGAGTAGAAGGGAGAGAGAGAGAAACATCTATGTGAGAGGTACATTGATTGGTTGCCTCCCATACGTGCCTCTATCAGAGCTGGGGAACCTGCAACCGTAGTAATGTACCACTGACCAGGAAGCAAACCACCGGCACTTCAGTCAGAAGGCTGATGTTCTAACCACTAAGCCAAACCAGCCAGGGCTTTTATGCCTCTTTTTTTTTTTTTTTAAATCTTTATTGTTCAGATGATTACAATTGTTCCTCTTTTTTCCCCCCATAGTTCCCCTCCACCCAGTTCCCACCCCACCCTCTGCCCTTACCCCCTCCCACTGTCCTCATCCATAGGTGTACGATTTTTGTCCAGTCTCTTCCCGCACCCCCACACCCCTTCTGACCCTGAGAATTGTCAGTCCACTCCTTTTCTATGCCCCTGATTCTATTATATTCACCAGTTTATTCTGTTCCTCAGATTTTTTATTCACTTGATTTTTAGGTTCACTTGTTGATAGATATGTGTTCTAATTTTTATCTTTACCTTTTTCTTTTTCCTCTTCTTAAAGAATACCTTTCAGCATTTCATATAATACTGGTTTGCTGGTGATGAACTCCTTTAGCTTTTTCTTATCTGTGAAGCTCTTTATCTGCCCTTCAATTCTGAATGATAGCTTTGCTGGGTAGAGTAATCTTGGTTGTAGGTTCTTGCTGTTCATCACTTTGAATATTTCTTGCCACTCCCGTCTGGCCTGCTTAGTTCCTGTTGAGAAATCAGCTGACAATTGTATGGGCACTCCCTTGTAGGTAATTAACTGTTTTTCTCTTGCTGTTTTTAATATTCTCTTTGTCTTTTGCTCTTGGCATTTTAATTATGATGTGTCTTGGTGTGGTCCTCTTTGGATTCCTTTTGTTTGGGGTTCTGTGCGCTTCCTGGACTTGTAAGTTTTTTCTTTCACCAGGTGGGGGAAGTTTTCTGTCATTATTTCTTCAAATAGGTTTTCAGTATCTTGCTCTCTCTCTTCTTCTGGCACCCCCATAATTCGGATGTTGGTACGCTTGAGGTTGTCCCAGAGGATCCTTACACTATCTTCATATTTTTGGATTCTTTTTGCTTTTTCAGTTGAGTGTTTTTGCTTCTTTGCACTTCAAATCTTTGACTTGATTCTTGCGATCCTCTAGTCTGCTGTTAGAGCTCTGTATAATATTTTTTATTTCAGTCAGTGTATGCTTAATTTCTAGTTGGTCCTTTTTCATATCCTCGAGAGTATCGCTAAATTTATCAGCCTTTTCTAGAAAATTCTTGAAAAATCTTATAACCGTGGTTTTGAACTCCATATCCAGTCATTTGCTTTCCTCCGTTTCTTTCATTGGTGACCTGCCTCTTTGTCTCCGCATTTGGCTGCTTCCCTGAGTTGATAGAGTGGCTTTGTGTGCTACGTGTCCTATAGGGCCCAGGGGCTCAGCCTCCCCAGTTACCTGAGGTGGACACTCTTGGTGCACCCCTTTGTGGGCTGTGTGCACAGTCTTGTTGTAGTTAAGCCTTGATTGTTGTTGGTATCACTGGGAGGAATTGACCTCCAGGCCAATTGGCTGTGAGGATCAGCTGTGTCTACACTGGGAGAACTTCTGTGCTGGAGACACCCTTATGAGAGAAGACTTGCAAAAGCCTCTGCACTCAGCTTGGATGGGGCGGAGTCTCAGGGCAGAGCAGAGAGCGATGGCTTCCCATCAGCCCTGCCCTAAGAGGCCTCTGGGTCTCAGTGTCCCATGGTAATTGCTGCAAGCACCTCTGAGAGAAAGCTGCCCTCAAGTTTCACCCGCTGCCAGACAGTCCAGTTTCTCCCTGAATGAGTCTGGGTCCCCAGAGTCTCTCCCAGAACTGGAGTTCAGAGCCCTCGGGAGCTTTTGTCTCCCTCCCACATGAGAAAGCCAGCTGCGCACTCAGTTGCCTGCCCTCTCTGCATGTGCGCCTGGGTACCTTTGCCTTCCACAGTTCCTCTGAGTCTCAGTGTGCTTTTGTCTTTCCTGTCCGTCCAGTTTCACCCCGCACGAGTCTGGGTCCCCAGAGTCTCTCCTGGAACTGGAGTTCAGAGCAGTCAGGAGCTTTTGTCTCCCTCCCGCTTAAGAAAGCCAGCCACATTCTCAGTTGCCAGCCCTCTCTAAGTGCGCCTCTGTACCTCTGCCTTCCGCAGTTCCTCTGAGTCTCAGTGTGCTTTTCTCTTTCCTTCTAGTTGTAGAAATTCCACTCAGCCAGCCTTCCTGTGGTTCTGGATGGTGTCCATTTTGTCTTTTAGTTATAGTTTTGAAATGGTTGTGCGAGGCAGCAGTTTAGGTGTTTACCTATGCCGCCATCTTGGTTTCTCCTCTTTATGCCTCTTTTAAAATGCATTTCTAACTACCCAAGGTATCCAATACAGTAACTTACAAGCAACTCATAGGTATTTCCTGATAAATACTTAGCATCCCTTTAGCATCTACTGACCTGCAGGAAAGTCTTTCTCGGTGAGTGGTTCTGCTCCATCAGTTTTGGGAGTGCTATGATTCAAAGGAGGCACCAGTGGCTCTGTTACACAGAGAGAAACCGCAGAACTCAATTGTGAGAAGGAGCAGCCTCAGAAGTGCAAAGTACCTAGAGTTACACTGGTTCATAGCACAGTCAATAGCAGAATTCAAGATTCCCGAGTCCCATTCCACCTGTAGATCTATATAAGGTTTAAAATTGCCTTTTCCCCCTACCAAATTGGGGAGAAATGGTTTATTTCTCCTTTAGGGGCATAAGTAGAAGGGTTATTAGAAGACATCTGGCCTAGTTTTTACTTTTAAAGCTGTAACCTTTGTTCCAAGAAATTCTTAAGTAGAGATTCAATATAGAGAAACCAATATAATCAATGACTATCTGAATATAGGGGTAGGGGAAAGGTCTGGAGAACTCTCCTCCACTACTCACCCTCAGGGACTTCTGCAATGGTTTGGAAGCTAAAGATCTAGAATAATTCTTATTAAGAACACCTGGCCCAGTAAGTTGATGTTTTTTCCCCCTCTACATTAATTTCAGCCTCAGTGCTGAGGGGAATATTAATGAAAGCAAGTCCTCTATAAACTTCATAATTCTTAGGGAGAAGCTGAGCAAAATCCCATTGATTTGGGATTAGCCCTTCTTTTTCTACTCTCTGGGAAAGACTCCAAAATAACCTCTATATACTACTACCACTGAATCTGAACTCTGAAATAAACAAGTTCATAGATAAATAATTACCAGAAGCCCCCATTACCTTCAAATGCAAATCTTCCTTATATTCAAAGTCAGCTCAGAAAGGCTTTGTAATGCAGAGGCAGTCAAATTAACTGGAGCAAAAACCCCTCTGTACCGAGAAATTTCTAGTTCCGGATTTTGTTAAGGCCCATTCCCTGTCTCCCTCCCACCCCCAAAAGATTAGTGTCTTTATAAATGGGGAAAATACACAGCAGGATTTCACTCTTAATTTTTTTTGACTCATCTATCCTGTGTGAAACTGGAGCTCTGGTTTGGACCTAACCATACTGTGCTGGCAGAGGATCAGGGTACTCAGACCACAAGCCTTCCCTGGGGTACTGAGTACACCTCCCTGGGGCCTCTGCTCCCAGGCTTCTCACGAACCCGGATTCTTCTTTTCAATGGACGGAGCAGGTAGCTGAACTTGCTGCTGTTTCTCCATTTGCTCCCGGAACTGCTGCTGCAGCTGTTTTTGCCGGAGCTTCCGTTGGAAAGTGGCATCATTCTCCGCAGCAGAGGATGCCAGGCTTCTGCATTGGGAGCAACAAGGTGGGAGTGAGTTCCTGAGTTACCTGAACAAACAATATACAGATCTGAGGGGCAAACAAACCAACTTGCTGGCTCTGAAGGTAGAGATGGAGATAACTGAGACTACATGAGAAGGCAGAAGAGGAAAGGTGGGAGCTTGGGCCCTGTACCTGGATCTGCTGTCCTTATCCCCCTGCATCCTACTGTGGGGATCATCTGGGTGGCTCAGTCTGCAAGGAGAGGTTGCCTCCTGTGGTTTTGTGGGTCCCAGAGCCATGTTCTGTCGGCAGCTGCTATATCTCGCTTGTTCCACAAATGGTTCAAAATCTTGTCTCTTTGCTTTAGTTAAATCCACTTCAAGGGGCAACTAATGAAGGAAGAAAAAGGGTGGATAACTTCCTCCAACTGCTCTTCCCCGTCCTTCCTTTCCCTGCCTTCGAGATCTAGATTCCTAGAAAACAGCATGACAATCCTCTATCCATCATGCCTTCTAGGGCCTGAGAAGCTCAGACAAAAGATCCAACACTTCAAGTAATATTTCTAATTACATGAGGAGTAAACAATTTCACTTTCTACTTTAGGTATACTGGTCAGTATTAATAAATTTGATAAAAAGGAATCTTATTTTAGGTTTGATTTAGGCAAATGGTCTGTAAAATCTAATTTGAATCTTTCCTTGACAACTGAATCTGTCTGGTGCTGTCTACTTTTTATCTCCCCCCCCGCCTCTTTTTTTTTTAATGAAAATGATCACACAGTCTGTGGAAGCCTACACCTTCTCTGCTCTTTCTGCCACAACTCCCCCTGCAAACACAACACTCATCCGGAGAAAGCCTTGGGTGTGTCATGGCACCATTGTGTGTCCTTCAAATGACAGGAAGAAGTAGCTTGAAAAGCCAAACACAGGGAATCGCCCAGTTAGGGTTTCTAGATCTGACAAATGAGAGAAGCAAACTGTGTATTTCATGACACGGGGCAAACTGTTTGACTTCCCAGACATGAGCACTAAAGAAACCCGGGCCATTCAGTTGGGAAGAACTTCTCTCGCAATTCATAATATGGGTACTGGAACAATAATTGAAAATGAGGGATTGAGTTGATAAAGATAACCTGAAAATGAAAATTACACTGAAATTTCTTATCTACATGGGAAAGTAAATGAATAGGTTAAAAAGAAATGACCTTATGCTACAACATTGGTTGAAGACATTATGCTAAGTAAAATAGCCAGTCACAAAAGGACAAGTACATATGATTCAATTTACATGAGGCACATAGAATAGTTAAAACTAGACAGACAAGAGAAGAAAAATGGCAGCGGAATAGGCAGAAGTGTTGCACTCCTCCTCCTGTGGCCAGGCCAGAAAAGCAACTAAATCAGAGAACATCCACCCAGAATTAACAGGTTAGACACAGCTGAGGAGACCATTTTCAACAAGGAAGGGCAGAGGACACCTAGAGAATGTAACTTGCCAGCCATAACCCAAGTGGAACCACTAACATACCCCAGCAGTGAGTGGCACGGTGCCTCCCGGCAGGCTCCCAGAATTCTGCAGTAAGCACTCACCAGAGTGACGTCCGGCACCAGGCCACCTCACCAGCCCACCGGGACCCAGCATCCCAGGATCTGGCTCCAGGACCCCACAGTGAGTTCAAGCCAGGGAGAACCCTGTGCCCCACCCCTACGCTGGGCCCCAGAACTGTGCTGCCAGTCTGATCTGGAGCCACCCAGTGCCCACTCCACCCTGAGCCCCAGGACCTGCTGCCAAGTGACCTGGAGGAACCCAGTGCACAACCCACTCCAAGCCACAGGAGAGCTCTGACTGTGCAACCGAGAGCAACCTGCACCTGCTCCACCCTATCCCCTGGGACAGTCCTGCTGGGGCTACCTGGTGCAACCCAGCACGCGCCCCACTCCAAGCCACAGAAGAGTGCTGCTGGAGCAAAACAGAGCAATCCAGTGTACCAGCCAGGGACCATAGGACTGTGCTGCAAGAGCGCTGACAGAGGTATCTAGGGTGCCACCCTGCCATGGGTGCTGGAGCTGCAAAGCGAATCGCATGTCAGAGAGCGCTGTGTCCTCACAGGCAGTCGCACACCAGAGGAACCGTGCACATGCTCCCGCCACCCCGAGCATCTGAAGCGCACAACTAAGGGACCAAATCCGTGGGAGAAGGGAATACAACTCAGAGCAGAGACAATAAAGGAAGAGACTCAAGACAGACCCAGCCTCTGGGCTAACGATTTCCAGACCATTGGCCTGATTGGGTCTTCAACCTCTCAAACCCCAAGGAGGGTGCCCAGGATCAGAAAGAGATAGCAAAAATGGGGAAACAAAGAACGCCCCAAGGAAAGAAAAGGAACTAAATGACATGAAGGCAAGCAATATGTCAAATAATTCAGAGTAAAGGTCATAAGGTTTCTAAACCAGCTGTCAGAAAAAAATTAACTTATGTAAAGAATCAAGAGGAAATGGAAATTGATATAGCTGCAATAAAAAACAATGGAAGGTTTCACCAGCAGACTAGAAGAAGCAGAGGATTGAATCAGTGAGTTAGAAGAAAGAGTGAAAAACACACCCAATCTGAACAGCAACTGGAAAAAAAATTAAAAAGCAGGAGGAGCGCCTAAGGGAACTTTGGGACAACATGAAACGAAGCAACATCCACATAATAGGGATGACAGAAGGAGAGGAAGTTGAGTAAGGAATAGAAAACCTATTTGAAGAAATAATGACAGAAAACTTCACAGACTTGGGGAAGAAAAAAATTCACATAAGCAGAGTCCCAAGCAAGATGAATTCAAAAAGACCCACACCAGGACACATAATTGCAATGGCAAACATTAATTGACAAAGAAAGAATCTTAAGGGCTGCAAGAGAGAGAAAGTTACCTACAAGGGATCTCCCATTAGACTATCAAATGATTTCTCATCAGAAACACATCAGGGCAGAAGGGAATGAAATGGAGTATACAAAGTGATGCAAAGCAAGGGACTGAATCCAAAAATACTCTATCCAGCAAGTCTATCAATCAAAATTGAAGGGGAAATCAGGAGCTTTGCAGACAAAAAGAGGCTGAAGGAGTTTATTATCACCAATCCAGCAATTCAAGAAATACTAAAGGGACTTCTATAAAAGGAAGAAATAGAAAGGGAAAAAGGAACACAGGCATAAAGAATAAAAATGGCAACAAACATGTACCTATCAATAATAACTTTAAACATAAATGGATTAAAGCTCCAATCAAAAGACATAGGGTCGCTGAATGGATAAGAAAACATGACCCATATATATGCTGTCTACAAGGGATCCACTTCAGAACAAAAGACACACAAACTGAAAGTGAGGGATGGGAAAAAAATTTTTCATGAAATGAAAAAAAAGCTTGGGTAGCAATACTTATATCTGACAAAATAGACCTCAAAGTGAAGGCCATAACAAGATATAAGGAAAGCCACTTCATAATACTAAAGGGAGCAATTCAACAAGGAGATATAACTCTGGTAAACAGATATGCACCCTATACAGGAGCATCCAAATACATAAAAACACTTCTAGAAGACATCAAGGGAGAGATCAACAGCAATACAATTATAGTAGGGGACTATAATACCCCACTGACATCACTGGATAAATAGTCTTGAAAAAAAATCACCAAAGAAACAGCAATCCTAAATGACTCTAGATCAGATGGAACTAATTAACATCTTTAGAACATTTAATCTGAAAGCAACAGAATATACATTCTTCTCAAGTGCACACAAGACAGTTTCAAAGATAGAACACATATTAGGACACAGGCTAAGTCTCTTCAAATTCAAGAAGGTAGAAATCATATCAAGCATCTTCTCAGATCACAATGGCATAAAATTAGAAATCAACTACAATAAACACAGTAAAAAAAAAAAAATCAAACACTTGGAGGGTAAATAGCATGCTATTAGACAATGATTTGTTTACCAAAGAGATTAAAGGAGAAATAAAAAGCATCCTGGAAACAAATGGCAATGAAAATACAACAATCCAAAATCTATGGGACACAGTGAAAACAGTCCCAAGAGGGAAGTTCTTAGCTCTTCAGGCCTACCTCAAAAAACAAGAAAAAATTATAATAAATTATCTAACCCTACAACTTCAAGAATTAGAAAGAGAGCAATTAAAAAAAGCCCAGAGTAAGCAGAAAGAAGGAAATAATAAAGATCAGAGCAGAAATAAATGACATAGAAACCAAAAAGCAATACAAAAGATCAATAAAATCAAGAGCTGGTTCTTTGAAAAGATAAACAAGATCAAAGAACCTCTCGCCAGGCTCACCAAGAAACAAAGAGAGAGGACCCAAATAAACAAAATCAGAAATGAAAGAGCTAAAGTAACAACTGACCCCACAAAAATACTATGCATTGTAAAAAAAAAATACTGCAAACAATTGTACTCCAACAAATGGGACAACCTAGACGAAATGGACATATTCCTAGAAATATACAATCTTCCAAAACTCAATCAGCAAGAATAAAAAAAACCTGACTAGGCAAAAAACTACAGATGAAATTGAAGCAGTGATCAAAAAACTTCCAGCAGCCCGAGCTGGTTTAGCTCAATGGATAGTGTCAGCCTGCAGACTGAAGGGTCCCAGGTTCAATTCTGGCCAAGGGCACATGCCTGAGTTGCGGGCTCAGTCCCCAGTAGGGGGCGTGCAGGAGGCAGCCAATCAATGATTCTCTCTCATCATTGATGTTTCTATCTCTCTCTCTCCCTCTTCCTTCTTCTCTAAAATCAATGAAGTATATTTTAAAAAAACTTCTAGCAAACAAAAACTCTGGTCCTGATGGTTCAGAGGGGAGTTTTACCAAACATTCAAAGAGAACTAAAACCTATCTCCTCAGACTATTCCAGAAAATTCAAGAGGAAGGCACACTTCCAAGTTCTTTCTATGAAGCCAGCATCACCCTAATCCCAATCTGAAGAAAGGCCATTTTAATCTAAGAAGAGAAGCAAAAAGAAGAAAGAAATGAAGAGAAGTGAGGAGAGATTAAGGAACTGATAGGACACTATCACACAATCTATATATATAAAGACGTAATATCTAAATATGTCCAGGATGCCTTAACAGTCACAACTGGCTCCAAGTCTTAACAATCATGACCGACGCAGCTCAGAACAGATACACACAGGGGGGCCTTTGCATGTGAGCTGCAGAGGAAACACCTTTTCTGACTGCTCATTGGCTAAGCTCCCTGTACACCACCACTCACAGTGTTCTTGGTAACTTGGGTAATAAGAATCCAAGGAGGTGATCTAGTGTTTTTCCACCTCACTCCTGGAGGAAAAAATGGAGGTCTGCTGGAGGGGCTAAGAAATGTCATATCCTGCCCTAGCCGGTTTGGCTCAGTGGATAATGCCTTGGCCTGCTGACCGCAGGGTCTGGGTTCACTTCTGATCAAGGGCACGTACCTAGGTTGCAGGCTCCTCCCTGACCCAGGCCCAGGTCAGGGCTCATGCAGGAGGCAATCAATCTAAGTGTTCCTCTCACATTGATGTTTCTCTCTGTCTTTCCCTCTCTCTTCCACACTCTCTAAAAATCAATGGAAAAACATCCTCAGATGAGAAGGGAGGGAAGGAGGGGGGAGGGAAGGAGGAAGAAATGTCATATCCTATGAAAGAGACATCTTGAAAATGCCTAAAGAAAGTTGTCATTTTTTCATGAAGGGACTGGAGTCCGTGTTGATGAAAACACCTTGCTTGACAGCTGCGGTGGCCAGCAGTGGCAGCAGCAGCAGGGTGATGGGGGTGGTGCCTTCCCCTGATCAGCCCGGTCGCCTGCTGCAGAGGGAGGCCAGACTGCAGGCCTAAGGGGAGCGGGCCTAAGCCGTCAGGAGGACATCCCCTGAGGGCTCCTGGACTGTAAGAGGGGCAGGCTGGGCTGAGGGATCCCCCACCTCAGTGCACGAATTTCATGCACTGGGCCTCTAGTATATTTAACGAATCTCAGAAGAAGAGAAAGAAAATGGGGCAGAGAAATTATTTATGGTACTAGGAAAACTGGATAGCAACATGTAACAGAATAAAACTGGATCACTAGTAACACCATACACAAAAATTAACTCAAAATAAAATACACACTTGAATATAAGACCTGGAACCATAAAATTCCTAGAAACAGGCAATAAACTGTTTATCATTAGTCTTGGTGATGACTATTTAAATTTGACAATAAAAGCAAAGGTAATTTAAAAAAAGAGAAAAAATAAACAGGTGGAATTATATCAAATTAAAAAGCTTCTGCACAGCAAAGGAAATCATCAACAAAATGAAGACACAACCTACCAAATAGAAGAAAATGTTTGCAAATTAGAAATCAACTATAATAAAAACAGTATGATATACCTGACAAGGGGTTAATATCCAAAAAATACACAAAGAACTCATATAATACAAAGCAAAAGAACAAACAATATGACAGAAAAATGACAGAAGATGTGAATAGATATTCTTCCAAAGAAGACAAACAGATGGCCAACAGGTACATAAGAAGGTGCTCAACATGACTAATCATCAGGAAAATACAAAACCACAATGAGATATCATCACCTCACATTGTTAAAAAAGGTATTATCAAGCCAAACCAGTGTGGCTCAGTGGCTGAGCATCTACCTATGAATCAGGAGGTGATGGTTCAATTCCTGGTCAGGACACATGCCTGGGTTGTGGGCTCAATCCCCAGTAAGGGGTATGCAGGAGGCAGCCAATCAATGATTCTTTTTCATCATTGATGTTCCTCTCTCCCTCTCTCTCTCTCCCCCACCCTTCCTTTCTCTGAAACCAATAAAAAAATCTGTTTTAAAAACAAAATTATTTTAAATGGCTATTATCTAAAAGATAAGAGATAACAACTGTTCATGAGGATGTGGAGAAAAAGGAACCCTTGTTCTTGTATACTGTCAGTGGGAACATGACTTGGTTCAGCCAATGGAAAAGAGTATGGAGGTTCCTCAAAAAATTAAAAATCATGCCCAGCCGGTTTGGCTCAATGGTTGAAGCATCAGCCAGTGACTGAAGGGTCATGGGTTCGATTATGGTCTAGGGCACGTACCTCGATTGTAGGCTAAATCCCTGGTCCCAGTTGGGGAGCATGCTAGAGGCAACCAATCTATGTGTCTCACACATCAATTTCTCTCTCTTTCTCTCTCTCTTTGTCTCTCCCCCTCCCTTCCACTCTCTCTAAAAATCATTGGGGGGAAAATATCCTCAGGTGAAGATTAACAAAAATAATTTTTCTTTAAATAACACTATGATATGATCTCACAATTTTACTTCTGGATAGTTATCTGAAGAAAATGCAAGCACTAACTTGAAAAGATATCCACACACCCCCTGTTCACTGTAACATTATTTACAACTAGAGGCCCAGTGCACGAAATTCGTGCAGGGGGCAGTGGATCCCTCAGCCCAGCCTGCACCCTCTCTAATCCAGGACCCCTCAGAGGATGTCCAACTGCTGGCAATCAGACATCCCTCTTGCAATCCGGGACCTCTGGCTCCTAACCGCTCATCTGCCTGCCTGCCTGCTTGATTGTCCCTAACCACTTCCCTGCTGGCCTGATTGATGCCCCTAACTGCTCCCCTGCTGGCCTGATTGCCCCCTAACCGCTCCCCTGCCAACCTGAGCCCCATAACTGCCCTCTCTGCCGGCCTGATCCCCCTAACTGCCTGATTGCCCCTAGCTGCCCTCCCCTGCTGGCCCTATCACCTCCTAACTGCTCCCCCCTGCTGGCCTGATTGCCCCCTAACCACTCCCCTGCCAACCTGATCCCCATAACTGCCCTCTCCTGCCCATCTGATCCCCCTAACTGCCTGATTACCCCTAACTGCCCTCCCCTGCTGGCCTGGTCACCCCCTAACTGCTCCCCCCTGCCAGCCTGATCGCCCTTAACTGCCTCTTCCTCAGCCCCTGCCACCATGGCTTTGTCTGGAAGGGTATTACCCTTTTATTAGTATAGATAGCCAAGACATGGGAGCAAACGAGGTATCCACTGATGAATGAATAGTTAAAGAAAATGGTTAATGAATAACACACAATGGAATGTTGTTTACCATGAAGAAGGAAATCTTGCCATTTATGATAACATGAATAGACCTTGAAGGCATTATGGTAAATAAGTCAAAGATAAATATCAATCTCACTTACTTGTGAAATCTTAAACAACAACAAAAAACATCAGCTCCTAGGTACAGAGAACATATTATCACAGGCAATACAGGGTGGGAACAATGGATGAAGTGGGTCAAAAGGTACAAACTTCTAGATATAACGTAAGTTATGGGGATATAATGTACAGCATGGTGACTAGAGTTAATAATATGGGGTTGTATATCTGACACTTGCTAAAAGAGTAAATCTTAAAAGTTCTCATCATAAGAAAAAAACTTAGTATTGTGGTGGATGTTAACTGACTTACTGTGGTGATCATTTTGTAATATATACAAATATTGAATCATTATGTTGTACATCTAAAACTAATAAAATGATATATGGCAATTAAAAGTCAAAGACAAAGAGAAATCTCGAAAGCAGCAAGAGAAAAGCAAATTATTATATAGAAGAGAGCCTTCAAAAGATTATAAAATTTCTCAGTAGAAGTCTTACAGGAAGTAGGATAACTATATCCAGAAAAACTATTGTTAAAAATTGGAGAAATTAAGACTTTCTCAAATGAACAAAAGCAGAGGGAGTTCAGTAGCTCTAGATCTGCTCTTCAAGAAATACTAATTGGCCCTAGCTGGTTTGGTTCAGTGGATAGGGCATCAGCCTGTGTGCCTGATCAAAGAATAAGTCACAAAGGGGGATTAGAAATTATCTTGAGACAAATGAAAATGAAAACACAACTTTCCAAATCTTATGTTATGCAGCAAAAGCAATGCTAACGGAAGTTTATAAGCTAGCAGAAGAAAGGAAATAAATACAGCAGAGACACATGAAGTAGAGAACAGAAACATAATAGAAGAAAATCAATAAAATTAAAAGTTATTTTGAAAAGAATAACAAAATTGAAAAACCCTTAACTAGTTTATCTAAGAAAAGGTTACATAATTAAAATCAGAAATGAAAGAAAATACATTAAAACTGAAGCCATAGAAACATAAAAATATATACGAGAATACTATGGACAATTGTACAGCAACAAATTAGATAATCTAAAAGAAAGAGATAAATTCCTAGAAGCATACAACCTAGAAGACTGAATCATGAAGAAATAGAAAATGTGAATAGACCAGAAACTAGTAAAGAGATTAATTCAGCAGTAAAAAACCTACCAACAAAAACAGCCCTGGTTTAGATGGCTTCACTGGAGAATTCTGCCAAACATTTTAAGAATTATTAACACAAATCCTCCACAAACTCCCAAAAGAACTGAGGAGGAAGGAACACTTCCAATCTCACACTGGGAGGGCAGCATTACTCTGATACCAAAGCCAGACAACAACATTAAAAACATTATTCATCCCATCTGCAGTTTCACTTTCCACAGTTTCAGTGTTCCACAGTCAACTGCAGAAAAAATTTGAATGAAAACTTCCAGAAAAAACAATTCATGCGTTTTATTTTTTTTAAATAAATATTTATTGTTCAGATTATTACAGGTGTCCCTCTTTTTTTTTTCCCCCCATAGCTCCCCTCCACCTGATTCCCCACCCCACCCCATGCCCTTACCCCCCGCCACTGTCTTCATCCATAGGAATAAGATTTTTGTCCAATCTCTTCCCGCACCCCTCACACCTGCTTCCCCTGAGAATCATCAGTCCACTCCCTTTCTATGTCCCTGATTCTATTATATTCACCAATCCATTCTGTTCCTCAGATTTTTTATTCACTTGATTTTTAGATTCACTTGTTGGTAGGTATGTATTTGATGTCATTTTGTTGTTCATAATTTTTATCTTTACCTTTTTCTTCTTCCTCTTCTTAAAGGATACCCTTCAGCATTTCGTGTAATCCTGGTTTGGTGGTGATGAACTCCTTTAGCTTTTTCTTGTCTGTGAAGCTCTTTATCTGTCCTTCAACTCTGAATGATAGCTTTGCTGGGTAGAGTAATCTTGGTTGTAGGTTCTTGCTGTTCATCACTTTGAATATTTCTTGCCACTCCCTTCTGGCCTGCATAGTTTCTGTTGAGAAATCAGCTGACAGTCGTATGGGTACTCCCTTGTAGGTAATTAACTGTTTTTCTCTTGCTGCTTTTAATATTCTCTCTTTGTCTTTTGCCCTTGGCATTTTAATTATGATGTGTCTTGGTGTGGTCCTCTTTGGATTCCTCTTGTATGGGGTTCTGTGCGCTTCCTGAACTTGTAAGTCTATTTCTTTCACCAGGTAGGGAAAGTTTTCTGTCATTATTTCTTCTAATAGGTTTTCAATATTTTGCTCTCTCCCTTCTTCTGGCACCCCAAAAATTTGGATGTGGTTCGCTTAAAGTTGTCCCAGAGGCTCCTTACACTATCTTCATATTTTTGGATTCTTTTTTCTTTTTGTTTTTCTGGTTGGATGTTTTTTGTTTCCACATATTTCAGATCTTTGGTTTGATTCTTGGGTTACGGTGATCTACAGTTGAGTTTCTGTATATTCTTTATTTCAGAAAGTGTATGCTTCATTTCTGACTGATCCTTTCCCATTTTTTTTGGCATTCTCATTAATATCCTTAAAGGTCTCATCAAGTTTCTCAGCGGTTTTAAGAAGATTCTTGAGTAATCTTATAAATGTGGTTCTGAACTCTATGTCATCCAGTAGTTTGCTTTCCTCCATTTCTTTCATTCGTGACATGTTTCTTTGTCTCCACATTTTGGCTGCTTCCCTGTGTTGATGGAATAGCTTTGTGTGGTAGGTGATCTATAGGGGGCAGTAGCTCAGCCTCATCAATCACATGAGGTGGATGCTCTTGGTACACCCCTTTGTGGGCTGAGTGCAAAGTCTTGGTGTAGTTAAGCCTTAATTGCTGTTGGTACGCTGGGAGGAATTGACCTCCAGGCCAATTAGCTGTGAGCACTCGCTGTGTCTATAATGGAAGAACTGCTGCGCTGAAGACACGCTTATGGGGCAGGTCTTGTTTCAGTGGGGCTTTGGTGCTCACTGAGTCTGCCTCTTGAATGTGTCACTTATGGATGTGAGGAGTTGAAATCTGGTGTCTCACACTGACCACTAGGTATACTGGCTTCTGGATCTCCAATGGGGTTCAGGTCAGCTACTGTTTGAGGCCACCCAGCAGGAGCTACAGTGAGAGCTACATTTTTCTCCTCATTGCTTGGGGTTTGAAGGTTTTGGAGCTGTCTGACCCGGGCTGCAAGTTTGCTAGGTTAAGCTGCAGTAGGGCAGGCCTTTCTTATGCTAACTCCGCTGCTTGGAGCTTGGGTGGGTTTGTAGGTTGTGCAGGGCGGGGTCTCAAGGTGTCACTAGGCTAGGGCGTGGCAAACAGCAATGGCTGCTAGTTAGCTGGCTCTGCGTCCCCGACAGCATCCGAGTCCCGTGCCCCAGTGCAGTAAACAGTTATTCCTGCGCGCAGCTCTGCAAGCAAGCCACCCTCACTGGCAGACAGTCCAGCTTCTCCCCGTAGGAGTTTGGGTCCCCCGTGTCTCCCCAGAGACTGGATTTCAGAGTAATCGGGGGCTTGTCTCCCTTCAGGTTGAAAAAAGCAATGCCTGCCGCCAGCCCGGATCACGCACCTCCGTACCTCAGCTTTTCAGTGCTCGTGCACGTCTCAATGCTCTTTTCTCTTTCCTTCTAGTTGTAGAACTTCCACTCAGCCAGCTTTCCCATGGTTCTGGGTGATAGACGTTTTGTCTTTTAGATGTAGTTTTGAAATTGTTGTGCGAGGCAGCAGTTTAGGTGTTTACCTACGCCGCCATCTTGGATTGCCAATAATTCATACGTTTTAAATTGCATACCACTGTCCCACTCCATCCCAACTGGAACCTGAATCATCTCTTTGTCCAGCATATCCATGCTATTATAGGCTATCCACCAATTAGTCACTTAGTAGCGAACTCAGTTATTAGATCAACTGTTGTGGTAGCATAGTGACTGTATTCAAGTAACCCTGATTTTTTTCTTACTGCCCCAAAGCGGAAGAATAGTGATGCTGGCCATTTGTATATGCTAAAGAGAAGCTGAAAAGTGCTTCCTTGAAGTAAAAAGGTAAAAGTTCTCAACTTGGTTTAATAAGGCATTTTATCATCTCACATTGTCACAAGAAGAAGGGGAATACAGCATAATCAGATATTTTATTACTAGGGGCCCAGTGCACGTGCACCTTGAAAGGAACTGTGGGCGTGAGGCTGCGGTGGGCACAGGGGCTGGTCTCGGCCCATCCTCCACGCCCCTGCCTGGCCCCTTCCACCGCAGCCCCTGGTCCCCTGTCTGCCAGCAGCCTCACTCCCATGCACTGACAGCGTCAGCCCCGCTCACACCCACTGACAGTGTGGAGTGACTGGGGCCAGCGCCAGCAGCGGGTGCAAGCTGCAGGTGCTGCCCTGAACACCACGTAGGAGGAAGGGGAGTTGGAGAAGCCCTGAGGGGCGATAGGGACCAGCAGCCGCCACTTGCACCCACTGACGGCGCTGAGCTATCGGGCCAGCACCATGTACCAGCAGCAGGTGCAAGCGCCCAGCGGGACCGCCGAGCACTGGAGCAAAGGATTTTCAGAGGCTTGTCCCAATGACAGCGACCAGCGCCCCGCCTTGATCTGGCGCCCCCGCTCACCTGCTCCACCACCCCACCACAGCAGACACCCACCATGTTCTGCTCTCTGCCATCTGCTGCCGACGCCCACCATGTTCCGTGCACGCCCCCTGGTGGCCAGCGCACGTCATAACGACCAGTTGTTCAGTTGTTCTGCCGTTTGGTCTATTTGCATATTAGGGTTTTATATAGAGAGATTAGGTACTAGAGGCCCAGTGTATAAAATTGGTGCACTGGGGGTGGGGGGGCGTCCCTTAGCCTAGCCTGCACCTTCTTACAGTCCAGGACCCCTCGGGGGATGTCCGCCTACCAGCTTAGGCCCAATCCCCCTGGGCTCAGCTCGCCAGCGGTGAGCCCAGCTTCTGGCTGAGCAGCACTCCCCCTATGGGAGCACACTGACCACCAGGGGTTAGCTCCTGAGATGAGCGTCTGCCCCCCCCGGTCACTATGTGCTCACAGAGCACATAGTGACCGGTCGTTCCACCGTTGGGTCGATTTGCATATTAAGAGTTTTATTATATAGGATTATTAATCTCTTACTGTGCCTAATTTATAAGTTAAACTTTATCATAGGTATGTATGCGTAAGAGAAAATATAGCACATACTAGTGGCCCTGCACACAAATCCATGTGCGAGTAGCTCGCTACCGCTTGCGTCAGCTGGCCGCCCCACCCACCACTGCTCATAGCTCTCAGCCACTCATAGCTCACTGCCCCGCCCTCCTGTAGCTCTCTATAGCTTGTAGCTCGCTGCCCCGCGCTACTGCTGATCAGTCGTTACCATCATGGCATACAATCATTTGCATATTACCTCTTTATTATATAGGATAGGGTGTGGTACTATCCATGGTTTCAGGCACTTATTTGGGATCTTGGAGTGTATCCTCCATGGAAAAAGGGGACTACAGCCCTAACTGGTTTTGCTCAGTGGATAGAGCATCGGCTTGCAGACTGAAGGGTCCCAGGTTCGATTCCGGTGAAGAGTATGTGCCGTGGTTACAGGCACAACCCTAGTAGGGGGCATGCAGGAGGCAGCTGATCGATGTTTCTCTCTTATCAATGTTTCTAACTCTCTATCCCTCCCCCTTCCTCTCTGTAAAAAAAAAAAAAAAAAAAAAAAAAAATCAGTAAAATATATTTTAAAAAAGAGGGGGAGCCCTATTGTATCAGGAAAAACCATAGACCAATGTGCCTAATAAATATTGATGCAAAAATCCTCAACAATATTCTAGGACACTGAATTCAACAGCACATTTATTTCTCTCTCTTTTTTTTAGAGAGAGAGAGAAGAAGGGAAAGAGAAAGAGAGAGAAGCATCAATAAGAGAAACATAGATCAGTTGCCTCCTGTACACGCCCCAACTGGGAATCTAACCCACAATGTGGGTAAGTGCCCTGACCAGGAATACAACCCAATACCTTTTGGTCTACAGGACGATGCTCCAACTGTGCCACACTGGCGAGGGCTCAACAACACATTAAAAGCAAGATACATCAGGACCAAGTGGGATTAATTCTTGGAAGGCAAGGATGGTTCAAGATTCACAAATCAATGTAATACACTATATTAATAGAAGGAAGGACAAAACCACATGTTCAATGCAGAAAAAGCATTTGACAATATTCAATACCTTTTCAATGGTAAAAACATTCAACATACCAAGAATACAAAGAAACTACTTCAATATAATGGCCACATATGAAAAGCCTATAGCTAATATCATATACAATGCTGAAAGATTGAAAACTTTTCCTATAAGATCAGAAAGAAGACAACAATGGCCCACTATTCCTACTTCTATTCAACATCATTGAATAGAAGCCCTTCCAGAGCAATTAGACAACAAAAAGAAATAAAAGGAATCCAGATTGAAAAAGAAGAAGTAAAATTATCTCTGCTTGCATATGACATAACCTTATATGCAAAAGACCCTACACTCCACACCAGAAAACAAACCAAAAAAAAACTTAGAATTAAATTCAGCAGTTACAGGAAACATAATTAACATAAAAAATCAGTTGTGGCCCTGACCGGTTTGGCTCAGTGGATAGAGCATCGGCCTGCGGATTGAAAGGTCCCAGGTTCGATTCCAGTCAAGGGCATGTACCTTGGTTGCAGGCACATCCCCAGTAGGAGGTGTGCAGGAGGCAGCTGATCGATGTTTCTCTCTCATCGATGTTTCTAACTCTCTATCCCTCTCTCTTCCTCTCTGTAAAAAATCAATAAAATATATATATTTTTTAAAAATCAGTTGTGTCTTTATAGACACTAGTAATAGACAATCCAAAAAGAAAACAATTCCATTTACAATAGCATCAAAAAGATTAAAATAATTTAGGAATAAACCTAATCAACAAGGTTAAACACTTCTATACTGAAAACTACAAAACACTGCTGAAGGAAATTAGACACAAATAAATGGAAAGACATCCATGTTCATGAATTGGAAGACTTAATATAGTTAAGATGTCCTTACTGGCCCCAGCTGATTTGGCTCAGTGGATAGAGTATCAGTCCATGGACTGAAGGGTTCTGGGTTCGATTACATTCAAGGATGCATAACAGGGTTGCAGGCTTCATCCCCCGCCCAGTTGGAGCAAGTGTAGGAGGCAACCAATCAATGTGTTTTTCTCACAACAACGTTTCTCTCTTTGTCTCTGCCCTTCCCTTCCATTCTCTCTAAAAAAAAATCCTTGGGTAAGGATTAAAAAAAGAAGAATACAAGACCTTTACATATACTTTTCTACAAGAGACTCACTTGAGATTGAAAGACACACAGACCTAAAATACAGGGATGAAAAAAGGCATTTCATGCAAATGGAAACCAAAAAAAAAAAAAAGAAGAAGAAGTAATAATACAGACTTTAAAACAAAGACTATAAGAAGAAACAAAGAATCTATAATAATAAAAGCATAATATGCTAATTAGACCCGACATCTTTCCGGACATCCTTCTGGACGACCTTCTGGACAAAGCCGGGGTTGCAAGGGAAGCCCAGGTCTTGGGTGCCTGCCGGCAGCTGGAGAGAAGTCTGGGTCCTGGGTGCCAGAGGGAAGCCGGTGCCAGCAGCCAGGGGAAGGAAGGCCTTCCGAATTTCGTGCATTGGGCCTCTACTAGTATATAATGATAAAGGGATCAATCCAACAGAAGAATATAACTCGTGGAAACATTTACACACCCAACATTGGAGTATTTAAAAATACAAAGCAAATACTGACAAACATAAAGGGAGAGCATGACAGTACAACAGTCACAACATGGGAATTTAAGATCCAAGTAACATCAATAGATAGACCATCCAGACAGAAAACCAACAAGGAAACGGTGGCTTTAAATGACACATGAGACCAGGTAGACTTAATTTATATTTTTAGAACATTTCATCCCAAAGCAGCAGAATGTGAATTCTTTTCAAGCACACATGATACATTTTCCAGGATAGACCATATATTAGGCCACAAAACAAGTCTCAATAAATCTAAGAGGACTGAAATCCTATCAAGCATCTTCTTATCACAATTGTTTGAAACTAGAAATTAATTACAAGAAGAAAACTGAAAAACACAAACACCTGGAGGCTAAATAACATGCTACTAAAAAATGAATGGGTTAACAATGAGACCAAGACAGTCATCAAAAGATACCTTAAGACAAATGAAAATGAAAATACAACACAAAGCATTTCTAAGAGGGAAATGTATAGCAATACAAGCTTACTTTAAGAAGCTACAAAAATCTGAACTAAATAACCTAATCTCACATCTAAAGGAACTAGAAAAAGATCAAAGCCCCAGTTGAGTAGAAGGAATTAATAAAGATCAGAGAGGAAATAAATGAAATAGAATCTAAGAAAACAATACAAAAAACCAATGAAACCAAGAGATGGTTCTTTGAAAAGACAGACAAAATTGATGTTTCTCCATCCTTTGCCCTCTATCTAAAATCAATAAAAACGTTTTTTTAAATGGGCAGAGGAATTAAAATAGACATTTTTCCAAAGAGTTAATACAGATAGGGAGTATATATACGAAAAGATGCTCAACCATCAATCATCAGAGAACTGAAAACTAAAACCACAATGAGACCTAACTTCACACCTATCAGAATGAGTAACATCAATAAATCAATAAACAAGTGCTGGCAATGATATAGAGAAAAGGGAACCCTTGTGCACTTCTAGTGGGATGGCAAATTGGTGCAGTCATATGGAAAACTTATGAAAGGTTTTTAAAAATCAACTACCACATTACCCAGCAATCCCACTTCTAGATATTTACACGAAGAAATCCAAAACACTACTTGATTGCCAGAGGGGAAAGGGATGGGAGGCTCATAAAAAATGTGAAGGGATTAAGAAGTTCAAATTGGCAGTTACAAAATAATCATGGGGATGTGAAATACAGCTTAGGGAATATAGTCAATAATAGATATTAATGTATCCCTATGTGCACTGCATCATTATTTATAATATCCAAGATATGGAGTGCCTAAATGACCACTCATAGACAGTTGGATAAAGAATATGTGGTATATATATAATAAAATATGTTTTGGCCATAAAAAAAGAATTAGTTGCTTAAGTGTAGTCCCAGGCACCAAAAGGTCACTGGTTTGATTCCCAGTCAGCACACAGGAGGCAGCTGACAGATGTTTATCTCTCTCTCTACCTCTACCTCTACCTCTCTCTTTCTCTCTCTCTCTCATCATATGAAAAATAAAATAAAATAAAAAAGAATGAAAGCTTGCCATTTATGACAGAAAGGAGGACCTAGAGGGTATTATTATGTTAAGTGAAATAAGTCAGAGAATCACAAATATCATGATTTCACTTATATGTGGAATCTAAAAAATAAATAAATAAATAAATGAACAAACAAAACAGAAACAAACTCATAGACACAGAGAACAAATTGACAGTTGCCAGAGGGGGAAGGGGTGGGAGGCTCATAAAAAACATGAATGGATTAAGTTCAAATTGGCAATTAGAAAATAGTCATGGGGATGTGAAATACAGCTTAGGGAATATAGTCAATAAACTTGTAACAACTATGTATATTGTCAGGGGGGTACTAGACTTATCAGGGAATTATATAAATATCTAACCACTATGCTGTACACCTGAAACTAATAGTTTAAATGTCAACTATAACTGAAAAATAAAGAAAAGTGTTAATAAATTAAATAAATAAATACCACTCTCCAATAAAAGAAACTAAGGCTCCTTATTAAATGACCGGCTCTAGAGTTGGGGCAAGGAATTTATAAAATGAGTCTGAAACATCTTTTAGTGTCAAAAAGTACAGAAGTGTTGAAAAAACACACAACAGGAGTATTTCAATGAATTAACTGAATTAGTTCCAAAGCTAGACCAATCTGAGTAACAAAATAACACAGTATGGAATTAGAACTCAAAGTATAAAATAAATTCCCATGAGTCTATATATATATATATAAAATTAGCTGGGACACCGTAACAGTCACGACCAGTCAGGAGGAGGGCTGCACGTGCAGGTGAGGCCCAGAGTGGAGACGGAGACAGACAGGAGGGCCTGGCCGAGTGGCCACGCAAGCTGCACAGGCCCACCCGGAGCAGAGACAGACAGACCGGGGGGCCTGCCAGCAGCAGCGCACCAGCAGTCCCACCTCTGCGTGGGAGCTACAGAGGAAACACCTTTCCTGACCACTCATTGGCTAAGCTCCCCGTACACCACTCTCAGTGTTCTTGGTAACTTGGGTAATAAGAATCCAAGAAGGTGATCTAGGGTTTTTCTACCTCACTCCTGGAGGAAAAAACGAAGATCCACTGCTGCAGGGGCTAAAAAATGTCAGATTCTGCCCTAGCCGGTTTGGTTCAGTGGATAGAGCCTCAGCCTGTGGACTGCAGAGTCCGGGTTGGATTCTGATCAAGGGCATGTACCTAGGTTGCAGGCTCCACCCTGGCTGGGGCCCAGGTCAGGACTCATGCAGGAGACAATAAACCTAAGTGTTCCTCTCACATTGATGTTTCTCTCTGTCTTCTCTCTCTTCCATGCTCTCTAAAAAAAACATCAATGGAAAAATATCCTCAGATGAGGATAAAAAAAGAAAGAACGAAATGTCATATCCTATGGAAGAGACATCTTTAAAATGCCTAAAGAAAGTTGTCAATGGAGAAACCAAGATGGCGGCATAGGTAAACACCTAAACTGCTGCCTCACACAACAATATCAAAACTACAACTGAAAAACAAAATGGACACCATCCAGAACCACAGGAAAGCTGGCTGAGTGGAAATTCTACAAGTAGAAAAGAGGAAAGCACATTGAGTCTCAGAGGAGCTGCAAAAGGCTGAGGTATGGAGACTCGCATACGGAGACGATGGGCGGCTGTGTGCACGGGCGGCTGAGTGCGTGGCTGGCTTTCTTACGCGGGAGGGAGAAGGAAGCTCCCGACTGCACTGAACTCCAGACCTGGGTGAGACGCTGGGAAACCAGGCTCATTCAGGGGGAATCTGGACTGTCAGGAAAAGAGAAAGCACACTGAGACTCAGGAGCTACAGAAGGCAGAGATCCGGAGGCGCATGCACACAGAGAGGACTGACTGCTAAATGCACAGGAGGCTGAGTGTGCGGCTGGCTTTCTAAAGCGGGAGGGAGACAGAAGCTCCCAACTGCGCTGAACTCCAATTCCGGGCAAGTTTCTGGGAACCCCAACTCATTTGGGGAGAAACTGGACTGTCTGGAAGCGGGCGAAACTCGAAGACGGCTTTCTCTCAGAGGTGCTTGCAGTGATTACCGAGGGACACT
The DNA here is from genome assembly GCA_026230045.1 of Corynorhinus townsendii. Taxonomy (NCBI): domain Eukaryota; kingdom Metazoa; phylum Chordata; class Mammalia; order Chiroptera; family Vespertilionidae; genus Corynorhinus; species Corynorhinus townsendii. Next base: position 125,482,445 of record JAPDVU010000003.1, on the reverse strand, counting down.
GAGACCCAGGGGCCTCATAGGGCAGGGCTAACAGGAAACCAAGACTGTCTGCTCCACCCTGAAACTCCACCCCATCCAAGCTGAGCACAGAGGCTTTTGCAATTTTGCAAGTCTTGTCTCATAAGAGTGTCTCCAGCACAGAAGTTCTCCCAGTGTAGACACAGCTGATCCTCACAGCCAATTGGCCTGGAGGTCAAAACCTCCCAGTGATACCAACAACAATCAAGACTTAATTACAACAAGGCTGAGCACACAGTCCACAAAGGGGTGCACCAAGAGTGTCCACCTCAGGTAAGTGGGGAGGCTGAGCCACTGGGCCATAAAGGACAATTACCACACAAAGCTACTCTAACAACTCAGGGAAGCAGCAAAAACGCGGAGACAAAGAAACAGATCACAAATGAAAGAAATGGAGGAAAACAAATGACTGGGTATAGAGTTCAAAACCACGGTGATAAGGTTTTCCAAGAATTTTCTAGAAAAGGACAATAAATTTAGCGAGACCCTCGAGGATATGAAAAAGGACCAACAAACCTATATGAAGAAATAATGACTGAAAACTTCCCCCACCTGGTGAAAGAAATAGACTTACAAGTCCAGGAAGCGCACAGAACCCCAAACAAAAGGAATCCAAAGAGGATCACACAAGACACATCATAATTAAAATGCCAAGAGCAAAAGACAAAGAGAGAATATTAAAAGCAGCAAGAGAAAAAAGTTAGTTACCTACAAGGGAGCACCCATATGATTGACAGCTGTTTTCTCAACAGAAACTATGCAGTCCAGATGGGAGTGGCAAGAAATATTCAAAGTGATGAAGAGCAAGAACCTACAACCAAGATTACTCTACCCAGCAAAGCTATCATTCAGAATTGAAGGTCAAATAAAGAGCTTCACAGATAAGAAAAAGCTAAAGGAGTTCATCAACACCAAACCAGTATTATATGAAATGCTGAAAGGTATTCTTTAAGAAGAGGAAGAAAAAGAAAAAGGTAAAGATAAAAATTATGAACAACAAATACATATCTATCAACAAGTGAATCAAAAAATCAAGTGAATAAAAAATCTGATGAACAGAATAAACTGGTGAATATAATAGAATCAGGGGCATAGAAAGGGAGTGGACTGACAATTCTCAGGGGGAAAGGGGTATGGTGGGGTGCAGGAAGAGACTGGACAAAAAGCGTACACCTATGGATGAGGACAGTGGAGGGGGGCGGGGTAAGGGCAGAGGGTGGGGTGGGAACCGGGTGGAGGGGAGCTATGGGGGGGGGGGGAAAGAAGAACAATTGTAATAATCCGGACAATAAAGATTTATTAAATTTAAAAAAAAAAGTTGTCATTTTTTTGTGTTGAAGAGACTGGAGTCCATGTTGATGAAAACACGTTGGTGGCTACAGTGGCCAGCAGTGGCAGCAGCAGTGGAGTGATGAAGGTGGCACCTTCCCCTGATCAACCTGGTCACCTGCTGCAGAGGGAGGCCAAACTGCAGCTTAGGCCTGCTCTGCAGAGGGAGCAGGCCTAAGCCATCAGTAGGATATCCCCTGAGGGCTCCCAGAATGTAAGAGGGGGCAGGCTGGGCTGAATTTCGTGCAGCAGGCCTCTAGTACTAAAATAAATAAATAAATAAAACAGGAGAGAAGAAACAAATCTCCTGTGTAAAAGAATTTTGTATAATTTGTGTGGCTATTGCCCTTCAAGAAGGTAGAATTAACTCCTCACCGCTATGTGTAGTCTCACATACTGATAATTAGAACAGGGGAGAAAAACAGTGGGTTTACAGTGGAGAAACCTGAGAAATACTCACTCAGCCAGCTAACCAAGGTCAACATCAAATATGATTAGTCATGTTGATAGTATGTATCCTTGATATGATAAAAATGGCACTTTACCTCTATGGCCTTCCTCCCAAAAACCCATAACCCCAGTCTGATCATAAGAAAAATATCAGACAAATCCCAATTGAGGGACTTTCTACAAAATACTTCTAGCACTTCTCAAAACTATCAGTCATCCAATCAAGCCAAGTCTAAGAGGAGTCTGAGGAGACATGACAAGTATAATGTGGTCTCTTGGGACAGAAAAAAACTAAGGAAATCTGCATATAGGATGGACTTTAGTTAATAATATCATATCAGTAGTAAGTCATTAGTGTGACAAGTGTACTGTATGACTATAAAATGTTTACAATAGGGAAAACTCAGTGTGTGATATACAGGAACTCTGTACTAGGCTTTGCAATTTTTCTGTAAAGCAAATACCATTCTAAAATTTGAAGTTTAATACTTTGTCTAAAAAAAATTTACACTTGTTTAAAAAAAAATCCACATTACACAAAGTGATCTCCAGATTGAACACAGTCTCTATAAAAATTTCAATGGCATTTTTTGCATAAATAAAAAATTCACCCTAAAATTCAGATGAATCTTAATGGAACTCAAATAGCAAAAATAATTTTGCAGGAAAAAAAGAAAGTTGGAGGACTCACACCACTTCATTTCAAAACATATTACAAATCTACAGTAATCAAAATGGTATGGTACTGCCATAAAGACAAACATATAGACCAATGGAAAAGAACACAGAACTCAGAAATAAACCCTTGCACATATGATCAAATGATCTTCAACAAGCATGCCAAGACCACTCAATAAGGAGAGTCTTTTCAACAAATGATGCTGGGTAAACTGGAAATCCACATCACATACAAAAATAAATTCTACCTCTTCCTGTCAGCAACCTGAGGTGACCTCTAAAAATGGTTCGCTATTCACTTGATCCAGAAGACCTCTCAAAATCATGCAAATCAAAAGGTTCAAATCATCATGTATACTTTAAGAACACTCGTGAAACTTCCCAGGCCATCAAGGGTATGCATAACTGAAAAGCCACTGAGTATCTGAAGAATGACACTTTACAGAGCGATGTGTACCATTACATCATGACAATGGTGGAATTGATAAGTGCTCAGGCCTAAGAGTGGGGGTGGACACAGGGTTGGTGGCCCAAAAAGAGTGCTAAATTTGTGCTGCACACACTTAAAAATGCAGAGTAAGGCTGAACAGAAGGATTTAGATATAGACTCTGGTCACTGAGCTCCTCCAGGTGAATAAAAACTCCCAAGATGCAGTGCAGAACTTACAGAGTTCGTGGACACATTGAGATGACCCTTATTGAAAAAGAGCAGATTGTTCCTAAACCAGAAGAGGTTGGTTGAAAAGAAAAGAAAAAAAAAAAAAGATATCACAGAAGAAGAAAAAAATGAAGAAACTAAAAGTTATGGCCAGGAAATGAATCTAGCATAAAATAAATGCTAATGAAAGTAAAATAAATAGCCCTAGCAGGTTTGGCTCAGTGGACAGAGCATCAGCCTGCAGACTGAAAGGTCCCAGGTTCGATTCTGGTCAAGGGCACATAGCTGGGTTGCAGGATCAATCCCCCCCTGGTCGGGGCACTTGTAGGAGGCAACCAAGCAATGTTTCTCTCTCTCTGTCTTTCCCTCTCCCTTCCACGCTCTCTAAAAGTCAATGGAAAAATATAAAAAGATCTAAAACTCATAAAAGAAAACACAGAGGAAAACTTCATGATACTGATTTTGGCAATGATATTTTGGATATGACACCAAAAACATGGGCAAAAAAAGCAGATATATACAAAAGGGACTACATCAAACTTGAAAACGTAAAAAGTAACCTATGGAATAGAAAAAACTTGCAATCACATCTTTGATAAGAGGTTAATATTCAGCCCTAGCTGGTTTGGCTCAGTGGATAGAGCATCGGCCTGCGGACTGAAGGGTTCCAGGTTCAATTCCGGTCAAGGGCACATGCCCGGGTTATGGGCTCGATCCCCAGCAGGGGACATGCAGGAGGCAGCCAATCAATGATTCTCTCTCATCATTGATGTTTCTTTCTCGCCCTCTCCCTTCCTCTCTGAAATCAATAAAAATATTTAAAAAAATAAAGAAAAAGAGGTTAATATTCAGAATATGTAAAGGACACCTACAGCTCAACAACAACAAAAATCAAATAGCCAAGTTTTAAAAATGGGCAAGGGACTTGAATAGACATTTCTCCAAAGATGATATACAAAAGGCCAACAAGTATATGAAAAGATGTTCAACATCAGTAATCATCAGAGAAATGCAATCAAAACCACAGTATCACCTAATCAGCATGGTTGGAGCGTTAGCCTGCACATCAAAGGGTCACGGGTTCAATTACAGTCAAGGGTACATAATCAGATTGTAGGTTGGATTCCCAGCCCTGGGAGGCAACCAATCTCTCTCTCTCTCTCTCTCTCCCCCTCTCTCTCTCTCTCTCCCCCTCTCCCTTCTCTCTCTCTCTGCTCCTTTCCACTCTCTTTGAAAATCAATGGAAAAAATATCCTTAGGTAAGTATTAACCAAAAACTATATATTTTTAATTAGATTAAAATTTTAAAAAAGATATCACCTCACACCCATTAGGAAGGCTACTATAAAAACAATGAAAAAAGAAAATAGCATGTGTTGACAAGGATGTGGAGAAATTGGGACCCTTGAGCACTGTTGAACTGCAAATTGTGCAGCCTTCATAGAAAACAGAATAGAAGTTCCTCAAAAATATAACTACCAAATGGACCAGCAACCCCACTTCTGGATATGTATCCAAATTAATTGAAAGCAGAGTCTCAAAGAAGTAATTGCACAGCCATATTCATAACAGCACTATACACGACAGCCAAGTGATAGAAGCAACCCAAAAATATGATACTAACACACAATGCAATATTATTCAGCCTTTAAAAGGAAGGAAATTCTGACACCAGTTACAACAAAGATGGAACCTTGAGGTCATTATGCTAAATGAAATAAACCAGTCACAAATGAACAAAAACTGTGTGTTACCACTTTAGGAGGCATCTACAGTAGTCAAACTCACAGAAACAGAGAGTAGAATGGTGGCTACCAGGTACTGGAAGAAGGGGAAAGGGTTTTATGGGTAGTGAGTGTCAGTAATCCTATCTAATAAAAGAGTAATATGCAAATTAACCATCACTCCGCGACAAAATGGTGGCACCCATAGCCACAAGATGGCGGCACCCAGTCCTCTCAGCCCCGCCGGAGTCCCCCAGTCTCAGGGAGGGCTGCCACTGAGAGCCGACAGAGTAAGCGGCCTGGCAGAATGCTGCCCAGAGGCCATCCTGACCCTTTATAAAAAACAAAAACAAATTCACTCCCAACAGTGTGACCCCCTCCCAGCGGCGGCAGCCTGGGCTGGGGTCTCAGCCTGGGAGGGGCGCGCACCCTCACAGCACGATCCCCTCCCAGCGGCAGCGGCCTGGGTTGGGGTCTCAGCCTGGGAGGGGCGCGCACCCTCACAGCACGATCCCCTCCCAGCGGCAGCGGCCTGGGTTGGGGTCTCAGCCTGGGAGGGGCGCGCACCCTCACAGCACGATCCCCTCCCAGAGGCAGCAGCCTGGGCTGGGGTCTCAGCCTGGGAGGGGCGCGCACCCTCACGGCGCGATCCCCTCCCAGTGGCAGCGGCCTGGGTTGGGGTCTCAGCCTGGGAAGGGCACACACCCCCACGGCGCGATCCCCTCCCAGCGGCACCCCCACGGCACGATCCCCTCCCAGCGGCAGCGGCCTGGGTTGGGGTCTCAGCCTGGGAAGGGGACGCACCCCCACGGCGCGATCCCCTCCCAGCGGCAGCAGCCTGGGTTGGGGTCTCAGCCTGGGAAGGGGACGCACCCCCACGGCGCGATCCCCTCCCAGCGGCGGCAGCCTGGGCTGGGGTTTCAGCCTGGGAGGGGCATGCACCCCCACGGCGTGATCCCCTCCCAGCAGTGGCAGCCTGGGGTCTCAACCACTGAGTCACACCAGCCAGGTATATATGGAGGAATCTTAAATGTTTCTTCTTTTTTAAATATGTTTTATGGATTTTTTTACGGAGAGGAAGGGAAAGGAATAGAGAATTAGAAACATCGATGAGAGAGAAACATCGATCAGCTGCCTCCTGCACACTCCCCATTGGGGATGTGCCCCCAACCAAGGTACATGCCCTTGACCGGAATCAAACCTGGGACCCTTGAGTCTGCAGGCCAACGCTCCATCCACTGAGCCAAACCAGTTAGTACTGTCCAATATGTTAAAGAAAAAACCCTATCTAATAAAGAGGGAATATGCAGGGGAGGGCATTTGGGGGTGACTGGGTTGTCAGGGGAGGGCAGTTGGGGACAATTGGGCTGGCAGGGGAGCGCTCAGGCATCAATCAGGCTGGCAGGGGAGTGGTTAGGGGGTGACCAGGCTGGCAGGGGAGTGGTTAGACGTCGATCAGGCTGGCAGGGGAGTGGTTAGGGGGTGATCAGGCTGGCAGGCAGAAGCAGTTAGGGGCAATCAGGCAGGCAGGCCAGCAGTTGGGAGCCAGCAGTCCCGGGTTGTGAAAGGGATGTCTCACTGCCTGTGGGATCGGGCCTAAACAGGCAGTCGGACATCCCCCGAGGGGTCCCAGATTGGAGAGGGTGCAGGTTGGGCTGAGGGACAACCTCCCCCCCTCCCAGTGCACGAATTTCATGCACTGGTCCTCTAGTACAAGATAAAAAAGTTCTAGAGATCTGTTTCACTACTGAACTGTACACTTAAAAATGGTTAAAATGGTAAATTTTATATGTTTTTTACTATAAAGAAAAAAAGAAAAGAAAAACTATGACTATTATCTGTTGTAAACATAGATGCAAAAATCCATAACAAAATATTAGCAAACTGAGTATATATAATAATGTATAAAAATAATTTTTAAAAAAGAAAATAAACGGAGTTTTGACAGATGTTAATTGACACACACCTCTATTAGGGGTTCCAAAAGAAAAAGTACCCCTAAGAGAATGCTGCCCCAGGTGGCAGCACTGTAGGGACCTCAGAGAATGCCACAGAGGAACAGCCACGCTCGGCCAGCAACAGGAACACTCCAGATCCAATTCTCCAAAGGCCAATGCTCACTCAGATCACAGGATAGGCATTGACAGAAGCAAGGGAGCTCTGACGCTGACACCAAGACTAAGAAAAAGCAAGAAGGTTGGACAGGGGAGGCTCTGAGTGCTTCTGAGAAATGACAGTGGTGCAGCTGAGGGTTATGTGCTCCTCTTAAGATTTCACAGATCATTGCCAACCACAGTTCTCTATGTATAAGACAGAAATAACATTCCCTAAACTTCAATTTCTTCATCTGTGAAATAAGGGGATTGATGCCTACAAGCTCTGAGAGAGTCCAAAATACATATTCCAGACCCTCTAGAGCTGTGTCATACTCAACCCATGGCACAAGGGAATTAGTTATATCTTTACTGCAATGCATTCCATTCATCCATTTCTAACATACCTGGCGTGGAAGTTTATTTAGTGACCTCAGATAGTCTTTGTCCAGAATACAGTTTCCAAGTGCATTCCCAAAGCTTCTAAGGGTAAGAAATGAAAAGGGAAACAGGGTTGAGAATTGTTATATGTAAGTATCAGAGAACAGAGGTACAACTCGGTGCAATCTGCTTCTCAACGGCAGCAGAGGAAATAGACCCTAACATGCCTTTAAAGCTGGTTATTGAGCATCTGCCATGTTCCTGCACGGTGTTAGGTTGTGAGAATACAGCAGTAGGCATAACAGTCACAAATCCCTGTACTCAATGAGAGGCGATATGAAGACTCAGACACCATTCACAAAACTGCATTAGCTACCTCCTGACATGGAGCGCAAATTCCAGAGCAGAGATCTTTTATCCCCCAGGACTGCTCCAATTCCCCAATAATAGGGGACACACCCTTAGGGGCTCAATCTTCCATTAAAGTTCTTTACTCGGGATATACTAGTACACACTCCCTTACAGGCTATGGTATTACAAATTTTTAGTGCAAGTTTATACATGTACTTTTCTGGTGATCCAATTCACTTTAAATTTCAAAGATATCTATGACCCAAAAAGGTTAATAACTAAGTTAACTAAGTGAGCCCTGGCCAGTTGCTCAGTGGTTAGAGCACCAGCCCTTGGACAGAAGGGTTGAGGGTTTGATTCCCTGTCAAGGGCACATACCACGGTTGGGGCGCATATGGGAGGCAATTAATCAATGTGTCTCTCTCAAGTCGATGTTTCTCTCTCTCTCTCTCTTTTTCTCTCTCTCTCTCCTTCCTCCCTTGCACTCTCTCTAGAAATCAACGGGAAAAAATACCCTTGGTGAGGATTTTTAAAAATTAATTAGTTAATTAATTAACTAAGTGATGTATACACAATGAAGATGTGTCTGGCTGTGTTAAAGAGAATGAGGAAACTATCTATGTACTCATATGGAAGGTCCCGGAATACCTTACTGAGTAGAGGAGAAGCAAGTGCAAAATCAAGTACAAAACAGAGAACACAGTAATCTACTACTTATTCTCAAAAGCAAAGACTTAAGCATGAAATAGCACTGGGAAAATATAAGGGAGAATAGAAAAGCAGGGCAGACAGGGAGTGAGACCTATGTATTTTGATTTTTGGACAATCTATATATATAAAAGCCTAATATGCAAAGTGTCCCCTCGGGAGTTAGACCAACTGGGAGTTCGATCGCTCGCTATGATGTGCACCAGAGGGCAGCGAAGAACGAAGGGAGGCCCAGCCAGCAGCCGGAAGCCACTAGAGACACTACCTGTGCATGAATTTTGTGTACTGGGCCTCTAGTGTGAATATATTACTTTTTCAAAAAAAAAACAAAACTGCTTTGAAAAAGGCACTGAAATGAAGCAATTAGACTCCAACCCCTTTTGCTTACCTCAGTGCTCGTTTCAGCCCATCCGTCACTGCCTCCTTCCTTGCCTTCTCCAAAGACAAGGCTTTTGACTTGAGGCCCTCACTGACACCATAGCCCACATCTTCGTGATATGAACCATCCTGGAGGTAGAAAAGGAGTTCGAAGTCTCACGTGAAAGTCTGCAGCTGTCTCTCTGGTTCTATAGCTCTTCTTTTCCTCCAGCAGCAGCATTCACACGGGGCACATATAACCTGGTGCCCTGCTAAGGGCACGTGGGCACAGGGAGTTTAAGAGAATCAATTTCCAGTAGTATTTCCCAAATCTGATCTGCTTGGAAACATGGCTATGGTTAAGACAATTCTTCTTTCCCACTTCCTCTTTTACATATCCAACCCACCCCAAATCTCACTAAGATGCCCCACCTAAAGGTATAAAAACCTCTGGACACCTAACAAAAGGACAATTTTAAATATTTCATTTAACAGACTCTAATGATGGGACAGCAAATCCTTTCGCAAGTCATGTGGTATCCATGTCTTGGCCTTCACCACCAGTAAAGGTGGATCTGATCAAGTTGTAGCATATAGAGAACTGAATACAATTTCTGATGATAGCACTGTATGATTTTTTGAAATATAACTCAGAAAGCATTCAAAGTAATGAGTGATAATATAACAAAACTCTTTCCATTCCCAGTTTATTTATATGACTAAGGCTTTTCAATACTACTTACAAAATAAAAAGTCAGAATAGAATTAAGGCTGAATGTTCTGTCTAGGAATAAGTAACATTAAATAATGGATATATAAACTAACTAAAAAGAAAAAAAAACAGCTTAATCCACCTCAGTAAGAAATGCATTTTCCATAAAATTTTATTTTTATTAAGTATAAAAATTTTGATGGAGTTATGCTGTCTCTTCCACATAAACAAAATTGACTGATCAATTGTATGCTAATACTATCTTATAACAATAACTCAATTCATAAAAAAATTTTTATTTAGATCCTTTAAGTCACTGAAAATTTACCAAAAATTTTTAATTTTATACACACACACACACACACACACACACACACACACACACACGAGTCAGAGAAGTATGGTAAAGTTATTAATAAAAAAAGGTTTCAGCCCAGCCAGTGTGGCCCAGTGGTTGAGTGTCAACCAATGAACCAAGAGGTCAGTGGTTTTATTCCTGGTTTGCAGGCTCAATCTCCAGTAGGAGATGTGCAGGAGGCAGCCAATCGATGTTTCTCTCTCATCAATGTTCCTATATCTCTACCCTGCTCCCTTCCTCTCTCTCTCTCTTTAAAAAAAAAAAGTTTCTATGATAAATATTTATTAGGATAAAAGCCAGCAGAGAAATAGAATAGAAATATGAGTTCAAGAAGAAACAATGTAAATTTTCTTATGATTAAAGAATAGCTTGCTTAAAAGTAAAAGAATAGCTTGCTCATGTATTTTTTTAATGGATGGTAGTATTTAATACTCTATGATATTTAGAATCATTTGGTACATTATAAAAAGATATAACAGATTTATTTTAGAATGTAAAATTTTAAAATATACTCTTGCAACTACTTGTATTTATGGTGAAAACGTGTGTCAACTTAAAAATGTGCAGGGAACAGAGTTTTTCAAAATTCTTTCAGGGGACACATGGGAAAAAATGTTTGAATGCCACCATCTTAAGGAACACTAACTAAGACCCAGCTCCGGGCCCCATTTGGCAGCTTAGTTGTGCCATAGCCCAGAGACCTCTCTACTTGCTCATTCTCTCTCACCACCCTCCCCAAGCCTTGGAGGCAGCAAGTGTATTTCCTCACCCTCACCTTCAACTGGACTCGCACAAACGCACAGACTCCCACGTAGAACTTCCCGTTGTTAAAGTCAACAAAATCTAGGAGTGGGGAAAAAAAAACCAGTAGGAGAAGATACGGATCCCTGGGCTTCACCCATATTCTTCCAGCTGGCAACCAAATATACCTACCCAACATCCTCACCCACAAAATACTTTTATCAGAAATGAGACAATGCCACGTAAGGGAAATGAAGAGGTCACCATTGCTCACCCACATTCTGCTGTGTGATAGAGTGTGCCCAGCCATTGTAACCAAACATCTCATTGGCCAGATTAATTACCCTGTGACCTTCGATGTAACACACCTGGGAAAAAATGAAAGAAAAAATAGCTTGTTAAAATTTCTTACCATTCTTATATGTAGATCAAAATTTACTTCATTTATTCCTTACCAGGTTTTTGGGAAAATTGACCTTAAACATTCCAGGAAAATTCTCAGTGTACTTATTTGCAAAGGTCCTTCCTGAAGGAGCCAGTTAGAAGGGATTAGACTCAAGGGTAAAGATATCCACTTGCCTAGCAGTTTCCAAAACTCAGTTTCCAAAAAAGTACATATCTCAGGTTGACATATATTACAGATGACCAAAAAACATACACAAAACTTAAAATGAGAAACAAATGGTAAGAGACATTTTTAAAGGATTATGTAAAAACCCTATAATGCCAGGTATAAAAGTCTCAAGACAACGCTTGGGTCATTGTGATCACAATGAAGTCTAGAAGCCATCTCTTCCCAAAGACAGTAGGAAACATCAATAACAGTGAACAAGAGACTTTCTGAATCCATGAGGACCCAAAGAGGGAGTTGGCAAGATCATCTGAGAAGTCAGCCCTAGGGGTACCCACTATTCAGGTATATAAACTCTCCTACCTTCTGGCCTCCCCCAGCCATGCGGCTACTTATGTATTCTGGGCCCAGCCTCTGCCTCAGAGCACTCTGGATGGCCTGGTACTCCTCTGCTGTGTACTGGTACTACAATCCAGACAGAAAATTAAAGTCATATTTCCAGCATTCTTTACATCAGCAAGTCTCCAACTTTTTGGTCTCCACACTCTTTCACACTCCTAAAAAGTATTGTGGACCCTAAGAGCTTTTTGTGGGCTATATCTATCAATATTAGGAATTAAAACTGAGATACTTTTAAGACACAGATTCCCCTAGCTATCAGAGCAATGATACCACTATATACTATGCAGTCTCTGGAAAACTCCACTGTTCATTCATGAGAGAATGAGACTGAAAAAAGCAATTAGTATTTCAATATTATGAAAATAATTTTGATCTTATGGACTTTGAAAAGGTCTCAGAGATCCCTAGGGGTCACTGAACCACATTTTGAGAACCACTGCCTTAGATGTTACTACCATCCCTACAAAACTTTCTCAAGCCAGAATTGGAAAACTAAAAATTCCCACTTCTGAGTCTGTAGGCTAAGGAGGAGAGCAGAGAAAAAATGACAGAGAGTCTTTATTCCATTTTCTTCTCCAAAGTTGTGTACCTCTTCTTCAATTGAACAATTTCCCATCCTACACAGATAAATATACTACTACTTGTTTGGATTTTTATCCCCTTGGATGTTCCCCCCTTACCCCATTTGGATGAAATAAATACTCACAAACAGATTTCTGATAGAGAAAGACAGAATTTGAGTGGACAAAGCAAGAATCTCTTTCATATGCACAGGATATCTCTACATAGAATGACACCTAAAATTCTAGCTGCCTCCATAAAAAGAACTGGCGAAGGTGGGCAGAATGATAGGGACATAGTAAACTGTTCACATATCATCTTTGTTTCATTTTGAATGTTGTATCACATGAATATATAATCTATCCAAAAACTAAATAAAATTTAAAGCTAAATGTAATCCCCAGTACTGTTAGTATTTTAATGCTAAAGATCCAAAATGCCCTGCATTCATCAAAGGCTCCCAAATAATGCATCTAAAGGAAAAACTAACAGCAATAAACAGCTTACACATGTGTACATGATGGTGCTTTACAAATTGCTTCCTCATACCTTTTTCACTTAACCTCATTTTTTCCAAGTGTGAAAAACCCAAACCATTACCTGTCCAAAGCATAATACAGAGTTGCCACCAGCAGAAGAGGGATGACTATCACCTCCTCCAAGAATTGCTTCCTCAGTCCCAGACATGTGGATTCTGGTTGACCTCTATATAAACAGAAGATTTAAAAAGGATCTCAAAAAATGCTAAAGTCAAAAGGCAAGGGCCACAACTAAAAAATCAGATAAAACATCCATAGGTAAGATTTTATAAGTCACTTTATTTACATACTTCTAAATACTGCCCCAATCAAGGATTAAATTCCTCGGTGCTTAGCTACGGTCTCATAGCCCCTGATTATCCTTTAGGGGCTGCTTCTGCTTTCTGCTAACATTTTTGCTAGGATGATAGTGCTACTAAAGGTTATTTTTATAATGAGGATGTATTATAATTACATTTTATAATGTTTATAGATGAAAAGTCAAAATTACAAAAATACTCGAAGGGAGAGCAATCAACTTATTACTACCTACTACATGTGCAATATGATCCTGGCCTCTGTAGGGTCAACAAAATGCATAAGACACACAACTGAACTGTTTGCCAAGAGCTAACGAGCTAGCTAGTGGGAGAAGACTAAGAGACATGAAACATGTAACACAGAGAAGGTAACACAGAGACTCCTGAAGCATTAGCCCAGTTTGGTCCCTTCAGCATCAGTTTCATCTGAAACTTGTTAGAAATGTGAAATCTCAAGTCCACCTCAGACCCACTAAATCAGAAACTAGACATGAGGCCCAGGAATTAGTGCTTTACCAAGCCTACCTAATGATTTTTATGCAAGCTCAAGTTTGAGAGCCAGTGCATTAGACTGAGGCTATGCAAATGTATAATCCATTAGAAAACAGAATTACTCTCAGAAGAGTACCTGCAACTGGCTAATCCACTTATCTGTCTACTCCTGCATCTGTCTCACATAAAAATCAAAGTTGATGCCTCAGAAAATTTATATAAATCTTCACATTTGCTAATAGAACTACAAATCTATGAATGTCAACAAGTATGATTCTCCACATGGCATCTATATATATAAAAGGCTAAGTGTCCGTCCGTCTGACCAGTAGCTATGATGCGCACTGACCACCAGGGGGCAGATGCTCAGTGCAGGAGCTGCCATAACATGCACTGGCCATTTAAAAATAAACGGCACCACGGACCTGAAACCGACAAGCCAACACTCAGCTTCCCCCAAGTGGGACACAGGCCCCACCACCACCCTGGAGTGACACCCCACCAATCACAGCCAACGCTGCCAAGACCCCATGGTGCAAAATGCAGCCCACAGCCCAGCCTAGAAATGGTTGCTGTGAGCACCAGGCAATGATGTCACATAGCAACACCCAGCTTCCTCTTCCTAGCAACTAGCCTCCTTGGAGTTTCTTCAGCCCAGGAACATGGCTTGCTTTATAGCCAGGTGCAAACATATTACAGTTTAACCAAATGTTTGTGAAGCATTTTCACATGCCTCATCTCATTTGATCCTCACAGAAGTCCTGGAGTAGGTAGATAGGAGACTTGGTAGAATCTTACTTTCTTTTCATTAGCCAGAAAATGGAAATTTAGAATGTTTAGAAACTTGACCCGACTGAAAAGAAGAAATGGTGGAACTTGAAAATGACTTCAGGTTTTCTCACTGCACAGGATATAGTCAAACACTGCTACAGTTAAATATTTCACCCTTTGTTCTCCCTGCATGATCTACAGTAATAATCTGCTTTGTGTTGATATTTACTGCTGTGTTGCTGACAATTACCTGAAAGAGAAGTTGGGGTGCTTCACTGAGCTGGGAAAAGTTTAGCTAAGTCAGAAAGCAGGTCTAATTAAGCAAATTTATTCTATATCTATAAAAGGCTAAGTTGACTCGCTAGCGCCAATCACACAAGTGTGTTTCAATCTGTCATTGTGAATTTGGTTGACACTTCTATTATAGAGAAAGGGCAAATAGCGATATTAAAATATTTCTTTTAATTAATTTCCTTTCAATGTGCAGGAATCTGTGCACCAGGACACTAGTCATAATATAACGTTAAGAGCTCAAGTACTAAATGTCAGTTTCTGGCTCTGTCACCCACTAGGTGCTTGACCAAGGGTGGGGGGGGGGGGAGAATCATATAATCTCTCTAAATATTGTTTTCTCATGTAGAATATAGAGACAATAATGTTAAATATTCATTTAATCTTTATTTATTGCATGAAACTGAATTAGAATAGTACCTGGCACATATGAAGTACTAAATAAATGTTAGTTATTACTAAATACCTATTAATTTTCTGAGGAAAATGCAGAAAACTAAATGATCATAAAAGATTATATTTCAGCTAAGAATGATAAATTTGATAGTATAGCACTAAAAAGTAGGGTAGTGGGCTAAGCTAGGTTAATTAATAATTAGGATCTAAAAGTGATACATCAAGAAATAGTGGAATAATTATTTAGACTGTAACTGTAAAGGCCAAAAGATAGTTAAAAGAAGGTAACATGTCTGTCTAAGGAGTGGCAATGGGAAGGAGAAGAGTACAGCAGGAATCTCCTTTTACAAAATAAAACTTTAGCACTATTGGATTTTCAAACAAGTGCATGTATTATTTTAATAAAAACAAAAATTTTAAATGTAAATACCTATTCTATAAAGCAATAGTCGGCAAACTTTTTCTGTAAAGAGCCAAATAGTAAAAATTTTAGGTATTGCAGGCTATCTGGTCTCTGTCACAACTACTCAACTTGGGCATTTTAGCATGAAAGCAGCCATAAACAATCCTATATAATAAAAGTCCAGAGACCATAACAGCAGAACGACCAGAACGACTGCTCGACCAGTCACTATGAGGTGCACTGACCATCTCTTTGTCCTTTCCCCCCGCCGGCAGGCTCCAATCACCCGATGGTGAACGGGGAACCAGGGTGGGTGGCAGGGGGTGCAGGTGGCACCAGGCCAAGGCCCCCGCCCCACAGGTCACCCCACACACAAAGAGCGACCCGTGGTGAGGTGGGGCCGGCAAGCAGGTGGGAACGGCTGACTTTCAGTCCCTGCCCTGGCCGTCAGGCTCCAATGGCAAATGGGAAACTAGGTGGATGGCGGTGAGTGGCGGGACCAGCTGAAGGCAGCCACGGAAGGTAGCCCTGATTGCAGGCTAGGCCTTGGGACCATACTCACACATGAATTTCGTGCAGCGGGCCTCTAGTATGTAAATGATTAGGTATGGTTGTGTCTCAAAGTTCTATTACAAAAACAGGTAGCAGCCCTAGCTGGTTTGGCTCAATGGATTGAGTGTCAGCCTGTGGACTGAAGGGTCACGGGTTCGATTCTGGTCAAGGGCACATGCCTGGGTTGCAGGCTTGATCCTATGTGGAGCGTGCAGGACACAGCCAATTAATGATTCTCTCTCATCATTGATGTTTCTATCTCTCTCTCCCCACCTCTCTCTCATCCTCTCTGAAATTAATAAAAATATATATATTAGAGGTGGCAGCCCTGGCCAGTGTGTACAATGGTTAGAGCATCTGCCTGTGCACCAGAAGGGTCTCAGGTGATTCCAATCAAGGGCATGTACCTGGGTTGCAGATTCCTTCCCTGGCCAGGTAGGAGGCGCATGCCAGGAGGCAACCAATTGATGTGTCTCTCTCACACTGATGTTTCTTTCTTTCTCTCTCTCTCTCTCTCCCCTTGCTCCTCTCTTCCCTTCCACTCTCTCTAAAAATCAATGGAAAAAAATATCCCAGGTGAGGATTAACAAAAGTAAAAAATAAATAAATAAAAATAAGAGGTGCCACAGTATGCCAAACCCTGCTATAAAGCATGTACTGAACATTACAGTCAGATGTGGTTCAAATCCAGTGCCATCAGGTAAGTTACTTAAATTGGATAACTTCTTAGCCTCCCTGTGCCCAAACTTCTTCACTTGAAAAAGAGAATATTAATAAGATAAACTTTATAAATTTGTCATTTTAAAATGATGTGGTAATAGCAGCATCCAGCAAGGCTCATCATTAGATGCTAAAAATTGTGGGGGAACGGGATATTCATAAAGTCTCAAATGAGCACCTGACTGAATGGACTTAATGCCAATGAATTGCATACTTAAAAATGGATAAATAAATTTTATGTTATGTGTATGTTACCACTAAAAAAATAGCTTAACATAATAAAGTTTTATATCTCATCCCATACAAGATCTAATGCAGTCTGGTGGCCTTGCTCATCTTGTAACTGTGTCATGTAGCACATGTGACCTCTAAAGTCATAGTGGCAGCAGTAGAGTTGAAGGAGTCACACCAGGTCACAACTGCCTTAGGGCAGAAGTGAACGGAACTTGTCACATGGCCCCAACTTAATTGCAATGGAGGCTGGGAAACATAAAGCATTTGAATAGTTGGTGAGTACTGTCTCTGCCACAGCCATTTTCCCCCACTCCAATATGAGATCCTAGAAGGTGGGGGATTCCTCCTGATTCATTTTGACACCCCCAAGTGACTAGCACAGTACCTCACATATAGTAGGGGGTCAGGAACCAAGTCTTTGGTTAGTAATTAAATGAATAGATGAGGGAAGGAGTGAAATACATAATGCAGGAAAACAGACCAAGTATATTTTTTAATTCTTTACAAACTAATTTTATAAGGCAAGAATTACACTTCTCACATTTAAAAAAGAGCTTGTTGCTACTTTTCTAAACACTATCATAAAATATTCAATGTTTTGTTGAAGAAACGAGCAACTCTTATCTCTCCCCATAAAACACAGAATCACTTTTTTCTTCTAGTTTCTGCTTTGAAATAAAGCTTACTTCTCTGACTTCCATTATAAACTGTTTACAACTATCCTATCTAATAAGAGTAATATGCAAATTAGCCACCACTCCACTACACCCACAAGCCATGCCCACCAGCCAATCAGGAGCGAGTATGCAAATTAAGATGGCTGTGGCCACAGAGCAAGCAGGAGGCTTGGGTTTCCCCAGCAATGGAGAAAGCCAAGCTTTCCACACACCCTGGCTGGCCCAGGCCTCCACTCAAGGCTACAAAGTTTCAATTATAGAAGATAAATAAATCCCAACAAAAATGGCTGCAGCCATGGAGCAAGCAGGAGGCTTGGCTCTGCTCAAGGCTACAAAGTTTCAATTGTAGAAGATAAACAAATCCCAGATACCAGGGCCTCCACTTGGGTCGCTGGGGGTCATGGCCAGCCTGCAAACCACCACAAGCCCCTCACCCAGGCCACCCCACACCCCAAGGGAACCCCCACCCTGACCCGGGACACCCTTCAGGGCAAATCAGCCAGCCCTCACCCGTGCACCAGGCCTCTATCCTATCTAATAAAAGAGTAATATGCAAATTGACCATCGCTCCAACACACAAGATGGCTGCCCCCATGTGATCAAAGATGGCTGACCCATGTGGACACAAGACGGCCACCACAAGATGGCCAGCAGGGGAGGGATTTGGGAGAAACCAGGTCTGCAAGGGAGGGCAGTTGGGGGTGATCAAGCCTGCAGGGGAGGGCAGTTAGGGGCAAACAGGCTAGCAGGGGAGCAGTTCGGCATCAATCAGGCTGGCAGGGGAGTGGTTAGGGGGTGATCAGGCTGGCAGGCAGAAGCAGTTAGGGGCCATGAGGAAGGCAGGCAGGTGAGCAGTTGGGAGCCAGCAGTCCTGGATTATGAGAGGGATTCCGACTGCCCGTTTAGGCCCAATCCATGGGCAATCGGACATCCCTCGAGGTCCCAGATTGGAGAGGGTTTAGGCAAGGCTGAGGGACATCACCGCCCCCCATGCACAAATTTCGTGCACCAGGCCTCTAGTTCTATTATAAAATTAAAACATCTTGCCCTGGCCAGGTGGTTCAGTTGGTTGGAGCACTGTCCATACATCAAAATGTTGTGGGTTCAATTTCTGGTCAGGGTACATGCCCAGGTTGCAGTTCGATCCCTGTTCAGGTGAGTACAGTAGGCAACCAATCAATATTTCGCTCTCACATCAATCTCTCTCTCTCTCCCTCTCCCTTGTCTCTCTAAAAAAAAAAAAATCAATAAAAACATATCCTCAGGTGAGGATTTAAAATAATTAAAATATCTTTTTGTTGTTGTTGTTAATCCTCACTCAATTATATTTTTCCATTGACTTCTTTAGAGTGGAGAAAGAAACATTGATGTGAGAGACACATATCGATTGCTTGCCTCCCACACCCACCCCAACCAGGGATGAGAATCCAGCCTGCAACTGAAGTATGAACCCTTGGCCAGAATCAAACCTGGGACCCTTCAGTCGGCAGGCTAACACTCTATCCACTAAGCCAAATTGACTAGGGTAATAAGCTTTAATCATATATCAAAAAACATGGGTGGAAGTAAAATTTGGCTAGACCCTCACCAGGAGAGATAGCTGTTTTTTATAAGTGACTGTGTTTGTGTATGTGTTTTATGTATAAGTATATGTATATTTGTTAAACAAAAGTAGAATCCAAATGTATCAGGCATATTTTATGTAGCAGCATCTCAAGTCTTCTCGGCTTTGCATGTCTGAGGTCCCTGATTACTTTTTTCATCCCAGCTTATTAGGCAAACCATGTATGCATGGATTCTAATCAACTGCACACAGGGATAACCAATGGTCCCTCACTTCTTGCTCATGCTGGATGCTTCTCTTCTACCACCCTTGGTTTCCCTCTTGACTTTGAGGTGTGAGAACCTGTGGGACCCTCTTGATGCCCACACATGCACAATCTGAAAATTTGGGGAAGTAAATGTACCATGAGGCAAAGCTTTTACCAGTGAGATACAGAAGCTGAGAGGCACATCTTCTTCCTTCCTTTGAGTGGATTGTCCTGGGATGCAGTACTTTAGCCATCCTCCTGGAAGATAGCTTTAGGAAATCAAGCAACCAGTTTACTTATTACAAAGGGGTGGCCAGCTTGGAGATTTACCCTTGAACTGATTTACTAGTAATCTTTCATCTCTCCTCAATCCCCCTTCCCCTCACTTCTGCTTTCTGAAATTGCACTTCCTGAAAACATAATGGCATATGAGCTTTTGCCTCAAGCTCCGGGTTCTGGAGTACACAGGTATAGCAGACACTATAAATGCTCTGCCAATTATCCCTCAGCTCCTACCTCACTAGGAGGATGCACCCTCATCTAACTTCCAAATGCCAACATGTGCATCTCTTCACCTGGAGGCTTCCTTTGACAGCCAGGGCCCATTTTGCATCTGTTAATGGTAAACTGGAAGTACCAGAAATTGATGCCCCTGGGAGCAACCTAAAACAATGACTGATAGGAGTTTAGTGTGTACAGACCCTGGATTTCTTACCCATTCCGTGAAATAACACTGAGCATAGTTCCGTGCTGGCTCCAGAGATCCCCAGTGAAATCAGGCTTGGTTGCCCACCAGTGGTAACTGGCTTGACAAGTACTTTTGTTTAATGACTTTTCTTTCCCACCTCACTTCTCCTCTCCTCTACAAGTATACCCTGGGGTCATCTCCCAAATAAACTATCTGCACTTGAAGGGAAAATGTGGGGACTGGGGAGGTGGGTGGCAAAAGATAGATCAACAATGGAGAAATCTGGCAAATAACCACCTTAATCAAGTAATTAAACATAATGTCACCAATAATAGCACCATGTGCTTTCTGAAAGAAGCACTGACAAAGTCACAACATCATTTTGGTAGTGTTCTACCAATCTACTCCTGACTTGATCATAAGTAAATGATCAGACAAATTCAAATCTACAAGGGCTGGACTCTTCAAAAATGTCAAAAAGACAAAACCAAGTAAAATAAAAAGTCTAGTAAAGACTTCTAGATTAAAGAAGACTAAAAAGACATGACAACTAAAATGCACTGTGTGATCCTTGATAGGATTTTAGGTCAGGGAAAAAAAGCTATAAAGGACAATACTGGAACAATGGGAAAGTCTGATGATGGGCTGCATATTAGATGCTGGTCTTTCATCATTGTTAAACCTACTGAGTGTGATAATAATATCATGGTTATGTAGGAGATATATGATAAAGTATTAGAATAAATTGGCATGTTTTCTGTAACATTCAAATCATTCAACTTATAAAATGTGACTGTGTGTGTGCAAACGAGGGAAGAAAAGGAGAAAGATTAAAGCAAAGTAACAAACTTATGAATCTAGTGTATGCAGGTATTCATTGTGTAACTTTCCTTAAGGCTTCAAATTTTTTAAAATAAAATGTTAGGAAAGACTTCCTAATAATCAAGGTTATGACAGCTACATAAATCCAAATATCCCAATACATCCTCCAAAAACTTTACAGACTTACAAGAAGAACAAATAAAACCACAAGTAGTCCAGCTGGTTTGGCTCTGTGATTGAGCATCAACCCATGAACCAGGAGGTCACGGTTGGATTCCGGGTCAGGGCACACGCCTAGGTTATGAGCTCCATCCCCAGCAGGGGGTGTGCAGGATGCAGCCAATCAATGATTCTCTCTCAACACTGATGTTTCTATATTTCTCTCCCTTCTTCTCTAAAATCAATAAAAATATATTAAAAAAAAAAAAGCCCTGGTCAGCATGGCTCAGTTGGTTGGGTACTGTCCCATGCACCAAAAGATGCTGGTTCCATGCTTGATCCCTGGTAGGGGACCTGGCAGGCAGCCAATCACATTGATGTTTCTCTTTCTCTCTCCCTAAACAAAAAAAAATCAATAAAAATATATACTTTTAAAGAAAAGAAAAAAGAATCTCCTGATTAAAAAACAAACAAAAAACCCCACAAATATCCCATATCTTCTAACATAATTAGAAGACTGAAAATACTATTATCTCAACTAGCCTGGAAGTAGAAAAAGTAAACATTAATTTCTGGTGGAGATATTTCTCAAAGTCTCATCCAAACTCTTTAAGAAGAGCAAGGTGGGCCCCAAATGGGAAAGGAAATGCATAGAAAAGAGAAGAGGATGATGAAGAGCCTAAGTGGAACTAAAATCATTCCTGGAGAAAGAAAACCCATACTTAAGTATAAAGATACTGACTAAGTGTTCTGTTAGACCAGTGTAGTCTAGAATTCAATGAGGCAGTCTTGGAAAGTCAATGTTTCTGGGGAGAAGAGGTTGAAAGGAAGGCGAGATGCCCTTCGAAACTTCTGTGAAGGGAGAAAGAGGGGAAATATAGGATCCTGTAATTCAAGAAAAAAAATTTAAAGTCAAAGGACATCTCCCCTACAAAAGCCTTCTAATAAAAAGGCCAAGATTACTTACAAACCAACAGGAACTACCTTTGAACCAGGAATCTCATAAATCATCCAAGCTGTCAATCCTGTTCACAATATGCAAAATTAGAGATAAAAAAAGAGTCACTGAACTTGAAGACTGAAAATAATGAAAGAGCTTCAGGGATCTGTGGAATAATATCAAAATGGCTAGCATGCATACAACTGAGGTAGCAAAAGAAGAGTTCAAGAGAATGGGGAAAATATTTTAGAAAATAATGGCCTGAAATTTCCCAAGTTGGGTGAGAGGCATAAATGTATGCATTTATGAAGCTCAGCAAACCTCAAAGCAGCATAAATACAAAGAAAACCACACCTAAATACATCATAGGCAAACCACTAAAAACCAAAAATAAAGAGAAAATCTTGAAAGCAGTCGGAGAAAAATGGCACATTGCGTAGAGTAATAACTCAAATGATAGCTCCCTTTAAGGTTTTTCAAAAAAAAAACACTTTTGAGAGGAGAAACCAAGATGGCGGCATAGGTAAACACCTAAACTGCTGCCTCGCACAACAATATCAAAACTACAACTAAAAGACAAAACAGACACCATCCAGAACTACAGGAAAACTGGCTGAGTGGAAATTCTACAACTAGAAGAAAAGAGGAAAGCACATTGAGTCTCAGAAGAGCTGCAAAAGGTTCAGTGCAGTCGGGAGAAGGAAGCTCCCGACTGCACTGAACCCCAGTCCCGGGCGAGACACTGGGAAACCAGACTCATTCTGGGGAATCTGGACTGTCAGGAAAAGAGAAAGCACACTGAGACTCAAGAGCTGCGGGAGGCAGAGGCCCAGAGGCGCATGCGCGCAGAGAGGACTGACTGCTGAATGCACAGGAGGCTTAGTGCGCAGCTGGCTTTCTAAAGCGGGAGGGAGACGGACGCTCCCGACTGCGCTGAACTCCAGTTCCAGGCAAGATTCTGGGAACCCTGACACATTCGGGGAGAAACTGGACTGTCTGGCAGCGGGCGAAACTCGAAGACGGCTTTCTCTCAGAGGTGCTTACAGCGATTACCGAGGGACACTGAGACCCAGGGGCCTCATAGGGCAGGACTGACGGGAAACCAAGGCTGTCTGCTCCGCCCTGAAACTCTGCCCCATCCAAGCTGAGCACGGAGGCTTTTGCAATTTTGCAAGTCTTGTCTCATAAGAGTGTCTCCAGCACAGAAGTTCTCCCAGTGTAGACACAGCTGATCCTCACAGCCAATTGGCCTGGAGGTCAATTCCTCCCAGTGATACCAACAACAATCAATACTTAACTACAACAAGGCTGAGCACACAGTCCACAAAGGGGTGCACCAAGAGTGTCCACCTCAGGTAACTGGGGAGGCTGAGCCACTGGGCCATATAGGACAACTACCACACAAAGCTACTCTACCAACTCAGGGAAGCAGCGAAAATACGGAGACAAAGAAACAGATCACAAATGAAGGAAATGGAGGAAAACAAATGACTGGGTATAGAGTTCAAAACCATGGTGCTAAGGTTTTTCAAGAATTTTCTAGAAAAGGCTGATAAATTTAGCGAGACCCTCGAGCATATGAAAAAGGACCAACAAGGCATTAAGCATACCCTGGCTGAAATAAAAAGTAATATACAGAGATCCAACAGCAGACTAGAGGAATGCAAGAATCAAGTCAAAGATTTGAAATACAAAGAAGCAAAAAAACACTCAGCCAGAAAAGAAAAAAGAAAAAAGAATCCAAAAATTTGAAGATAGTGTAAGAAGCCTCTGGGACAACTTCAAGCATACCAACATCAGAATTATGGAGGTGCCAGAAGAAGAGAGAGCAAGATACTGAAAACCTATTTGAAGAAATAATGACAGAAAACCTCCCCCACCTGGTGAAAGAAATAGACTTACAAGTCCAGGAAGTGCACAGAACCCCAAACAAAAGGAATCCAAAGAGGACCACACCAAGACACATCATAATTAAAATGCCAAGAGCAAAAGACAAAGAGAGAATATTAAAAGCAGCAAGGGAAAAACAGTTAATTACCTACAAGGGAGCACCCATACAATTGTCAGCTGATTTCTCAACAGAAACTATGCAGGCCAGACAGGAGTGGCAAGAAATATTCAAAGTGATGAATAGCAAGAACCTACAACCATGATTACTCTACCCAGCAAAGCTATCATTCAGAATTGAAGGTCAGATAAAGAGCTTCACAGATAAGAAAAAGCTGAAGGAGTTCATCACCACCAAACCAGTATTATATGAAATGCTGAAAGGTATTCTTTTTTTTTTTTAATATATTTTATTGATTTTTTACAGAGAGGAAGGGTGAGGGATAGAGAGCTAGAAACGTCGATGAGAGAGAATCATCAATCAGCTGCCTCCTGCACACCGCCTACTGGGGATGTGCCCGCAACCAAAGTACATGCCCTTGACCAGAATCGAACCTGGGATCCTTCAGTTTGGAGGCCAATGCTCTATCCACTGAGCCAACCCAGTCAGGGCGAACCATGACTTCTTGGTTCATAGGTTGACGCTCAACCACTGAACCAGCCATGCCAGCTAGGTCTAAAAGAAATTTAACAAGACTTAAATAGAAAGGGAGACGTACCATTCTATATAATAAAACCCTATTGTGTAAATCGACCAAACAGAGGAATGACCAGTCGCCATGATGCACACTGACCACCAGGGGGCAGACGCTCAATGTAGGAGCTGCCCCTTGGTGGTCAGTGCGCTCCCACAGCGGGAGCACCGCTAAGCCAGAAGCCGGGCTCATAGCTGGCAAGTGCAGCAGCAGTGGCGGGAGCCTCTCCTGCCTCCGTGGAAGCACTAAGGAGCAGCGAGCTGGCGAGCAGTAAGGAGCACCGGGTCCCGGACTACGAGAGGGATCCTGGACTACAAGAGGGCACAGGCTGGGCTGAGGGGACCCACCCCCACTCCAGTGCATGAAATACATGCACTGGGCCTCTAGTGTTTCTATATTTGACGACTCAATACTGTTTAGATGTTAATTCTATTCAGATTGATCTAAAGATTCAATGCCATCCCAATCATAAGCCTAGCAGTCTTTTTTGGAGAAACTGATGACTTTAATATTTATATGAAAAAGGCAAAGTATCTAAATTATCCAAATCAAGCTTGAAAAACAACAACAAAGTTGCTGACCTGCACTACATGACTTCAAGATTTATCATAACTCTACATTAGTTACAACAGTGTGGTACCAATAAGGATCTATCAATGGAACAGAAGAGTCCAGAAATCAACTGCCATTTATACAGTCATCTGAATTTCAATAAAGGTACCAATGCATATAATGACATACCACACTATACCCAAAAGAATGGTTAAAAATAAAGACTGACAATACCCAAAGTTGGCAATGATGTAAAGCAATTAGAACACTCACCCACTGTTGGCGGGAAATACGGTGATAAAATTACTGAGCTGTAAACACATGCTACCATTCATAGAAAAAGGGAGAATAACTTGAAGATGGAGCCACAGATCCAGAGAGTAAAGCAGCAGGCCACGGACCATTAGTCTCAGGCCTTGAACCAAATGGTTCTTTATATACCTTAGATATCAGCCCTTTGTCAGAAAGGTGTCAGTGCTTGCCTATTCATTTTCTTAGAGTTGTCTTTGATGAGACCTTTTCCATTTTAATGTAATACCACTGATCTTTTTTAAAGTGGTTATTTCTTGTCTAAGAAAACCTTTTGCACGCCCCCAAGTCATGAAAACAGTCTTCAATATTTTCTAGAAGACTTACAGTTTTATAATTTCAAAAATAAACCTGATAATTTCTTTAGAAATTAAATATGCATCTGCCACATAACCCAAGAATTCCTCTGATAGGTATTTTCCCAAAGAAATAAAAACATATGACCAAAAAAAAGACTTGTGGGAGTAAGGAGAAAGAACTTAAAGTAGGATAGTGACTGTGAGTATAGAATAGATTAAGAGATATTAAGAAGGTAAACAAGATTGGGAAACATTTTTATTCTTATCCATTTCCTCATTATCTAAAAGCATTTCTAATTACTTGTGGAGGGAGGCATAAAAAAATGAGGGAATAAAGCATATTATATAAGGAAATTTTCCTTTTGTCTGACCTCTTTTCATTTTTTAAAAATTTGATTTCAGAGAAGGGAGAGGGAGAGAGAGATAGAAACATCAATGATTTGAGAGAATCACTGATTGGCTGCTTCCTGCACAACCTCTACTGGGGATGAGTCCACAACCTGGGCATGTGCCCTTGACCGGAATGGAACCTGAGACCCCTCAGCCGGCAGGCCGACTCTCTAGCCACTGAACCAAACCAGCTAGGGCTCGTTTCATCTTTATTAATGACAGGAGAGGACATAATCATGAAGGGTAATAGAAGCCATCTTTAAAAGTTCAGAACTTTTTTTCTAAACCATGAGGAAGCAATGGAAATTTTAAGTTGAAAATAATAAGATGACATTTATGTCTCAGAAAGCTCTTCACCAACAGTGAATAATTGAGGGAAGAGTTCAGTTAGGAGTCTATGTTACAACAGTCCAGAAAGGAAATTATAAAGATTCAGGATCACAGAAATGTAGCAGAGAAAGGATGGACTCTGGATATGTATTACAGGAAGCAGAACTGACAGGACTCAGTGATGGGTGAGGATCAAGAACAGCAGGATTGGATATCAAGGGGTTTTTTTCCTTTTATTTTTACTTACATATACGCTGCTATAATTTTTGTGACACACACAAAAATTAAGAATAGAAAAAAACTTTTTTTAAGACGGAACTAGATCTCAAAATGTCATCTCACTACATTCTAAATAGAATGTGTTTCTGTTTAAAGACAACTTATTTAATATATATTATTGACTTGTTCACACTGAATTCACTGCTGAACAGTTTACTAGTATCTAAAAGAAACTTTGTAAGGCCCATCACAGCCTTCCTTCACTTAAACAATAAACAACACACTTTAGCAATATGCCGGGAGGCCTTTACATGGAAGGGGGGGGGGGGGAGGGAAGAGACGGGGAGATACCCAAAAACCTGGCACTAAATATACAAGGACTCTCATTTCCAGTATGAGAACTGAAAGAGCATCACCTGGTTTAACCTCAACTGAGAACATGAGCATTGGGCAACTCAAATTGTTCGGAATTCTGCACATCTGCAAAAGTGCCATGAGTATCAATTAGGGATTTGGGATTTCAAAGCTTAGCGAGTAAATAAACTCATAAATACAGATTTGACATATAAAAGATCGACAGTGGGTTTGTTTAAGGTAAAACCATTCTCCCACGGCTATCTCGGTTATTTTGTCATACACTCATCTCCAACTACACCCAATCCGTTCATACACAAGATAACAGTCATGGCATACATTACACAGCAGCATCTCCGATAAGAAAGAACTGCACACAAACATTTCTCTGCCAGTTACCACTACAATTAATGGTCTAATCAGTGCTGAACCGTGAAGACTTTTTTTATTATTATTGTTTCAAGTATTACATATGTCTCCTTTTTCCCCGATTGACGCCCCCCAGAAAAAGCGCCCCCCCCCACCCCCAGTGCCCGTGTCCATTGGTTATGCTGATATGCATGCATACAAGTCCTCCGGTTGATCCCTTACCCCCCTCCCCCGCCTTCTCTCTGAGGTTGGACAGTCTGATCAGTGTTTCTTAGTCTCTGGATCTATTTTTGTTCATCAGTTTATGTTGTTCACCGAGACTTTAAAAAGACAAACTTCCCTAAACTGAGGTCCCTGAAATATTTGACCCATCCCAGAGTTAAATTTAGTTTTAAAATGTTTGCACCTCAGACGAGTTCTGCGGAGGAACAGAGCTTAACAGGTCTAGGTCTCTAGGAAGCCTACAAGTCGGGGAGAGGGGGTCCCAAAAGTCCCAAAACTAATGGCGAAACAAAATGTGGTATATCCCTACACCTGAATATTATTTATTTATATTATCCAGCCATGAAAAGAAGTACTAACACATGCTACAACATGGATGACCCTTGAAAACATTATGCTGAGATAGATAAACAAGACACAAATATTGTAACATGGATGACCCTTGAAAACATTATGCTGAGATAGATAAACAAGACACACATATTGTATGATTCCCCTTTTGTGAAATATCTAGAACTGGCAAATTCAGAGACAAAGGGATCAGTGAGGCTGGGGTAGGGGATAATGAGCAGTGCCTAATGAGTTCCAGGTTTCTTTTTAGGGTGATTTAAGTGTTCTGGAATTTGACAATGGTGGTTTTACAACCTTGTGAATATACTAAAAACCGCTGAATTGTTCTCTTTAAAAGGATAAATTTAATCATATATGGATTGTATCTCAATTTTTTAAAGACAGGTCTAAAAGGCTGAATACGCGGCTAAACTGAGTGTCAAATTCCTTCCAAACTGCAGCCACTCCTGCCAACTCCGCTCGGCCATTGACACAAACTTCAGCAGCCTCCCCCTGTCCACAAGCAGCAGCCGGCGGCTCGCCCGCACCCGGAGGGCCGCAGCGAACAACAGGCTGCCGCCATGCCGGGGTGGGGTCCTGGGGTTTGCGCCACGCGAGCTGGTGCAAGTTTCCTGTACCCCTGTCCCTCCTAACCAAACTCTCAGAAACCATGATCCTGAACCCCTACTAGAAGTTACTACAGGCCTCTGGACTCAGAATGACTATGCTTAGGACGCGCTCAAGCCCGATCCCTGTGCTCTACTCGGACTCGAGCAGCCCAGCTCCACAACCCTAGCCGGAACCACCCCACTGGGCGTCCTCCTCCCCACTTACGCGCCTCAGCAGCGCGCGGTGCACGCAGGGAGCTCGGTCTAGGCTAAATGAAGGGGGAAGGGAGTTTAGATAGAGCCGCGCAGAGTCTGGGAAGGAAGTGCAAGGGAACTCTGGGAAGAAGGTCCTTATCGAGAGCAAGGCCAGGGCGGAGCCAGGAAGAACAGGAGGAGGAACCGTAAATCAAATAGGAAGGGGAGAAGAGCCGCAAAGCAATCTGCCGAAAGCCGTAAAGCAAGCTGAAGCGCGACTCTGATCTTTACGAATGTAAAAGTGACTAAGAATTTAGTCTCTCTTACTGCTCCATCCAGTCCCTTACCGTCCCCTCAGGTTGTGCGGCGCCCGGGTCTCTGCTGCCCCCTGGCGGGGCGGTGAGCTCGCCTGGGACATGCACTTAAAGCCTCTCAATAGCTATACGGATATGGCAAGAAAAGAAAAACAAGCTATCAAGTCTTATGAAGAAATGGCTATCAGCCCTAACTGGTTTGGCTCAGTGTTGGCCTGCAGACTGAAGGATCCCAGGTTCGATTCCCATCAAGCGCATGTACCTTTGTTGCGGGCACATCCCCAGTAGGGGGTGTGCAGGAGGCAGCTGATTGATGTCTTTCTCATCAATGTTTCTAACTTTCTATCCCTCTCCCTTCCTCTCTATAAAAAAATCAGAGAAGTGGTTATCAGAGCCCCTCATAGATATCTCCCAGACAGGTATAGCAAACCGAGGCACACCCCAATTATCACCTGATGGCTTCTTTTTTTATGTATAATAATTTTACATGCAATAAACAATATTTCAAGAAAAACTATTTTAAATAGAATGTTACATGCAATAAAAATTAATATTTCAAAAAAAGATTTTAAATATAATATTACTAAAACTGTACTAACATAGTATAATGTCACAAAAGTTGTAGGAAATATTAAAAATCTGCAAATAACAGGATTACTTCTATTCTAAAATATTTTTTTCCTCTAGCTCTATTTTGGTTCATCAGTTTATGTTGTTCATTATATTCCACAAATGAGTGAGATCATGTGATATTTATCTTTCTCCAACTGGCTTATTTCGCTTAGCATAATGCTCTCCAGGTCCACCCATGCTCTTGCAAGTTGCAAGAGTTCCTTCTTTTTATAGCAGCATAGTATTCCATTGTATAGATGTACCCTGATGGCTTCTTAAATTAGCTATGACCAGAAGGAAATTACTGTATGGCTACTTGTAAGGAGGGAGTTCTTTAGAATGTCCCTTGGAACTGTGCCTTGCCATTGAGTGATGATTGCACATCCTATTTGCAGTGCTCAAAAATAAGATTTAAAAAAGTTTAGCCATCACACTCCTAAATTAAATACTAAGAACAAAATAATTCACTTATGTTTTCAAATTGGTTGTTTCAATAAACCTCTTTTAATTAGACTGTTGATTATCTGAGTAGAAGTACTTCAGGGCAAGTCATTTCCTGGATGACTACTATCAAGTAACACTATCTGAAACTGAGTAAAGAGCCTAGAATCAGAACCAATGCATAAATAATTTATTTGATAAAAGTGGAATTTCATTGGGGGGGGGTGGGGGATAAGGATATGTATGTAATACTTTAATCAATAAAGAAAAAATACGTAAAATATAAAAAATTTAGAAAAATAAGTGGCATTTCAAGTCAAACAATAAAAGAATGCTTACTTTAAAGTGGTGTTGGGACAGTTAGTTAACCATTTGGATTAGATTCCTTATTAAAATATATACTAAAATAAATTACAATTGAATTCAAGGGTGAAATATGAAACATGTACAGATACACAAAAGGCAAAGTAAAAAATATACAGATGAATATCCGACCTCATAATGGAGAAGAGTCTTTTCAGTATAAAAGCTGAGAAATAAATTCTAAACATTAATAAATGTAAGTACCTACATAAAACTTTTTAAACTTCCGGAAGTAGAAAATAAAATAAAACTTTAAACATAAACAAGAAAATGGGGGAAATATAATTAACATGCATGGCAGAGAGAGTTCATATATAGAAATTCTAACTACTCAAGAAAAATAGACAAATGAAATGAATGGATATTTCACAAAAAGAAAAATATAATAAATATGAAAAAAGGTTTGACTTTAATAAAAGTAAAAAGCATACAGATTAAATTAAGTATATGAATTCACCCATTTCTGTTTTAAATTGGGAAATTAAAATATTTCTTTGACCAATCATACCTGAAAAGTAGTATTATTCTCAAAGTTATCAATTGTTATTAGCTGGTATATATTCTTGCTGACCTTGTATTGATGATCAGACATTGATACAATTTTGTCTGGTATTATCTAATTCAGATGATACTCATATTGCTTGTAGGACTGTAAACTGATGCACCCTTTGAAATCCCAAAGCAAGCTGGCAATATATATTAAAACTATAGAGACTTCCAGTCAGGATAGCTGTGTAGGTAAATGCAGTACTTGCATCCTCCCACAACCAGATCAACATTACAACTAAACTACAAAACACCATTATTCAGAACTGCCTGAAATTGAGCTGAAGGGAAGTCCTACAACTAGGGATTTCAAGAAGCCACATAGAGACTGATAGGAGGGGTGGAGATTAAGAATGGGCTGATCCTATACCTACCTGTGGTAGATAAAAATGGGGAGAGATATCACAGCTGTGGAGATCCCCCCTGAGGAAACAGTGGTCCCATCCCCAACCCATTCCCCCAGTCCAGGGTTCCAGTGCCAGGAAGAGGACTGACTGCTGAGTGTGCTGCTGGCTTTCTCTAGTGGGAAGAAGACAGAAGCCCCAAACTGCACTGAACTCCAATTCCAGGGGAGAATCTGGAAATCCAGATTCATTGGGGGAGAAACTGGACTGTCTGGCAGCAGACGAAATCAAGGGCAGCTCTCTCTCACAGGTGCTTGCAGCAATTACCAAGGGACACTGAGACCCAGGGGCCTCATAGGGAAGGGCTGACAGGAAGCCAAGGCTGTCTGCTCATCCCTGAAACTCCACCCCATCCAAACTGAGCACAGAGGCTTTTGCAATTTTGCAAGTCTTGTCTCAAGTGTGTCTCCAGCACAGAAGTTTTCCCAGCATAGACACAGCTGATTCTCACAGCCAATTGGCCTGGAGGTCAATTCCTCTCAGTGATACCAACAACAATCAAGGCTTCACTACAACAAGGCTGAGCACAGAGTCCACAAAGGTGTACACCAAGAGTGTCCACCTCAGGTAACTGGGGAGGCTGAGCCACTGGGCCATATAGGACAACTACCACACAAAGCTACCCTACCAACTCAGGGAAGCAGCGAAAATGAGGAGACAAAGAAACAGATCACAAATGAAAGAAAAGGAGGAAAACAAACGACTGGATATAGAGTTCAAAACCACGGTTATAAGGTTTTTCAAGAATTTTCTAGAAAAGGCCGATAAATTTAGTGAGACCCTCGAGGATATGAAAAAAGACCAACTAGAAATTAAACATACACTGACTGAAATAAAAAATATTATAGAGACCTAACAGCAGACTAGAGGAATGCAAGAATCAAGTCAAAGATTTGAAATACAAAGAAGCAAAAAACACTCAACCGGAAAAGCAAAAAGAAAAAAGAATCCAAAAATTTGAAGTTAATGTAAGGAGCCTCTAGGACAACTTCAAGCATACCAACATCAGAATTATGGAGGTGCCAGAAGAAGAGAGAGCAAGATACTGAAATCCTATTTGAAGAAATAATGACAGAAAACCTCCCCCACCTGGTGAAAGAAATAAACTTACAAGTCCAGGAAGTGCACAGAACCCCAAACAAAAGGAATCCAAAGAGGACCACACCAAGACACATCATAATTAAAATGCCAAGAGCAAAAGACAAAGAGAGAATATTAAAAGCAGCAAGAGAAAAACAGTTAATTACCTACAAGGGAGCACCCATACGATTGAGAGCTGATTTCTCAACAGAAACTATGCAGGCCTGATGGGAGTGGCAAGAAATATTCAAAGTGATGAATAGCAAGAACCTACAACCAAGATTACTCTACCCAGCAAAGCTATCATTCAGAATGGAAGGGCAGATAAAGAGCTTCACAGATAAGAAAAAGCTAAAGGAGTTCATCAACACCAAACCAGTATTATATGAAATGCTGAAAGATACTCTTTAAGAAGAGGAAGAAGAAAAAGGTAAATATAAAAATTATGAACAACAAGTACATATCTATCAACAAGTGAATCTAAAAATCAAGTGAATAAAAATATGATGAACAGAATAAACTGGTGAATATAATAGAATCAGGGGCATAGAAAGGGAGTGGACTGACAATTCTCAGGGGAAAAGGGTGTGGGAGGTGCAGGAAGAGACTGGACAAATGTCGTACCCCTATGAATGAGGACAATGTGGGGGAGGTAAGGGCAGAGGGTGGGGTGGGAACCAGGTGGAGCGGAGCTATGGGGGGAAAAAAGAAGAACAATTGTAATCATCTGAACAATAAAGATTTATTAAATTAAAAAAAATAAAAATAAAAAAATGAAACTATACCACCAACTTACACCATACACAAGAGTAACCTCAAAATGGACAAAAAACTTAAATGTAAGTTGTGAAAGTTTATAATCCTAGAAGAAAAGGTAGACATCAAAATATCAGACATCTCATGTAGTAGAATTTTCAGATACATTGCCTAGTGCAAGAGATACAAAGAAAAAATAAACAAATGGGACTACATCAAACTGAAAAGCTTCTGCACAACTAAAAAAAAAATTAACAAAATGAAAAAGGAACCCACTCTATGGGAAAACATATTCACCAATGATATATCTGATAAGGGATTAATTTCCAAAATATATAAAGAAGTTATACAACTCAACACAAGGAAGACAAGCAATTCAATTAAAAAATGGTCAAAGGACCTAAGTGGTCACTTCTCCAAAGAGGACATACAGCTGGCCAATAGACATATGAAAAAATGCTCTTCATCACTAACCATCATCAAGATTAAATTGAAACTACAACTACTACCACCTCACACCTTCCAGAATGTCTACCATCAGTAAATCAACAAATAAGCGTTGGTGAGGATGTGGAGAAAAGACTCTCTAAGGAGCAGTACGTAGTGAAGCTCAAAGTCAACAGGGGAGACAAAAACAAATGTTAGAGAAATTTGAGTCTCTGGCACCTATAGCTACAGCTAATATTAAATACAGACAAAATCCTAGCAAGATTAGCTAAATATTCATATTACAGTCCATACTAAAGTTTCTATTATCCAATATAATACATTTGACTTTAAACAAAAAAATTACAAGCCATGCAAATATAAAACAAACAACAAAAAACAAAACAAAACAATCACAATCTGAAGAGACAAAGCAAGCATCAGAACAAGATTCAGAGAAGAAAACTAATTTGAGATCGTCAGACATGGAATTTAAGATAATAATTATAAATTAGCATTGAAAATTAATTTGCTAAATGCTTTAATGAAAAAAGACTACATTCAATAGCAGATGGGTAATGTGAGAGGAGAGATGAGAATTTAAGAAGAAATCTAAAGGAAATACTAGAGATAGAAAAACACTGTACACATAAAAAAATTGAGAGATAAAAATCACATAGTCATATCAATTGATGCAGAAAAAGCATTTGATAAAATCCAACACCCTTTCTTGATAAAAACTCTCAGCAAGGTGGGAATAGAAGTATCATACCTGAACATAATAAAAGCCATATACGACAAACCCACATCCAACATCATACTCAATGGGCAAAAACTAAAACCATTTCCCTTAAGAACAGGAACAAGACAGGGATGCCCACTCTCACCACTCCTGTTTAATATAGTGCTGGAAGCACTAGCCATTGTGATCAGACAAGAAGAAGAAATAAAAGGCATCCAAATTGGAAAAGAAGAAGTAAAACTGTCCTTATTCGCAGATGACATGATACTGTACATAAAAAACCCTAAAGACTCCATAAAAAAATTATTAGACTTAATAACTGAATTCAGTAATGTAGCAGGATACAAAATTAATGCCAAGAAATCTATGGCATTTCTATACACCAATAATGAACTTACAGAAAGAGAGACTAAAAAAGCAATCCCATTTACCATCACACCAAAAAAATTAAGATACCTAGGAATAAACTTAACTAAAGAGGTAAAAGACCTATACGTAGAAAACTACACGACGCTGAAAAAAGAGATAGAGGAAGACATAAACAGATGGAAGAACATACCATGTTCATGGATTGGTAGAATCAACATCATCAAAATGTACATACTACCCAAAGCAATCTATAAATTCAATGCACTTCCCATTAAAATACCAACAACATATTTCACAGACCTAGAACGAACTTTCCAAAAATTTATCTGGAATAAAAAAAGAAGCCGAATAGCTACAGCAATCCTGAGAAAAAAGAACAAAGTATGTGGGATCTCAATACCAGATATCAAGCTGTATTACAAAGCTACTGTTCTCAAAACAGCCTGGTACTGGCACAAGAACAGACATATAGATCAATGGAATAGAATAGAGAACCCAGAAATTGACCCAAATCAATATGCTCAATTAATATTTGACAAAGGAGGCACGAACATTCAATGGAGTCAAGACAGTCTCTTCAACAAATGGTGTTGGGAAAATTGGACAGATGCATGCAAAAATATGAAGCTAGATCACCAACTTACACCATACACAAAAATAAACTCAAAATGGATAAAGGACTTAAACATAAGACGGGAAACCATGAAAATACTAGAGGAATCCACAGGCAGCAAAATCTCGGACATATGCCGAAAGAACTTCTTCACTGATACCACTCCTAGGGCAATGGAAGCTAAAGAAAAAATAAACAAATGGGACTACATCAAAATAAAAAGCTTTTGCAAAGCAAAGAAAACCATCAATAAAACAACAAGAGAGCCCACTGCATGGGAGAACATATTTGCCAATGAAATCAATGATAAGGGTTTAATCTCCAACATATACAGAGAACGCATACAACTTAACAAAAAGAAGATAATCAACCCAATCAAAAAATGGGCAACTGATCTAAATAGACACTTTTTGAAAGAAGACAGAAGGCAGGCCAAGAGACATATGGAAACCTGCTCACAGTCACTAATCATCAGAGAAATGCAAATCAAAACAACAATGAGGTAGCATCTCACACCTGTCAGAATGTCTTTTATCAACAAATCAACAAACAAGTGTTGGCGAGGATGCGGAGAAAAAGGAACTCTTTGGCACTGCTGGTGGGAATGCAGACTGGTGCAGCCACTGTGGAGAACAGTATGGAGCTTCTTCAAAAAACTAAAAATGGAACTCCCATTTGACCCAGTGATCCCACTTCTAGGAATATATCTTAAGAATCTAGAAACACACATCAGAAAGGAAATATGCATCCCTGTGTTCATAGCAGCACAATTCACCATAGCCAAGATTTGGAAACAACCTAAATGCCCATCAGCAGATGAATGGATTAAAAAACTGTGGTATATCTATACAATGGAATATTACGCTGCAGTAAAAAAGAAGGAGTTCCTACCATTTGCAGCAATATGGATGGAGATGGAGAATATTATGTTGAGTGAAATAAGCCAGGCAGAGAAAGATAAATATCACATGATCTCGCTCATTTGTGGAATATAATGAACGGCATAGACTGATGAACAAGAACAGATTCAGAGGCTGAGAAACGTCGATCAGAACATCATACCTCAGGTAAGGTAGGGGAGGGTGGGGATAAGGTAGAGAGATCAACCAAGGGACTTGTGTGCATGCATATGAACCTAATCAATGGACGCAGACAACAAGGGGGTGGGGCATAAGTGGGGAGTGGGGAGTTATGGAGAAATAAGGACACATATGTAAAAAATTAATTAAAAAATTGTAAAATAAAAATAAAACACTAAATCTAACCAATACTAGTGGTCACCATAGCCTTAAGAGAAATTGTTTCATGTGACAAAAATTTTTAAATGAAACTCTCTGTAGACTCTGAAAATTATTTTGGAAGGGAACAAAGAGAAGTTTCCTTCAAAAGTCATAAGGATTATAATTGAAAGTCAATATATTTGGCCTCTTGAACTAAAGTAAGTAATTTGTGTTTTTGCCTCCCTGACAAAGTTTATATAAAGCTACAAAAAGAAATTGACAGCCAGTTTGAAATGGAATTGCCAGGGCCTAGGGCAAAGAATATCCTTACATGATATTATTCTACAATGTCATTATCATTTTAGATATTTTACAACAGCATATTTTACAATTATCCCAAACAAACTTACAAACTAATTCTTTGAATGGTTGGCAGCAATTTTAAAAAGGACATGAAAGGATTTAATCCCTTGCAGAAGGAATTAAGGCACTGGGAAGGCACTTGAGCATTCTATATTGGCACCTCTTGCCTTTTGTGCCAAGAGGGACCCTCTTCTCACCATCCAATTGCCCTCAGCTGTTGCCTGAGCTTTCTGTTCATGCTGAGCTTAAAGCCTCATGGTGGCTGGTACCATCGATCTGTCTCTCGCCCAACCGTGTGAGCTGGGCACTCACTGGAGAAGAAACCTGAGTTCCTCAAGATATGTGATCAGCACTGGGACCCCGCCAGCAGGCCAGGGGATCCCAAGGCAGGTGCTCGGCGTGGAAGCCATGCGGGCATAGGCTACCAAGGAGACAGAACTAAGCCTCACATCACCCTGCTTGGCCCCGGAGGATGGCTGGTTAGCCAGAGACGGGTAAGATTCCTCAGGGAAGGAACAACCTAAGACAGGCACAGTTGCAGAGGGGCCATCAGGAGAGCACTTGGGGGGTCAACAGAGGTGGGGCACAGACCCTCACCCCCCCAACCCTGAAGGGGCCTGAACTCTTACCCCTTCTAGGGAGGTCTCCTGCCCCCATGCATGCTTTGCTTCCCACGCCCAGCTCAGATTGGGACACAGGTGACAGACAGAGACTTGGCCCAGCTCAGATCGGAACCCAGGTAACAGATAGAGACTTGGCCGACAGCAGCTACCCTATATCTAAATCCAGCCTAGCACCAGGAATGCTCAGGGCCTACTCAAGAATACAAATAATCTTTTCTGCTAATATTTACAGGGTAAACTAAGATTGTTGGTAGAGTATTAAATTTGACAGTAAAATAGTAATCAAGTTTTCAGATTAATTTAAATAGGCTAATTGAAATAAGTGAATACTCAAGAAAATTTAATTGTACTGGACAAAAAGCTGTTCCTAAAGTAATAACTAAAATTTCTATTGGTAGTTCATCTCATGGTAAAATTCCTGAACATCCAATGAACCTAAAGCAGTCATATTTTTGGGCAAAAAAATTAAAATTTAAAGTTATCAAGATTGCATTATAAAATTTATAAAAGCCTCCATTAATAAAAAAAAAAGGGGGGGGAAATAGTAGGGTAATATCATGTAAGGAAAAATATCCTATAAGTAAATTACATCTAGAAAATTTTTACTTTACAAATTGAATTTGCATTTGTAATGCTAACAGCAAGACAACCATGAAAAACACACATGGTGTCTAAATAAGACAAAGGAAAATTGTTTGAACAAAAATAAAAAGGATCCCAAATCAATTATATAGAAAAGATTCCTTTATTAACTTGTGGTCGAGAATATGTTTGTATATTTTCAGAAAACAACTCCAAGACCAGGTGGATTCCTGCAACAGAGAGGAATTGACAGGTCTGCTCCAACCACGAAGACAAGAGGAGAAACAGTCCAGAGATGGAAGACACTGATGACGCCTTGCCACAGTAGCAGTCAGCAGCTGTGCACCGCTTCAGGTTTCCTAGGACCAAACCAGAGAGGGTCGGACCTACATTGCCACCATGTGCCCACCACCCAGATATCATTGCTGACATGTACACATAAGGAACTGTTTGACATTGAAATGGGGACTCAGAACTGTTGGACATTGAAATTGGGACTCAAACATTTTTTGTTTGTTATTATATGTTTATTTCTAGTCTGCAGAGGCAAGATTTTTTAAAGGAAAGAAATGGGGGGGAAATAGATACAGAGGCAAAGAAGCATTGGACAGACTGTCAAACTACAGCGGGAAGGCAGGGGAGGTTGCAGGGGGGAGCTGTAGGAGATCAACTGAAGGACTGGTACACACGCATGCATATAAGCACAACCAATGGATACAAGACACTGGGGCGGGGAGCAGGTGAAGGCATGTACTGGGGGGTAGAGGAGGCCAGGGGAGGTCAATGGGGAAAAAAAGGAAACATATGTACTACTATTTGTAATACTTCAAACA
Organism: Corynorhinus townsendii; assembly: GCA_026230045.1. NCBI lineage: Eukaryota > Metazoa > Chordata > Mammalia > Chiroptera > Vespertilionidae > Corynorhinus > Corynorhinus townsendii. Next base: position 125,443,513 of record JAPDVU010000003.1, on the reverse strand, counting down.
ATAATAAAAAGAAAGAATCAATGAGAAAAATAAAATAAAAAATAAAAATAAATAAATAAATAAAAGAATCAACTTCCAGCCCTTAGCCAACATGGCTCAGTGGATAGAGCATCAGCCTGCAGATCAAAGGATCCGGGTTTGATTCTGGTCAAGGGTACGTACCTTGGTTGCAGGCTCCTTCCTGATCTAGGCCCTGGGTGCATGCAGGAGGCAACCAATCAATGTGTTTCTCTCTCATCGATGTTTCTCGGTGTCTTTCCCTCTCTCTTCTACTCTCCCTAAAAATCAATGGAAAAATATCCTCAGGTGAGGATTAAAATATAATAAATAAATAAATAAATAAAAGATCAACTTCCAAAAGCACAATCAAGTAAAGCAAAAATAAACAAATGGGACTAGATCAAACTAAAAGGCTTCTGCACAGCAAAATAAAAAGGAGAAGCAATTTTAAAAAATGAAAAGAACCAATGAAAGGGGAGAAAATATTTTCACTTCATATGTTTAATAAGGTCTTAATATCCAAAATTATAAAGAAATCATAAAACTCATTAGCCAAAAAAAATCCAATTTAAAAATGAGGAGAGGGCCCTGGCTGGTGTGGCTCAGTTGGTTTGAGTGTGGTCCCCGTATACTGAAAAGTCACAGGTTTGATTCTGGTCTGGGCACATACACAGGTTTTGGGTTTGATCACCACTCAGGATGCCTATGGAAGGCAGCCAGCTGATGTTTCTCCCTCACATCTATGTTTGTCTCTCTCTCTCTCTCTCCCCCATCTCTCTCTCCCTCCATCCTTTCCATTCTCTCTAAAAATCAATGGGAAAAATATCCTCTGGTGAAGATTAACAAAACAACAACAAAAAAAGGGGGGGGGTGGGGGAAGAGAAAGCAAATAGACATTTTTCCAAAGAAGACATGCAGATTCTAAGATGGCCACACAGTATAGGAAAGCTACAAGTCATTTGCTCCTGGTGCTAAACCAAATTTGCAGCTAAATTATACAGCAATCAATCTGAATAACCATATGAAGGCTAGCTGAACTAAAAGATTATAACCAAGGATTTACAGAAGAAGCCACATAGAGACTGGTAAGAAGGGTGGAGGCTCAGCCGGAGAGTTATCTTGGCTGCAAAACTCCCTCCCCACAGGAGCATGGGGGTCTCAACCTCATGCAGGGATTGCCAACCCAGAGCAACAGAGATGGGAAGAGGAGCTCACATAGCATCTGGTGGTAAAAATCAGTCCCCTTGGGAGAGAAGTGAACTGGCTAGAGACTCAGACCTACCTTCCCAGGGTTGAGTGCTCCTATTGTTACAGCACCACCTGGAGTCACTGCCCAGTTTTCCAACTAGTGGCAACACCACACTGCCATGCTTGGGTCCTGCAGAGGGGTTTGATGGGAACTTTGAGGTGCTCTTTTTATGGAGAAACTCTTGGTAGAGACTCAGAATGAACTGTGTAGCTTTAAAAAGGGAAACATACTTGCCCCAGTTGGTGTGGCTTGGTTGGTTAAGCATTGTCCCATGCACCTAAAGTTGCTGGTTTGATTCTCAGTCAAGGGCACATGCCCAGGTTATGTGCTTGATTCCTGGTTGGGGTGCCTGAGAGGCAGCCAATCAATGTTTCTCTCTTGCATCGATGTTTCTTTCTCTCCTTCTTCCTTACTCTCTCTCTCTCTCTAAAATCAGTTATACAAATTTTTAAAAAGAGTTTTAAAAAGGGGGAACATTCCTCCTCACCTTGAGCATACAGCTCACACCCCATCCCACCTATTGAATCACTGGGCCTGCTCTACCACTTTGTGGTCCTGCCCACTGAATTCAGTGGCGTAGGGGGATCAGAGTGCCATGCAGCACTTTTGGAATAAGTGTCTCCCAGGGATACCTTTGTCCAGGAATCAGAGGGGCAGAGGCTGGGTTGTGTAGCTGCATCATGAGGCGGAGGGCACTCCTAGCTCCACTGCAAGCTCAGCCTGTGCTACCTTAGGAAAGGGAAGAAGTGCCCACCCCCTTGTCCAGGCTTATTGGCACTATCCCACTGGGAGACTGTTGGGATCTGTCCATGCAAGTTCCAGTGGCCCCACCCTGCTGAGCTCAGTTCCACTGGGAAACGAGGGCTGCTCAGAGTTGGGAATTTGAAGTGTGTCTCCCTCAAAGACTATTGTCTAGGACTGTGATGAAGTGCTTTCCCTGTCCCATGGATTCGGTCAGTGTCAACCCCAGTGGGAGACTCTTTTGATCTGTCCTCCTGAGCTCCAGTGGCTCTCCTAAGATTGCCTCTCCCGAGGGAGCCAAATTGGAGACTCTGGCAGAGACTGAGTGGTTTAGCTCTGGAGTAGGGGCCACTTTTACCTCAGTGAGTGCCTGACCATGTATCCCCCATGGGGGGACCCACTAGCCCCATTCTCCCAACCGAGCTTGCAACTTGTGGAAGGGTCTGTGGGTAGCTGCCAGCCTGAGCACACTCTCCAGCCTTTCTTTGGAAACTCTGGCGGAAGATCATGCAACCCCAGGGGGAGGCAGAATTGCTGACAGGTTGAAGAGGTCCTCAGGGGGCCTCGTACCTTTTACAGAACTGCCCCCAGTTCTAAGTTGGAGGAAGCTGACCCTTGTCCACACATTGGCCCCTCCTACATGCACCCAGGCCCAGGAGATGCAGCCACAGAGAGTGAATAGTGTGGTAGCTTCAGACAGGTAGCCCAAGGCTGGTTATATAAAACTTTTGGCATCGACCTGTACTTTAACCTGCACAAGTGGACACAGAACCAACACAACCAGCGGTGGACTTCAGACCACACCAGAGCTCAACCCAACTAGACACAGAAGTGTCACACCCAAAAGGGGATTTGGGCGGCACCAGAACTTGTTGGGAACAACTCCACCTTGTGGGCAGCCTCAGCACGGTGACTCATGCATGGTATGCCAGGTTTATCCTTATAGTCATCCAGCCTGAAGGGCTAACTCTACCCACAAAAGGGCCAACAGCATTCAAGACCAAACTACAGGCCCTGGGCAGGTAGCTCAGTTTATCAGAGCATCATCCCAATATGCCAGGGTTGCACATACAAGAAACAACCCTCCAGTCAGAGCAGGTACAAGAAACAACCAATAAATACTAATACATAAATAAGTGGAACAACAAATCAATGTTTCTCTCTCTCTCTTTTTCTCTATCCCTTCCTCTGTCTCTCTAAAATATTTTTTTTTAAGATGCAGCTACAACATCAGAGTGCACATAACCCACAAGAAACATTCTTGGAGCACAGAGCTCAGGTGATCTGGAAGATTGTGCTGCTGATCCCAACAAGACACATTATAAAGCCATCATAACAAGTTTGGGAATCATAGCAGATCTATCTAATACACAGAGACAAAATAGTGATAAAAAGAAATATGCCCCAAATGAAAGAACAAGAGAAACTCTCAGAAAAATAATTAAATGAAATGGAAGCAAACAAAATACCAGATGCAGCATTTTTTTAAAATATTTTTAAATTTATTTCAGAGAGGAAGGGAGAGGGATAGAAACATCAACGATGAGAGAATCATTGATTGGCTGCCTGTTGCATGCCCCCTACCGGGGATCAAGCCTGCAACCTGGGCATGTGCCCTGACCAGGAATCAAACCATTGATCTCCTGTTCATAGGTCAATGCTCAACCACTGAGCCCCACCCACTAGGCCAGATGCAGCATTTAAAATAATGGTTATTAGGATGCTCAAGGACCTTAGGGGATGAATGAATAATCTCTTAAAGAGATAGTAAGCATTAAAAAGGACATAGAAACCATAAAAAAGAATCAGACAAAAAATGAAGAATCCAATGTCTGAAATAAAGAACACATTAGAAGGAATCAGCAACAGGTTTGATGAAGCAGAGGATCAAATCAGCAATTTAGAAGATAAGATAACAGTAAGCACCAAAGCAGAGCATCAAAAAGAAAAAGGAATTAAAAAAAAAATGAGAAGGCCCTGCCAGGTGGCTCAGTTGGTTAGAGCATCATCCCAATATGCCACGGTTGTGAGTTTGATCCCTGGTCAGGGCAAATACAAGAATCAACCAATGAATGTATAAATAAGTGGAACAACCAATTAATCTCTCTCTCTCTCTCTCTCTCTCTCTCTCTCTCTCTCTCTCTCAAATCAATCAAGAATCAATGTTTAAAAATGAGGAAAGTCTAAGAGACTTCTGCACTGTTGGGAATGCAGACTGGTTTGTAGTGAACCCCTTTCACGTCCCATGTGGTTCAGGGTGTGGGTTCAGGGTTCGGGCTCTGGAGGAGGCTGCACACAAATGAAAGAGACTAGAAAATATTAATTTGGAAATATTGGGGGGCAGGAGGGAGCCCAACTCAAGGGGAAGGACTCCACCCCGCTCTGGCCTTGCTATCCCTTTTATTAAGACTACTAGTGGCCTGGTGCACAAAATTTGCGCACATTAAAAGGGAGACCCAGAGTCAAGTCCCCGCCCACCAACATGTGCCTCAAAATTGCGTGAGACTCAGACGCGGCCCCCCACCCCCCCACTTTGGGCTAGATCCAGACCCGACCAGTACCACCCTTGTCAAGCCCCGCTGGGCAGGGGGCTAGGCTCAGGTCCCCTGGCCTGGCACCAAGATGGGGGGCATGGCCTGGGTCCCCCAGATGGGGTGGGGAACATGCCTTAAGGTCCCCCGTCAAGCCCTGCCAGGTGGGGGACATGGCCTGAGAGCTCCTGTCAAGCCCTGCTGGGTGGGGGGCATGGCCTGAGGTTTCCCATCAAGCCCCACCAGGCGGGGGGGCACTGCCCCAGGTCCCCCACCAAGCCCCGCTGGGCGAGGGGCATGGCTTGAGTTCTCCCGACCCAGCACTGGGGGTGCACCTTGAGGACCCCATCAAGCTCCGGATGGGGAGCACGGCCTGAGGTGCCCTATCAAGCCCTGTCAGGCAGGGGGGCACAGCCTCAGGTCCCCTGGCCTGATGCTGGGGTGGGGGGTGTGGCCTGAAGTCCCCAGTCAAGCCCCACCTGGTGGGGGGCCCGGCCTGAGGTCCCCTGGCCTGGTGCTGGGGCAGGGGGAGCAGCCTGAGGTCCCCTAGCCCAGCACCAGGACAGGAAGTGCACCTTGAGGTCCCCCATCAAGCCCTGCTGGGTGGAGGGCATGGCCTCAGGTCCCCTGGCCTGGCACCGGAGCAGGGGGCGAGGCCTAAGGTCCCCTGTCAAGCCCTGCCAGGGGCAGGGGAGGGCGTATCCTCAGGTTCCTGTTGATTGCTCGTTAAGGCTCCTTAAGGGAACTTGGCCTCAGCTGTGGGTGCAGCCATCTTTGTGATGGAGTGATGGTCAATTAGCATATTCCCTCTTTATTAGATAGGATGGGATACACCCCTAGCCTTTAGGCAGGCAATTCCAATAATAGCCAATCAGCAAGAATTTACATAAAACTAAAAGGTGCAAGTTGCTTTAGCTACCACTGTCTCAACTAAACAGTGGGTGGTTGGCTCTGACCTTTCAGAGCTTCAAGGTTGACCAGCCTTCTGGGTTCCTTGTCCACATCTCTCTGCTAGTGAAGGCAACGGGCAGCTTCCAACACTGGTGCAGCTACTGTGGAAAACAGTATGGAATTTCTTGAAAAAATTAAAAATGGAACTGCCTTTTTACCTAGCAATCCCACTTCTGGGAACATATCCAAAGAAACCCAAAACACTAATTCAAAGGAATATATGCACCCCTACGTTCATTGCAGTGCTATTTACAATAGTCAAGATCGGGACATAGCCCATGTGCCCATAAGTAGATGAGTGGATAAAAAAAGCTGTGGCACAATTACACAATGGAATACTACTTGGTCATAAAAAAAGGGAATCTTACCCTAAGATTTCACTTATATGTGGAATCTAAAGAACAAAATATATTGAAGAACAAAATAGAAAGAACATGGATACAGGGAACGGACTGATAGCTGTCAGAGGGGAGGGTGGTTGGGCAACTAGATGAAAGAAGGTGGAGAGATTAAGCAAAAAAATACATAAATATATATAACACATAGACACAGACAACAGTATGGTGATAGCCAGAGGGAAAGATGGGTGAGGGGTAGATGGAGGTGGGAAAGGGGGAGAAAAGGCGACATATATAGAGTAGGCTTGGGGCAATGGACACGTGATGCAGTGTGCAAAAAAGAGGTTTAAACCTACAAATCAGAGATTTTATTGAGTTGTACATTTGAAACCTGAACCCAAATAAATTCAAGGAAAAGAAAAATGAGGCAGAAGGTAGGGACTGATGAAAGAAGTGGTATTATTTTAAGTAGGGCGATTAGTTGGAAAAGGTGTCTCTGATAAGATGACATTTGCAAACAACTAAATGAAACGAGTGAGAAAGTGTCAGGGGAAAACCACATTCTTCCTCCCATGTATTTCTTCATTACTCTCATAATACACACTCAGGACACTTCTGACACCAAATGTGTGTGCTTTCCACACATCAAGCAATTCTGTGCATCACCAGCTGGGTGTCCTATGATTCCATTCAATTCTGACACTAACCAGAGTTAGGCAGACTCCATATCAATCCCATGAGAGTGCCCCTCATTTCAAATGTCAATTGCAGGTGGGAGGTCTCCAGGTTAACCACAACTTCTGTCTAACTTGACTACAAATCAGAAGTTCCCTTGACTCTCCTTTTTGGATTCAATCACTTGCTAGAACCGCTCACAGAACTCAAAGTAATACTTATATTTTCCAGTTTATTACATAGTAAAGGACATGATAAAGAATACAGATTAACAGCCAGATGAGAGGATACATAGGATGAGGTCTGGAAGAGTCCTAAGCACAGGAGTTTCTGTCCCTATGGAGTTGTTCACAATGCATAGATGTATTTAGCAATCCAGAGCTCTCCAAATCCCACTCTTGGGATTTTTGTGGAGGTTTTATCATGGAGGCATGACTGATCATAACTCAATCTCTAGCCTTTTTTGCCCCTTTCTAAAGGATGGGGCAAGGTGGCAAAGTTCCAAGCTTCATGGCTTAGTTTTTCTGTTGACCAGTCCCCAGTATGATGTTATTCAGGAGCCCAGCTAGAGTCACCTCATTAGAACAAAAGATACCTCTATCACCCAGGAAATGCCAAAGGATTCCTAAATCTCTGTGTCAGGAACCAAGGTCAAAGACCAATCATTAGAACAAAAGAAGTTCCTAAAGCACTTATCACTTAGGAAAATACAAAGGATTTAGGAGACCTGGGACAGAGACCATTGCATATTTACTAGTATATATTTTTCTTTTTTCCTCTAGCTTTATCACACTGTATAAGTTTAAGATATATAATGTGATGATTTGGTATACATACGTACTCTGAAATGATTACCACAGTAAGCTTAGTTAACACATCTATTGCTTCACATAGTTACTGTGTGTGTGTGTGTGTGTGTGTGTGTGTGTGTGTGTGTGTGTGTGTGAGCGTGCTGCGTTCAAGGACTCTTGATGCATGGAGGTAAGTCTATTTACTTCCTGAATTAATTGTCTCTGCTAATTGCCTTCCGAATTTATCTTTTTTTCTCTCATGAGCAGAATCCCAGGTTAAGCCACTCAGATAAGAGACTGTATTCCCAACTTTCCTTATATCTATATCTGAACAGTTGACCAAGTCCTGGCTAATCCTATGAAATAAAGAGCTAATATGTTAATTAGACCAAACAGCAGAACGCCATCCTGACGACCTTCTGAACGAAGCCAGGGCTGCAAGGGCTGGCCGGGGCTGCGAGGACCAGCTGGGCTGCGAAGGCCGAGTTCCTTGCACGAATTTCATGCATTGGGCCTCTAGTAAGATATAAGTAGGAGTGTTGTATGGAACTTCTGGAAATCCCCTTAATATAAAGGGATGTGCTCCTCTTTTCTTCTACCTTTTACATGTGATAATGTAAGTATTAGTGTCTATATTGGACTCCTAGGAGACCCTAAACTAGAAACCACTAGCTAAAAATAGCAAAGCAGCCCAACCAGTGTGGCTCAGTGGAGAGGGTGCAGGGCGGGCTGAAGGACCCCCCTCCATGCACAAATTTTGTGCACCGGGCCTCTAGTATTATATAAAATATAAAAATATTTTACTTGTTATGTATGTTCTCGTTTGAATATTTTTTCTTATAATTGTTAGCATTACAAGAATTTTAGTATGGCTTTACAATATTAAGTGTGAAGTACAAAATCTGGGAGGATTACAATGGGAAAAAAACTATGTATCTATATATATATTGGTGATAACTTAATTTAGAAACTGTTGCTTCTTTTCTATTGACTTACATGTCACATTAGTGAGAACTGAGAACTGTCTTCTTCATATGTCTCACCTACACTTCCAGTGATATAATAGCAATTAAGTCTTTCTTCCTAGAGTCACGTTCCTTTTGATGTTTTTTTTTAGCTCATTTTGCTGAATAGTGTGGTCACTGGATTCTTATTCAACACAATCTAATACAGTCAGGAAACTATCCATCATTTAAAATAAAAGCAAGATATTTGAACCAAAAGTAAGAGAACATTTCTTTTAGCAAAAAAACTTCTTAAATGTCTTGTAGTTTGAAAGTTGGGCCTGTTAGGAATGGTGGTTGACAAAGATAATTAGGTCTTAGGTTTAAATGACAATTGGAAAGAACAGTAACAAAATAGGAACTGTGAACTGTTGATTTAGAAAAGCAATTGGGAGTGGGCACTGGGAGGAAGTGGTTGCAAATGGAAATTTCAAATAACATTTGGGATTAGGTGGTATCTCATAAGATAAGGTGGCATCTGAAATAATAATTTGAATGTTACATCAACTACTTTTCTCACAAATAACCAAAGCCAGGCACATCACTTGCTGAGACTTTGAAACAAACCAACAAAAGTACAACTACATGTAACTACTCTCTATCTACACTAATAAAAGAGAAGCATGCAAATTGACCATCACTCTGCTATGCCCACCAGCCAATCAGAGCAAGTATGCAAATTAACCCAACTAAGATGGTGGCCACCACGGAGCTGAAGCGAGCAGGAGGCTTGGGTTGCCCCTGACGATGGAGGAAGCCAAGTTTCCCCCCTGCCCTGGCCTCTGCTAAAGGCTACACAGTTTCAATTATAGAAGATAAATAAATCCCAGATATCAGGGCCTCCGCTTGAGTCGCCGGGGGGCGTGGCCAGCCTGCAAAGCACCACAGGCCCCTCGCCCAGGCTGCCCCATGCCCCAAGGGAACCCTCATCCTGATCCGGGACACCCTTCAGGGCAAACCAGCCAGCCCGTACCCATGCACCAGGCCTATATCCTATCTAATAAGAGTAATATGCAGATTGACCATCACTCCAACACACAAGATGGCTGCCCCCATGTGGACACAAGATGGTTGCCACAAGATGGCCAGCAGGGGAGGGTAGTTGGAAGGGACCAGGTCTGCAAGGAAGGGCAGTTGTGGGTGATCAGGCCAGCAGGGGAGGGCAGTTGGGGGGGACCAGGCCTGCAAGAGAGGGCAGTTAGGGGTGACCAGGCCGGCAGAGGAGGGAAGTTGGAGGTGACCGGACCTGCAGGGAATGGCAGTTGGGGAGAACCCAGGCCTGCAGGGGAGGGCAATCGGGGCAATCAGGCTGGCAGGGGAGCAGTTAGGCATCAATCAGGCTGTCAGGGGAATGGTTAGGGGGTGATCAGGCTAGCAGGCAGAAGTGGTTGGGGCAATCAGGAAGGTAGGCAGGTGAGCAGTTGGGAGCCAGCAGTCCTGGATTGTGAGAGGGATGTCCGACTGCCCAGTAGGATCGGACCTAAACAGGCAGTCAGACATCCCTCAAGGGGTCCCAGATTGGAGAGGGTGCAGGCTGGGCTGAGGGACCACCCCCCCCCCCATGCACAAATTTCATGCACCGGGTGTCTAGTAGGTTAATAAGTTCACCTTTAATTGTAGTCAGTGAAGGATAGGTCAGAGGTGAATAAACCTGAGAAAGCCTGTGGGTGAGATTTTAATTTTTTAAACATACTATTTATGTTACATTATATTTTTATGTTATACATTATATTATATTAATTTAAAGTACTATTGATGGTTACAAATAATATAGAAAAATAATCTTTTTTGTTAGTCCTTTCTATAAAATTTGTAGAAAAGTTTATAAGTATAATGTCTAGCAAGGGCATCGTATAACTGGCATCCTCTATATAACAGATTTAGTTATTTTTTAAAGTCATTTGATAATTTTTAATAAAAGCCAAAAATCTGTCTTTACCTTCTTATTTAATAATTTCATTTTGGGAATATATACTAGTACAAATGAATCATAAAATATGGAAGAAATTGCCAGAAGCTGATCATTGTTTTAGTAGTAGAGAGCTGTGGACAGGGAATTCGGAGGGCTGGTTAACCTTAATTGCTCTAAAGGGTCAAAACTAACTACTAGATATTGATGGTTGAAGCAGCCCCCACCTGTTAGTCCTAAATTCACTGATTAGGTTTTTGTTGGAGTTTCCTGCCTAGGGGATATGGGTGTATCCTATAATTTTAATCTTAATAAAAGGGATGGTAAAGCCAGAGCGAGGGGTAGTTCTCCCACTAAAGTTGGACTACCGCCTGGCCCCCCATTTCCTAAATTAATACTTTTCTAAGTCTCTTTCATTTGTGTGCAGCCTTCTCCAGAACCCGAACCCTGAACGGGAATCCTGAATCACGCGGGACGTGAAAGAGTTTTCCACAAGAAATATGCACAAAACTTTGTACACAAATGTCTAATACTGTTTGTTCAGTCATTTATTAATTCAGTAAGTCTTTTTCCAAATGCCTACTATCTTCTAAGCACTAGGGTTAAAGTGGAATAAAACAGAGTCCCTTCCCTCATATAATTTACATTTCAGTGGGGAGATAAAAAGTAAACAACTAAATAAGTTTAGTACATACACACATTTAAACATGCATATATATTATATCAGATGGAGAAAAATTAAAACAGAGTAAGGGGTCAGAGAGTATGTGGAGAGATGGCTGTTATGTATAGGGGTCATGGATGGTTTCAGGGTTGGTTACATCTGAAACTTTAAGGAAGCGCGGGAATAAGACTTGAAGCTATTCGACAGAAGACTACCCATCAGGAGCAATCTGGAGGTGGGCATGTGCTTGGGATGGTTGAGGAATAGCAAGGAACTCAGTGCTACCTGAGCTGAATGAGCTAGGAGAGTAGCAGCTGAGGTCAAAGTATCAGAGTGGATCAAATCTTATAGGAATTATAGGCCATTATAAGAATTTGGATTTTACTCTGAATGAGAATGGAATCTGTTGTAGGGTTTTGAGCAAGAAAATGACAGAGTATGATCTGCTTTTTTATTTTTTATTTAAAAAATATATTTTTATTGATTTCAAAGAGGAAGGGAGAGGGAGAGATAGAAACATCAATGATGAGAGGGGAATCATTGACTAGCTGCCTCCTGCACACCCCACACTGGGGATCAAGCCCACAACCCAGGTATGTGCCCCTGACCGGGAATCGAACCTGGAACCCTTCAGTCTACAGGCTGATGCTCTATCCACTGAGCCAAGCTAGCCAGGGTGATCTGTGTTTTTTAAAAGGATGGCGGGATGGGGAAGACAGCACAGAGACCAGTTAGGGAACTACTGAAATAATCCAGGCAGGAAATGACGGGGAATTGTTTTAATGTGATGACAGGGGTGATGAGAGGGATTGATTCTCGACTTAGTCTGAAGGTAGAGCTGACAGGATTTAATAACTAAGGAGTATGAGGTGTAAGAGAGGAATTAGGAGGACTGTAACTTTTGGTCTGAGCAACTGGAAGGATGGATTTGCAATCTACTGATATGGGGAAGCTGTGTGAAGAGCAGATCTGGGTATAGAATTTTAGAAGTTTGTTTCTGAACATGTAGCGTCTCAGATGCCTCATAGCAGCTGTAGCAGGTGCTTTGCCCACACCATTTCACGATACCACATAGTGCCCTTAGGACATCCTGATCTCCAACTACCAGCACCTCCAGTTCTTGGCTGAGGGTTTTCTCAAATAAGACAATCCTTAAAAACAAAACACAAGACACGGAATGGTGGCGTCCTCTCTAATAAGAGAGTGGCACAGGAGGAGAAACTCTGCCCTTCCTTGACCCTGCTTTCTGCCTTTGAATGCCTTTGACAATGTGATGATTGGTAGTGTTGAGCCACCATGGAAAGTCCAACAGAACTGAAAAGAGGCCAAGCCCTGGCATTGTAAAAATGAATTTTAGCAACCACCTATCTCCAAGGTGCCTCCCACATGAGAAAAACAAACCTTTCTTATTTACACCACTGTAAATTAGGTATTCTCTTACACTTGAAAGCATTCCTAACTGATTTACTGTTCAAAAATAGTAGTAGGTAACCTTCTCAAGTACTTACTACATAGTAAGTGCTTACTAATTTAAGCACTTCACATATATTTTTCTCATTTAATTCTTTCAGTAACTTTATTATCTCCATTTTAGACAAAGAAATTAAAGCATGGAGAGGTTAAGACATAATATGGACCTAGGACCTATACTGCTTTCCAATATTTTTTAAAAATATATTTTTATTGATTTCGGAGAGGAAGGGAGAGGGAAAGATAGAAACATCAATGATGAGAGAGAATCATTGATCGGCTGCCTTCTGCACACCCCCTACTGGGGACTGAGCTTGCAACCCGGCATGTGCCCTTGACCGGAATCGAACCGGGACCCTTTAGTTCACAGGGGACGCTCTATCCACTGAGCCAAATCAGCTAGGGCCTGCTTTCCAATATTTGTGGTCATAGAATTTGACATAAAACTACAACTATAAACCTTACTGTGGCTAATTCTATTTAATCTACACAATATGGACATTTATCAGGTGTAAAAAAACTTCAAAGGGTCAAATTAGAAAATATTGTGTACAGTTATACAATAACTAAAAACCATTCTTATAGTCCTCCCTGCAATTTTGGATTTAAAATGACTTAGTAGATACTTAAAGCAAGTTTAATTATCTTCCCATTTTGCAAATAAAATAGGTAATAAAGGAGGACCCCAAACTATTACACCAGCCAATATGCCTCCTTCACTCACAAGTCCCAAGCCAGAAGTGACCAGAACTGGATGATGGCAAATGGAATTTGGATATAGGAGAAAGTTTCACGGGAACATGACGCTGACCTCACTTACCCCGCCAGTGCCTGAAGGATTTTCTCACTTCTGTTTATAACAGAAATTCTCTAAAGAATTGCTGATACTCACAACTTATATATACACCCATTTTTTCTAACCAATCAATTAACTTTCAACTCAACCACCAAAATAAACTGCTCTTGCCAAGGTCCCCAGTGATTTTTATACTACTAAATCCAATGTCAATTTTTAATTCTCATCTTAATGATTTATCAGCAGCATATAATTCATCAATAGCATATGACGTAGTCCTCAATGTCTGCTGCTGGTTCTTCCTCAGCCCACTGATTTCTCAACATTGGAAGTTTCAGTGTTTGAACTTCATGCCCTTTCACACCGTTGGTGTTCTCATCTTGGCTCATAGCTTTACATGATGTGCCAGATTCTAGCTCATCTGGCAGCTGAATACCATGGAGTGAGTGACCTTAGGTAATGCCACAAAAGACTCAAATTTCCGACCCACAAAATTGTGAGCTGAGAAGAAAAAAAGTTGTAGAAGTTGTAGTTGTTTTCAGCAACTACATTTTGAGGTAAAGTTTCTTGCTGAAATAGATATCCAAAACAAATACCACCTTTGCCAATGATTCATCAATTGTCTGAACCTCTCCTCCCAATTCCAGATTCATATCTAACTGCATATCTGACATTTCCATGTGAACACGAAAATGGGTTCTACCAGAAGCAGGCTCTGAGACAGGATTCAAGTACAAGTCATTTATTCGGGAGGTAATCCCAAGAAATACTAGTAGAGTAGTGGTGAAGTGAGACCGGGAAAGAAAGCAGACAATAAAAGGGTGTGTTATCAAGCCAGTTGCCACTGAAGAAACTGCTTTATACTGTGGGACAATTCAGGGAATTAGTGTAAAACATGTATTTCAGAGTTATCCCACTCAGAGGGCAGGGAACCCTGAATATTTATCTGATGAATTTTATCAGTCGTTGATTGAGGGCTGCTGCTGCAGGGGCTAATTTCCCAATGGCCTGCCTGAGGCAGAGATTTAAGAAAAAAGCCATCAGGCAAATAAATGCAAAACCTGGGAGTGAGACATCCCTAGAGCATGTTGAAGTGGGGAAGTTGAAGAAATATGGGCAGGACGCTGACATATGCTAGGACATTAACGTTTTTATTATTTTTTTGTTGTTAATCCTTACCTAAAAATATTTTTCCCATTGATTTTTAGAGGGAGTAGAAGAGGAGGGAGGGAAGAGGGGGGCTGGAAGAGGTTTTAATATAAAATGTCCTTGTTATAAGAACATTCAGTCTTATTATTTCTTCTTCAGTACATTTTTGGAAGTTAAAAACAATGCATATTTAGATATCACCATATGTTCACTAATTTCTTTAATCACTAACTTCCTGTCTTTCAGACCTTTTTTTCTAGAATAATTTTTCTTCTGAAATGTCTTTAGATTTTCTTTTCATGAAGATCAATTGATAATAAACCTTGTGCTTGTGTTAATTTGAGAATATCTTTATTTTGTCCTTAATCTTATAAAATAGTGTTCCTGGGTATATAATTCTAAGATGCCAGCTATTTTCCCTCAGCACTTGAAGATATTATTCTACTGTCTTCTGGCTTCTGTCATATGTTAATAAGTCTACTAACAGTCTAATTACTGTTGCTTTGTAAGTAAACTGATCATTTATTTATCTGATTCTATGAGTTGAATTGTATCCCTCAAAAAGACATGTTAAAGCCTTAATCCCTAGTACCTAAGAATGTGACCTTATTTTGAAATAGGGTGATTGCAGACATAATTAGTTAAGATAGGTTCATATTGCAGAATGTGGGCTCTTAATCCAATATGACTGGCGTCCTTATAAGAGGAAAAGAGACATAGACACACAAATTGAGAATGCCATGTGATAATGAAACCAGAGATTAAAGTGCTGCCACTGGCAAGCCAAGAAATGATGAGGATTGCTAGCAAATCATAGAGCAAGAGGCAAGGAAGAATTCTTCCCTATCGATTCAGAGAGAGCATGGACCTGCTGACACTTTGATATTGGACCTCTAGCCTCCAGAAATGTGAGACAATAAATTTCTGTTTTTTAAGCCACCCAGTTTGTGGCACTTCGTTACAGTAGGCCTAGAAAACTGATATATAACTGATTTGAAGATGTGTTGTCAAAAAAATATCTGTTGATTATGTTCTTAATTTCACTACAATGTATCAAGGTTGAATTTCTTTTTACTGATCCTGTGTAGTACTCCTAGTGATAACTGATCTGTGACTTATATCTTTTATTGTTTGGATAAAGTCCTCACCCATTACGTATATGAATGTAAGTTTACTTCCATTGTCTCAATTCTCCTTCTGGGACTCTACATAGATTTAAATTAGGAAATTGCCTTTTCTCTCTGCCATTTCTTTTCTTTTTTTCCAATATATTTTTATTGATTTCAGAGAGGAAAGGAAAGAGAGAGATAGAAACATCAATGATGGGAGAACATGAGGAACTGTATTAAAGGGTCACGGCATTAGAAAGGTTGAGAACCACTTGTCTAGAGGCTAATGCTCTATCCACTGAGCCAAATCAGCTAGGGCTCTTTTTCAATCTTTCTGTCCCTCTGTGCTGCATTCCAGATAGTTTCTTCAGCTGTATCTTCCACTTCATTTGTTCTTCAGGTGTATCTAATGTGTCTATTAAGTTTTTAAATTTTAGTACTTTTTTAGAAGCTGTGGCAGAGATTGCTAGTTGTTTCTCAATAGCCATTTTATTCTTATTTTAGTAATAGAACTTACTAATTTTAACTGGGTACATGACCATCCACAATAAAGGCTATTTTTTTCAATCTGCCCTTGTGCAAGGAATGATGATGTACAAAGCTTTTACCATGGGATATAAGCCGAAGTGGTGTGCATAATTTTTAGAAAGTTTTCCTAAAGGTAATGAATGTTTTTTCCTTCCCTTGTTTATTCCCTCCCTCTATTCAATAAGAAGACTATACTTTCCCACAACATTATGTTGGATCTGGCCATGGGACTTGCTTTGGTTCATGCAATGTGAGCACATAGGGTTTATGGCACAACTGAGCAGAGGCTTCAAATGAGTTTTTGTGCCTTAGCCTCTTGTGTGCTTGCTTTCCACCATGAGGAAAATATAACCCAGGTGACTATTGCTCCTTTAGTCTGGGTCTTTGAATGTGAGACATGTAGAACTGACTTGAATTTGACTTATATCTAGAGCACAGCCACAGCAATGGACTGCTTCTTCCTTCAGCTGTCAATTTCCAAATCAGTGAGAAATAAATATTTGTTGTTTACAAGTTAGAATCTTTGAGGACAATTCCTTTATTTTCTTGCAAGAGAGCAATTCATTTAAAGTTATTTTTTTTGAGTTATTTATTCATTATTTAGTTTCCACTGCCATAACATTCACTTTTTTTGTTTTTTGTATTGTTGTGTGGGCATATGTTTTAAATTCTTTTGGCCATATACCTAGGAGTGGGTTTTCCCACACCACCAAGGAGAAGTTCTCCAGACACCAGTTGAGTGTCCTAAATTCAACTCAATTCTGACACTATCTGGAGATAGCATCAGATCCCACAGGTTAAGGGTTCAGTCCCACTACATTGCACCTCCCTCCCTTTTCAGATGCCAGTTCCAAGGGCAAGTTGTTACTGGTGCTTCTGACCAATTGGCTACTAATTGGAGGCTCCAATGGTCTCTTCCAACTCAGGATGCCAATCATAAGTCCAGGTTGTACTTCTGAATAACTGACTATAAATCAAAGGTTTCCATGGTCACCTTCTTGGAGCCAATTAATTTGCTATAATGGCTTACAGAACACAAAGAAAAAATTTAATTGCTAGATTACTGGTTTATTACAGAAGTATATAACTAGGAAGGCCAGATGGAAGAGACACATAGGGAAAGAATGGGAAAAGGGTGCAGAGCTTCCATGACCTCTCCAGGCATACCACTTTTCTCACAGTCCGTGTATTCACCAATTTGTAAGCTCTCTGAACCCTGTCCTTTTCGGAAAGGGCATGGAATTTTGAAGGAATACAATTCAGTCCAAAACATTGTCCTTGAAGTACAAAAGATAAAAAAAGTTTTACTTGTAAAATATATATAACATAAAATTTACTGTTTCAACTATTTCAAGTGCACAGTTGTATGGCATTAAGTATATCCACATTGATCTGCAATCATCACCATCATCATCTCTAGAACTTTTTCATTTCCCAAAATCATAGAGACAGAAAGTAGAAGGGTGGTTGCCAGGGTGAGGAGTGGGATATTTTTTCATTCCCCCTTTTTTTTCCGTTTAGAAGTTAGGATACAGAGTCAACATTCGTATAATTTATTAATATGTTGGACCTAAAAGTTGAATACCAGAAAACAGCATTTTCTAAGCTTTCCATCACAGTAATGAACTATTCAGTCAAATTCTCTTTTTTTCAGATTTCTCTCCCAGAACTTCTATCCTTCCATTCCAATCTAGCCTGGGACTTGGGACTTCTTGAATTAGATTTAGTGATTCCTGGATATTTTGTATTTTCTACTTCAGTTTGTTTGAGTACATCTTCAAGTAACTCTTTTTTTAAAAAGGATATGTGGGAGTTTAGCTTCATGAGTCCCGGTATATCTAAAAATGTTTTCATTCTGCTCTTTTACTTAATGATAATTCAGTAGAAATAGAGTCAAAAAAATTTTTTCCCCCTAAGAATTTGAAATTCAAGAAATATCTCCTTCAGAAACTTGAAGGTCTCTGTCAATTATCTTCTCACTAGTGGAACAGTGCACGAAATTTATGCACGGGGGGGCATGTCCCTCAGCCTGGCCTGCACCCTCTCCAATCTGGGACTCCTCAGGAGATGTCCGACTGCCAGTTTAGGCCCGATTCCTGTGGTATTGGGCCTAAACTGGCAGTCGGACATCCCTCTCACAATCCAGGACCACTGTCTCCTAACCACTCACCTGCCTGCCTGATCGGCCCTAACCACTCTGCATGCTGGCCTGCTCAACCCCAATTGCCCCCACCCACCAGCCTACTCACCCCCAACTGCCCTCCCCTCCTGGCCTGATCACCCACAACCACCTCTGCCTGGCCCTGCCACCATGGCTTTGTCTGGAAGGATGTCTGGAAGGTCTCCTGGTCTAATTAGCATATTACCCTTTTATTAGTATAGATAGAGGCCTGGTGCACGGGTGGGGGCCGGCTGGTCTGCCCTGAGGGGAGTCCTGGATCAGGGTGGGGGTCCCCTTGAGGGGGCCAGCCTGAGCGAGGGGCTGAGGGCCGTTTGCAGGCTGGCCATACCCCCTTCAGGGTGGGGGTCCCCACTGGGGGGTGTGGCTGGCCTGGGCGAGGGGCTGAGGGACATTTTCAGGCTGGCCACACCCCCTTCAGGGCAGGGGTCCCCGCTGGGGTGCGTGGCTGGCCTGGGCGAGGGGCTGGGGCGGTTTGTAGGCCAGCCAAGTCACCAGCTTTGTCAGGAAGGTCTCCTGGCCTAATCAGCATTTTAATCTTTTATTAGTATAGATAGCTAGTGCAGCTGGTAAGAATTCTAAAGCCATCTTGGTCACTTTTTCCTTTTGGAAATTTAGGATCTTCTCTTTATCTTTAGTTACAGTATTTCACAGGGTTGTTTTTCCTGTTTGTGTCCTGTACTAGTAGATGCTTTCAGTTCTGGGAAATTTTCTTCCATTATATTTGGGGTAATTTTCTGTACTTTACTTACTTTGTTTTCTTTTTCTCTTATTAGTCCTGCTGGTTTGACTATTTCTCTTATATTCTTTTTAAAACATTTATTTATAAAATATATTTTTATTGGTTTCAGAGAGGAAGGGAGAGGGAGAGAGAGCTAGAAATATCAATGATGAGAGAGAATCAATGATTGGCTGCTTCCTGCACACCACCTACTGGGGATTGAGCCAGGGCATGTGCCCTTGACCGGAATTGAACCTGGGACCCTTCAGTTTGCAGGCGGATGCTCTATCCAGTGAGCAAACCAGCCAGAGCAAATTTTTTATTTTTATCATGATGCAATTTCATTACATATCCAAAAAATTTTAAAATACATGTTCAAAGAAAACTAGAAAATAGATTTGGGATATTTTATTTTTGCCTAAAACCACCTAAATTTATACACATGAGAAATTAAGACTTGTATTTTTTTATTCCTATCTAAAAAAATACAGAGCTCCTGTGAAATAAGGAACTTTATCAGCAAAACAATATTGGCACAGGATAGCATATTACATTCAACCCTCAATTGTCATAGGATGCTGCAAATTTGTGTTTTCTCAATCCAGAGTAAGGGAGCTGATAATGAACATTTTAGTATATTTAATTCTTAATAAATGTCTGTATTGGATAAGTTAGGCATGAATGGATGTGATAGCTGGTTGTTGACATGAATACTGTATAATATAAAGGGTTTGTTGCAAATTCTTATATTTTCTCTTGCAATATGTGTATTCTTTTTTCTTTAAATAAATTAAATATACTGTATATATTATATTATATAAGGAATATATAAATTTAATATTAAATTACAATTGCATATTTCCTTTATTTTCTTAAAAATTTCTTTACCTTTTAATAGTTAAGGTAAATTTATAATTTTGGCAATTTCTTATTTCTAATTTCAAGACCTACTTTCTATTCTTGGATTGTTTCTTCATCTGAGTATACTATTCTTGTTCCACAAATGTCATGTCTATGAGCATACTAATTAAACTTCTCTGATGTTTTTGTGTTTCTTCTGTGGTTACATTTTCTGTTTATCTTCCTCTCTCCCCTCAAGTTGAAGACTTTCTTTAAATATCTAATAATCCTTGATTGTCTGTTCATATTTAAGATGAAGTGGTTGGAATGCTGATTAGGAATGTTGTGAACTTAACAGGGTCTTGCCAACTTGCACAAGTTCATTCTAGGTTGAGTGAGTAGGAAATGGGCTATTGTGCCAGAAAGAAGAATGCTTTACTCTTAGTCATTAATGCTCAAATAGCTGCCCAGGTTCCTCCCCAGAGATGATGAGAACTCTTGATTTTTAGCCTGGGATAAATGCTTAACTATTGTGCTGTTCCATATACAAACCTTTATTTAGTTTCCCTGTTTTCAGCTCTGCTTCTCACTCTGGCTGTCTTGTCTCCAAATTTCAGTTTCTCTAAACCACTTCTGGCAGAGAGGCCCCTTCCTTGGCTGCAGCACCTTGACGTGTACCTATTACACATATGGTTTCTTCCACTTTGTTTAGTCAGACTAAATTTACTTTTGGTGTGCCAAGCAAAAAAAAAAAAAAAAAAAAATTATGGGGCCCCTTCCCATTTTCTATGGGTTTGTATGATTTTTAATTCCAAGTATTTTAATGGGGTCTCAGGAAGAAGAGGCAATGACTGCATGTGCTCAGTTAGCCAGCTTTAATAAATCCTAAAAAGATATCGGAGTCAGAGTAGGAAAGAAAAACAACCAGTGGAATGGCAAAAAAAAAAAAAAAAAAAAAAAAAAAACCCCACAAAAAAAACCCCACAACAAAACCTCCGAAAAACAAAGACAAAATTCTGAGTCTGTGATCTTGATAGTATTCCTGTGTATGTATAACTTAGTGTTTAGCATCTTAACTCTCCAGATCCACACATTTTAGGGATATGATGGATCTTAGACATATAATTCACACCCAATTTTACAGTTAAGAAAAGTAGTGCCTATAAGTAAAGAGATTTTCCAAGGTAACACAAGTAGAGAGTGGCAGAATGGAAACTAGAAAGATATAACAACTCACTTCTCTTGAAAGACAGTTAAGGGATGGCTTTTCCTGGGTAAATAGACAGATGTTCAAGAAGTGAAATATTTTAGGGTGCTTACTTGGCAGTCTAACATTTGGTAGCCATATGTTGAATGTACTGAAGGGGGCGACTATACCGCAGGATGAGAAGCTGCAATAATGATCCTGGGAGGGAACAATTAGAGAGCCTGGGCAGAATGAACCAGTAGGATTTGATGAATGAATGAATGTGAATACTGAGGAGAGACAGGAAAATGAGTCGCATTACGAGGCAGTGTAAACTGGTTAATGGTGGTGGGGGAGAGTAAGTAAGGGTAAAATGAAAATTCAACTTTCAAGGGTATTTTAAATATTTTAATAAATACTAGAAGGCTGGGAATAAATATAATTCACATCACTCTTACATTCTTGGTTTAGCGCTGCATCTTTAAATTAGTGGATGCAGTCACCCTCTTTGCATGGCTCCAAAAAAGAAACGCGACTGCGATGCCGCAACAGGAACACTGGGTTGCGTGACATACGGCACCAGTGTCCGGTGGTCTCGCGTCGCTCTGGCTTGGACTAAGTAAGGCCACGCAGCACAGCACCTGGCACATGGCAGGGACAGCATGTGGACATTAATTTCCGCTCGCGCTCTTCTCTTCCGTCATAAGCACTACAGGAGAACGACCTACACGGGCCTGGGTCTCCCGCGACACCTACGTTCTTCCCCCAGGGCTGTGTCTCAGACCCAGATCATATTACTACCTCAGGAGCCATATTTCGCAAAAACTACGGGTGTAGTGAAAGCTTTCCTCGGACAAAGGGTGCCTTGCGGCCGTGAGCGCACTGCCAGTCCTTAGATCTACTCCCCTCGGCGGCGGCCGAGTAACGGGCCCTGCCACCGCAGGGGTGGGGCGACTCCAAGGTTGGGAAGCCTGCATTCCGCTGTTCGGGGCCTGGCCGGTCCACTTCCTACGGAAAGCAGAAGGAGACAAACACTGCCTTTCCTCGCTCCCACCTACTGCCGCTTTCCCGAGGTGGCGCCGGCTCTGTGCCCCCGTGGCCGCAGGGGCCGCGCGTGGGCGTGTGGACGCCCGCGCCCGTGACTCAGCTTCAGCGGAGCCACCGCGGGAACCTGAATCACCCTCGCCCCCGGCCCCTAACCCGCCTTTCCCGGAAGGAGCCGGAGGACTGCAGGTTGCAGAGTGGCGGCCCCCGGAGGGCGCAGGGCAGCGAGGTAGCTCCGCTAAGGGCGGAGCTCGCGCGGCGGCCAGTCTGGGGGCGGGGCTAGGTGGCTCGCGCTGGGCGGGGCGGTGACGTCGGCGGGCGCCCGGGGCCGCGCTGTGGCTGTAGCTGTGGCTGTGGCTGTGGCTGTGGCTGAGGAGGCGGCGGTGGCAGCGCCGGGGCGGCGGCAGCAGCAGCAGCAGGAGCAACAGCAGCAACCCTAAACCGGTGAGACGGCTGCCGTGGGGCAGCTCGGAAGTCGGGCGGGACCTAGAGCTTCCCGGCTGTCGCTGGCCCCGAGGCTTTGCCTTTTCTTACCCAGCTTCTTCCTCAGGGCCCTGGCTAGGGCTGGGCAGCGCGCCCCCCGGGGAGGGGCGGAGCTGTAGGTGAGGCTTCAGTCCCCCTTCCCCTTCTTGTCTCCGCCTAGGGTATCGGGAAGTCTGGGGAGGGGCGGACCCCACCCCACCCCCAACCCATCTCAACCCACCTTAACCCACCCCAGCCCATGAAGTCTGCGGATGGGCGGACCCCCCCCCCCCCCTCCTCACCCCACCCCCAACCCATCTCAACCCACCTTAACCCACCCCAGCCCACCGGCGGGCTCCACCCATCCAAGCCCGGGATTGGGCGGGAGTGGAGGCAGTTGTACGGGAACCCGGGCTGGCGGGGTGGGAGACAGGAGCTCTGGGCGCTTGGAGGACCGAGGTTGGAAGGTTTGTGAGACGTGATGTTGCGGGCGAGGTAGAGAAATTGGGGAGCCATGCGGAGGTTGGGGTGCGATCAGGGTAGATCTGTGGTTTTGGGTGATTGATGTGAAATGTTGAAGAAGATAAGGATTCCTTTTTTCCTTCTGGGAAATTGTAAGATGGGAGATGAACGGTTGTATTTCAAAAGGAAGATGAGCTGTGGATGTTACCAGCTGGAGAAGCTATTGCACTAGGTCGCACATTCTTGTTTTATTTAGGGTTTTGGTTATTTTTCCTCCTGGCAGAGTGGGTCGGAAGGTCTTGGAGGGAAGAGAATTCCTCTGCGTTGGCTCGGGATGGGTAAATTGAGAGCGTGGATGGGTTTGAAGTTTTACACTCTTCAAGAAGAGTGAGATCTTGGGTTAAGATAATTTCATTCAGGTAGCAATATTAGGGAAATAGGTCTCATTACACTTAGATCCTTAAAGATGTTACCTTACAGTCTTTTTTCTTTGCCCAAAAGATCTCTTTTTACCACCTCATTTACAAGCTCTATCCTGGCCCCTTAAGAGAAGGCCTGAGAATCAGATGGTTGCTTTGGAAGACACGTTGTTGGGTACAAAAATAGTTGCAGGTGGTTGTGGTTGATTGCTTTGGATGGATAAAATGAACAATTTGATCAGTTCTCTCAGAGCTAATTATATGAAAAATACTTACATGTTTTAAGCACATCTGTCCTTTACAGCTTGTTTTACAATAGACCTTGACATTAGACATTTTGTGTTCAACACAATTATTTTTACTTCTCAGTTGCAGATTTCTTTATTAGACTTTCAAAATAAAGCGGAATAATTTTTCTTTTTCGGTAAACCCTCTCAATTTCTGAGAAATGTTCTTGGAATCAAGTGCTTTAAAAATGCCCTTTAATAACATATTAGGGGCATGTGTTACTTCATAGGGAGATATTTCTAAGAGTAAACAGTGTTCAATGTTCTTCACATCATTGTTTCACAACTTAGCACATTAAATCAGAATCTTCTTTTATGGATTCCTGCACCCTGTGAGGTTACAGTATTCACTGACCTTAACTATCTGTCAGGTAAGCTATTTCTTGCTCAGAAACTGGTCCTTTGATGGACATGTATTATATGATGGATGAAAGTAGGCATGGCTCTCAATAATTTATGGAGGAAGAGAAACCGTCATGAAATGGAAGTTAAGCAGTGACTTTCCCAAGGCTTACTCAATTTATTTGGGAACATAGCCAGAGAAATGCTTTCATGTAACCCAGGAGAGAAATATATAGACATCGGTGTCAGTAGTTGCCGATCATTGCCTTTTTTAACATGCTTACTTAATGTGCAGACTATTATCTTCTAGCAAGTACTTCTGCTTGAAGAGACTTACAGGAAACAGAGGATATAATAGCTATTAAGAGAGAAAGGGTGTGGTCATTGTAATTATAAATAAAATACTTAATTAACTGTTTAGACAAATTAAATTGTAAGTTGGTAGAATGAATAGTTTTGATTTTGGATTAGTTAATTAGAAGGAAAAGTTAAAATTCACATAACTAGTTTTGGGTTTTAAACTATACTTCGATTTAATTGGATACACATGGGGACAAATATGAAGATTCCAGGTGCAACTTTATATATATTGCTAAACAGACATTTGCATGGCGGACAGTGAGATGTGATTCTTCTCCTTGTGGGAATCATATGATTTGGGGACAGTGTAAAGGTAGAAGTGATCTGTGTCTCGTTAGACTTTCTTATACCTGAAAAAAAACAAAACCCTACATTTAAAAACATGCAATTTATTGGGGTGACATTGGTTAATAACATTATATAGGTTTTAGGTTTCAGGTGTTCAGTGCTATAATATATCATCTATATATTGTGTTGTGTGTTCACCACCCCAAGTGAAGTCTCCTTCCACCACCATTTATCCCTTAATATTCCTCTTTTACCTCTCCGTACCCCCCTTTCTTCCTGGTAATCAAAGACAACATACTGTTGTCTCTCTATGATTTTTTTTTTTATCCCTTCACCTTTTCCTCCTAGCCCCACAACCCCTCTCTCCTCTGACAGCTGTCAGTCTGTTCTCTATGAGTGTTTTTATTTTGTTTGTTAGTTCATTAGATTCCACATATGAATGAAATCATACGGTACTTGTCTTTCTCTGACTGGCTTATTTCACTGAGCATAATGCTCTCCAGGTCCATCTATACTGTTGCAAAGGGGAAGATTTCCTTCTTTCTTATGGCCAAGTAGTATTCCATTGTGTAGATGTAGCACAACTTTTTAATCCACTCATTTATGGATGGGCCCTTGGGCTGCTTCCAAATCTTGGCTATAACACTGTAAGTAACACCGGAGTGACATAAGCATGCATATATTCTTTCAAACTAGTAAAACCTCTACATTTTATTTTTCAAGAAATATCACTTGCTGGGCATTACTGCAATATCTTTGTTGAATCTGCTGAAGTGTTATTTTTTTCCCATTACTAAAGTCAGACAAGTATGTCTGTTAATAAACATTAATACTGGAAACAAAATGAAGTAAAGGTTCTAATAGCAACAGCTGCTCTTTTTCTATACTACATTTATGCTTTTAGAAGTAGCATAAGGCCTATTAAATGTGTATTTTACACATACTTTATCAAAAACATTGGTGGAGAAAGACCAGATAATGAAATATTTTGGTTAATCAATAATTAGTACATCAATTATCAATTTTCAGAGAAATATAACGTAATAAAGTAAACGAAATATAGGCTATGTGAAATAATTTATTTCTGTGGATCTTCAGTGTGCCTTCAGTATGTCTTGGAGCATTGTTGTATTCATTTATTCACTTAACAGTTACTATTGAGTATGGTTCTGGGTGGTGAGTAAGCTGACAAAAATCCCTGCCTTCATGGGTTTTACTAGGTGTACCGGTTAATAATGCAGATTTTGTAATCAGAGAAAACACAATAATTTCAAGAGAAACATCAAAAGTGCTCTTTATTCAAAGTAATGTCCATCACTAGCTAGCTACACATTCCCCATCTTTCAGGTAATTTGTGGATACCGTCCCAATGGAACTTTTCTTGTTTTGAGGCAAACCATTCAGAGACCCAATTTTCCACTTCTTCGTACGTTTTGAAGTGCTGCTCAGTTTTGAAGTGCTGCTCAGGAAGTGCATGTGCCATCGATCAGAACAAGTGGTAGTCTGAAGGAGCAAGGTCTGGTGAATAAGGCAGGTGGGTTAATACTTCCCAGGCAAGATCTTTTAACGGGTCTTTAACTGGTTTTGAAGTGTGTGATGGTGCATCATCATGAAGCAAAATTACTTTGCTGTGTCTTCTGGAACATTCTGGTCCTTTCACGATCAAAGCATGGTTCAAATGGATTATTTGTTGTCGGTAGCGATCAGTATTAATGCTTCACAAGCTCATAATACACCACACCTTCCTGATACCACCAAATGCAGAGCATTGCCTTCTTTCCGAAGTGATTTGGCCTTGCATTCGATGTTGATGGCTGACCTGGATCAACCCATGATTTTGTGTGTTTGGATTCTCAGAATAAATCCACTTTTCATCGCCAGTCACAATTGAATGCAAAAAAGACTTTCTTTCGTGCCGTTGAAACAACATTTTACTGATGACTTTTTGGTTTTCCATTTGTCTTTCGTTCAGTTGATGTGGCACCCATTTCCTTCCTTTAAAATCTTTCCCATTGCTTGTAAATGATTGGAAATTGCTGAGCAACGTTTAATCTTTCTGCAAGTTGCTTTTGAGTTTGGCACGCATCTTCATCCAATAATGCTTGTAATTGTTGGTCTTCAAACTTTTTCAGTTGACCTGGATGTTTTTGTCTTTCACATCAAAATCATCACTTTTAAAGCTTTTAAACCAGTGTTCACAAGTATTCTGAGATGGAGCATGTTCACCATAAGCTTCCCAAAGTATATGATAACTTTCAGCAGCACTATTCTTCAAAATAAAGTAATGAATTAAAACTTCCCGCAAATGCTCTTTTTTTTGGCATGAAATTTGACATTTTTAAGCATAAAAATATCTATGATATTAATGCCTTCAGCAAATTTGACATAGGAAGTTTTGAAGCTTGTTGTCAATACAACAAAATAGCATACATATCAAATCGCATATATATCAACATATGTGTAACTCCATCTATTGACTGGTACACCTAGTATCTTTCTTGGGGAAATGAGGAATGCAGCAAAAGAAACTGATAAGAGGCATTGAGTTAGGAAACTAGAGCAGTGTGATGTACTAGAATGAAGGAAAGGGAATTTTCAAGGAGGAGGGACTGATAACTGTCATTGTTTAAAGATGAGTCAGGGTGTTGGATAAGAGATTCTGCTTGATTATAGTGTCTATGCTACAGAAATGACTAACTGTTTTTTAGTGTGAGATGAGACAAATGTTCCTGGATTGATGAAAAAAATCATATATATTTTATTCTTTAGTCTCTCAGAATAAAATAGGTAGCCTGGGAGTATATACTTTCACTGTACTAAGGAGAGACTTTGTTGTTATTAATCTTATATGTACTTATTTTTTTAAAAAATAGGTAATACATGTTCCAAATCAGAAGGTATAAATGAGTACACAGGGAAAAGTAAGTCTTTCCGGTCCCATTCACTTATTCCTGAAGATGATTTCTATTTCCAATTTATTGTTTTTCCTAACCAGTGAAATTTTGTACAATAATATGGCATTTAACTATTTTAAAATTGCATAAATATAACAAGTATTTTATCAAGTTTTTTTGTAGGCTTTATACTTGTTTTCATGATTTAAGGCTAGCTGCAGAGTTTTTGTTTTATAACTTTGTTTTATAGCTTTATTGAGAGATAATTTGCATATCATACAATTCACCTCTTTAAAGTGTACAATTCAATTTTGTATGTGCAACCATCATGACAGTTAATTTTAGAACATTTTTATCTCCCTGTTCTTTAGCAGTCACCTCTTGATCTTTGGTTTTTACTTATTGTTTTGTATATTACGTGGGAAGCATGTTTGTGAAATACTTTGTTACCAACACCTGGCAATGAGGCCATTTAGTGCATTTTTAACATTCTGTGATTGAATAGAAGCATAGGTGTGTATAAAGGTCTAATTAGATAATGTTTTATTTGGTTGAGTGAATACTTGTGAAATGATTTGATTATCTAAGTGTCTTGTTTTTATTATTCCTTCATTTATCATATGTTTATTAAATACCCTTTGTGCTCCAAGTCCAGGCATAAGCCAGATGGATTCCATGATAAATAAGGGTCAGGGTTTGGCTCAATGGATAGAGTGTCAGCCTGCGGACTGAAAGGTCCCAGGTTTGATTCTGTCCAAGGGCGCACACCTGGGTTGTGTGCTTGATCCCCAGTAGGGGGCGTGCAGGAGGCAGCCAGTCAATGATTCTCTCACATCATTGATGTTTCTATCTCTCTCTTCCATTTCCTCTCCCTCTCTGAAATCAATAAAATATACATATATTTTTAAAAACAAAACAAAAAACAAAAATAAGGAGTTTTTTATTCTTAAGGAGTTCCTTATTCTTAAGGAGTTTCATACTAGTGGGAAAAGAGGAAAAGTTAACTGGAGTTTGTGGTCTTTAGTTGGTGACATACAGAGTTTTCTATATCAGCTCATGGGATGGATCCCTAAACTGGTTTGTGGGAAGATCTAAGATGAAATCTAAGGATAACTAGAATTTTGCCAAATGAAAAGGATGTAAGCAGAAGGAACAGGATATGCAGAACCTGAAGGCAAGAAAGCTATAGGGCAGATTAGGGGTCTAAAAGTACTTTGAAATGTCAAGTGCCAGTATGAGGTGTTGCTACATCCCTTTTTGTTAAAAAGTGTGTTGTCTAAAAAGGCGAAATAATTACATTAGTTTTTAAAAAGATTTTTAGAGAGAGGGGAAGGGAGAAGGAGAGAGAGAAAGAAACATTGACGTGATCAAGACTTTGATCGGCTGCCTCCTGCACACCCCATACCTGGGATAGAGCCTGCATTGACTGGAAATCGAACTGGCAACCTTTCAGTGCAAGGGATGACACCTAACCCATTGAGCTACACTGGCTAGGGCAATAATTACATTATTAATCTGCTGAAACTCTATATGGATTGCTATCATTTCCTAGCTGTGACAGCAATCTGTAGAGACTTTATTGTCTATACTAGAGGTCCAGTGCATGAAATTCATGAACGGGGGTGGGGGTTGTCCCTCAGCCCAGCCTTCACCCTCTCCAATCTGGGACCCCTCGAGGGATGTCCGACTGCCTGTTTAGGCCCGATCCTGGTGGGCAGTTGGACATCCCTCTCACAATCCAGGACTGCTGGCTCCCAACCGCTCGCCTGCCTCTTCCTGATTGCCCCTAACCACTTCTGCCTGCCAGCCTGATCACCCCCTAACCACTCCCCTGCCAGCCTGATTGATGCCTAACTGCTACCCTGTCAGCCTGATTGCCCTTAACTGCCCTCCCCTGCAGACCTGGTCTCCCCGAAATGCCCTCCTCTGCTGGCCCGGTCACCCCAACTGCCCTCCCTGCTGGCCTGATCGCCCACAACTGCTCTCCCCTGCAGGCCTGGGTCCCCACCAACTGTCCTCCCCTGCAGGCATGATCTCCCCCCAGCTGCTCTCCTCTGAAGGCCTGGGTCCCCCGCAACTGTCCTCCCCTGCAGGCCTGGTTCCGCCCAACTGCCCTCCCCTGCAGGCTTGGTCCCCCCAACTACCCTCCCCTGCTGACCTGGTCTCCCCCAACTGCCTTCCTCAGCCAGCCCGGTCATCCCTAACTGCCCTCCCCTGCAGGCCTGATCGCCCACAACTGCCCTCCCCTGCAGGCCATCTTGTGGTGGCCATCTTGTGTCCACATGGGGACAGCCATGTTTGACCACATGGGAGTGGCAATCTTGTGTCTTGGAGTGATGGTCAATTTGCATATTACTCTTTAATTAGGATTTTTAATTGAGTTACTTTATTGTCTAAAACTCAGTTAATTTTCTCATCCATAAAAATGGGAATTTTCTGTTAAAAAATGAGAATGTGATTGTTCTGAAGAATAAAGCAGGTGGTACTCCTAAAGCTTTTCTTTTTGAAATTCTCACCTGAGGATAATTTTTCCATTAATTTTTTTTTTTTAGAGAGAGTAAAAGGGATGGAGGGGGGGAGGGAGGAAGGAAAGGAGATAGAGAGAGAAAGAGAGAGAGACAGAGACACAGAGACAGAGACAGACACACAGAGATAGACATTGATGTGAGAGAGACACATTGATTTGTTATGCCCCCCTGTCCCCCTCCCCCCGCCCCCACACGAGCCCCAATGTGGGCAGGGATGGAATCGGCAACCCAGGTATGAGCCCTTGGCTGGGAATCGAACCTGTGACCCTTCGGTGCCTCATAAAGCTTTTAATAAAGTGCATGGAACATAGTAGGTACTCAATAAAAATTAACTGCTCTTATGATGCCGATTGGGTGGTATTGATGGTGATTATGGTGATGGTGTTGATGTAATGGAATTTTTCAGGAAAACTCAAGAGAGTTTTCTGGAGACTAGAAAATGATTTTAAGTTTTTTCTGGGATGAAGGAGGTGAATGCCAAAAATGTTAGACCAGCACTCTCCAATAGAACTTTCTGTGATGATAGAAATGTTCTTTATCTTCACTATTCAATATAGTAGCCACTTGTCACATGTGTCTGTTGAGCTATGGCTAGTGTGACTGAGAAACTGAATTTTTAATTTTATTGAAATTGATTTAAACAGGCTTTGTGACTATGTTGGACAGCATGATTACAAATTTATAGATCAATGAATCTAATATTGAACTCTAGCAATATTTTAGAATAGATTATTTAAAAGGTAAGGGAAATAGTGATCACTAGGATTCAGCATGTAATTCTAGTTTCCTAGGATTGACTTGGTTCCTAGACTGATAAATAAAGGAAATATAGTTGTGATGTATCTGGACTTCAGCTGGATACTTTCACCTGTCTTTGTGGGAAATATGAAAAAAATATGTCCTAGATTTCATGAGAACAGGGATTATCTGTCATGTGTTCTCTCCTGATCAAATAATAGATACTTACTAAATATTCGATGAATGAACGGATAATAATACAACTAAGTGACTTCACAACTGGTTGTAAATGGCTATACCCAGAGATTAGAGAGTTTCTTACTGAGGATGATGGGTTTGAGGAACTGATGTTAGATGACTCATCCATATGTGTATTGAAAGGACCCAGGAAAGATGGCATAGAAGATAGTGGCAATGTGAACTAGTTGCCAGCATATCTTCACTGAGTGTGGAGGATGTCCAGATGATTATTAGCTCATAGTAGAGGTAGAGGTAGAAGACTGTTGCTGACTAGCATGAGAATCAGAGTAATAAGGATTTTACATGAGGGTTAAGGAATGATGGTCTGGAGTTGGCATTGGAAGAAAGATGGGTACCAGCCTAATTTTCCAATGCTTGGTGTGGAATATGAGAGACTTAATAGCCTCCACTGGAAAGGGCTGCATTGAAAGGTGTCCTGGAAAGCCAGTTTTCTGTTAAGGCAGAGAGGTAGTGAGAACTTTTAGAGGAGTTTCTTGATAATGAAGTTCCTTAAGAGTGTATTTTTCCACCCTATTGGCTTCTTATCACTTAAACTTTAGAAAGTCTCTTGTCTTTACAAAAAACTCTTCTCCAACTTCATACTTCCTCTAAGTTGTTTTCTACATTACTGCCAAATCTTTTTGAAAGAATTGTCTACATTTGCTAGACATCTTTTCACCTGCAATTTTCTTCTCAACCTATTTCTGTCTTGTTTCTGTCTCCAGTTTCTCTGAAAACTTTTGCTGCAGTTACTAACAGTTGTCTATTGCTATGCAACAAATTACCCCCGAACTTAACTTAAAAACAGCGAACATTTATTATTTCATAGTTCTGAGGGTCTGGCATCATCTGGATGTGGTGTGTCTGATTCAGGGTCAGTTATAAGGCTGCAATCAAATTGGCTAGGACTGTAGTCACTTCAAAGGTGACTTGGGGAGAGTCTGCTTCTAAGCCCACTCATGTGGCTCTTGACAGGTTTGAGGTCCTTGTTGTCTATTTGCTTGAGAAATCAGTCTCTTTGCCATTTGGGTTTCTGCATAGGATTGCTAGCTACATGGCACTTTGCTTCTCCCGGTTGAGAATTCTATGGAGAAGGTTGGGAGGGGAGATAATAAGCAGAGTGTTTTTGTAACCTAATCTAGGAAGTGACATTCTATCACTTTTGCTGTATTCTGTTTGTTAGAAGGGAGTTACTAGGTCTAACAAACACAAGGTGATGGGGATGGAGGATCCCACAAGAGCTTGAAGACTAGGAGGCAAAGATCATTCAGAGCCATTTCAAGATAGTCTACTACAGCAGCTTTTGACACAGTTGATTTCTCCTTCCTTTGTAAAACTCTCACTTCTTTTGGGGTCTTCAGATTATGTTTTAGGTTTTCTTCCTGGGTCTCTGAATCTCAGTCACCTTTGTTGAACCTTTTTCTACCCAGTCATTAAATGTTTGATTTTCTGTGGGTGATTCATCTCCTATATTTCGTTTTTTATCTGTATGTTGAATATTCATTTTTTTCTGTCTTTAGCTTTTACCTCTCTTCTGAGTCTAAGGATCAACTAGGAGGCAGTGGCCTTATCCCCTTAAAGCCTGAAAAGGAAAGTAGTGACAATGGAGATAGAGAAGCATACAGAATTGAAAGTTTTAAAGAAAACAAGACTGGGTATTCAGTATCTGTGTGTGTGTGTGTGTGTGTGTGTGTGTGTGTGTGTGTGTGTGTGTGTGTGTGTGTGTGTGTGTGTGTGTGTGTTTCTATGGGGGAAAGGACAGTTGATGGAGATGGAGGAGACTAAGTTGACTCCCAGACTTTCAGATGGAAAAGGTAGGCTAGAAGCAGTGTTATTTAATACAGTATTCTCTAGCTATGTATGGCTATTTAAATTTATACTAATTTAAATGAAATAAGATTTAAAACTCGTTCCTCAGTTGCATTAGCAATATTGCGTGTTCTCAATAGCCAGATAGAACTAGTGGTCTCTGTATTGGACAATGCAGATATACAGCATTTCCATTGTTACAGAAAGTTCTGTTGCACAACACTGGTCTGCAGTTTTTTAAAGAATATATTTTTATTGATTTCAGAGAGGAAGGGAGAGGAGGGGAGAGAGAAACATCAATGATGAGAGAGAATCATTGATCAGCTGCCTCCTGCACATCCCACACTGGGGATCGAGCCTGCAACTCAGGCATGTGCCCTGACCAGAAATCAAACCATGACCTCCTGGTTCATAGGTTGACACTCAACCACTGAACCACACCATCCAGCCTGGTCTGTAGTTTTTTGTACCTACTACCTTTCCCCCAGAGAATAGTCAAAATAATAGATGGTATTCTTCAGTTTCCCAAGAACTCTGGCTCCACAATAGCCTAAGGGATTCTGTGAGTCAGACAAATCACCACTACCACCACCCAGTCATCATCAGATGTAGAACACTTCCATAATCAGAGAAGGTTCTATTGGATAGCACTGAGCTAGGGGGATGGTGATGCCACTCATTGAGCTATTAATGGCTATGGTGGGGGCAACAGGAACCTCTAGAAAGTATTGTCCAGTAGAAACATAATATGACCATATTATGTAATTAAAAAGTTCATGACCACATTATAGAGTAAAAAGAAACTATTATATTTTATAATTTTATAATGTATTTTATTTAACCTAAAACATCCAAAATATCATTTTAACAGGTTGAAATATATTTAAAAAATTACTAACGGACAATTTTATATTCATTTTTCTTTTTTTAAAATTAAGTCTTTATTGTTGAAAGTATTACATATGTCCCCCATTCCCCCCGTTTACCCTTTCTAGCTCGCTACCATCACCTGCCTCAGACCTTTGCCACCCTATTGTTTGTGTCCATGGGTTATGTATATATGCATACAAGTTTATACACGTTTTTTGGTACTTTATTTTTTCAAAGTAAGTCTTTGAAAACAATTGTACACTTTTACAGCATATCTTAATTCAGATGCTAGTTTTTTCTCAGAAATAATTGATTTGTATTTAGATTTTATAAAATTTGCTGTTGAAAAAGTAGACTCACATACCCAATTAATTCCAGATGTGCTTAAAAGTATTCCAGTAACTGAATTGAGTATCAGTTTTTAAATTTAACTTTTATTTATTTTTTAAATTATAGTTGATATTCAATATTATTTTAGTTTTCAGGTGTACAGCATAGTGGTTGGATAGTTATATAACTTGGGAAGTTGTCCCCTGTTAAGTCTAATACCCCCCCTGACACTATACATTTATTCCCTATACTGTACTTTGCATCAATCCCCCTGATTGTTTTGTAACTGCCAGTTTGTATTTCTTTTTTTTTTTAAAATATATTTTTATTGACTTCTGAGAAGAAGAGAGAGAGAGAGAGAGAGAGAAACATCAATGAGAGAGAATCATTGATGCCCCCTATTGGGGATTGAGCCCTCACCCCAGGCATGTGCCACGACCGGGAACTGAACTGTGACCTCCTGGTTCATAGGTGGATGCTGAACCAGTGAGCCACATTGGCTGGGCCAATTTGTACTTCTTAATACTCTTAATACCTTCACCCTTTTCACCCAGTGCCCCCCAAGCTCCCTCCCACATGATAACCATCAATCTGTACCTGTGAGTTTGTTTGTTCATTTGTTTTTATTTTTTTAGATTCCACATATAAGTGAAATCAAACCTGGTTTTCTCTGCCTGACTTATTTCATTTATCATAATACCCTCTAGGTCCATCCATGTTATTGCAAA
Organism: Corynorhinus townsendii; assembly: GCA_026230045.1. NCBI lineage: Eukaryota > Metazoa > Chordata > Mammalia > Chiroptera > Vespertilionidae > Corynorhinus > Corynorhinus townsendii. The sequence goes on along the minus strand of JAPDVU010000003.1, from coordinate 125,408,881 downwards.
TAGTAAAATTTTATTCTTTCTTTATGACCAAGTAATATTTCATTTTATATATGCACCACATCTTCTTTTTCCATATGTATGTTTGTATATACACAGAAATTATTATATCCAAATAATAATTTGGATATAATAATTTCTGAAAGGTCAGATGAAACCAAGTTTTCCCTTGCATGTATACTTCTTTTCTTTTTTCTTTGTAAATCGTCTTAACAGTGAGCATGTATTACTTTTACGCGCGCGCACACACACAAACACACACACACACACACACACACACATACATACACAAAGTCACTGTAAACTAAGAGCTTAAATAAAGACTTCAACCATTTACCACTATTATATGGTAACTAGAGGCCCAAAGCATGAAGATTCGTGCAAGAATAGGCCTTCCTTCCCCTTGCTGCCAGCACCCGGGACCTGGGCCTTTGCTTTGGCCGCCACCTTCCGCCTTTCCTCTGGCCCGGAGTCACCTTCTGCCTTTGCGCGCTGCCCAGAGGCCTGGAGCAGCCAGGGCGGGGCAGAATGCCTGCGTGGTTGCCCTGGTGACGATGCAAGCATCCCAGCTCTGCCGCCGCCATCTTTGTCACATCAATTTGCATAGTCCCTTCTTATTGGCTGTGGGCACCGCCATCTTTGTCGCAAGGTGATGTTCAATTTGCATAGTCCATCTTTATTAGATAGGACTAGAGGCCCGATGCATGAAATTCATGCAAGAGTAGGCCTTCCTTCTTCCGGCTGCTGGCACTGGCTTCCCTCTAGCACCCGTGACCCAGGCTTCCCTCCGGCCACTGGCAGGCACCCAGGACCCGACTTCACTCTGGCCGGCACCTAGGACCTGGGCTTTGTTCAGAAGGACGTCCGGTCTAATTAGCATATTATGTTTTTATTATTATAGATTATTGGGCTAGGTCCTAGGCTGATAAGCTCTTTGTGAGTAGCAGGAGGTTGAGGGGGAGCAGAGGGAAAACCTCTACAAGTTAAAGAAAACACAGATGTCTCTGCTTCCACCCTCAGCATGTAGCATATCAGATTTCTAACACCAGGCATTCAGATTATATGACCTTAATCTGTTGCTCCTAGAAAAATTACAGAACCGTGTAGCTAAAACAGCACTGTTTAGATGGCAGACCTACCAAAAAGAGCACCTCTGTTTGGAGCAGCAATGACACTTAAAACACCTGTCAGCTGACATTTCATTCTTTCTTATGGAAGGGTGAGAAGGTGAGTAACTCAGTTACAATCAAGTTAATTATGGTTTTTAGTAATTCTTATCATTCAGTTAATCAAGTTAGTTGTAAGGACTCAGCGTGAGTTCTCAGCATGACAAATGTCTTGTCAAGCAGATACGTAGAAGCAAATAGTAGGTTTTTAATCATGGATGTTCTCAACTTAGATCAGCAATCTGTGGCACTTAGTTTTAGGTTGTGTAGCCTTTCCCAATGACTCCTGTCCTCACTGATACCCTGATTTTTTAAAATCCTAAAATATTAAAAATTGTTTGTAGTATAGTGATATTTTCATTTTATATCCAGATCTCATCATTATTAGTTTAACACAAAGTTAAAAAAATCCTACCAGTCTGATCAAACTGAATGAACCAAACACACATGTTCATAAGCCCATATCCACAAACTTGAATTCCAAATATATTTGAAAACCCCCAAATTTTGTAACTAATTTGGTGGCAAAACCACACCTGAACTAATGCAGAAATACCAGTATGTTTGATTAAGGAGTTGGGAGGCACCCCCCTGCCAACCTTGCTTGGAAGGTTAGATAATGTATATGCATCATATCCCCTTTCTTATATTTGAGAAATTCTAAATTCTGGCCCAAAAGGTCTTAGATACAGACCTGTATTATTGGAGAAAATTAGACATCCACATCATTATAAAGACATCTATAATTAGGCAGAACCACACAAGGAGTTTTTAACTCTATAATATTTTATTTCAGCTAGGTGGTGAGTACACAGGTAATAATTATACAATTCTTTTTGAATGTATGAAACGTTTCCTAAATTTTAAAGTAGTAAGTGAAAACTTGTAGGTATACAATGTTTTATTTTCTTCCTTAAAATAATAAAAGCAGGTGAATTCAAAGTATTTATTTACTTTCTTAAAATAATAAAAGTATTTGGGAGCCAGCAAGTTTGAAATGGTTAAAGGTCTTAAAAACATTTCTATTTTTGACCCAATAATTCTATAAACAGGAAACCAATATACTGAAATGATCCAAAATATAGAAAAAAAGTTACATTATGAATTATGACATACCAGCTTTATTAGTATAATGCAACTGAGAAATGCTTAAGTGAAATCTTTATGATTTAACATGTCGCCTACAAAAATATATTTATAACCAATGTCTGACAAAAAATGCTTATAATACAGTAAATGAAAGTGGATATACATTAAACATACTCTTGACTTTGCAAATATACAAATAGGAAAAGAATGGGAGGAAATGTGTTTATTTTCTTCTTAAAAGTTGTCAAAATTTTCCAAATGGGTATATGATATTTTTTTCAAAAGAAAAATGTTTAAAAGACTTAAACAGCAACAAAAAGAAAAGCCACTGTAATTTAATGAGCATTTCTTCCTTTTGGACCTGGTCTCAAAATCATTCTCAACACAGCACTTCCACCTGCTACCACCAGATGTACTTGGCACATATTATCACACCTATTTGATGGTCCTAAAGGCATCAATATTTTCATAATTTGCAATAATACAGATGTAAAATGTATAATATTATTTTTTACCTCAGTGAGCATATGGGAAATATTGTGAAGACAGCAAGATTTCCCACCACACACTAGGTATATAATGCATAGGGGTCAGGAGGTGAGGGGCGGAAGCATTATAATTATTTCTTGTGTCCTCCAAAACATTTGAGGAATGGCAGATTGCTGGATAGAATGGGCAAGATGAGACTTGAGAAAAAGGCTTAGAAAAAGAATTTGAAGAGCCATTAAAAATCATAATTTCTTTCTCATTGATCGTGAGTCTATTATTTTCCTACTTGTTACCATGCTTCCCAAAATAAAGTCTACCAAGGATTTTTAAAAAAACCATAACTCTTTACATGGATATACCCAAACTCTGTGTAGCTCTGTCCTGACCAGGAATTGAACCATGACCTCCTACTTCATAGATTGATGCTCAACCACTGAGCCATGCTGCAGCAGTTCTTTCTCTTTTTTCTGGTACAAATAATACAATAATTGAACATCATTGCATGTATATTCTTGAACTTGTGAAATATGTCTTATAGAGGATAATTTTAAAAGTGAGACTTCTAGGTTAGAGGGGTTTGCACATTTAAAATTTATTTGATAGATTCTGTCAAACTGTACTTGAATGTAATTACAATTGTTAATCTTTTCATAGAGTGCCTAAGGTAGGAGCATATTTCTTGCCCCTAGTGACATTTATAACCCTTTAAAATGAACAGAATCTTTAAAAATGTTGAAATACAGTGTTTTAAAATATTCAACTCATTTTCTGATGATAAATGCTAATTAGTATTAGTATAACCCATCACAGCACGTAGGACTAGTAATTTTGAGATTTAGGTCAGAATTTCACATATAATGCTTTAAATCGCTAATGGCTGATGTATTATATTTTTAGTTAACCTTATAAATATGTCATAGTACATCTATGTCAGCCTACCCAATTGTAATTAATTTGAAGTAGATTATTATGTTGCCATTAAAGGATTTTCTACTTCTGTTTGATTTATGAATATTTGGTATTCCTTTGGAGACTTGAGTTGTAGACAGCTATTATTATCCTTCTAATCTGTGAGGAAGGAGTGAGAGACTGCTGTTTGCAGTTGCATGTTAGGCTTGTAGCTATTTGTGGGAAGAGTTAGCCTTTTAACATGCAATCATTTTATGTGGAAGTATTTTTATATGTAGGCACCAATATATACTCCAAGATTCTGAGTGGATGTACTAGTGGGTGCCTGTGGTGTGAAGCTAGGCTGGCTGGTGTTTTCTCTCAGTATTTACTAGTATATAGGTATTGAGACCAATGCTCTTCTTGTATGGAAAAATGAGTCTGGAATTTTCTAGTATTCTTTTTAAATATATATATATATGTATTTTATTGATTTTTTTTTTTTATAGAGAGGATGGGAGAGGGAGAGAGAGTTAGAAACATCCATGAGAGAGAAACATCAATCAGCTGCCTCCTGCACACCCCCTACTGGGGATGTGCCCGCAACCAAGGTACATACCCTTGACCGGAATCGAGTCTGGGACCCTTGAGTCCACAGGCCGACGCTCTATCCACTGAGCCAAACCGGTTAGGGCTAGTATTCTTCCTTTTATGCTTTTCCGGATCTAGCCGACAAGCTTGTAGTATGAATATGTAGTAGTGGCCAAGTGTGAACTCAGTTTTATTGTTTTATTTTAAGACCTCATGGACATTTATTTGATAATGAATATGAGAAGTAGGGTTTAGATGTTAAAAATGCTAAACCAGTCCTGGCTGGTTTGGCTCAGTGGATAGAGCATCGGCCTGCAGACTGAAGGGTCCCAGGTTTGATTCTGGTCAAGAGCACATGCCTGGGTTGTGGGCTCAATCCCCGGTGGGGGGCATGTAGGGAGGCAGCCAATCAATGATTCTTTCTCATCATTGGTGTTTCTTTCTCTCCCTCTCCCTTCCTCTCTTAAATCAATAAAAACATATTTAAAAAAAAATGCTAAGTCCAAAGAATTGACCTCCACAGCTGTGCCTCTTCCCCTTCTATGCTTTTCTCTTTTGTCTCAGCAGCATTTTCCTGCTTCCCCTTGGAGGCTTTGAAGTGGATTATCTTATTACTACTTTTTCATGGCCATCTTTATACTCTTGTTAAGGGATAGAAAAAGTACTTTTCCTGTTTGGACTTAAAATTGAAGTTTTCCAGAAGGAACTTTATATTAAAGAACTATGGGAGGAAAACTCAGTATCTCCCCCCAATATAGCGAAGGCTTTTAAAAAAATGGATTATTAAAAGCAATAAATGTTTACTGCAAAAATTATGAAATAACAGATATAGGACACTATTTTCTTACTCTAACCTTTAATTGACATTTGCTGGAATGGTAGAACTTATAGGTTATGTAGATTTATTTCCTTTTTCTAACTCTACCACAGATTGATATATGAGAATGGATGTTATATAATGGTATTTAATATCTAAAGTTAGTTGGCTTTATATCCTTGATGGCTTGACCTTCTCTCTTTTTTCTCCCATCCCCTTCTTTTCACAAAGTATCCATCTATCCTATCTAATAAAATAGTAATACGCAAATTGACCATATCCTCACTACACCCATAAGCCATGCCCACCAGCCAATCAGGAGCGAGTATGCAAATTAACCCAACCAAAATAGCTGTGGCCACGGAGTGAGCAGGAGGCTTGGGTTTCCCCAGCAGTGGAGGAAGCCAAGCTTCCTGCACACCCTGGCTGGCCCTGGACTCCACTCAAGGCTACAAAGTTTCAATTATAGAAGATAAATAAATCCCAGATGCCAGGACCTCTGCTTGGGTTGCTGGGGGGTGTGGCCAGCCTGCAAAGCACCACAGGCCCCTCGCCCAGGCCGCCCCACACCCCAAGGGAACCCCCACCTTGATCCGGGACACTCTTCAGGGCAAACCAGCCAGCCCCCACCCGTGCAGCAGGCCTTTATCCTATCTAATAAAAGAGTAATATGCAGATTGACTATCACTCCAACACACAAGATGGCTGCCCCATGTGGTCATCCTGCCCCCATGTGGATACAAGATGGCCACCACAAGATGGCCAGCTGGGGAGGGCAGTTGGGAGGGATCAGGCCAGCAGGGGAGGGCAGTTGGGAGGGACCAGGCCTACAGAGGAGGGAAGTTGGGGGCAACTGAGCCTGCAGGGAATGGCATTTGGGGGGGACCCAGGCCTGCACGGGAGGGCAGTTAGGGGTGACCAGGCCTGCAGGGGAGGGCAGTTAGGGGCAATCAGGCTGGCAGGGGAGCAGTTAGGCATCAATCAGGCTGGCAGGGGAGTGGTTAAGGGATGACCAGGCTGGTAGGCAGAAGTGGTTAGGGGCAATCAGGAAGGCAGGCAGGCGAGCAGTTGGGACCCAGCAGTCCTGGATTGTGAGAGGTATGTCTGACTGCTCGGTAGGATTGGGCCTAAACAGGCAGTCAGACATCCCTCGAGGGCTCCCAGATTGGAGAGGGTGCAGGCTGGGCTGAGGGACAGTCCTCCCTCCCCCACCCCGTGCATGAATTTCGTGCATCGGGCCTCTAGTAAACATATAATTATTTAATACGTGTTGTGTATAGTAGTAAGGACTGTGGATGCTAACTAATGAACAAGGTGTGTGTTTCTGTGTATAACAACCCTATTTTCATAGAGTTTATGTATAGTAAGAAATACAGACAAAACATGTAAAGAAAGTAATTATAAGTTGTAGTAAATCCTAAGAAGGGGACAAACAGAATTGTGTATTCTCTATAGTCCAATCACTTCCTTGTTCTGCTGTGAATAATATTTGCATTATCATCATATTGTAAATTATTTATTGGCTTCCTGTTTACTAGTATAGAAATGTTTGTAGACAAAAGAAGACAGTTATAGATAAAAAAAAAATGTTATGCACCTCTACAATATGAAAGTAATGGTATATGTGATTAATGGGATGCAGCTGGGTGTATTGTGTATTTTTTAAAACAATCCTTACCTGAGGATATGTTTATTGATTTTTTATTTTTATTTTTTTTATAGAGAAGAATGGAGGGAGGGAGAGAGAAAGAGAGAGAGAAACATTGATTGGTTGCCTCCTGTACACACCTTGACTAGCGATTAAACCAGCAACCGATGTATGTGCCTTGACCAGCAATGAATCCAAAACCTTTTTGATGCATGGGATGATGCTCCAGCCAACTGAGCCAGCCAGCCGTGGCTAGCTGGGTGTATTTGAATCCTAGATTCCTCATCTTATACTGAGATGGGGATTTAAAAGTTTAAAATTTGATGAAGAAAAACAAACAGTTAATGTATATTAGTTAAAATTATAAAGTTAATCATTAGAAAAAGTAAAAACAAACTGTAACCCAGCAAAAATTGGGGAAAAAAGAGTTTATGAACAAAATTACTCCTGAAATTGCAACAAGTTTACCAACTATAATTCAACAAAGAAATCCCTGCTCAACAGAGACACATGCCTGAGAGACCTGTGCTTAAAACATTTCCAGTGCACACAAAACATTCTCAAGGATAGATCATATGTTGGGTCACAAAAATAGCATCAACAAGGAATAAATGGGGAGATGAGAAGGGAGGGAAGCAAGATGACCTGCATGGCTTGGCCAGCTAGGAGAGGGGAGAAAGATGGAGGTAGCAGGTAGCTGAGAGCAGCAGAGAGCTGTAGGTTGGGAGAGTGGGGAATTGCCATTATGGTGAGGGCAAAATATATGCCACCACCAAGCAGCACAGCTGTACTGTCTTAGGGTAGCCATGGAGATACAAGACTGGGAGATCACAGAGTAAAAAAACACCTTGTGATTCAGTGCCATCTACTGGGAAATAGTAGAAAGACCTCTTCAGAGGTAAATGCATAGGCAAAGTAGGACAGCAAATACCATGAATAACCACAGTAATGAGGATGACCAGAAAGAAAATGAAATATCTCCAGAAAGCAAGCTGAAACACATGGAAATGTGATAGAAATGACAGAGATTTCAAGATTGCAGCTCTGCAAATACTGAACTAGATGCAAGAAAGTACAGATAGGCAATTCAATGCGCTTCGAAAACAAATCAATGAGCAAAATGAGCACTTTACCAAAAAAATTTAAATTTAAAGAACCAATCAGAAATCCTGGAAATGAAGCATGCAGTTAAGGAGATTAAGAGTGAGCTACTGATACAGAAAACAGAGCCAACCAGCTGGAGGAAAGAATTAGTGATACTGAAGATAGGAATCTAGAAATGACACAGAGGGAAGAAAAGAGAAACCTGAGCATAAAGAAAAATGAGCTCTATCAGAACTATCTGATCCACCAGAAAAAGCAATATTAGAATTATAGGCATTCTGGATGAGGAGGAGGAGAGGGAGCATGGGTTGGAGAGTCTATTCAAACAAATAGTGGATGAGAACTTCCCAAATCTATGGAAAGAACTAGATCCTTGAATCCAAGAAGCAAACATGACCTGGTTACCTCAATCCAAAGAGGCCCTCTCCAAGGCACACTTGGTATTAAAGCTGGCAAATATTAATGACAAAAAATTCTCAAAACATTTAGGGAAAAGAAGGAAGTGACCTACAAAGAAAACCCATCAGAATTTCATCTGACTTCTCAGCAGAAACTCTATAAGCCAGAAGAGAGTGGAACGAAATATTCAAATGTCTAACAGAGAGAAATTACCAGCCATGAATAATATGTCCAGCAAAATTACCCTTTAAATATGAAGGAGAAATAAAGATGTTCCCAGACATACAAAAACTGAGGGATTTTATTATTAGAAAACCTCCACTGTAGGAAATAATCAATATAGTTATTCTACCTGAAACAAAGAACATAAGATCACCTAAAAAATTACAGCATGAATAGGGATAATTTGTCACAACAAAAATATAAAAGGGGTGGGGATAAAGATCTGAACTAGCAAAGGAGAAAGAAGATCAGATGCACTCAAAAGAAAAAAAGCTACAGTATATATGGAAGTTTACTTTTTATAAGCCTAATGGTGACCACAAACAAAAATCCCCAAGCCAGAATGGACCTAAATAAATACTTTTCCAAAGAAGACATAAGGAAGGCCAAGAGACATATGAAAACATGCTCAAAGTCACTAATCATCTGAGAGATAGAAATCAAAACAACAATGCAGTACCATCTCACACCTATCAGAATGGCTATCACCAACAAATCAACAAACGATAAGTGCTGGAGAGGATGTGGAGAAAAAGGAACCCTCCTGCACTGCTGGTGGGAATGCAGACTGGTGTAGCCACTGTGGAGAACGGTATGGAGTTTTCCTCAAAAAATTGAAAATGGAACTCCCATTTGACCCAGTTATCCCACTTCTAGGAATATATCCCAAGAAACTAGAAACACGAATCAGAAAGGATATATGCACCCCTATGTTCATAGCAGCACAATTTACCATAGCTAAGATTTGGAAACAGCCTAAGTGCCCATCAGCAGATGAGTGGATTAAAAAACTGTAGTACATTTACACAATGGAATACTACGCTGCAGTAAAAAAGGATTTTTTATCATTTGCAACAGCATGGATGGAACTAGAGAGCATTATGCTAAGCGAAATAAATCAGTCAGAAAAAAATAAATATCACATGATCTCAGGCATTTGTGGAATATAATTAACAACATAAACTGATGAACAAAAGCAGATCCAGAGACAGAGAAGCATCGATCAGACCGTCAAACATCAGAGGAAAGGTAGGGGAGAGTGGGGGGAAGGGGGAGAGATCAACCAAGGGACTTGTATGCATGCATATAAGCCTAACCAATGGACACAGAAACCAGGGGGTGAGGGCATCAGTGGGGGAGGGGAGGAATGGGGGGTTAAAGACACATATGTAATACCTTAATCAATGAAGAAAAACAATTAAAAATATCCCCAAGCCAGGACACGTAGCTTAAAAAAAGAGGAAACAGAGATATGGAATACCACCAAATAAAAACAATAGACAGAAACATAAAGGTAGAGAACCAGTGGAGGCATAGTGTTACCAGAAAACAAAAGATAAAATGGCTATAGGAAATCCTCATACATTAATAATTACCTTAATGTAAATGGTCTGAATTCACTAATAAAGAGCCACAGAGTAGCAGAGTGGATCAAAAAACAAAACGCAACCATATGCTGCCAATAAGAGACACAGCTAAGCTGTAAAGACAAAGGTAGAGTTAAAGTAAAAGGGTGGAAAATGGTTCTCCAAGAAAGTAACATCAAAAGCAGGTGTAGCCATACTTATATCTTACAAGACAGATTTTAAGATAATGAAGATAACAAGAGTTTGATGGATACTTTATAATGGTAAAGGGAACACTACATCAAGAAAACACAACACTTCTTAATATATATGCACCCAACTAGAGAGCACTGAAATATACACAGAACTAAAGGGAGAAACAGATCAAAACACAATCATAGTTGGAGATCTTAATAATCTATTGACAGCTCTAGATAGCTTCACCAAAACAGAAAAATCAATAAATATTTGCCTTAAAACACTAGACTAAATGGACATAATTGACATACAGAATCTTTAATCCCAGGACATCAGATTATACATTCTTCTCCAGTGCACATGAAACATTCTCAAGGATAGACCATATGCTGGGTCACAAAACTAGAATCAACAAATTCAAGAAGATTGAAATTATACCTAGCCTATTTTCTGACCACAATACCTTGAAATTAGAAACCAACTGAATAAAGGAAGTAAAGAAACCCACAAATATGGAGATTAAACAACATACTACCAAAAAATGACTGGGTTAAAGAAGAAATAAAAGATCAGATAAAAGGATATGTAGAAAGATAAAAAAAAGATAGACAAGTGAGAATTGACAATACAACACATCAAAACTTCTGGGATGTAGCAAAAGCAGTAATAAGAAGGAAGTTTATATCATTATAGACCTATCTCAAGAAACGAGAGAAATTCCAAGTAAACAACTTAACATCACATATTAAAGTACTAGAGAAAGAAACCCAAAAGCAACCCAAAGTCAGGAGAAGAAAGGAAATAAAAATTAGAACAGAATTGAATTAAATAGAGAACAAAAAGACTATATAAAACATTAATAAAGAGCTGGTTATTTGCCAAGATTAATAAAATTAACAAACCCTTGGCTAGACTCACTAGGGAGAAAGGGAAAAGACCCATGTGAACAAAATCAGAAATTAGAGAAGTCACCACAGACATCACAGATATACAAAGGATCATACTAGAAAGACTATATGCCACCAAATTCAATAACCTAGAAGGTAAGCTATATAATTTCCCTAGTCTAAATTATGAAGAATTGGAAAATCTAATTAGACTGATCTGTAGTGAGAACATTGAAGCAACCTTCAAAAACCTCCCAAAAAACAAAAGTCCAGGACCAAATGGCTTCACCAGTGTATTCTGCCAAATATTCAAAGACTTAAAATGTATCCTCAAAATCTTCCAAAAATTGAAGCAAGGCAATACTTCCTAACACATTCTATGAAGCCAATATAACCCTGATACCAAAATCTGGCAAAGATAACACAAAAATAGAAAACTATAGATCAGTAGCCTGCTGATGCTCCGAGACTGCGGGTTCAGTTTGTGGTTGGGGCACATGCCAAGAGTCAACCCATGGTTGCATGGATGGGCAAAACAACAGTTCAAAGTTTAACTCTCTCTCCCTCCCGACTGCCCCCACCCTCTCCCTTCCTCTCTGAAATCAATTAATAAAAGTAAATTCTTTTACATTTGCTACATTTATTTTTTATTTATCTTTTAATTTAATAAATCTTTATCTTCAGATTATTACAATTATTCCTCTTCTTTTTCCCCACATAGATCCCCTCCACCCAGTACCAACCCCACCCTCTGCCCTTACCCTCCCCCCCCCACTGTCCTCATCCATAGGTGTACGACCTTTGTCCAGTCTCTTCCTGCAGCCTCCACACCCCTTTCCCCCCAAGAATTGTCACTTCACTCCCTTTCTATGCCCCTGATTCTATTATATTCACCAGTTTATTCTGTTCATCAGATTTTTTATTCACTTGATTTTTAGATTCAGTTGTTGATAGACATGTATTTGTTGTTCATAATTTTTATCTTTACTTTCTTCTTCTTCTTCTTCTTAAGAGTACCTTTCAGCATTTCATATAACACTGGTTTAGTGGTGATGAACTCCTTTAGCTTTTTCTTACCTGTGAAGCTCCTTATCTGACCTTCAATTCTGAATGATAGCTTTGCTGGATAGAGTAATCTTGGTTGTAGGTTCTTGCTATTCATCACTTTGAATATTTTTTTGCCACTCCCGTCTGGCCTGCATAGTTTCTGCTGAGAAATCAGCTGACAGTTGTATGGGTGCTCCCTTGTAGGTTACTAACTGTTTTTCTCTTGCTGCTTTTAATATTCTCTCTTTGTCTTTTGCTCTTGGCATTTTAATTATGATGTGTCTTGATGTGGTCCTCTTTGGGTTCCTTTTGTTTGGGGTTCTCTGCACTTCCCTGGACTTAGAAGTCTTATTTCTTTCACCAGGTGGGGGAAGTTTTCAGTCATTATTTCTTCAAATAGGTTTTCAGTATCTTGCACTCTCTCTTCTTCTGGTGCCCCAATAATTCGGATGTTGGTACGCTTGAGGATGTCCCAGAGGCTCCTTACACTATCTTCATATTTTTGGATTCTTTTTTCTTTTTGCTTTTCTGGTTGAGTGTTTTTTGCTTCTTTGTATTTCAACTCTTTGATTTGATTCTTACGATCCTCTATTCTGCTGTTAGATCTCTGTATAATTTTTTTTTAATTTTAGTCAGAGTATGCTTAATTTCTAGTTGGTCCTTTTTCATATCCTTGAGGGTCTCGCTAAATATATCGGCTTTTTCTAGAAAATTCTTGAAAAACCTTATAACTGTGGTTTTGAACTCTATATCCAGTAGTTTGCTTTTCTCCATTTCTTTCGTTTGTGATCTGTTTCTTTGTCTCCGCATTTTGGCTGCTTCCCTGAGTTGATAGAGTGGCTTTGAGTGGTAGGTGTCCTATAGGGCCCAGTGGCTCAACCTCCCCAGTTACCTGATGTGGACACTCTTGGTGCACCCCATTGTATGCTGTGTGCACAGTCTTGTTGTAGTTAAGCCTTGATTGTTGTTGGTATCACTGGGAGGAATTGACCTCCATGCCAGTTGGCTGTGAGGATCAGCTGTGTCTATGCTGGGAGAACTTCTGTGCTGGAGACACCCTTATGAGACAGGACCTGAAAAAGCCTCTGTGCTCAGCTTGAATGGGCGGAGTCTCAGGGCGGAGCAGACAGCATTGGTTTCCTGTCAGCCCTTCCCTAAGAGGCCCCTGGGTCTCAGTGTCCCCCAGTAATTGCTGCAAGCACCTCTGAGAGAAAGCCACCCTGAAGTTCTGTCTGCTGCCAGACAGTCCAGTTTCTCCCCGAATGAGCCTGGGTCCCCAGAGTCTTGTCTGGAACTGGAGTTCAGTGCAGTCCAGAGCTTTTGTCTCCCTCCCACTTGAGAAAGCCATCCATGTACTCAGTTTCCAGTCCTCTCACACACGTGTCAGTACCTCTGCCTTCTGCACTTCCTCTGAGTCTCAATGTGTTTTTCTCTTTCCTCCTCGTTGTAGAATTTCCACTCAGCCAGCCTTCCTTCCTGTGGTTCTGGATCATGTCCGTTTTTCCTTTTAGTTGTAATTTTGAAATTGTTGTGCGAGGCAGCAGTTTAGGTGTTTACCTATGCCACCATCTTAGTTTCTCAAAAAAACATTTTAAAGTTAAATAATTTAGAGTTGTAAGGTAAATTACAGAATTAAAAGAATGGTCAAAAGTAGTTATTGGAGAGAAAACCAAGATGGCGGCATAGGTAAGCATCTAAACCGCTGCCTTGCACAACAATTTCAAAACTGTAACTAAAAGACAGAACGGACACCATCCAGAACCACAGGAAAGTTGGCTGAGTGGAAATTCTACAACTAGAAGGAAAGAGAAAAGCTCACGGAGAATTGCGGGAACGGCAAAGGGTTGAGGTATGGCAAAGGGTCTTTGTGCGCGTAGAGAGGAAGGGTGGCTGAGAGCCCGGCTGACTTTCTCTGGCGGGAGGGGGAAGGAACCCCCAACTGCACTGATCCCCAGTTCCTACTGCACTGAACCCCAGTTCCGGGCGAAACCCCGTGGACCCAGGCTCATACAGGGGGAGTCTGGACTGTCAGGTAGAGAGAAAGGCACTCGGAGACCCGGGGGAGACCCGGGGGAGCCCTGGTGGGCAGGGATCTGGAAGTGCGCGCATGTGAATGTGCACAAAGACTTGCACAGGTTGCCACAGGCTTTCCCTAGCAGAAAGGAGTAGGAAGCTCCTGACTGCACTGAGCCCCAGTTCTGACTGCACTGAATCCCAGTTCCAGGCGAGCCCCTGGGGACCCACGCTCTTGCGGGGGGAATCTGGACTCTCGGGCAGAGGCTTGCAAGGTGGGGAAGGCAGAGGTTTGGAGGCGCGCGTGAGCAAGGGCAGGGCTGACGGGAAGCCAAGACTGTCTGCTCTGCCCTGAGACTCCACCCCATCCAAGCTGAACACAGAGGCTTTTGCAATTTGGTAAGTCTAATCCTATAAGGCTGTCTCCAGCACTGAACTTCTCCCAGCGTAGACACAGCTGATCCTCACAGCCAACTGGCATGGAGGTCAATTCCTCCCAGTGATACCAACCAACAACAATTAACTACAAGGCTGTACACACAGTCCACAAAGGGGTGCACCAAGAGAGTCCACCTCAGGTAACTGGGAGGCTGACCCACTGGGCCATATAGGAAACCTAGCACACAAAGCTACCCTAACAACTCAGGGAAGCAGCCAAAATGCGGAGACAAAGAAATAGATCACAAACGAAAGAAATGGAGGAAAACAAACTACTGGATATAGAATTCAAAACCACAGTTATAAGGCTTTTCAAGAATATCCTAGAAAAGGCCGATAAATATAACGAGACCCTCAAAGATATGAAAAAGGACCAACTAGAAATTAAACATACAGTGACTGAAATAAAAAAATATTATACAGAGACCCAACAACAGACTAGAGGAACTCAAGAATCAAGTCAAAGAATTGAAATACAAAGAAGCAAAAAACAACCGAAAAAGCAAAAAGAAAACAAAATCCAAAAAGTTGAAGATAGTGTAAGAAGCCTCTGGGACAACTTCAAGCATACCAACATCAGAATTATGGGGTGCCAGAAGAAGAGAGCGAGCAAGATACTGAAAACCTATTTGAAGAAATAATGACTGAAAACTTCCCCCACCTGGTGAAAGAAATAGATTTACAAGTCCAGGAAGCGCCCAGAACCCCAAACAAAAGGAATCCAAAGAGGACCACATTAAGACACATCATAAGTAAAATGCCAAGAGCAAAAGACAGAGAGAATATTAAAAGCAGCAAGAGAAAAACAGTTAATTACCTACAAGGGAGCACCCATACGATTGTCAGCTGATTTCTCAATAGAAACTATGCAGGCCAGACAGGAGTGGCAAGAAATATTCAAAGTGATGAACAGCAAGAACTGACAACCAAGATTACTCTACCCAGAAAGCTATCATTCAGAATTGAAGGTCAGATAAAGAGCTTCACAGATAAGAAAAA
The DNA here is from genome assembly GCA_026230045.1 of Corynorhinus townsendii. NCBI lineage: Eukaryota > Metazoa > Chordata > Mammalia > Chiroptera > Vespertilionidae > Corynorhinus > Corynorhinus townsendii. The sequence goes on along the minus strand of JAPDVU010000003.1, from coordinate 125,393,543 downwards.
GCTGAAGGAGTTCATCACCACCAAACCAGTATTATATGAAATGCTGAAAGGTATTCTTTAAGAAGAGGGAGAAGAAAAAAGTAAAGATAAAAATCATGAACAACAAATACATATCTATCAACAAGTGAACCTAAAAATCAAGTGAATTAAAAACCTGAGGAACAGAATAAACTGGTGAATATAATAGAATCAGGGTCATAGAAAGAGAGTGGACTGATAATTCTCAGTGGGAAAGGGGTGTTGGGGGGGGGTGTAGGAAGAGACTGGACAAAAATCGTACACCTATGGATGAGGACAGTGTAGGGGAGGTAAGGGCAGAAAGTGGGGTGGGAACCGGGTGGAGGGGAGCTATGGGGGAAAAAGGAGAAACAATTGTAATAATCTGAATAAAGATTTATTTTTTTAAAAAAGTAGTTATTGCTAGTGAAAAGGACTGGGCGTGGGAGACTTTTTAATGTTTGAGTTTTTATTTCGACATGCATGTATTACTCATTTAATAATATTTAATGTCACAGGTTAAATATATTAATGTGTAGTATCAAAACGGACACCAAATATATTTGGCTTCAACCTTTTTCAAGAATAGTATTTAGATGAAAAGTCATGACATTAAGACTGCACTAATATAACACTTCACATACACTAGGATGACTATAATAAAAAAGATGGATAGTAACCAGTGTTGATGAGGATGTGGAGAATTTAAAACATTTTACATTCTAATACTTTGGTAACGAGAATATAAAATGTTGCAGATATTTTGGAAAACAGTTTGACATTTTCTTAAAAAGTTAAACAGTGTTTTTATATTGCCCAAACAATTGCATTCTTCCTTGTATACCCAAGAGAATTGTAAACATATGTCCACTCAAAAACTCGTGCACAAATGTTCATAGTAGTAATATTCAGAATAGTAACAATTCAAATGTCCATCAGCTGATGAATAGGTGAACAAAATGTTGACTATCCATACAACAAAATACTATTCAGCCATAAAATGGAATAAACTCCTGATACACGCTCCAAAATCAAGGAACCTTGAGGACATTATGTTAAATGAGAGAAACCAGCATAAAAGGCCTCATATTGTATGGTTGGTTATATATATATATATATATCTATATATGTATAGATATATATATCTCCAGAGCACATAAACCTATGGAGACAAAGTATGTGATTGCCAGAGCCTAGGCAATGAGAAATGCGGAGTGACTGCTTATGGGTAAGTAGGGTTTCTTTTTGCCATGATGAGAGTGTTCTGCAGTTAGATAGTGTTGTGGTTGTACAACATAGTGAATATACTAAAAACTACTGAATTGAATGGTTTAAAATGGTGAATTTTATTGTATATGAATTATATCAGTTAAAAATGCTGGAACAAACATGAAAATGCATACAAAGTATATTGATTCTCAGTGGGGTATGGAGCTTTTATTGAATGAAAAATGACCCTTTGGCTTCTGGAGTTTCTGATATGTCCCCTACCCTAATTTGAGAATGTCTATCAGAATAACTGCTATTATTGATGAAGATAATATGTCATATCCCTTAAATATGTTGGGAAAATAAAATTATGAATAATCAATAAATTGAAAAGAAGCAAGACTGTTTAGGCAAGGAGGCTATTTAGGAGATTATGTTGTGATAGTAGTGGCCAGATAAGATGAGGTTATAGAGAGCTAAAGGAAATTTATTTGAAAGATAACAATTGATGGTATACAGTGATTGATTAGTTAATGGGAATTGAATAGAGGAGTGAAAAAGGAGAAGTCAAAATGAATTCTGTCAAACTAGGGAACATAGGAGAGGGGCATGTTTTAGGGAAAATATATGTTTAGGTTTAACTGTTGAGCTGCCTATGGGAAATCTTGGCATATATGTACAGCGAGTAGTTGTTCATATAAGTCTGTAGCGCAAGGGAGAAGCCAGAGTTAGGAATATTAAGAAAACCTAAACTACAATATGTACCTACCTAAAATAGCTAATAGTTAAAATAGTTGAAACAGTGGTTGTGGAAGAGATTGCCCAGGAAAAATAAAATAGCGGGATACAAGAACATGTTTGAAAGCCGAGAGCTCTAAGGTATATACCAGTCGGTAGAGGAAAAGGAGCCAATAAAATATAAGAAAAAGGAATTGGCTTGGAGAGATAGTAAGGAAACCAAAAAAGCAGTATTACAGCAAGCATGTCAAACTCGCGCACAACGAATATTTTTGTGTCCCAGCCAATATAATGGTATGTAAGAAACATTTTATTAAAAATTTCGTAACTTAATTTTTACAATATCCTGTTATACATAATTATTATTAACGAACTACAATGTTTGCTAATGACTGATTACTATAATCGTGTTGCATTCATCTCCGTTACATGCAGGCGCACCATTTCTCTCCACTAATACTAGCAGTGAGTATTTTAGCAGCCGATTGCCATGTCATTGGTCTTGGACTGACTTGTTTGGTGTGCACAACAGGAAATATTTCACTTTCGGAGAACAAGAAAAATAGGTTTATTTGTGTTACGCTTATTAACTTGTGCAATTATTGAGTGTCTGATAAGTTAATATTCAAGAAAAATATTAATTTTTATTTAAATGTTCTATTATTTTATGTTAACGATTTCTCATTTATTTCAGCCCTTTGTATTCAGCATGTCTCTATTGAAATAAAGCTATGTTTCTATGAAAATTGAAGATTTTGTTTTTTTGTGGCTCACATAAACTTAAACCGTATTTATTTGGCCCGTGTTAGCCTTTGATTTGACATGCTTACATTAGAGAGACCCAGGTAAATGATTCAAGATAAGTGATCAGTGGTGTCAAATGCAGTAGAAGAAAGGAGAATCCATTGAGTTTGGCTATAAGGAAACCATCTGGCTTCCAGAATTGGTAGTGGGTGTTTAGTATCTAGAGCAGTAGTTCGCAACGTGGGGTACATGCCCCACATGAGGACAATTTGATTTTTAAGGAGGGCAATTTGAGTGAGTTATTAACAGTGAATTTTTTTGCATTTATTATGGTTCTAGGGTCTTCATATACAGTGTATAAATATATATTGTGACATATTTATGCATTTCAGTTCTCTATTATATGTTTTGAAACTTTATTTGCTATTTTTTCATGTCCTAGAGCCTGTAGGAAATAAGGCCCTGCCAAAATGATTTTGGACTTCTACCCCTGGAACTGTGAGAGAATAAATTTCTGTTGTTTGTTACCAAGTATTATTCATATTATTACTATTATTCATATTATTATTTTTAAACAACTTCTTAGTGATTTCTTCCTCAGTACTTTAACTGTCCTTTAGTTCTTTTATTTTTCTCTTTCATGGATGCCATGTTCTTTGGAAGCTTGTTTAGACCAAGTTAATGGCCTTTCAGGCTTCCTCCACATGAATAGGAGTTCACTTTTTGAATAATAAGAATTATATGTCACAGGGGAGGCATCAGGATTTTAGAGATGCTTAGGTGGGGCATGGCCAAAAAAAGGTTGGGAACTACTGATCTAGCGCCTTATCTTAGGGTAATATACCCATTCTGTTATATATCTTTGTGCTACTGATCCCCAAAATAGTTTTATTTTGTCCTGATTACAAAAAAATAGTATATGCTCATAGAAAAATATTTATGATTTGAAGAGAAAGTGAGATCACCAGAAACCTTACTACCCAGTTGTATACACAGCCATGCCCCCCCTCCCCCCAAAAAGAAAAGACAACAAAAAAAAACACCTTAGGTGGAATCTGTGTTTATAACTTTTTTCTTTTTCTTTTTGCTTTGACAATAGATCACAAACATCTTTCTCTATAATTAAGTATAGAGCTACATCATCATTTATAATGAGATGGTAATTTTCTAGGCCTGCTATAACAAATTACTAAAAACTTGGTAATGTAAAAGACCAGAAGTTTATTCTCTCACAGTTCCAGAGGGTAGAAATCCAAAATCAGTTTAGGCAGGGCCTTGTTTCCTACAGGCTCTAGAGAGGTCCCTCATTGCCTCTTCCTGGCTTCTGGTAGTTCCTGCCTTGGTGTTCCATGGCTTGTAGTTGCATCACCCCAACCTTTGCCTCCATCTTTACATGGTCTTTCTTATCTCTATGTCTGTAACTGAATTTCTTTTCTCATAGACAGGTACTAGTTATTGACTTTAGAACCTACCATCTATAATAATAAAAAGCATAATATGCTAATTAGACCGGCAAAGCCAGGGTTACAAGGGAAGCCAGGGTCCCGGGTGCCAGAGGGAAGCCAGTGCCAGCAGCTGGGGGAAGGAGGAAGGGAAGGAAGAAGGCCTATTCTTGCACAAATTTCACGCATCGGGCCTCTAGTAATTTAATAAGAACTCAACTTGGTACATCTGCAAAGACCCTATTTTCAAATAAGGTCATATAAGTCTGTGGACATGAATTTTTGGGGGACACTTTTGTGCCCATTGCAGATAATAACTCGTTTTCTAGTTGTGCCTTAACTTATATAGCCAGTGCCTCATTGCTAGACATTTATTTTATTTTTTATATATTTTTTATTGATTTCAGAGAGAAGGGAGAGGAGAGAGAGAGAGATAGAAACATCAGTGGTGAAAGAGAATCATTGATCGGCTGCCTCCTGCACGCCCCACACTGGGGATCGAGCCCACAACCTGGGCATGTGCCTTTGACTGGAATCAAACCTGGGACTCTTCATTCTGCAGGTTGACGCTCTATCCACTGAGCCAAAACAGCTAGGGCTCATTGCTAGACATTTAGATGGTAATTGTTCACCATTATGAATATATTAGTGCAGAGAATAATGCATGTAGTAGAACCTATGTGATGCAGTTGGGTACCTTTTAGTACTCTCTTGCATCATCTTAATTATGAATGGACATGTGAGATGAATATAATTTTTTAGGGTTGCCATTGGATAAGCCACTAAGATCTGCTGAGATGAAAACTAAAGATGAATGCAATTTAGAAGAGTAGGGGAGGGAAAAGATGAGTACTCTGTGCTTTTCAGATGAACAATAGCTGCAGTTTGTTGTAGTAACCTTCCTCTTCTATGATTCCCATCAAGAACAGAGGCCTATGAGAATCATAGAGAAGCTGCTTCCTATCCCCATGCGAAGTAATTATGCAATGCAAGGGATGGACTGTGGTGGCCATGAAAATGTACTGTTCAGATCTCCTGTTGTGGGGACCATAATTGCCTTACTTTCTCTACTGTTTTGCCTTTGTACTTTCGTTAAAAATGAGTAGTCCAAATAAGTGTGGGTCTATAGTTACTTTTTAAGTTATAAAAGTAATTCATATTAAAACCTCAGCATATAAGCATAACCAATGGACACAAGACACTGGTGGGGGGGGAGGTGTTGGGGAGAGGGCATGTGCCGGGGGTAAGGGAGGCCAGGGGAAGGTCAAGGGGGAAAAAAGGAGACATATGTACTACTATTTGTAATACTTTAAACAATAAAATAAAATTTAAAAACAAACACCTCAGCACAGAAAAGAAAAATGTAAAACTTCACCTTTCCCCAGGATTTCTTATATTCCTCTTTTTATTAATTTAAAAATGTATTGTGTGTGTGTGTGTGTGTGTGTGTGTGTGTGTGTGTATGTATTTTTTTATCCTCACCTGAGGATATTTTTTTCCATTGATTTTTTTTATTTTTTATTTTTTTTAGAGAGAGTAGAGAGGGGGGAAGCGGAGAGAAACATCGATGCGAGCGAGACACATCAATTGGTTTGCCTTACGGGGCCAGGGATTGAGCCTGCAACCAAGGTATTTGCCCTGGACCGGAAATCAAACCTGTGACCTTTCACTCAGCCGGCAGACACTCTAATTATTGAGCAACCTGGTCAGGGCTGTATCTTGTATATTTTGTATTTTTCTTATCAGTACATACAGACTTCCTTATCCTTTTAAATAGCTACACAGTATTCCCATAATTATATAGGTTATTATCAGAATCTTGTTATTTCAAAGAATTCTGCAGTTTATTCTTATTTAGTTTTTTCCACTTGTGTGAAAATATGTGTAAGATAAATTCTTAGAAATGTAATGACTGACATTTATTTAAACATATCAAGAACCAGATATTTTATACTTACTGATTTGATCTTTTGCCATCCTTCGAAGAAGACATTATGTCTATTTAATAGATGAAAATACAAAGGCTCTGAAAGATCCACTTGTTGAAAGCTATACATTTAAATAGTGGAGTTGCATATCCCCAGATCTTTTCTGGTAGTCACTACATGACTAAATCTCAGGAGCACAGTAAGAATTATTTCCTATTTGACCCAGTAATATATTTCTAGGAATCTATCCCGAGAAACCAGAAACACCAATCAGAAAGGACATACACACCCCTATGTTCACAGCAGCACAATTTATAATAGCTAAGATTTGGAAACAGCCTAAGTGCCCAACAGCAGACGAGTTGATTAAAAAACAGTGGTACATTTACACAATGGAATACTATGCTGCTGTAAAAAAGGAAGAACTCTTACCATTCGCAACAAGCATGGATGGAACTAGAGAATATTATGTTAAGCGAAATGAGCCAGTCAGAGAAAGGTAAATATTGTATGATCTCACTCATCGTGGTATATAATGAACATTAACTTGATGAACAAAAATAGATATAGAGACAGAAGCATCGAACGGACTACCGAACTTTATTGGGAAGGTGAGGCGGGGGTGGGGTGGGGAGTAAGAGATCAACCAAAGGACTTGTATACATTCCTATAAGCATAACCAATGGACACAGACACTAGGGGCGTGAGGTCTTGTGCTGGGGGGTGGGGGTGGCCGGTGAGAGGTCAATGGGGGAAAAGGAGACATATGTAAACTATATGTAATACTTTAAACAATAAAAAAAATTATTTCATGGGGCGCTTGTTAGATTGAAATGTACTTAGGTTTGTCTATACATTGCATATTTGTTACTGCATATTTTTACACTTACTCTGTAGAAAAGATTTCAGGTTTCATACTTGAACATAGTGTTACTAATATGCCTTAATACAAAGGGCAACATTGTTAAGGAGGATAATATAAAAACTATTATATCCATGTATTTTGAGTGCTGTTGTTGCTTCATGATTTGGAATAGCATTTTTAACTTTTGACATTCCACTTCATTTGGGGAAGTTAAAAAAAGATTTTATTTATTTATTTATTTGGTTAATCTCAAGGATATTTTTCCCATTGGTGTTTAGAGAGAGTGGAAGGGAGCTGGGAAGGGGGTCAAGAAAGATGGAGAGCAGGAAAGAAAGAAACATCTATGTGAGAAGACACACAGATTGGTTGCCTCCTGCATGCACCTGTACCAGGGCCAGGGATCTAACCTGCAACATAGGTATGTGCCCTTGACTGGGAATTGAATCTGCAAGTCTTTGGTCTGTGTGGGTGGTGTTCTAACCATTGGACACACTGGCCAGGGCACATTTTATTGCTTTAAAAATAAACCTAGCCCAGCAGATGTGGCTCAGTGGTTGAGTGTCGACCCATGAACTAGGAGGTCACGGTTGGATTCTTGGTTTAGGGCACATGCCTGGGTTTCGGGCTTGATTCTAGTAGGGGGTGTTCAGGAGTCAGCCAACCAATAATTCTCTCTCATTGATGTTTCTATCTCTCCTTCTCCCTTCCCCTCTCTGAAATAAATAAAAACATATTTAAAAAAACCCTAATCCCTTTAAATGTTGATTATCTTGTATATCTGAAAAATTCTTTTTTGCGTATATATCACCAAAATGGAATTAATATTAGTTTTTCTTGACTTGTTTTTCTGAGAAACACCTATGCCTTCTCATGAGAAGGAAACCCAGTATTTTGAGACTTTCAGGCTGTTTTTGAGTTATGAGTGTTTCTTTGGTGAAAATAGAAAAGCCCCAAGATTGTAATTTTTTTAATGGGAATGTGGAAATATGAGTTGATGTTAGAACTTTGTTGTTCACAAATAACCAAATGAATGTTCTTGTCAGAGTTAGAATTTAGAAAATTTTTATAAACATAAATCTGGACAAACTTGAGATTTCAATGCTGTGCTTATATTTTTTAGTATTTTTAAAGACTCAAAATATAGGATAAGAAAATTCATTTTAAGTACTTGATAGGTCTGTGGCTATAATATTAACTTGACAGATTGTTTAATAGACATTTTTCAGCACTGAGAGCATTTGTGCCCATAGGCTTATTTTCTGCATATGATTACTCTGTTGTATAAATTTTTAATTTATTTTCTTAGAAGATGAGAGGTATTAGTCTGTCTTGTTGAGCTTATGCTGTCTTCTTGGAATTAAGATTTAGTTACAGAATTTCCTATTTTTATTCATGTAAGAAGAACAGTTAATTTTTTTAAAAAAAAGTTGAAATCTTGACCATTGAGTAAGTTTTTAAATGATTTTCAGGTCAAAATCACATAGCAATGCATATAGAGAAGGAGTTTGTCAATTTATGGAATTTGGTTACAGTTAAAAATAAAATTTATTAAAATTAAGGAAATTATAAAAAGGCTTCCATTGCCTGTCCAGTGTGGCTCAGTGATTGAATGTCGACTCATGAACCGAGAGGTAACTGGTTCGATTCCTGGTCAGGGCACATGCCTGGGTTGCAGGCTTGATCCCCAATGGGGGTGTGCAGGAGATAGCCAATTGATGTTGCTGTTTCTCTATCATCAGTGTTTCTATCTTTCTATCCCTCTTCCTTCCTCTCTCTGAAAATCAATAAAAACATTTTTTTAAAAAAAGGCTTTCATTATATTTGTCTTACATTGCATTTAGTTGCAGTTTTCATAAACGAATTTTAAGATTACTACCACCTTCAGAATGGACAATGAACTATCTTAGTGATTTTTACTGCATTTAATTTAACTTCTAGATTAAGCAAACATTTATTGCTTGCTTGATTTAAATTGGGCATTGTGCAAGGTTTTGCAGATGAGACATTCCTTTGCCTTTAAGGAAGCAGTTAACTAATACATAGTAAGTACATTACAATTTAAAAAGCCCCTGGTTCCATAAGAGGAGCACTAAAATTAGACTGAGAAATTTAAGGGTCATGTAGGATTGTGGCAATTAAACTTAATTTGGAAGAATGAGAAGTAAGTACTTATGTAGCCAGTTGATGGGGATGAAGATGGTCATGGAAGCAAGAGGGAGCATGGTATTTCATTAAAATTAAGGTGCTTGATTATAGCTGTCCTATGCAAAGAAGAGTAGTTCAGAAGTAACCTGCCTAGACAGAGGTAGGCAGAGCCCAAATCATGAATAATCCTATATGCACAGCTGAGGAATTTAGATTCTTATTTTGGGAAGCCATCAAAGGATGTACACTTGAGTGGCCAGATTATTATGATCTCTGAATGCATAATAATCTGGCCACTCAGTGTATAGCCTATATAATAAGAGGCTAATATGTAGATTGTCCCCTCGACCAGGACTTCGACCAGCAGGCAGGCCGGCCAACCGCCCATGCACGAATTCATGCACCAGGTCTCTAAAATACACACACACACACTCTCTCTCTCTCTCTCTCTCTCTCTCTCTCTCACTCTGAGTGGCCAGATTATTAATGTTTTCAGAGATCATAATAATCTGGCCACTCAGTGTATGTTGGTATGTATGATTATGTTATATTTAGATTTTAGAGCAGTTCTTAAACTTTTTAGTTCCAGCATCCCTTTGCATACTTAAAAATTAATGAGGATGCTAAGTAGCTTTTGTTTATGTAGGCTATATCTATTACTGTTTGTCATATTAGAAAGTAAAACAAAATTTTAATACATAAGAGTGCACAAGGACACATTCCATTAGCTATCAGTGGGATAATACCACATGTCCTGTACCTCTGGAAAACCCTTCTATACATTTGTGAGAACGTATAGTGAAAAAGGCAAATAATGTCATAGTATTATGAAAATAATTTTTCTATCATGGACCTCTAGAAAAGTCCTTAGAGACTCCTGGGGGGTTCCTGACCCTCTTGAAGAATCTGTATATTAGCAGATTATTCTCGTAGTGATGTTGAGACTTGTTTAGAACCTATAAAAAGAAACACATTTAGATTGTAGTCCAGTATGCACATGTGTATGCATATGAACAAGTTTTAGGAAACAATACTGTATTTATTATCTCTTGTTATATAAAGAGTAACCTCAAAATTTACTGGATTAAAAAAAAACAAACATCTCAGTTTTTGTTGTTGTTTTTGGTTAATCCTCACCCGAGGGTATTTTTTCCATTGATTTTTAGAAAGAGTGGAGGTGGGGGGGCGGTGAGAGAGAGACACACACACACACAGACAGCGAGATACATTGTTATGAGAGAGACATACTGATCGGTTGCCTCCTGCACTCACCCCAGCCGAGGCCTGTAACCCAGGTATGTGCCCTTGATTAGCAATCAAACCTGAGACTCTTCAGTGCTCGGGATGATGTTAGTACCCAATGGGCATTATGCAGTATCCTGTAAGTCCACATTATTTTCTCAATGAAGTGTACGAATAATCACACTAAGTGAGATGCATATAAAAAATAAGTAACCTTAGATCAGGTCAGGTTTTGCTCCTTATTGAGTTAAAAAGACAAAACACTTTTTAGATGTTTTGGATTTTTGGATTGCAAATAAGGGACCCTGGACCTGTAATTTATCTTGCTATTGAGGGGACATAGTCCTCCTTTATTCTTTTATTTCGGGTTGTTTTGGTTATTCTTGTATCCCTACATTCCTATTTGAATTTTAGAGTCAACTTTAGAGTTATGTTAAGAATCTTGTAGAGATTTTCATTGGAATTTGAAGTAGTTGGGCAAAAACTGACAACCTTTCCAGTGTTTGTGTTCTTATCCATGAGCATGGATATTTTTTCTTTTGTTCAGGTGTTGTTTCAGTAAAGTTTTGTAATTTTTAAAAAAAAACGCGTGCCTTTTTTTGGTTAGATTTATATCAAAGTGTTTTTATGGTTGCTATTGTGAATGAACTTTTAAAAAATCACATTTTCTGATTATTATTACTAATGTGCAAGAAAGTATTGCTATTTATATATTGATCTTGTATCTGACAAACTTGTTGGGTTTTATTATTAATCCTAATAACTTTTCATTTTATAATCTTGGGTTTTCAGTTAGAAAAATCATATCTTCAAACAGTTTTATCTTTTCCTTGGCACTTTTTCATTTGCTTGGTATGGTTTCAATATTCAGTTTTTGGGAAATGTGAAATATTTATAGACTGATGTTTACTATGAAATAAATTGTGCTGTTAACAAATTTTGAATGCATGAGTAAATAGAGGATAGAAGGGAGAGCTTCCTCAAGTGGGGGTAATGAAGTGTTTCTTAGAAGGGAAATGGTTATTATTGGAGGACTGACTGTGTGATCTTCTCATTACAGATATGGTGTAAGATATTTCTTCAAGACTGGACAGCTGAGGACCTGTTATTTCTGATTTGCCTTAAGCAAACTTACAGCCATAGAGAAACCTCACGGAGTTCCATATTTTGCTCTCTGCTTTATACCTTTCCTGGTACATAAAGTCATCTTGCAGTCATGTATGGAAGTGCTCGTTCAGTTGGGAAGGTGGAACCAAGCAACCAGAGCCCTGGGCGTTCACCTAGGCTTCCACGTTCCCCTCGCTTGGGCCACCGTCGAACCAATAGTACAGGAGGGAGCTCTGGAAGCAGTGTTGGAGGTGGCAGTGGGAAAACCCTTTCAATGGAGAATATCCAGTCCTTAAATGCTGCCTATGCCACATCTGGCCCTATGTACCTCAGTGATCATGAAAATGTGGGTTCAGAAACACCTAAAAGCACTATGACACTTGGCCGTTCTGGGGGACGTCTGCCTTATGGTGTTAGGATGACTGCTATGGGCAGTAGCCCTAATATAGCTAGTGGTGGGGTTGCTAGTGACACCATAGCATTTGGAGAGCATCACCTCCCTCCTGTGAGTATGGCATCTACTGTTCCTCACTCTCTTCGTCAGGCAAGAGATAACACAATCATGGATCTGCAGACACAGCTGAAGGAAGTATTAAGGGAAAATGATCTCTTGCGGAAGGATGTGGAAGTAAAGGAGAGCAAGTTAAGTTCTTCAATGAATAGCATCAAGACCTTTTGGAGCCCAGAGCTAAAGAAAGAGCGAGCCCTCAGAAAAGATGAAGCTTCCAAAATCACTGTTTGGAAGGAGCAGTATAGAGTTGTGCAGGAGGAAAACCAGGTTAGTTTTTTTCCGTATGTTTGCTTTTACTGTCTGAATTTATGCATATAAATGAAATGAACTATTATTTTTCTTAGGTTTTTCTCTTCTTGGTACATTTATCTTGCTGATTATTATTTAATTTAGTATTTTCTATCCTCTGTTTCTTGGATTTTCCCAGGTTTAGTACTTTGCCTTGATTATATTTTATTTTTTTGTTTGTCATGTCCTCTTGGCAATAATGAGGAGCAGTTCTTTCTGTGGACATTCATGATAGTTTAACTTAAGGATGTTTCTGTAATTTTTTTTTTAGTTCTTTAACGAGTTTAAGGTGGAAGAAAGGCAACTTAATATGATTGTGCTTCTAGAAAATAAATATAACAAGGCATAATTATGGGCTTTGCAGTTTAAGAGCCAAGTGCTATCTTATTCTATATCGTCCTATATAATAAAGAGGTAATATGCAAATTGACCATCACTCCAATACACAAGTGGTCACTCGCCCCCATGTGGTCAAAGATGGCTGCCACAAGATGGCTGGCAGGGGAGGGCAGTTGTGGGCGATCAGGCCTGCAGTGGAGGGCAGTTAGGGGTGACTGGGCTGGCAGAGGAGGGCAGTTGGGGGTGACCAGGCCTGCAGGGGAGGATAGTTGGGAGGGACAAGGCCTGCAGGGGAGGGCAGTTGGGGTGGACCAGGCCAGCAGGGGAGGGCAGTTGGGGGCAACCAGGTTGGCAGGGGAGGGCAGTTAGAGGCAACCAGGCTGGCAAGGGAGGGCAGTTAGGGGTGACCGGGCCTGCAGGGGAGGACAGTTGCCAGGGGTTGGGGGGACTCAGGCCTGCAGGGGAGGGCAGTTGGGAGGGACAAGGCCTGCAGGGGAGGGCTGTTGGGATGGACCAGGCCAGCAGGGAAGGGCAGTTGGGGCGACCAGGCCGGCAGGGGAGGGCAGTTAGGGGCAATCGGGCCTGCAGGGGAGGGCTGTTAGGTGTCAATCAGGCTGGCAGGGGAGTGGTTAAGGGGTGATGAGGCTGGCAGGGAGAAGCGGTTAGGGGCAATCAGGCCGGCAGGCAGGTGAGCGGTTGGGAGCCAGAAGTCCTGGATTGCATCTCTCTGATGATAAGTGATGTTGAAAACTTTTCCATATGTCTCTTGGCCATTTGTATGTCTGCTATGGGTAAGTGTCTGTTTAGCTCTTCTGCCCATTTTTTGATGGGATTGTTTGTTTTCCTTTTGTTGATTTGTTTGAGTATTTTATATATATTGAATATTAACCACTTATCAGATGTATCACTGGCAAATATGTTCTCCCATACAGTGGATTTCCTTTTCATTTTGATGCTGTTTTCTTTCGCTGTACAGAAGCTTTTTATTGATTTCTGAGAGTAAAGGAAAGGGAGAGAGATAGAGAAACATCAATGATGAGAGAGAATCATTTATAGGCTGCCTCCTGCATGCCCACTACTGGGGATCGAGCCCATAACCTGGGCATGTGCCTTTTACTAGAATGGAAACCGGGACCCTTCAGTCCACAGGCTGACGCTCTACCACTGAGCCAAACCAGCTAGGGCTGTGCAGAAGCTTTTTATTTTGATGTAGTCCCATTTATTTATTTTTTTCTTTTGTTTTTCTTGCATTAGGCATTATATCTGAAAAATTTGCTACATGAAATGTTTGATATTTTGCTGCCTATGTTTTCTTCAAGGATTTTTATGGTTTCACAACTTATATTTAAATCTTTTATCCATTTTGAGTTTATTCTTGTGTATGGTGTAAGTTGGTGGTCTAGTTTCATTTTTTTACATGTAGCTGTCCAATTTTCCCAGCACCATTTATTGTAGAGATCGTATTTACTCCATTTTATGCTCTTGTCTCCTTTGTCAGATATTAATTGAGCATAATGGCTTGGGTTGATTTCTGGGGTTTCTATACTGTTCCATTGATCTATATGCCTTTTCTTGTGCCAGTACTAGGCTGTTTTGATTATGGTGGCTTTGTAGTATAACTTGAAATCTAGTGTTGTGATTCCTCCAACTGTGTTCTTCTTTCTCAAGATTTCTGCAGCTATTTTGGGGTCTGTTTTGGTTCCATATAAATTTTTGGAGTGTTTGTTCTAGGTCTGTGAAATATGCTATTGGTATTTTAATAGGGATTACATTGAATTTGTAGATTGCCTTGGGTAGTATGGACATTTTAATGATGTTAATTCTACCAATCCATGAACATGGCATATTCTCCCACTTGTTTATATCTTCCTCTCTCTCTTTTTTCAATACCCTGTAGTTTTCTTAGTACAAGTCTTTTACTTCCTTGTTTAAGTGTATTCCTGTTTTATTTATTTTTTGTTACAATGGTAAATGGGATTGTTTTGTTGTTTCTATTTCTGAGAGTTCATTATTGTTGTATAAGAATGCCGATGATTTCTGGATGTTAATTTTGTATCCCACTATATTGTATTGCCAAAATCCTTTATTAAATCTAGTTGTTTTTTAGTGGAGTCCTTGGGGTTTTCTGTGTACAATATCATGTCATCTGCGAATAATGACATTTTATTTCTTACTTTCCAATTTGGATGCCTTTTATATTTTCTTCTTGTCTTATCACTGTTGCTAGGACCTCCAGTACTATCTAAATGTAAAAAAGGCTAATATGCTAAGTGTCTGACTGGCTACTGTGATGCACACTGACCACCAGGGGGCAGATGCTCAATGCAGGAGCTGCTGTGATGCACACTGGCCATTTACAGAGAAATGGCACCGTGGACCTTGCACCTAGAAAGCAACACTCGGCTTCCCCCAAGTGGGACACAGGCCACCCCACCACCCCGGAGCGACAGCCCACCAAATCGCAGCTGACACTGCTGAGATCCATGGCACAAAATGTGGCCCACAGTCCAGCCAAGCCTGGAAATGGTCGCTGTAGGCGCTGGGCAATGACGTCCTATAGCAACTGCCAGCTTTCTTTCCCTAGAGACTAGCCTCCTTGGAGTTTCTTTAGCCCAGGAACATGGCTTGCTTTATAGCCAGGTGCAAATATTTTACAGTTCAACCAAATGTCTGTGAAGCATTTTCACGTGCCTCATCTCATTTGATTCTCACAGAAGTCCTAGAGTAGTAGATAGGAGACTTGGTAGAATCTTATTTTCTTTTCATTAGCAAAACAATGGAGATTTAGAGAGTTTAGAAACTTGACACTACTAAAAAGAACTAAGAAATGGTGGACCTTAAAAATGACTTCAGGTTTTCTCACTGTGCAGAATATAGTCAAACACTGTTACAGTTAAATATTTTACCCTTTGTTCTTCCTGTGTGATCTGCAATAATAATCTGCTTCGTGTTGATATTTACTGCTGTGTTGCTGACAATTACCTCAAAGAGAAATTGAGGTGCTTCACTGGGCTGGGAAAAGTTTAGCTAAATCAGAAAGCAGGTCTAATTAAGCAAGTTTATCTATATAAATAAAAATGTAAATGTTCGTTTGTTCAAAATCTTAAATCTCCGAAAGTTCTTCACCGATTGCTTTGAAATTTTGACATAACATTACATTCGAACACACGTGTGTTTTTATATACCTTATACCTACTATTATATAGATGTCACACCTGTGACAGGTAAAAACTTGCTTTTTTTTGAAACAGCGCTATCTGTTGTACGTAAAAGCAACACATGCTATACTAAATATTTTATGATTCCATTTCAATGTTTCCAATTGCATTGTTAAATTGAATTTTCATAGATTTCGATTTATTTTCATTTAGATTTAATTATTTCGTGTGACATTGCGTTGGAATTGAGCTGTATTGTTTATCATAGCGTTCATTTCATGAGTATAGTTCGATCTGCTTTAGTTCATCCAAATAATGCCTCGCAGAAGATCAAACCTAGGTCGTTGTACTCGTGGAGCGGAAGCAGTGCGACGAGTAATTGCAAATCAAACTGAGGAAGAACAGGCATCAGCGAACTAGCGAAACAAAGAATGGCTCAAATACATGCCGAGGAAGCAGCAGAGTGACGTGCAGCCAGATTTGAGGATGCACGGTTGCGAGCACAGCGATCGCGTTCTGCAGCTTCAGATCTGCTTCATTCTCAACAGAATGAACGCGACAGGCTGAGAGTGGCTGAAAGACGTCAATGAGAAACAGCAGATCACTCCGAGCTCAGCAATCACGCGATTACAATTGCCTTGCATTCTGGTACAATCCAGCTGATGATTATAGTTTGAGCCGGCATGTTCTCATCGGCATTATGATTGAAGTGTGTCCTTATTGCTAGGCTCTGACATTTAATGGAGAAACGAAAGGAATGTGTTCCGCCGCCAGAAAAATTAAACTGCCTCAACTTGGAGAACCGCCAGAGCCATTAAAAACTTTGCTTGCCGGATATACCGTCGAATCAAAGCATTTCCTATCTAACATTAGGAAGTAACAACTCATGCTTCCAAATGACATCGTTCAGCGCAGAAATTGTAAGAGCTCAATTCATGCCAGCTTTCAAAGTGAAAGAACAAATTTATCATGAAGCCGGCTCCCTGCTTCTGTTCCCAGATGGTCAACATAAATTCCTACAAATGTATTTCATCGGGATGGCAATGATGAATTGAATGCACGCTGCGGAATTTCTACCGGCATAAAAAGGTCCATCGTTTCCCAACTGCAAGAGCTTCTTCACGAAAAAAACAATTTAGTGCGTTTGTTCAAAACAGCAGTTGACATGATGCCATCTGATACACACAAGATTGTTATTCATGCTGACAAAACGCCTGCTGGAGAACATGTGCGAAGATTCAGTGCTCCAACTATAGACGAAGGGGCAATTGTTATAGTCGGAGATCACTTCCAACCTAGAGATATTTTTCTTCTTCGGAGAATTGGGTTGAAGAAGTATTTCCCAATATTCAAACCAATTATAAGAATCACGATTGGCTGAGTGAATGAGCTATTCTTGGGGCCAAGAACAAAGATGTCTACAAAATTAACAATATTATTCAGTCTTAACATTCAAAGCGAGGCAGTCACATACAACTCCGTCGACACTGTTGTGGAAGCAGATGAAGCGGTTAATTATCCAAAAGGATTTTTGAATTCACCTGATCTGCCACCACACGTACTGCAGTTGAAAATCGGTGTGCCAATTATCTTGTTGTGAAATATCAACCAGCCAAAGCTTTGCAACTGCACGCGGCTTGTAGTAAAAAAATTAAGGAGCAACGATGTAGAAGCAACAATCTTGACAGGACCTTTCAAAGGTGAAGATGTCCTCATTCCTCGCATTCCTATGATTCCAACGGATATGCCATTTCAATTTAAGAGATTGCAATTCCCAATTCTATTGGTGTTTGCAATCACCATCAACAAAGCTCAGGGCCAATCTTTAGAAATGTGCGGTTTAGATATAGACACGGATTGCTTCTCACATGGACAATTATATGTTGCATGTTCTAGAGTTGGCAAACCAGACAATCTCTATATCTGCACAATGGAACAACAAAAAATATTGTATACCCACAAGCATTGTGAAATTAAACATATTAGAAACATACACTTTCTCTTTTCTTTCTTTTCCATTTAACCAGACTGAGCCACAGCAACACGTGGCCAGGTACAGCTAGTCTATATATATATATAAAAGGCAAAATTGACTCGCACATGCATGATACATATAAAGCACTCACTGGTGCCAATCGCACCCATGTGTTTCGATCTGTCATTGTCAATCGTGAATTTGGTTGACACTTCTATTTATTTTATTTTTACTTTTATTTTCTTTCTTGATTAAGGTATTACATATGTGTCCTTATTCCCGCATAGCTCCTCCACCCCCCGACTCATGCCCTCACCCCCCTGGTGTCTGTTGTCCATTGGTTAGGCTTATATGCATGCATACAAGTCCTTTGTTTGATCTCGCCCCCTTACCCCTCCCCTCCCCTCCCCTCCCCTCCCTCTGAGGTTCGATGGTCTGATCGATGCTTCTCTGTCTCTTGATCTGTTTTTGTTCATTAGTTTATGTTGTTAATTATATTCCACAAATGCCTGAGATCATGTGATATTTATCTTTCTCTGACTGACTTATTTTGCTTAGCATAATGCTCTCCAGGTCCATCTATGCTGTTGCAAATGGTAGGAGTTCCTTCCTTTTTACAGCAGCGTAGTATTCCATTGTGTAGATGTACCACAGCTTTTTAATTCACTCATCTGCTGATGGGCACTTAGGCTGTTTCCAAATCTTAGCTATTGTAAATAGTATTGCTATGAACATGGGGGTGCATATATCCTTTCTGATTGGTGTTTCTAGTTTCTTGGGATATATTCCTAGAAGTGGGATTACTGGGTCAAATGGGAGTTCCATTTTTAGTTTTATGAGGAAACTCCATACCATTCTCCACAGTAGCTGCACCAGTCTGCATTCCCACCAACAGTGCAGGAGGGTTCCTTTTTCTCTGCATCCTCGCCAGCACTTGTCATTTCTTGATTTGTTGATGATAGCCATTCTGATAAGTGTGAGAAGGTACCGCATTATTGTTTTGATTTGCATCTCTCAGATGATTAGTGACTTTGAGCATGTCCTCTTTTGAAAAGTATCTATTTAGGTCCGTTGCCCATTTTTTGATTAGGTTGTTTATCTTCCTTTTGTTAAGTTGTATGAGTTCCCCATAAATGTTGGAGATTAAACCCTTATTGGAGATAACATTTGCAAATATATTCTCCCATGCAGTGGGCTTTCTTGTTGCTGATGGTTTCTTTTGCTGTGCAAAAGCTTTTTATTTTGATGTTTTCCTATTTGTTTATTTTCTCTTTGGTTTCCATTGCCATAGGAGCTGTATTGGTGAAGATACTGCTTCGGCATATGTCTGAGATTTTGCTGCCTGTGGATTCCTCTAGTATTTTTATGGTTTCCTGTCTTATGTTTAAGTCCTTTATCCATTTTGAGTTTATTTTTGTGTATGGTGTAAGTTGGTGGTCTAGTTTCATTTCTTTGCTTGTGTCTGTCCAATTTTCCCAACACCATTTATTGAAGAGACTGTCTTGACTCCATTGTATGCTCTTGTCTCTTTTGTCAAATATTAATTGATCATAGTGGATTGGGTTGATTTCTGGGTTCTCTATTCTATTCCATTAGTCTGTATGTGAATTTTTGGAGAGTTTGTTCTAGGTCTGTGAAATGTGCCATTGGTATTTTAATGGGGAGTGCATTGAATCTATAGCTTGCTTTGGGTAGTATGGACATTTTAATGATGTTGATTCTACCAATCCATGAACACGGTATGTTCTTCCATCTGTTTATGTCTTCCTCTATCTCTTTTTTCAGTGTCCTGTAGTTTTCTGAGTACAGGTCTTTTACCTCCTTAGTTAAGTTTATTCCTAGGTATCTTAATTTTTTTGGCGCAATGGTAAATGGGATTATTTTTTAATCTCTCTTTCTCTAAGTCCACTATTGGTGTATAAAAATGCCATAGATTTCTTGGCGTTAATTTTGTATCCTGCTACATTGCCAAATTCATTTATTAAGTCTAGTAGTTTTTTGATGGAGTCTTTAGGGTTTTCTATGTACAGTATCATGTCTTCTCAAATAAGGACAGTTTTATGTCTTCTTTTCAAATTTGGATACCTTTTATTTCTTCTTCTTGTCTAATTGCTATGGCTAGCACTTCCAGTACTATATCGAACACGAGTGGTGAAAGTAGGCATCCCTGTCTTGTTCCTGTTTGTAGGTGAAATGGTTTTAGTTTTTGCCCATTGAGTATGATGTTGGCTGTAGGTTTGTTGTATAAGGCTTTTATTATGTTGAAGTATGATCCCTCTATTCCCACTTTGCTGAGGGTTTTTACCAAGAAAGGGTGTAGGATTTTGTCAAATGCTTTTTCTGCATCAATTGATATGACTTTGTGATTTTTATCTCTCAATTTGTTTATATGATGTATTACGTTTATTGGTTTGCAGATATTGTACTATCCTTGCATCCCCGGGATAAATCTTACTTGGTCATGGTGTATTATCTTTCTGATGTACTGCTGGATCCAATTTGCTAGAATTTTGGCATCTATTTTCATGAGGGATATTGGCCTGTAGTTCTCTTTCTTTGTGTTCTTTATCTGGTTTTGGTATTAGGGTAATGCTGGCTTCATAGAATGAGCTTGGAAGTGTGCTTTCCTCTTGAATTTTTTGGAATAGCCTGAGGTTTTAGTTATTTTTTTGAATGTTTGCTAAAACTCCTCTGTGAAGCCATCTGGCCCCCGGCTTTTGTTTGCTGGAAGCTTTTTGATGACTGCTTCAATTTCTTCCTTAGTTATTGGCCTATTGAGATTTTTAGATTCTTCCTGATTGAGCTTTGGAAGGTTGCATTTTTCTAGGTATATGTCCTTTTCCTCTAGGTTGTCTAGTTTGTTGGAATAGAGTTGTTCATAGTATTTTTTAACAATCCTTTGTATTTCTGTGGGGTCTGTTGTTACTTTGCCTCTTTCAGTTTTGATTTTGTTTATTTGGGTCCTCTCTCTTTGCTTCTTGATGAGCCTCGCTAGAAGTTTATCAATCTTGTTTATCCTTTCAAAGAACCAGCTCTTGGTTTCATTGATTTTTTTGTATTGTTTTTTTTTTGGTCTCTATGAGTTGACACTTCTATTATAGAGAAAGGGAGAATAGCGATATTAAAATATTTCTTCTAATTAATTTCCTTTCAATGTGCACGAGTCTGTGCACTGGCACACTAATGTGGAATAAAAGTTGTAAAGTGGACTACCTGGTCTTTTTCCAGTTTTTAGGAGAAATGGTTTTAATTTTTGCCTTTTGAGTATTGCTCATCAGCCACAGGGAATTAGTGATTGTTCTATTGCCACTTTAGGGCCCAGTTGTAAAAGATGGGAAAAGGAACAAGGGACTATTGGCTGATGCTTCTCATCCTTTTTTTCTGCCATATTGTATCTCAGGGTTGTGACAGATTCCTATACATAATGATTATTTGTTGTGACAGTGTTCCTCAGTAGAAGGAATGTATCTATAGAAAAAGGGTGTTTAAAATCTTTGGTATGTTTAATTAAAAAAAGCCATCCAGGTGATTTTGCTGTCTCCTCACCTTGAGAGTCATTGATGTATAAGATACTCAGATGATGTATGATAATAGAATGAAGAAATAATTTTTCTTAAGTTAAAATTTAAGTTGCAGAAAGTGAAGTACAATGTGAAAAGTTTATCATTCCTAAATGTAAAATAATAGTGCATTCTGAAAGTTTTTCTAGATTGGTGTTGAATTGTAAATATCAAGAGAGGAGTAATGAGTTTGCTTAATTTAGCTTGTGATAAAGTATCAGTGTAGATACTTTAGAAACTATCTGTATTCATAGGGTAGATTTGTTTCTTTTAATTTTGTAAAAATGAGATGGATTAATTTGGAGTATGTAATGGTGGCATATCAGTGCTCAAATATGAAGAACTTTATTTAGATAATTAAGCATCATAGCACATCATTCTTGGATATTATCCAATCTTAAATGGATTGTTAATAATCACAATTTATTTCCATTGACCTGAAAAGTGGCTGAGCTATAAATTATAAATATTGTGTAAAAGTTACACATGAACAAACACTTTTCTTTTAAAGTTGTACCTTTTAGGAATAGATTGTATGTGTGAGTATGTAAGTAAATGTAAATATAATGTATATATGTGTGTATATAAATGTATGTACATGTGTGTGTGTGTGTGTACTTTGGGAGAAGTTAAATTGAGCTTCCTGGCTCTATCAGTGAATTAACTAACCTCCAATGTACCTTTCTGATGATGCTAAAAATATGCTTATCACCAAGGTAATTTTTATTATTAAGCAACTTGGAAATGTCTATTTTAATGAGGGAAAATTATTGGCATATTTCTTTATTTTCAAAAAATTAATGGGCAGCTGATTATGTCCATACTTTAAAAGCTCTGTGGATAAAAAGCAATGGCAATTTTCTTCCCAATTATCAAGCTATATACAAAGGCAAATATTTGAATCTTCTGAAAAGACTAGTAGGGACTCAGTATTACAGTCCAGTGGAAATGAAACAGCCCATAGGACTATGATGCCAAAAAAACCATATGTGCTGAAGGAGGGTAAACACTGCCTTATCTAGATTCTGCCCCTTGCCCTAATTAAACACCAAGGCTGGCAGGAATATATTCTTCCTGCACCCACTATAATTATCATACAATCCTAAAATTGTATATCTTTGGTCCAAAAAGCAAAGAGTGGAATTTTAAAGTAAAGCAAAACACTGCAGTGAGATTTACAGAACTGAGAACACTAATTAATAGATTATAGTGAGCTAGCAGTGGGCCCTAATTAAACTCTGCATTCATTATACCCTCCATAGCCCTCAAGGTCAGACATTTTCCACTTTACAAAGAATACTGGTTTAATAGGATTTACAATAATGAAACAAATTTCTTCAATTCAGTTTGAAACTGGGAATTTAGATGCATTCTAAATGTTTGATATGCTTGGGCCACAGAGATCTTGGTCTAGAATCCTACCAAATGTAAAGACACATTTGTTAGAGTTGTCTAATGTGTATGGTTCACTATTATGGAGCTTTTTTGGAAGATTGTTTCTAAAATAAATACCCAACTGCTTTTATGTCTCATACGCCTTTTGTTTCTGAACTTTCAAATATTGGTGGTTGGAGAGATGGAACACATATGTTTTAACAGGAAAGGCCTTTTTTTCTTTTTTAAAATTGACAGTGAAGAAGGCTTTTAGTATTTACATGTTTGCTTGATGAAGAATAAAAATCCAGTTGTGAACTTTCTTGAATGGCAAAGCTAAGGCTTTGGATGATTTACAGTTTTATTTTATTCTAACCAACATGTAACAAGATATTGTCATACTTCTTTTTTTTATTATTTTGCTTGATAATATTTCTATATGTTGAGTTTAGTTGGAAGCTTATTTAAAAATAATTATTTTAAAGCACTTTCATTGAACTTTTGTGCGGTCAGAATATGTTCTGTTTAATATTATAGTGTGGCAAGTAAGTCATATTTCAGTTTGTGTATTTTCTTCTTTATGGAGTCTGATTTTATTCAGGATTCAGATTTTTTTATTTTGGTTTTATTTATTTAGGGATCAAATCAAGAGACGTTCAAGTTCAGAAATACAAAAAGAGAAACTTACCCTGTGTGAATCTTTGTTTTGTCATTTGTTCTCACTGTTTGGACACAGGTGACTATTAACATTTTTATAA
Organism: Corynorhinus townsendii; assembly: GCA_026230045.1. Lineage (NCBI taxonomy): Eukaryota > Metazoa > Chordata > Mammalia > Chiroptera > Vespertilionidae > Corynorhinus > Corynorhinus townsendii. The sequence goes on along the minus strand of JAPDVU010000003.1, from coordinate 125,370,163 downwards.
TTAGAGGTTGTAACTTGGTTTGTCACATGGTGAAAGCCATTATTATTTGAATTTAAGCTCTTTCATGAGATTGGTAATTATTTCACTGTCATTTAAAGTCTGATCTTAAAATCTGGGATCTGTCCTAGCCAGTTTGGCTCAGTAGATAGAGCGTAGGCCTGTGGACTGAAGGGTCCCAGGTTCGATTCCAGCCAAGGGCACATGCCTGGGTTGCAGGCTTGGTCCCCAGCAAGGGGCAGTGCAGGAGGCAGCCGGTCAATGATTCTCTCTTATCATTGATGTTTCTATCCCTCTCTCCCTCTCCCTTCCTCTCTGGAAAAAAAAAAATAAATCTGGGATCTATGTCTTTTTTTTTTTTAAAATATATATTTTATTGATTTTTTTTACAGAGAGGAAGGGAGAGGGATAGAAAGTTAGAAACATAGATGACAGAGAAACATCGATCAGCTGCCTCCTGCACACCTCCTACTGGGGATATGTCCGCAACCACGGTACATGCCTTGACCGGAATCGAACCCGGGACCTCTCAGTCTGTAGGCCGACGCTCCATCCACTGAACCAAACCAGTCAGGGCGTGGGATCTATGTCTTGGACTATCTATTTAACTTTTATGTTTGGTAATTCTGATAACAGAGATGAATTATGAATGGTTATTCAGAATATTGTACATGAATCAGTAGCCTAATTTATTTTCCAGATTGATTTGATCTTTTTGGTGTTCCAGATATGGGATATGTTAAAGGCACTATGCAGAATGCCCTGAGAAAATTAAAATAATTATGTCCCTATTGGGGAATTAATCATTTCGAGAAGCGAAATTTGTTCGTGTATGACTTTCATTAGACGAATTTTAAAAATTCACATTTAATATTGCTTCTTGTCTCATCAGAAAAGCTTTTAAGTATTGGTAAGCTGTCAAGTTCACCAGGTTCCCAAAATTTTCAAGTTTTCCCAAAGATACAAGTTTTCCAACAATTCTAATTTTCAATTGAAAGCTCAAATTTTATCATTGGCAATAAGTATTGTAAGTTATTGTTTTTGAAGTGACAGGTTTGTTTCATTAATTTATTTAAAAAATCAGCCTTATAACTGAGACTGAATAATCATAGCTATCAGTTCAGTCTTTTAAATTAAAAAGGTGTTCATTGAGACAACCATTGTATTTCATTAGGTAGCACAAGTGCTTTATGCCTCTTTGAAGATATTAGTTGAGCAAAGAAAGACCTGAATGTTGTGACTGTCTGGGATAAAATGTTCCAGGTAGAAGAGACTATAAGTCTAATGGAATTTCCTGACTCTGATAAGAGGTTGCCACTAATGGTCTTCAATAGGTTATTCTTTAGCAAATGTCCCTCTTCTTTTATTCAGTCCTAGGGTCCCAGTGCACGAATTTGTGCACACTGAAAGGAACTGTGGGCTGTGAAGCTGTGGTGGGCACAGGGGCAGGTTTTGACCCATCCTCTGTGCCCCTGCCCGGCCCCTCCCACCACAGTCCCCAGACTCCTGTCTGCCAGCAGCCCCGCGCCTGCCGCTGCCGCTCCCGCTCCCATGTGCTGACGGTGCCGGCCCCGCTCACACCTGATGACGGTGCTGAGCGCCAGCTGCGGGTGCAAGCTGGGCTGTTGCTGGCAGCAGGTGCGAGTGGTGGCTGCTGGCCCCGATTGCTCCTTAGGAGCAGGGGGAGGTGGAGAAGCCCTGAGGGGCGATCGGGGCCGGTAGCTGCTGCTCGCACCCACTGATGGCGCCAAGCAATCGGGGCTGGCACGGGGCGCCAGCAGTGGGTGCGAGTGGGGCCAGCGCCAGCAGCAGGTGGGAGCGCCGGGCAGGACTGCGATGTGCAGGAGCAAAGAATTCTCAGTAACCACTAGAGGCTCGCCCCGATGACAGTGACTAGCACCCCCCTTGGTCTGACGCCCCCTGCTCACCTACTCGACCATCCCGCTGGGCTGATGCACACCATATTCCGTGTGCACCCCCTGGTGGTCAGCGCACGTCATAGTGACTGGTTGTTCGTTTGTTCCGCAGTTCGGTCTATTTGCATAGTAGCCTTTTATTATATAGAATTGTAATAAAATGTTATGGTCTCTGATATCAACAAAGCTTTTGCTTCTTTGCCATGGTCTAGGGAATTATACTATTTCTTTAATAATACTGAATAATGGGAAAAGACTGTATAAAACCTCATTGGCCAAAATTCTACACAGGCTATCTATACTAATAAAAAGGTAATATATTAATTAGACCGGGTCAACCAGACATCTTCTGGTCATCCTGCCTTCCTTCTAGATAAAGCTACGTTGGCGGGGACTGAGGCAGAGGCGGTTAGGGGTGATCAGGCTGGCAGGGGAGGGCAGTTAGGGATGATCAGGCAGGCAGGCAGAGGGGTTAGGGGTAATCAGGAAGGCAGGCAGGTGAGCGGTTAGGAGCCAGAGGTTCTGGATTGTGAGAAGGATGTCCAACTGCCGGTTTAGTTCTGATCCCGCAGGGGTCCTGGATTGGAGAGGGTGCAGGCTGTGTTGAGGCACCTTCCCTTCCCCCAATCTCTAGTGTTAAATAATAGGAGAAAGCTTTGCTCTTCTAGAAAGCTGAAAGAGTACTACATCAAAATTTTGGAATGAGTTTATCCATGGACATTAAATGAAAAATCCTGCTTTGAGATCTGGTGTTAATGGTTTTTGGTTGTGCAATCTCAGATATTACCTGTGATTAGAGATGCCACCCTTTTTCTGGCAAGCCAGGAAGGTGTTCATCTATTATTAAATACTAGTTTTAATGTTTAATATTTAATGTTTACTTTTTGATTTAACAAACATTGAGCTCCTTTGTATAATTACATTTTTCTGGTGAATTGTCCTAACTATAAATAAAGCTGAAAGCAATATGAAAACTTTAGAAAGTGGTAACTTGCTTTCCTGAGTTTTTGGACTCCTGAATTAACATTAAAATTAAAGTGACTTAGTGATTTAGAGGATATATATTTAAAGAATACGTATATTTTCTCCTGGATTTTTCTTTTCAAACTATGGCCTATTTTGTAGGTTAAAATGGATGTGAGGTTAATAGATTTCTGGAAATAGATTGTAACCCTTAGTAGGAATATCAATGAAAGAAAGAACCACTTGAAAAAATGTCAGACGATCCAGTGTTTGATGATGTTTGTTTTTTGTTGATAGCATATTTCTTTGTCTTTGGAGAGGTTCCTTGGGTGGGCTGTGTTAGCCAGTAGTTACAGTTGGCTAACTAGTAACTATTTTCTTTATTGAGTGTTTTGTGGTAAGGATTCCTCTTTGTCTCATCAACTACCCAGTTTTTACTGTGAAGAAATTAAAAAAGGAAAAGGATATATTCATCAATTTTTGGTTGTAATTGTGTCCTTCCAAATATTTAATTGTAATTTTTTTCTCCCACTCTCTGGGAGCTGTTTAATAAACCACATTCGTAACCCTAAATGAAGGAGGACCTGAATTTAACAGGAATCACTGCATGCTTTAAAAATTATCTTGTGAGCCCTGGCTGGGTGGCTTAATTGGTTGGAGCATCATCTCATACACCAAAAGGTCGTGGGTTTGATATCTGGTCAGGGCACATATCTCAGTTGTGATTTTGATCCCTGGTCTGGGCTGTGGGAGGCAACCAATCGATGTTTCTCTCTACCATTGATATTTCTCCCTCTCTCTAAAATAAATAACAACATATCTTCTGGTGAGGAGTAAAAAAGTTATCTTGTAGAGGTACTTGAACATTATAGTTTGTTGCTCTGAAAAAGAAAAGAGCAAATCATCAAGAATTCCTTGATAATGTGAATCTGTAATACACTTGCTTAACTATTAGAAAGCACTAGAGGCCCGATGCACGATATTCATGCAAGGGCCTTGGCCTCAGCTCCTGCCTGCTGCCACCGCGTCGGCTGGGGGCCTCTGCTGTTTCTGCCTCGGCCTCTGCCTGCTGCAGCTTTGTCCGGAAGGAAGGGTGTCTGGAAGGACGTCTGGTCTAATTAGCATATTATGCTTTTATTATTATAGACTAGAGGCCTGGTGCACGGATTCATGCACCGGTGGGGTCCCTTGGCCTGGCCTGCGGGGATCGGGCTGAAACTGGATCTCCGACATCCCCTGAGGGGTCCTAGATTGTGAGAGGGCGGTTCTCGGATGACACCCCCCGGAATCAGGCTCCCTTCTCTCTGGTTCCAGGTGCGTCACCCGAAAACCACAGCTGCCAAATCACAGCAGCTCGGCAGCTCCTGTGTTGAGCATCTGCCCCCTGGTGGTCAGTGCGCATCATAGCTTCTGGTCGAAAGGTTGGCCTGTTGCTTAGGCTTTTATATATATATATATATAGATTGTAAAATTCTGAAAGGGACAACAGCACAATTTTCAAGACGAAGAATGTTGACAGGCAATTTATATTAAACCATTTCCATGGAACATTTTACATAACTTTGTATTACCTAGTTTGTACTTGAGGAATACAACGTATTCTTTCCCTATCCCAATACGCTTAAAGTAAAATGCTATTTGAGTGCTGAGCCCATGATACTTACTGCCTTCTGCTAAAGTTACATTGTGTATGCTTAGGCTTATTAGTTTATATGTTTCATTTTTATTTGTTTTTTAAATTCTCTGTATAGTATAAAAGAGAAATTATGCAAAATGAAGAAGTTATCACCTTTTTGTTATATATTCTTTTTGCTCTTGAAATGGATTTGGGCAGATTAACCTCTGATTTTCCTTGATGCTGTAAAATTTTGTGATGAAGAAACTTGGTCCTTTATTTTTTTTGGGTTAATTCTTACTTGAGGATATATTTTTCCATTGATTTTTAGAAAGAGTGGAGGAAGGTAGGGGGAGTGACAGAGGGAGAGAAACATGGATGTGAGAGACACATTCATGGGTTGGGCACACACTCAGACCTGGGCCAGGGATTGAGCCTGCAGTGAGGTAAGTGACCTTGACCGGAATCAAACCTGTGGCCCTTCAGTCTGTGGGCTGACATTCTAAACACTGAGCAGGGCTTTCCTTAATTTTTATAGTATCTGAAAAGTGTAACTGAAGGAAATATTTTTTCAGGTTAAGTTTCTTCATTGTTTATATTGAGTTTTCTTTCATGTTTAGTGAAATCTTGTAAGAGCTATGTGTCTATAATTAAGGTGTTTTCATTGTCAAAAATATAAATAATGGTATGTTAGAGTTTATCTGTTTGGGGTAAAGAGTTTTGGATAGGTATTTATATATATATTTTTCTTTGTACACCAGTAACATTTCTGTTGTTGGTATGAGGTAATGATATTAAAATGAAAGCAAAACTGCTTTGATAAGTCAGTTGCAGATAAATAGTTTAAGCATGGTTAAATTTTTTTACATGATTGCATTATGCTCCTACAGTATATATTTGTTTCAAAGAAAACCATTTTTGGGAGCTAAGTGAAAATTGTTTTGTAGGATTTAAAAATCTGAGAAATTGGAAGGATATATTCAGAAAATGTTCTTACTTTTGATTGTCTTTCATAGATTTGATAAGCTGAATAATTAGTAATTTATTCTTGCCATATGGCTCTTCTTCTCTTCTTCATGGGCATAGAAACTTAGAATAGGTGCCAAATTCTTAGGAGACAGGCATACTTTAATGAGTGTTTCCAGTCTTACTATCCTATAAATTCATGTTACTCCTGGTACAGAGTATTTTCAAGAGATATGAAGCAGTTAAAAGAGGGCCTGTTTAAATGGTAGTGGATAAACTCCTGAATTTCCCTTGGTATTTCTGAACATAGGTATTTATTTTCAAGATATTGATTCTCAAAAGTTGTGTGAATATTGGCCACCATAATAACTTGGAGGCAGAAGGCATTTCTTGGATTTATGGTAGAGAGGGCGTAGTGTTGCTAGATATCCTGCAATGCTTAGGGAAGCCCTGAATACTGAAAATTCCTCCCTTATTCCATATGATTTTCAAATGTCTTGCCAGAAGTTTGTGTAGGTGAAAAATCTGTTTATAATGACCTGAACCTAGCTACTAACTACATAAAGGTACATATTTACATTAGCATTTCTTGAGTGACTACAATATGCACTAAATTTTTTAGCAGTATAACTACTATGTAAGGTGATGGAAGATTGTACTTTGTTTTGTTTAAACATTACCTAGAGTTTTTATCATTTTAGAAAATTACTTCAACAGCAGCATTGCCTTGTTGGCCAGTGCAACCACCTATTCAGCCTCTAGTGTAGCTGTCTGCAGCATTTCCATATTAACATACATATTATTTTCTTATAAAATTCTTTTTCTTTCATTGAATTTATATTACTTTTTATTGCATGTGAGGGTGGGATTATTATTGAAGAATTTCAAGGTAGTAAAGGGCACATTACAGATATCCTATATAATAGAAGGGTAATTTGACCCCAACGGTGGAACGACCGGTTGCTATGACATGCACTAACCACCAGGGGGCAGATGCTCAACACAGGAGCTGTCCCCTGGTGGTCAGTTCACTCCCACAGGGGGAGTTCTGCTCAGCCACAAGCTGGGCTGAGGGCTGCAAGTGCAGTGGTGGTGGCGGGAGCCTCTTCCGCCTCCTCGACAGTGCTAAGGATGTCTGACTGCGGCTTAGACAGGGAGCGGGCCTAAGCTGGCAGGTGGACATACCCCGAGGGCTCCTGGACTGCCAGAGGGATGTCTGACTGCCAGCTTAGGCCAAATTCCCCGGGGAGCGGGTCTAAGCTGGCAGGCTGACATCCTCTGAGTGGTCCTGGACTGTGAGAGGGCTCAGGCTGGGCTGAGGGATCCTCCCAAGTGCACAAATTTTTGTGCACTGGGTCTCTAGTTTGTTATAAAAAGAGCAGAGGTGGCATTGGGTCTGATGACCTTAAAAATCACTTGTGTAGTTAATATGACACTGCATTTATAAAAGGAGAGGTACTTTCTCATTTTGATCCTGGCTCTGCCAATCAGTAACAGGGCATATGACTATGGGCACATTGTTTAATCTTTTTGGACCCAGTTTTCTGATCTATAAAAGTCCAGAGAGCTGGACAAGGTGTTCTTTAGAGATTGTTTCTTATAAAATTATCTGATTTAGCTTTGGTCAATTATCCTAATGGAATTCTCTAAGAGTCTGTTCCAATCAAGAGTCTGTTGATCAAGAGGCCCTAAATTCAACTGATTCATATAACTAAGTTAGGCATTTCTGGGAACTAGAAGTACTTGACTATTAATGTTCTTTTCAAGATAAGCAGCATAAAACCAGGGCTTGCATATAAAGGAGCAGAGAGCCTTCATATGAGTTTCATGAGTTGTCAAATGGAGAAAATGCTTTTATGGTCATTGTAATAGTTAAGTGAGGTTAAAGAAGATAATATGTATAAAATGATGTACAAGACTACCTGACATTAATAAAAGTTAATTGAGTTAGAATCTAGTCAGGTAGTTTATAAATACAAATAATACTATATAACATTTTTTGAAGTATGACGTGCACTTTATAATCTGCCATGAGAACGGAAATAGTAGCATGTCACCTATACAGTATTTCTAGGAAGTGGGGTCACAGTGAATAATAGCTTCATTTGGATAACTAATTACTGTCTAATATTCCTGAAGGAGTTACTAGAAACTGTGAGTAGGGTAATTAGCTCTCAGGGTTTTCAGTTACAGTCATATCCATTATTTAACATTTTTATTTTCACAATGACTCATACATGAATTATAGAGTGCTTTCCAAAAAGGAATGTAATATTTCTGGAAATATTTTTTTTTACTGTCCTACTTTCTTTCTGTGGTAAGGAGTTTCTGACTAGTCAGTTGGACCCAAAACTCTCCACAAATATTTTAAATAATGTGCCTTGCATGAAGAAGATTTAACTTTCACAAGAATGTGAGTGGCATAAGATCCAAAGACTTCCGGGAAGGAGTTAACATTAAGGTAGGAGAAAGGACAGAGAAGAGATATAGTTGATCAATTGAGCAGATGGTAAAGATATGTTTTGATTAATCAGTCTGTATCAGCATGTGTAAATGACACAGTACTGTACTTCTTGTTTTGGTTAGGTGGAAAAAGCTTCCCAGACTTGGATTTCACATACCAGTAAAATAAAAAATAAACAAAAATAAACTCCCCTTCACCTTGTAAAAAGTGGTGGGGGCTGGAGGCTGGCATGGGATTGTCAAATAAAGACAATTAAAAAAGGATAAATTACTCTATATTCCTACTGCCATTTTATAAGAGAAAAAAAAACATTTTTAACAGCAAGGAGTTAGAATTACATAATCTCAGAGTATAGGACAGTACTTCCCAAGAAAATTTATAGCTTTTAAACTTACAGTGACAATGTTATTAAGGGTCGGTGGAAACTTATTCATGGACTGGTATTTAAGAAGCATTGGTTTACGGCTGGGCTGGGTTGCTCAGTGGTTAGAATGTCAAGTCTGGGTACTGAAGGATTTCAAGTTCGATTCCCAGTCAAGGGCACATACCGGGTTGCAACTTCAATCCCCAGCCCCAGTAGGGGTGCTTGTCTCTCTCATATTGATGTTTCTCTTTCTCCCCCTCCCTCCTTTCCACTCTCTCTAAAAATCAATGGATATCCTTGGGTGAGGATGAACCAAACAACAACAAAAAGGAGCGTTGGTTTACAACAAACGTTGCCATATTTGGCCAATTGTCCAAATGCTGCTTATAGGATTTGTAAGAATGGTTTTTACATTTTTAAAGGATTGAAAAAATCAAAAGAATAATCATATTTTGTGGCACATGAAATTTATATGAAACCCAAACTTTAGTGTCTATAAATAAAGTCTTATTGGAACACAGCTATGCTTGCTTAACTTTTCCAACTACAATGGTATAGCAGAGTAGTTATGACAGAGTCCATATCACCTTTTAAACCTGAAATATTTAATATCTGGCCCTTTATAAAAAAAGTTGGCTGACAGTTGGTTTAGACAATAAAATAACTAGTAATAGCTAACAGACAGCTACTGCTAAGTGGTAGTAGTAACAGCTAACAGACTACTACTACTACAACTACTTCTTACTAAGGAGCAAGCCCCATTTTATGTGCTCTGCCTATATTAATCATAACAAGCTTATGAGGCAGGGACTATTATTTTTATTTTCTGATATGGAAAATGAAGCTTAGAAAGAATAAATAACTTACCCAAGATCACACAGCTGTTAAGTGGCAGAGGCAGAATTCATGCCCACACAGTGTGCTCCATTTTCTGTGCTCCTTCCTACTGTATTGGACTGTCAGAAAAGTGAAGCAGAGAGACACTTCAGGATACGAATATATTCTTCACATTCACCTTAATTATTTTAGGAAAGAGGGAAGTAGCCTTATTCTATAGTTGCTCAAAATGTTATTGAGTAAATTGAATGGAGAAATCAACATTAATTACTTCATAATATATGAACATTTTTTTTATTTGACTCTGGATTTTTCCAAGAGATTTGCTGATTGAGATGATCTATTTATTGATGTCCTACTTATTGAACTTCTGAGCAAAGAAATCTATCTTTTCTGTACCATATCTTGACTTCTTTTTTGCTATAAAATAGTAAATTGCATTATTAATATAGTGGAGGGTAACTTTATTCTGTTCATCACCATCATAAATAAGTATTTATTATGTTGTTCCTGGAAGCATAAGGCATACTTCCCAAATCATGGATTTAAAAATTAAACTTGTATTAAAGAATTAAACTTCTATTGAAGTATGCAGACATAGTTTAATTTAGAAAGTTTCATGGCTATTCTTTTTTAAAATACATACGGCTTTGTATCCCAAAGAAAAATTAAATGATCAATAGTTGGATATTTAGATGAATTTATTCTAGAGGAAATTACTATTTCTCTTATAGAGAAGGCTTTGAGGAGAGGAAGTGAGATTACAAAAACTGCTTAAATCAAGGGTGGGGAACATACATCCCCTGGGCCATATAAGGCCCTCGAAATCATTTGGTCTGGCCTTGCCAAGGCATGAGGGATGAGTTAAATGTTTGACCAAATATTGTAGGCCAATTTTTAAGTTGATAATTTTGTATGGCCTCAAATGATATTATAAATATCCAAATGGCCTTTGTCAGAAAAACAGTTCCCCACCCCTGGCTTAAGTGGAGGAAGGAATATTACCAAGTAAGGAACCGAACTAGAATAAGGGTGACTAAATCTAATTTCACAAATAATATAGTGTATTTAAAAACAGCTTTTATACATTTTAATGACAGTATAAAATGCTGATTTGAAGAAATTGAGGTCTCGTAGCTACACTTTATTTGACCTAAAATTTGGGATTTAAAAATGTTGGTAACTAATGTTCACTTAGTTTTGTGATCCTCTGAAGCCTATGCCTGAACGGATTAAAAAAAAATTATTGATTTCAGAGTGGAAGGGAGTGGGAGAGAGAGATAGAAATATCAGCGAGGAGAGAGAATCATTGATTGGTTGCCTCCTGCAACATGCATTTACGAGGAATCAAATCAGGATCTCCTGGTTCATAGGTTGATGCTCAACCACTGAGCCACACCCTGCCAGGATGAAACTGATTTTAATGGGTTTAAGACCCATACAGAAGATAGGACTGACACTTAAGATTCTTTTTTCAAGTACATATATTTACTTGCCCAATAATTTTACCTTATTAGAGATGGAATACTAAAGCATGGACTATAGTGCTTTGCAGGGGTGTGCGGGGTAATTAGGATGGTTGGAGGGGAATTAGGTGAAGGGGATAGGGCAGTAGTTAAAGTTCAGTTTTATACTTGTGGTCCACTTATACCTTCATATTTGGAAGTTGATTTTAAAAAAATGTTTTGATTTTAGACAGGAAGGTGGAGGGAGAGAGAAATAGTAACATCAATGATGAGATAGAATCATCGATTGCCTGCCTCCTGCATGCCCCCTACTGGGGAATCAAGCCTGCAACCAGGGCATGTGCCCTGACTGGGAATTGAACCATGACCTCCTGGTTTATAGATCAAGGCTTAACCACTGAGCCATACCGGCCAGACTGGGGAAAATGTTAATAGGCTATGAATATAATGCAGATAAAACTGCCAGTGTTTTCTATACTAGAGAATTGATTTTGTTCAAATGTTGACTTATTTCTGAATTTTTGCATGTGTGTGTTTCTATTTGCTATGTTGTTACTTTTCCTAATAGAGTTTACAGTATTGGTAGAATTACATGTTGGTAGTTTTTTTCTCTTACCCATTCCATTCATAATTTGAAATTAATAATATTGAAAACAGTTGCTTATTGCAAGAGTTATCTGGAATGCTAATATATAAAAACCCAGGGTCTGTAGCAATCGACCAAAGGCTCAACTGAACACCGGAAGTCAGTCCTGCAGCTAGTGCTGGGTTGCCATGGCGACCCACCACTGGCTACTGAGAGGGCTGTGCATCAGGCCCGGAGAGAGGCCCGAAGAGAGAGGCAGGGTCTTATCCACAGCTTGCATGGCAGCTGTTGATCAGTCGTTGCCTCTCTCTTTCTCTCTGGCCTTTGCAAGCAGCTGCGCCTCTGTTTCTCTCCGGGCCTCTGCAGGTGCTGCTGATCAGCCCCGCCTCTCTGATCAGGCCTGGAGATAGGTCTGGAGATGCTGATTGGCATAGAAACCGACCAATCAGAACCAAATTTGTGTGAACTGTGATGAGCCAATGGCTGCCTAGGAGGCGGAGCTTTAGACACTGACTGGCATAGAAACCGACCAATCAGAATCAAATTGGCCAGCAGGGGAGGGCTGTTGGGGACGAGATCAGGCCAGCAGGGGAGGGCCATTGGGGGCAAGATCAGGCCAACAGGGGAGGGCAGTTGGGGGTGAAATCAGGCCATCAGGGGAGGCAGTTAGGGGTGATAAGGCAGGTAGGCAGGCAGAGGCAGTTAGGGGCTATCAGGCAGGCAGGTAAGTAAGCAGTTAGAAGCCAGCAGTCCCAGATTGCAAGAGGGATATCCAACTGCTGGCAGTCTGACATCCCCCAAGGGGTCCCTGATTGGAGAGGGTGCAGGCTGGGTTGAGGGTACCCCCCTCAGTGCATGAATTTCGTGCACCAGGCCACTAGTACTATATAATAAGAAGGTAATATGCAAATTGACCCTCACGCCCTCACACAAGATGACCACCCCCATGTGGTCAAAGATGGCTGCCACAAGATGGCTGGCAGTGGAGGGTAGTTGTGGGAGATCAGGCCTGCAGGGGAGGGCAGTTGGGGGTGACCAGGCCTGCAGGGGAGGGCAGTTAGGGGCAACCAGGCCGGCAGGAAGGGTAGTTGGGGGGGACCAGGCCTGCAGGGGAGGACAGTTAGGGGTGACCAGGCGTGCAGGGGAGGGCAGTTGGGGGGGGGACCAGGCCTGTAGAGGAGGGCAGTTGGGGGGGGACCAGGCCTGCAGGGGAGGGCAGTTGGGGGGGATGGACTAGGCCTGCAGGGGAGGGCAGTTGGGGCGACCAGGCCTGCAGGGGGGGCAGTTCGGGGCGACCTGGCCTGCAGGGGAGGACAGTTGAAGGGGAATCAGGCCGGCAGGGGTGCAGTTAGGTGTCAATCAGTCTGGCAGGGGTGTGGTTAGGAGGCAATCAGGCTGGCAGGCAGAAGCAGTTAGGGGCCATCAGGCAGCCAGGCAGGTGAGCAGTTGGGAGCCAGCAGTCCTGGATTGTGAGAGGGATGTCCGACTGCCAGTTTAGGCCCTCCCCTGCAGTCCTGGTCTCCCCCCACCCCCCAGCCGCCCTCCTCTGCAGGCTTGTTCCCCCCCACAGGGATCGGGCCTAAACTGGCAGTTGGACATCCTCCGAGGGGTCCTAGTTTGGAGAGGGTGCAGGCTGGGCTGAGGGATATTCCCCCTCCACCCTCCCAGTGCACGAATTTCATGCACCGGGCCTCTAGTTAAAGTATAAAACTTGACTGCTCAGGTTGAGGTGGCACGTTATAGTCCTTGACAGCTACTGCCACCTCTTTTTCTTGTGACAGATGGCTTCCCCTCCTGGTTGTAATTCACTGTTGATTTTTTTTCAAAGAATGAATGCCATGTGTTTTCCATTTTGGCTGTGATTTTCTTCTACCCACTCATTGGCTTCAAAGGAACTTGAAATAATTGGATGTGCTTGCTGCTGGCATTTATGCCAGGAAATGGATACAATTTGACTCTCTTTGCCAGGTGTTCACTTACTAGAAAAATTGTAGCTTCCTAAAATTAAACATTATTTCTTTGTCATACTAAGGGTAAAGTGAATTTTATTAAAATTTTTAGAATATACTTTTCACTTGATGTTATATAGTATATATGTTTTTGGTAGCATATTTATTACAAAACAGGTTTTAAAATCTAAATTTTACATATTCAAAGATTTATAGTACATTTGGCTGAAGTCTGTATAAGATAGTGAATGAGTAGATCTAGTTTTAATGAATATAATGAATATAATCATGAAAGGGTTTTATATAACAGACTCCAAAAACAATTTAAATTGTCATGTGTGGTATTGAATTTATGTTTGAACCAGAGGCCTGGTGCATGAAATTTGTGCACTGGGGGGCGGGGGTCCCTCATCCCAGCCTGCCTCCTCTCACAGACTGGGAGCCCTCAGGGGATGTCCTACTGCAGTCTGGCCTCCCTGTGCAGGAAACAACTGAGTTGATCAGGGGAAGGCGCCAGCCCCATCACCCCACTGCTGCTGCCACTGTCGACCCCGCTGCTGCTGCCACTGTCGCAGCCGCCAAGGTGTTTTCATCAACAACAGATTTCAGTCCCTTCACCATGAAAAAATGACAACTTTCTTTAGGCATTTTCAAGATGTGTCTTTCATAGGATATGACCTTTCTTTCTTTCTTTCTTTCTTTTTTTTTTTTTATCCTCACCTGAGGATATGTTTACATTGATTTTTAGAGAGCTTGGAAGAGAGAGGGAAAGACAGAGAGAAACATCAATGTGAGAGGCACACTTCAATTGGTTGCCTCCTGCATGAGCCCTGACCTGGGCCCCAGCCAGGGAGGAACCTGCAACCTAGATACATGCCCTTGATCAGAATCGTACCCGGTCCCTGCAGTTGGCAGGCCGAGGCTCTATCCACTGACCCAAACTGGCTAGGGCAGGATATGGCATTTCTTAGCGCCTCCAGCAGCGGACCTTAGTTATTTCCTCCAGGAGTGTGGTGCAAAAATCCTCGATCACCTTCTTGGATTCTATTACCCAAGTTACCAAGAACACTGTGAGTGGCAGCTTTCAGGTTGCTTAGCCAATGAACGGTCAGAAAAGGTGTTTCCTCTGCAGCTGATGTGCAGAGGACCCGTGTGTTGTGTCTGCTGGGCTGGGGGTGTGCCCGGAGCCTTGCTGCGGCCGCCAGGGTCACGCCTTCAGTCCAGCAGCCCTGTGTTGTGTCTGCAGCCCTCCCTCCCTCCGCGGCCTGGGCGCGGGACGCCAGCGTCTCACCTGGCGCTATGGGCGCTGCCATCTTTGTTGTGGAGTGATGGTTAATTTGCATATTACCCTTTTATTAGATAGGATATGCTTTTTGGTATATGCGAATGAACAATAATGTCTGTCCATTTTAACTTTCTTGCTCAGTGTCTCTCTTGTCCATGGGTGGACATAAATGACATTATCTTAGTCTAAATATAAGCCAGTTTAATTCTATGAAAATTCTGTTCATATTTGGAGGTATGGTGTTTGGCTTTAAAAAACATCTGCCCGGTCAGAGTACTAGTAAATAAATATAGAGTATTTCTTGACAAAAAATGCTCAAGATAAATATAAACATGTACTTTGATATTGCCCTCATTACTGTTGGAATTTGGGATTTCTGTCCTCAAAAGTCACTGTTCTGTGAAAGTCTCTGTATTTGACTGAGTGAATCTAGTACAATAATGGTAATTATTATGAAATCTGTCTTGGTAATCTTTCTGAAAAACTGGCTCATGGCTCTCAACCTTGACTGCATGTTGGCATTACTTGAGAAACTTAAGGGGAAATAAAAAGAAGCCTTGTCTCACCCCCAGCGATTCTTACTTAGTTTGGGCTAGAGCATGGCTTCCATGGGGATTTTTAAAAGCTCTATAGATAATGTTGATGTATAGTCAAGGTTGAGAACCACTGGCTACCAATGGTATGTGAACTGTAATCTCAATATTGTGTCTAGTGAGATAGTTTATAATCATGTCATAATGTATGAACATTTAAATACAATTTAAAATTTAAATGGGTAGATATTGTTTATCATTGGCATTTGAGAATCCTATCTAATAAAAGAGTAATATGAAGATTAACCACCACTCTGCTACACCCACAAGCCACACCCACATACTACACCCACGAGCCAATCAGGAGTGAGTATGCAAATTAACCCCAACCAAGATGGCTGTGGCCACAGAGAGAGCAGGAAGGAGGCTTGGGTTTCCCCGGTGATGGAGGAAGCCAAGCTTTCTGCACACCCTGGCTGGCCCAGGCCTCCGCTTAAGGCTACAGCGTTTCAATTATAAAAGATAAATAAATCCCAACAGAAATGGCTGCCACCACGGAGCAAGCAGGAGGCTTGGCTTCTCTCCAGACTACAAAGTTTCAATTGTAGAAGATAAATAAATCCCAGATACCAGGTCCTCCGCTTGGGGGGGGGGCGTGGCTGGCCTGCAAACCACCACAGGCCTCTCGCCCAGGCCGCCCCACGCACCAAGGGAATCCCCACCCTGATCCGGGGTACCCTTCAGGGCAAACCAGCTGGCTCCCACCTGTGCCCCAGGCCTCTATCCTATCTAATAAAAGAGTAATATGCAGATTGACCATCACTCCAACACAAGATGGCTGCCCCCATGTGGTCAAAGATCCTGCCCCCATGTGGACACAAGATGGCCACCACAACATGGTCAGCAGGGGAGGGCAGTTGGGAGGGACCAGGCCTGCAAGGGAGGGCAGTTGGGGGCGATCAAGCCTGCAGAGGAGGGCAGTTAGGGGTGACGAGGCCAGCAGAGGAGGGAAGTTGGGGGCAAACAGGCTGGCAGGGGAGCAGTTAGACATCAATCAGGCTGGCAGGAGAGTGGTTAGGGGGTGATCAGGCTGGCAGGCAGAAGCGGTTAGGGGCAATCAGGAAGGTAGGCAGGCGAGCAGTTGGGAGCTAGCAGTCCTGGATTGTGAGCAGTTGGGAGCCAGCAGTCCTGGATTGTGAGAGGGATGTCCGACTGCCCGTTTAGGCCCGATCCCAGTGGGCAGTCGGACATCCCTCGAGGGGTCCCAGATTGGAGAGGGTGCAGGCTGGGCTGAGGGACACCCCCTCCCCCCCGCCGTGCACTAATTTTGTGCACCGGGCCTCTAGTATAAATATAACCTGGGGTGATTAGATTGCCTCTAGTATAAATATAACCTGGGGTGATTAGATTGTACCAGTATTTTCACAAAATTCTGTCCACCATTCAGAACTGAAATATCATCGCTGACATGTACACATAAGGAACTGTTTGACATTGAAATTGGGACTCAAAAGAACTGTTGGCCCAGAAAGAAACTCACTATAGACTGATTCATTTGCCTCGCAGCATAACCATTATTGCTTGTCTCATTTTTGGTTCTTATAAGTGTAAATCTAGTATCACATGATCTCACTCATCTAGGGGAAATAATGAACGACATAAGCTGATGAACAAAAACAGACCTGGAGACAGGGAAGCATTGATGAGACTGTCAAACCTCAGAGGGAAGGTAGGGGAGGATGGGGGTAAGCGGGAGAGGTCAACCAAAGGACTTATATGCATGCATATAAGCCTAACCCGTGGTCACGGACAACAGGGGGGTGGGGGCATGCGTGGGGAGGGGTTTGAGATAAGAATGGGGGGATGAGGACAAATATGTCATACCTTAATCAATAAAGAAATTAATAAAAAAAATAAAAACGTATTCCAAGTGTTTCAGACCAAAAAAAAAAAAAAAGATTTAGCTTCACAGGGTATCTGGAAAGGTGAATGAGCATGGAATAGGAGATGGTCATATTGAAATGTGAATACTCAAGGCATAGGGCTGTTGTTAAGGAGGATGGGATGGAGAGTGAAACTAGAATGAGTTCTGGCTTCTGGGAGACATTGCAGTAAAGAACTAAATGCAGAAACTATACTTCTTCCTTACCCAGCAGATGTAGCTGGAGCTCATCCTTCTGTGAGACCAGGAAGTCGTGTTAGTAAAATTAATGGAATGAGAGGGGTGCTTTTTTATATTCAAGCTTGTATTCTGCTTAGTGGCAGAAGTCTCAAATACCTCTTATTGGAGCATTTCTTTAGCTTATGTAAATAAGAATCGCCTGGGAACACTTGTTAAAAATGTAAATTTGGTAGAATTACATGTTGGTAGTTTTTTTCTTTTACCCATTCCATTCCCAAAATTTGTGGTTTAGGATTGCTGGGGTAGGACTCAGGAATCTGTATTTTTTTTTTTTTTTTGTTAATCCTCACCTGGGGATATTTTTCATTGATTTTTAGAGAGAGTGGAAGGGAGGGAGGGAGGGAGGGGGACAGAGGGGAGAGAGAGAGAGGGAAAGGGGGGGAGAGAGAGAGAAAGAAAGGGAAACATTAATGTGAAGGACACACATCAGTTGGTTGCTTCCTACAGAGATCCCGACCGAGGCCGGGGATCGAACCTGCAACCCAGATATGTGCCCTTGACTGTGAACCGAACCCTCAACCCTCCAGTGTGGGGGGCTGATGCTCTAACCACTGAACGATACTGGTCAGGGCAGGAATCTGTATTTATAATAAGCACATCAGTCAAGGTTAATCGCACTTTTTTGTCTACTTACCATCTTTGCAGTGTTCGCCCTGTCCTTTTTAGTACTCTTCATTTAGTGTTTTTTTTTTAATTGACTTAAAAAATGGAATCTTATTTTATAATGAAATCCTCACTTTTACATGGAAAACACTGCTTGCAATAAATGTAAATACATAGCTATTTTAAAAAGGTCATAAATGTATGTATCACTGAAGATCATCTTGAATATCATTTTGAGAAATATCCCTTTTGTGATTCTCATAGAAGTAATTTTTTTCATTACACTTGGAAATATAGACAAATATAGGCAAACAGAGACAAAAACTTTCATTTAGACTGAATGATTTGTTCTGGTTGCACACTAGAATTTCATGAGGAGCTTTCAAAAGATACTTTTGGCCAGTCTCCATCCCCAGAAAAACTGATTTTGATTGGTATTTGATAGGATCTGGGTGCCAATATTTTAAAAACACTCTCCCAGGTAATGTAATCGTAATGCATATTTTGGGATGAGAATTTAGAGATTTGAAAAAGTATAATGTAAATAGACTAAGAAGCATACATTTATGAGTGCTAAATGAATTTTCTGGTTAGAATTAGAAATAAGGAAGACAGTGGCCATCTAGGAGTGTGGCAGGAAGGAGGGAAAAGAAGGCTAATTGGTAAAGTACCAAGGCTCTTTATCTTAATTTTCTTCTCTGCTCCAGCCTGCTTCTCTTGCTTTCTGTTCTGGTGAATGGTAAGAGATTTCATCTAGTCAGATGGTCCTCAAACTTAAGTGTGCATCATTATTTTGTGGAGGGTTTGTTAAAACACAAATTGCTGGGCCCTACCCTTAGACTTTCTGATTGAGTAGGCTTGGGGCGGGGCCCAAGAATTTCTGTTTTCTAACAATTCCCAGATGGTATTTATGCTTCTCTCCAGGCATCACACTTGAAGAAACACTAATGTAGTCAACCAAGCTAGAAACCTAGAACATTAGATTTAGTTTTATTTTCTCTCCATATATCCAGAACACTTTAAAAATAACGAAACAACCCAAAACCTATGTATTCATTACCTAGAGTTAGCAAATTTGTTAATGGTGTGTGGAGAAATATTCCTTATGAATTAACATTTCCTTTTTAGTCATATTAGGCTACGGTATCTCAATTCACACTTTTGAGTACAAGGAGTGAAATACAGCAATTTTCTGGGCTTGAGATCAATGCTTTTTGGTTAAACTACTGTTATATTGAAGAGGCAGCTATGCTCTATTAGCTTGTTTGATCAGTCTTTTAGGCAACAAAGTGTAATAAGGGTAGAGAAAAATTCTAATCTAGAGAAAAACAAAAAAGTGCTATTTATTTTTACAAGTGAAATTATCAGATGCATTTTATCCTGTTTTTCTATTTAGTTTATTTGAATAGTTCATAGAATTAATAAGCTGAACTTATTACTTGTGTGTCTAGAAACCTGGGAGGAGAAAGGTAAGCTGCTATGTATGGTGGTATAAAAAATTTGACAGTGATATGAAAACTTAGTAGTTTATAACCTGAAGGGATAACTATATCATTTGTTCAGTTTTGTTCTCCCTAAATACAACTAACTGACATTCTGCAAAAATATATGGGTGGAGAGGAAAAAAGTATCAATGGCATTATTTATTCAACAAACACTGAATTTATAATCTGTGCTGTCAATTTGATTCTGGAATAGTTAAGGTAGTTTTGATTAGTCTTGCCTAACTTTTGGTCATACATTAAATAGATGCTTCAGTATGGTATAGATCTCTCCAGCCATGTTTGTTTTGTGAGGAAGAAATGATGCTGTTTTTATATTCTTCTGAAGGGCATTGTTAATCATCTCTATGTATCTTTTCATTTTGGAGTTAATGACAGGATTCCTTGAACTTGCTGCTTTCTATGATTTTTCTTCACCATTCTTTGAAGTGAGAATTTATACATCACTTTGGAAAGTATGAACTTATTGTGTGATGAAATCCCTTTATAGCTTCAGTTTTTTCCCCTCTCTCCCATCCTCCTTTCTACCCATTCATCCATTCATGCATCCATTCTTCATATTACATTTCCTATTGACACACTTGTTTCCTTTTTGTTCCCTCTTGCTAGAGCTCTTTATCTTTACTCATAAAATAGACCTTAGGAAAAGAATTCTTTCCATTTTTCTTTTAACAGGAGGCCAGCTTGTATTTGCAGCTCACATGTTAAGTATGCACAGGTAGTAGAAGACAAGTTAAGACTTTGCACATTACTCAGGTGTTTGCTTCAGTTTTCATATAGTCTGGGGATTCGGTCTCTTCTTTCAGGAAATCACCTCTTTTTATTCTTCCTTGAAAATGGAAGTATGATTTTGAAGTTACCTTGACTTTCTAGGTAGTATTTGCTCATCTTTAAAATTTTTGCAATAATTAGGACCTGTGGAGAGCGGCTACAGCATTTGGACAGGCTCAAGCCTGGGACTAATGAGAGGGCATGATCCTCTCGTGACAAAGCCACGTGCAGGTCCCAGCACAATTATAGCCAAAGGCTATAGTTGTAAGCTTGCCCTTACGGTCCAAACCTGTGGTCCCACATGGCTGAGTGATGTGGGCTTGATAGAGTTCAGGTGCATTT
This sequence comes from Corynorhinus townsendii, assembly GCA_026230045.1. NCBI lineage: Eukaryota > Metazoa > Chordata > Mammalia > Chiroptera > Vespertilionidae > Corynorhinus > Corynorhinus townsendii. The sequence continues at coordinate 125,349,822 of JAPDVU010000003.1, read as the reverse complement.
AATTGAGTAAGATTCGAAATCCCCGAGAATACAGTAAACATCTTGACCATGCCTTTACTTTGCCTTGTGGAATCTAGCTATAAAATAAAGACTTGGCTTGCAGGCCATAGCGCTGTCTCTCCATCAGAGAGGGCAGCGTCCCACCTAGCCTCAACTTTATTCTCTTGTCTGTCTTTTCTAATCCTTCACCGCCCCTCCCTCAGGTTCACCCATGGCCATGCTGAGCATGGCACAAGGACCAGCATGTCAAAGCACACTAGTTATGTTATTTCTAGTGTACAAGTTCTAGATTCAGAAAAAATATATAGGTTATTATTATTTTTATTATATTCATGGATAAGAATCTGAAAATTCACGGAGAGAATATTATTTTAAACGTCGTATAAAACATTTAAAAATCATGCATTCAAACTTTGAACTATCACAGTTCTCAATTCATCAGGATTAGCCAAACTTTGAAATCTAAGGTTAATTAGTAACTGACTTCCTTCTTTGTGAAGTGCTGCTCTAACGCCAAATGATCTTCCAGGGCATGGGCACATTGTGTAGTGTGATGAACAATTGAAATTGGTTAGGAATTGCATGTTGCCAGCCCTTTAAGATAATTGTTTTTGCCTGTCATTTGTGAGTTACTGGGATTTTTGCCCCATCCCTCTTTTTAAAAAGTTCACTTAGTTTGTACATTGCGTGTTTGAATATTTACCTGACCTTAGATAGTGCAGTCAAAGTTCAGCATTTAGGCAAAGTGGGTGGCAGTGTTAGCAGTTTTCCTTGAGGTAGGTCACTATGTATTATCTGGGTGGAATGCTTTGTGGTTATTCATACGGTTTCCTAATGAGAGAAGGGATGAGAGAACCTTTGTTTCTGCATATTCTCTATTTTAACATAGCATTGTCTAACCAGTCTATCAATAAATATTTATTGAGTTCCTACTATAAATGACCAGAGTATGTTGGGTACTTTGATTTTTTTTCTTTTTTTTTTTTTTTTTAAGAAAAGGGGAAGGGGGAGAAAGAAGAGTTTAAAACCATGTTATTATGAAATATATATATATATATATATATAGCAAGAGGGTTTCATAAAGGTGAATTTTTGGAGGGGCAAAATTCTAGAGTATTTCGGCCTAGACTAGCTGTTTCCTCACTGAGGTGCAACTTGTTCATGTAAGTGGTATATTATTTAATCTTAAGGATTTCTTTAAATTTTGTATTTTATATACAGATTAAAAAATTTAAGATATATATATATCTTAAAATATATAGAGTATTTCCCACAATTTCAGGATTTAAAAAGTTTATTATAATGGAAAAATACTCATAATACATTAGGAGGAATGTTATATATATGGTATATATGCTATGATCAGTTTTTAAAATATATATATATTTTATTGATTTTTTTATAGAGAGGAAGGGAGAGGGATAGAGAGTTAGAAACATCGATGAGAGAGAAACATCCGATCAGCTGCCTCCTGCATACCCCTTACTGGGGATGTGCCCGCAACCAAGGTACATGCCCTTGACTGGAATCAAACCTGGGACCCTTCAGTCCACAGGCTGACACTCTATCCACTGAGCCAAACTGGTCAGGGCTGATCAGTTTTTTTTTTTTTTTTTTTTTTTTTTTTTTTGGGGGGGAAACAGTATAGAGTCATAATAACAATGCTAAAGTGCAAACTATGACTTTAGACTACTAGGTGGTTCTGTCACTTGTTATCCAAGTGACCTAGGGCAGTTTACTTTTCTTCTCTGTATTTTGGTTTCCTTATTTGTAAAATGAAAATAATAATAGTGCATCATGATGGAGATGTGAGGATTGCATGAATTAAAATATACAGGCATTTAGAATAGGGACTGGCATGTGGTAATCATTGATTTTATGTTAGCTATTACTTTTATTTTTATTTTAATCTTTTTTATAGGTGAATTTCAGTATAGGAAAAAATGTTTTGAAGGATATCTACTAAAATATTTTCAGTGATTTTTCTCAGATGAATAGGATTATGGATTTCTTTTGTTTTGTTTATCTCTAATTCCTTTTTTTCTTATATAGTGAAGTAAAAGATAATGAACAATAAGGTTTAGGAACATTTATATGAATTGTCACATGGCAAAAGCTATAATTAGTTGTTAATAAATTAGTAATGGGCTACAAAGGTGTGATCTTTTTAAAAAAATCTTTAAATTGTATAGAAAACATAGCAGAAATACAGAAGAGAAAAAGTACCAAAGCTGCCTTCTTCAGTTCTTCATCTATTTTGACATTATTCCTGACAGATATAATATCAACATTAAATTTGCAGTGACCAGTTGTTTACTCTGTTTTAAGGTAATTTATTCAATTAAAAAATTGGTAGACATCTAAGAATTAGGAAATTTTCTTAGATTTACCTAGACCTGCCTTTGTGTATCTACTTGACATTTATTCTGTGTATTCGGTGTGGAGTTAGGTAAGATAACTCTAATGCTTCTTCCAGAAGAATGATACAATAGAAAAAGAGTTTATCAAATAGGTATTTAGTAGCTTATAGCATTGTACTGATGAGGAAACCTTCACTGTTGCTGTTGCTTCACTGCACCCTAGAGGAAATACTTCAGTTGATGCTTTGCTGCTACTTATGAGCCAAGAATTGTCCTTGTAAGCCCTGGAAACTGCTGCTGTTTCCATCTCCTAGAGCTGGAGTCATCTATTTGTTATCTACACCAGTAAAAATGGAATTAGAGTCTGTTTCTACTCAATTCCATATGTCTGATACGCATATGACCTGTTGGCAGAGTCTGGATCACAAGCCTGGGTCTAGCTACAAGGGAGTGGGGGAATTTGAATTTTCACTCTTACATTGGGGAAGCAGGACTCATATCAAGGGGTTTTCTCACATGTAGGAAGATTATGAGTACAAGCCCATGAAAATGTTCAACATAATTAGTCATTAGGGAAATGCAAATCAGAGCCACAATTGAGGTACTACTTCCCATACTTTAGGATGGCTATAATGGGTTGGGGGAGGGGAGGAAATAACAAATGTTGGCAAGGATGTAGAGAAATTGGAAACCTTGTACATGCTGGTTAGAATGTAAAATGGTTCAGCCACTGTGGAAAACAGTTTGGCAGTTCCTCAAAAAGATAAATATAGAAATGCCATATGATCCTGCATTTCTAGGTATACACCCAAAAGAATAGACAACTGATTCTCAAACTAGTTCAGGTATATACATATTTATAGTAGCATAATTTACCTAAAGGTGGAAATAGTCCACATGTCCATCAATGGATGAATGGATAACAAAATACGGTATATTCATAAAGCAGAATATTATTCAGACAGAAAAAGGGATGAAGTTCTGACATATACTATGATGTGACTGTACCTCCAAAACATTATATTAAATGAAAGAAGCCAGATAGAAAAGGTCACATATTGTTTGATTCCACTGATATGAAGTAGCTACAATAGATAAATCACAGAGATAGAACAACAGTTAGTGGTTGCCAGTGGCTGTTGGATGGAAGAGTAGGGAGAAACTGCTTAATGGGTAAGGAGTTTTACATTCGAGTGATGGAAATATTTTGGTACTAGATAAAGGTGGTGGTTGTACAACTATGTGACTGTATTAAATGTCACTGAATTGTTCACTTTAAATGGTTAATTTTGGTTCAAGACAGCAGTGTAGGAGCTGAGCCTGCCCCCTTCCAATATATGTGTATATCAATTGCACACCTACATTTAGAGCAGTTCTGCTTAAGCAACAACTGAGGGCCAATTGAACAGCATCTGCACAACAAACAAGAGAAAGACAACATGGAGATGGCTGGGGAACCACAAGAGCTGAAGGAACATTTTAGTACTGGAGAAACCAGCTACTGCCATTGTTTTTATTTCCCCTGCACTTGGATAGCAGACGGGAGCTCTATCAGAGTGTTCTGTCCAACCTACCAGGTTGCTGTAGTGCTTCCTCACCTACTCTTCTGGAGCTAGCTCTAGCAAGAACAGGAAGGTGCCCTAGCAAACGTGCACATGGCCCCTCAACCCAGAGATTGATCCAGTAGGTATGGTAGGGTGCATTTGTGCACACCTACTGGGCTGTATCTGCATGTGGGGCTCCCCCACCTGGAGAGAGTGCAGAATTAGCAAAGCACTGCAGTACCCACATGCAGGGCTGCCCTATACAGAAAATGTGCGGAGATAGTGGAGTGCTGCTGCTGGCCTATGGGACTACCTCTCCTGCCCAGAAAAAGTGCAGAACTAGTAGGGTGAAGTCTCGCGAGCACATAGAGATGCCCTACCCAGAGAAAGTGCAAAACTAATGACAAAAAGCACATACCTAACAATAATTATTTTCAATGTAAATGGATTATATGCTCTAATCAAAAGACATCAGATAGCTGAATGGATAAAAAACCAAGACCAATCTATATGCAGCCTCTAAGAAAATCACTTTGGATCAAAAAACACACACAGACAAAGTGAAGGGATGGAAAAAGATATTTCATACAAATAGAAACAAACGAAAGTTGGTGTAGCAATATTCATATTAGACAAAATTGACTTTAAAACAAAGAATGTAAAAATAAATAAAGAAGGATACTACATAATGATAAAGGGGTCAATCCAAAAAGAGGATATAACAGTTTTAAATATCTACTCACCCAACATAGGAGCCCCTAAGTGTATAAAACAAAGAATGGACATACAGGCAGAAATTAACAGTAATACAATAATAGTTAGAACTTTAATATTTCACTTATCTCAATATATACATTATTTAGACAGAAAAGTAATAAGAAAATAATGGCCTTAAATGTCACTTTAAAGCAGATTGACTTATAGACATTTATAAAACATTTCATTTCCAAATCACAGAAATAAAAAAAACCCACACAGGAAATAAAATAAATCTCACTGGTAAAAGCAAATACATAATAAACACAAAGAGTCAACCACATAAAAAACTAACATGTGAAATGTTATTCTCAAGTGCACATGGAATATTGACTGAAAATGAAGGGATTGATCACATATTAGGCCACAAAACAAGCACCAAAAAATTTAAAGATTGAAGTTATATCAAGCATATTTTCTGACCACAATGGCATGAAACTAGACATCAGCTACAGGAAGAAAAGTGGAAAAAACACAGATAGGGGGAGATTAAATAACATGCTATTGAACAACCAGTGGATCAAAGAGGAAATCAAACAGGAAATGAAAAATTATTTTGGGGTAAATGAAAGTGAAAACAACTTTCCAAAATGTATAGGGTGCAGCAAAAACAGTTCTAAGAGGGAAATTCATAGACATATAGGCCTCTATCAGGAAATAGGAAAAAAATCTCAAACAATCAAACTTTACACCTAAAGAAGTAGAAAAGAATGAACAAACCACAAAGTAAGTAGATGGAAGGGAAAAATAAAGATCAGGGCAGAAATAAATGAAATAGAAACTGAAAAAATAACAAAAAGATCAATGAAACTAAGCTGGTTCTTTGAAAGAAGCTGGTTTTTTGAAATTTGACAAACTTCTATTCAGACTTATCAAGTAAAAAGAGTGAGTCCAAATAAATAATATCAGAAGTAAAAGAGAGATTACAACCAACACCACAGAAATACAAATGATTATTAAAGAACTAGAGGCCCAGTGCACAAAAATTCATGCACTTGGGGGGGAGGGGTCACTCAGCCCGGCCTGCGCCCTCTCGCAGTCTGGGACCCCTAAGGGGATGTCCGCCTGCCAGCTTAGGCCCGTTTCCCGGGGGATCAGGCCTAAGCTGCCAGTCAGACAACCCCCTGGCAGTCTGAGAGACCTTGGGGGATATCTGAGCCGCCATTGGACATCCTTAGTACTGCTGAGGAGGCGGAAGAGGCTCCTGCCACCGCCACTGTGCTCGCAGCCATCAGCCCGGCTTGTGGTTGAGTGGAGCTCCCCCTGTGGGAGTGCACTGACCACCAGGGGCCTGCTCCTGCGTTGAGCATCTGCCCCCTGGTGGTTAGTGCGCGTCATAGTGACTGGTCGTTCTGCCATTAGGATCAATGTGCATATTACCCTTTTATTATATAGGATAGGACAGTGGTCGGCAAACTCATTAGTCAACAGAGCCAAATATCAACAGCACAATGATGGAAATTTCTTTTGAGAGCCAAATTTTTTAAACTTAAACTATATAGGTAGGTACAATGTTATTAACTTAATTAGGGTACTCTTAAGCTGGCCTTTGCTAAAAACTCAAGGGGCCAAAGAGCCGCATGTGGCTCGCGAGCCGCAGTTTGCCAACCACTGGGATAAGATACTATGCCAACAAATTGGACAGTCTAGAAGAAATGCATAAATTTATAGAAACAGACAACCTTCCAATACGAAACCAGAGAGAAATAGAGAATCTGAACTCTTCAGTTGCTATGAATGAAATTGAAGCAGAAATTAAAAAAATAACGCAACCTCCCAACAAAGAATAGCCCAGAAGTAAACAGCTTCATAGATGAATTCTACCAAACATCTAAAGAATAATTAATACTTACCCTTCTTAAATCTTTTCAAAATATTGAGGTAGAAGGAAGCCTTTTAACCTTCTATGAGGCCATTATTACCCTGATTACAAAAATACTACAGAAAAAAAAAATAAAAGAAATACAGGTCAATGTCCCTCATTAATATAAATGTAAAATTCTTAATAAAGTACTTTATAAAATACAAACTGAATTCCACAATACTTTGAAAAAGATTATATACTATGATCAAGTGGGATTTGGCACAATATTTACAACACAATTAATGTGACTCATCACATCAACAAAACTAAGGATAAAAATCATATGATTATCTCAATAGATGCAGAAAAAGCATTTGAAAAATTCAACATTCTGATAAAAACTCAACATAGTGCTTATAGAAGGAACTTATCTGAATATGATTAACACTACATATGACAGGCCTACTACTAAAATCATACTCAGTGATTTAAGAACAGGAACAGGAAAAAGACAGGGATGCCCAATTTCACCATGTCCCGTGTGGTTCAGGGTTCGGGCTCTGGAAGAGGGGCTGCACACAAATGAAAGAGACAAGAAATAATAATTTTGAAATATTGGGGGAACAAACGGGAAGAAGGATTCCCCTTGGGCTCAGGCTTTGCCATCCTTTTATTCAATTTGGGATACACCTGTAGCCCTTAGGCAGGCAATTTCCAGTAACAGACAGACTATCTTATCAGTAAGGATTTACATGACTGTCTGGTGGGGAAGTTGCTGCAGCTATCCTTGTCTCGACTAAACAGCCGGTGCATAGCTCTGACCTTTGTCAGGGCTCAAGGGTCACTAGCATTCTGGGCTCCTTGTCTACACCTCTCTGCTAGTGAAGACAATAGATGGTTTCCCACAAATACAGTATTGGAGGTCCTTGCCACAGTGATGAAACAAGAAAACGAAAGCAAAGGCATCTAAGTTGGAAAGGAAGAATTAAACTGTCACTATTTTTAGATGGCATGGTACTATATATAGAAAACCCTAAAGAATCTACCAAAAAATTAATAGAATTAATACATGAATTTAATGAAGTAACAGGACACAAAATTAATATACAGTCTATTGCATTTCTATATATTAATAGTGAACAATTAGAAGGAGAAATTAGGAAAATAATATCCTTTTCAATTGCATCAAAAAGAATAAAACACTTGAAAATAAATTTAACCAAAGAGATGGAAGATCTGTACTGGGAAAACTATAAGATCATGAAGAAAGAGATTGAAGAGGACACAATAAATGGGAGGATATAACATGGTAATGGATTGGAAGGATTAATACTGTTACAATGACCATACTACCCAAAGCAATCTACAGGTTCAATGCAATCCCTATCAAAACACTACCAATGGTATTCTTTTCAGAACTAGAACAAATAATCCTAAATTTATATGGAACAACAAAAGACCCCGAATAATAACCAAAACAGTCTTGACAAGAACAAAAGTTGGAGGTATTATGCTTCCCAATTTCAAACTATACTACAAAGATATAATATTCAAAACAGTATAGTACTGGCACAAAAACAGACACATTGACCAATGGAATAGAGAGCACAAAATAATAAACTCTTGTATATAGTTAGTTAATCTATGTCATTGGAAACAGGAATATACAATGGAAAAATGAGATTTCTTTAACAAGTGGTGTTGGGAAAAGTGGACAGATAACATGCAAAAGAAAAAGAAATGGGACCACTCATTCCATATACAAAAATAAAAAATCAATTTAATATTTAAATGTAAGGCTTGGAATCATAAAACTTCTAGAAGAAAACATAGTAAACTATTTGACATCAGTCTTAGTATCTTTTGGATATGTCCTCTTGAGCAAGGAAACAGAGGCACAAAAAAGCAAATGGGATTTAATCAAATGAAAGAACTTCTGTAAAACCAAGGAAACCATCAATGAAATGAAAAGACAGCTTACTGAATGGGAGAATATATCCGTAAATGACATATCCAATTAGGGGTTAATGTTCAAAATATATAAAGAACTCATACAACTCAATAACAAAATAATCTGATTTAAAAATGGGCCAACACATTTCTCTAGAGAAGAAATACAGATGACCAATAGACATGTGAAACGACACTAAACATCATGAATCATTAGGGAAATGCAAATAAAAACCACAGTGACATGCCACCTGACACCAATCAGGATGGCTATTAGCAAAAATCACCAAATAGCACTGGCTGGGTGACTCAGTTGGTTGGAGCATCACTCCATACACCAGAAGGTTGCGGGTTCTATTCCTGGTCTGGGTCCATACTTAGGTTGCGTTATTTTGACCTCTGGTTGGGGTGAGTCTGGGAGGAAGCCCATAGATATTTCTCTCTCACTTTGATGTTCTCTATCTCCCTTCTTTCTCTCTTAAAAAAATATCAATAAAAACATATTCTTAGGTGAGGATTAAAAAGTCAACAAGTAGTCCAGCCGATGTGGCTCAAACGGTTGAGTGTCAACCTATGAACCAGGACGGTTCAATTCCTGGTCAGGGCACATGCCTGGATTGCTGGCTTGATCCCCAGCAAGGGGTGTTCAGGGGCAGCTGATGAATGATTCTCATTATTGATGTTTCTATATCTCTCTCCCTCTCTCTGAAATCAATCTGTACTAATAAAAGGGTAATATGCAAATTGGTCAGGATGCCCTCACAGTAATGACCAAACAGCAGGCTGCGTGGGGCGACCAGGCTGGCAGGGGGGTCAGTTAGGGACGACCAGGCCGGCAGGGAGGGGCAGTAAGGAGCGACCAGGCAAGTGGGGGATGGGCAGTTAAGGGCAATCAGGCTGGCAGGCAGAGGCAGTTGGGGGTGATCAGGCTGACAGGCAGGTGAGCAGTTAGGAGCCAGCGGTCCCGGATTGTGAGCAGTCGGACATCCCCTGAGGGATCCTGGATTGGAGAGGGTGTAGGCTGAGCTGAGGGGGACCCCCTCCCACTAACCCCCTGTGCACAAATTTCATGCACCAGGCCTCTAGTAAAAATATATATATTTTAAAAAGCCAACAAGTAAGTGTTGGTAAGCAAGTAGAGAAAAGGGAACCCTGTGCACTGTTGATCCGAGAATAAATTAGTGCAGCCACTATGGAAACCAGTATGGCGCTTCCCTAAAAAAAAAATAGAACTACCATATGATCCAGCAATTCTACTTCTGGGTATTTATTTGAAGAAAACAGAACCACGTATTTGAAAATATATATGCATCCATATGACCCTTGCAGCGTTATTTACTAAAGTCAAGATATGGAAGTTACCTAAGTGTCCATGGATAAAGATGATGTGGTACATATATAAAATGGAATATACTCAGCAATAAAAAATAATGAAAAAATTTTACTATTTGTGACAACATGGCTGGACTCAGAAGGTATTATGCTAAGTGAAATAAGTGAAATAAGTAGGACAAAGACTCTGCGTGGGGGGGTGATTTTACTTATATGTGGAATTTAAAAAATCAAAACAAATGAATAGACAACAAAAAAACAGACTTATAGAGAAAAACCTGATGGTTTCCAGAGGGAAGAGGAGTGAAGGGATGGGGGAAAAGGTGAAGGGAAATATAGTCAATAATAGTATGATAACTTTGCACAGTGACAGATGGTTACTAGATTCAGTGTGGTGAGCGCATTGTAAGATACATAAATGTTGAATCATGGTGTTGTACACCTGAAAGTAATATAATATTTTGTGTCAACTATACTTTAATAAAAAATAAAATGGTTAATTTTGTTATATGAATTTCACTTCAATAAATTATTTTTAAAAACATGTTTATTACAAAGATGATGATTAGAACTCATTTTTTAGTATTTACAAACTGGAGGCTTCACATTTTTTGATTCTAATCCTATTGCAGCATTACAAGATAGGAATTAGGAACAGGAAAACAAGGAAGTATATTAGTGGATATAACAAAATCTTTGCAGTTTAAAGTAATGACTTTGAATCACTTTAAACTTAGTTTATCAATCAAATTAAGAGTGAGCTCTTGAATTCTAATAAGAAACTGACAAGTAGGGAGAACTCTTGTTACTTACCTTGTTCTGGTTATGTTTAGAGCATGTAATTCAGAAATTTGGATTTGTTGTATGAACTTGATACTTTGGATATAGTCAGCTTCAAGCATATGATTATGAACTTGCACTTTTCTGAATTCTGTGTTTTATCTTCCAGTTTTCAATATTATAGTTGAGATGCTTTTTTTGCCAAACAAAATGTTTTTATATTTTGCAACCTTATGTATTAAAATTGGATATTCTTGATTGAAAATATATTATGAAAATTACACCTAAATATTTAACAAAAATAATTCAAAATTTTAGATGTCATTATTATATGTCTATATTATATGAAATAATTTAAATGAGTGGTTTTTTTTTAAAGTAGTAGTAAATTAGTTTAGTTTTTAACTTGGCAAGCAATTTCTTTTTTGATAACTTTATGTTTTTGTTTGTGTACCCATATCTAAATCCTGGTTAAATATACTTTTGGGTTTGTCAGATATTAATATTTTAGGTATGACTCGTTCTTTGAGTAAATTATACGAATGAAGGTTTGCTTCCTTCAATAGCACTTTGATTTTAAAAAATGGTGGTCATTTTTATGAAAACTTTTAATAACATTTAGTAGTTAACATTAATATTTATTTTGAAGCCATTTAATGACATCTAATATTTTGAATTATTTTTACAATAAACATTTTAATTTGGTATTAACTAAGTGCTTTTAAAAGTCATAACCTATTGTAGAAATTTATGTTACACTAGAGGCGGCGGGGGGGCAGTAAGGGGCGACCAGGCACTTGGGGTGGGGACACTCAGCGCAGCCTGTGCCCTGTCGCAGTCTGGGAGCCCTTGGGGGATGTCTGACTGCCGCGGAGGCAGGAGAGGCTCCTGCCACCACTGCTGCACCCGCCAGCTATGAGCGGCTTCTGGCTGAGCGGCGCTCCCCCTGTGGGAGTGTACTGACCACTAGGGGGTAGCTCTTGCGTTGAGCATCTGCCCCCTGGTGGTTAGTGTGCGTCATAGCAACTGGTCTTTCTGCTGTTTGGTCGATTTGCATATTAGCCTTTTATTATATAGGATCATATTGTATGCCTAAGTAACCAAAATATAAGTTCCATGTAATGCATTTACCCTCTCTATGGGAGATATACTTAGATTTTAAACTTTATTCTGTTTTGGTTTCTTGTCAACCTCTAAGTTGATTTTACAAGTCATTTTATAACAAGTAAGCCTGAAAAGTCACTGGTGTAAAATTCGGGTATTCTTATGTTCCATGGAGACCATTAAGTTGTATAAAATTTAACTATAGCAAAGTTAGGGTTTGTAGACTACTCAAAATACTAGTATATGCAACTTTGTAATTAGAACATATAACAGAAATGATAAATGGCATCTCAGGAGATAACCTGTAGCCTCAGGATGGCAAATCATTGTGGCTGGTAGCTGCTAGAGGATATTGAAAACTTATAAAAATAATTGTGTAGAAATGCTTGCTTGTAGTACTCACACAATGCAGATTGATGTGGATCTCTTAGCACAAGAGGCAGCATTAACCTGCCTTGAACAGAGGGCCATGAACAGAGGGCCATGAAGGTTCTTAAGGAAGGTGTACTCCTGTAGGATCCCTAGCTGCAGGTGCTCATTTTAAATTTTCCTAAAGTAAAGCTGGGATATTCCAAGCAACCAAGTTGAGAATATTTTCCTTTTCTGCTGAAGGCCGTAATTCTACCTCTATCCTTTGTTCCTTTGCCTAGAAAAAATTGCTTATGAACCAACATAGCTTTGATGGAATGCTAGTTCTCTAGTTACCATGATCATGTATGAGATTATTCATAATATAAGAACATATTTTATAGTAAAACAGACTGCATGTGTTTGTCCTTTGGAATTTGCCACTTTCACTGTGTTCCATTTTAGCCAAGTTCTTTTTTAGAGTATAGGCATAGCTCGTTGTGTCAGATTGACATTCTGATTACAAAGATTCTAGATCCTATTACAATCTTGCTCCAAATGTCATACATAGACATTTGGTTTGGAAACTCATACATTGAGTTTCTGAATGATAGGCATAAACTCTTGCTAGTACTCTGTTAGAGAATAAGATGATTTTGCAATTTATTTGTTATTATCTGTGACTATAAACTATGCTTACTAGTATTGCTTAAGTGAGAGTTTCTCTTGATTTGTAGATTACATTTATATTGCCTAACAAAGCTTTATATTTTGACTTCATTTTTGTTTTTTTTTGTTTTTTTGCTGTCCCTAATTTTATTAGACTTAAGACAAAATATACATACAACCATAACAAAAAAAGTACAAAGATTCCACTTGCCTTAGTCAATTCTTATCACAAAGATTTATCTGAAACCACACAATATATACTTTCATACAGAAAGATGCTTGTTTCTCTTCTAACAAAAGAAAATCTCAAATCATATATGTTAGATTTTAATTTGAAAGAGTATTAGTGAAATCAGTTATTAGTAAAAAATTCTGAATAGGAATTAATATTAAGCTCTTCTATAATGAAACCTTCAAAATATTGCCAACCTGAAGTTTTCAGCATAAGGTGTTTTATTGCAAGTCCCATGGGGGCAATTATCTATAATAAGATTAAGAACATTCTTAACCTGGGTTCAGGTTGGCACTGTTCCAGGTGGGTGAGTAAACATTTTCCTGATAACCCAATGAAGAGTTTGAGGCTTAGATTGTTGCATGTTGTAAACAATATGAAATTTTAAAAAAATTATAATATCTACAGCAGTATAAAGTTACAAAATAAAAGGACCATTAATCAATTATTTTCCTAAGATCTGTGACTAACAGCTTTCATATTTGAGGCCTATAAGAGCAAATAGCAATATTCTGTGTTTTTATGAGACACTTTCTCAGAAGGCCAAAAAAACAAACCCAGATACTATAAGGTGGACATTATTATTATTATTACATGTATGATTAGAAAGAAATTTGCCTCCCCTCAATCTTTATCCAGTATATTAAAATATTTTTATAATAAATTTGATCATTAAAACAAAAGGACTATAATAGTTATGGAAGCTGTAAACTAAATCTAACACAAAATGAGCCAATACAACACACCTCCTCTTAAAATCCTCTTCTTTGTAGTTACCTAATTGTCCCTAAATGTTATTTTAATTTTGTGCCATGTAGTGGTTTTTAAGAAATTGAACTAGAACAAAGCAACCCCTTTGTCGTGTTTGTTTGTTTACACACATATTGTATATACAACTTTTAAAATAACTGCACAGTTTTACATCTCACCGTTAGAGAAGTGCAGTCCAAGCAGACCATGCTTCTCAATATATTAAAAATATTAAATAAAACCCAACCAATTGCCTCCTAGTGTACCAGCAGCAATCAAGGCTTAACTACACCAAGACTTTGCACTCAGCCCACAAAGGGGTGCACCAAGAGTGTCCACCTCAGGTGATAGGCTGAACCACTGGTCACCTACCACAGAAACCCACTGCATCAACACAGGGAAACAGCAAAATGCAGAGACAAAGAAACATGTCACAAATGAAAGAAATGGAGGAAAGCAAACTACTGGACATAGAGTTCAAAACCACATTTATAAGGTTACTCAAGAATCTTCTAAAAACCGCCGAGAAACTTGATGAGACCTCCGAGGAGCTTAGTGAGACCTTCAAGGACCTTAATGAGAATGCCAAAAAAATGGAAAAGGACCAGTCAGAAATGAAGCATACACTGTCTGAAATAAAGAATATACAGAAATTCAACTGTAGATCAAAGGACCCCAAGAATCAAACCAAAGATCTGAAATATGAGGAAACAAAAAACACCCAACCAGAAAAACAAAAAGAAAAAAGAATCCAAAAATATGAAGATAGTGTAAGGAGCCTCTGGGACATCTTTAAGCGTACCAACATCCGAGTTATTGGGGTGCCAGAAGAAGAGAGAGAGCAAAAAATTGAAAACCTATTAGAAGAAATAATGACAGAAAACTTTCCCTACCTGGTGAAAGAAATAGACTTCCAAATCCAGGAAGCACAGAGAACCCCAAACAAGAGGAATCCAAAGAGGACCATACTTTTCTAATAGTCAAGCTAGCTGCGGGGAAAAGGGTCTGAAAAAAAAACAGGCAGTTGTAAAACAGTACCAGTCTTTCTTCAAGAACAGACTACTTTAAAATCTTGCTATTTTCTTCTTATCCCTTTTACAGCATCTCTAAGATATCACCTTAAAAGTTGGAAATAACACATTGCTTGCTTAGAGACAAATTCTGTTGGAGCATGTGTATGTCAGCTGCCCACTCAACCAACTGCAACCTTGAGGATTTTTCTGGCCCAGTAGAAAGAGGAAACACTAAGATTATCTTTGCTGTAGAGTTGCTTCTACAGTTAACAATTTCATGTGTTTTTCAGGATGTTTCTTGGACATGCATGTATGACACTGTCACTTCATGATTTTACTTTCCACAAGCAAATATCTCCTGTACTCTGTCTTTCATCCCAAGAAAGCCACTGTCATCCATCCAGAGGTTTTCCAAGGTAAACCAAAGTTACTTCTGTGTTGCCATACACAGCAGAAACTGCTGGATACAAGCAGGCATTTGGAAGTCCTCTAAAGGCAACCCCCAGGAACTCATATCCACATTCAAAAGCTAAAGTCTTTTCTCCCAAGTCCAAGATGACTCGAATTCTTTCTCCTACCTGATATTTTGGTGCATTATTGCATTGTGGAAAACTGCCATTGACTTCTCCATTATGTGGTAGATTATTGTCCACCGGATTCCAGCCCCAGCTCTGGTCATCACTGCCCAGCAGTGCCACATAACCTTGGCACTGCATAGGGGCCTGTTTTGTGGCAATTACAATCACTGCCACAGTGCCCAGAGGGCCCTCCCACCACACTTCTCATGCATGGCGGCCCTCACTGAAACCAATTTTGGTCCTTGCACCATCAGTGCTCTGAGCCGTGGGGTTTCGATGTAAAGTAAAGCCATTCTTAATGTAGACATTCCTGGAGCAGTCATTAGTGCTGAAAGCATGTTGGAAAGCACGTACCTTGGCCTTGTAGCTGGGCTGGTTGCAGAGGATGTCCATGCACAAAGCCTCTTCTGCCAGGCTTTGGGCGCACAGGCTTTGCCACACCTCGCTGTTCTCATCGCCATGCAGGCAGCGGTACCAAGTGCTTGCGCACCAGGGCACAGCTCCACAGCTCGGACAGCGCCAGGTAAGGAGATCACCAACTCCAGCATCAGGCTGGGAAGCCGGCCCCCGTTGCCCACGGATCCAGAGCCCGGGCTGTCCCCCCATGCTGCCGCCGCCACTACAGCCAGCGCCGCTGGAGGCTGCCGCCATGGACTCACCAGCCAGACCGAGGGCCGCCACCGCTCCCGCGGCACGTCCGGGCCCCACCCGCCCCCCTGCCCCCCCGCTCCTTGACTTCAGGTTTTTTGCTGCCTAAGTTTTACACTGAAGTGAACTTTGATCTTGATTAGAACCTTGGTGATACTCAGTGGGGAAGGGATTTTTCAGAGCAGGCAGATTTTACAGATAGGCCAAATTTCAAGGAAAACTATTGATAAATAGCTTTTAAATGTCCCTCATTAGTGTATATTCGAAGGGTCAGCCATTTTATTAGTTTAATGTACCAACTGTAATAAACATTTAGTAAGTGCTCATGTCATTATAATCAAAGTTTCTAGACTGGAGACTGGCTTTATTCCTAAGAGATTGACTTTGGAGTGATGGAAGGGCATATTATCAGAATAGTACTGTTAAGAATATTGATATGTATATTCTTTAAGAATGTTATATTCAGTCCCTTTTATAAAGTACAATTGTGTCTTCTCTAGGAAGGGAAATTATATTTTAGCAATGTTACTTCTCTCCAAACACAGGGTAGATAAATACAGTAATTTGTAGTAATTAAAAAAAAATATTTTTATTGATTTTAAAGAGGGAGAGGGAGAGGGAGATAGAAACATCAAAGATGAGAGAGAATCATTGATTGGCTGCCTCCTGCATGCCCTCCAATGGGGATCAAGCCTGTAACCCAGGCATGTGCCCTGACCGGGAATTGAACCATGACCTCAAATTGAACCATGACCTCCTGGTTCATATGTCAACACTCAACTACTGAGCCATGCCAGTCAGGCTGTAGTCATTTTGATAACATTTTTTTTTTCTCATTACAAAGTAATACATATGCTTTGTAATGCATATGTATTACTTTGTAATGGTAGGGAAAAAAACTCCTATAATTTCCTGCATGTGCCCTGTCTGGGAATTGAACCCTCAACCTGGGCATGTGTCCTGACCTGTAATCAAATCCACTACCCAGGCTGCAGACTCCGGCCAACCCTGCCCCCTGCCACCATTGCTGGTCGTCTCCCTCTGTGGGGCGACCCGCGGGGCCCCATTGGCACTTGTCTTGGCTGGCCTGGGGCCTGCATGTGGGGGCAGCTCCTGTGTTGAGCGTCTGCCCCTGGTGGCCAGTGCACGTCATAGTGACCAGTCATTCTGCCATTCAGTCGATTTGCATATTAGGCTTTTATTATATAGGATTCTGCTATTTCACTGAATTCATTTATTTTAGTAGTTTTTTGGTAGACTCTAGGGTTTTGTATATATAGTATCATGTCATCTGCAAATATACTTATTTTTTTTCCAATTGGGATGCTTTTTATTACTTTTTCTTGTCTGATTGCTGTGGCTAGAACTTCCAGCACAGTGTTGAATAAGAATGATGAAAATGGACATTTCTATTTTGTTCCTGATCTTAAGGAAAACAATTTTAGTTTTTCTCTGTTAAGTATGATGGTTGCTGTGGGTTTGTCAGATATAGCCTTCATTATATTTAGATATGTTTCCTCTATTCCTACTTTCCTGAGAGTTTTTATCAACATTGGTTTGATTTTGTCAGATACTTTTTCTGCATCTGTTGATATGATAATATGAGCTTTACCCTCCCTTTTGTTTATGTGGTGTATCACATTAATTGATTTGTGGAATTGAACCAACCTTGCATCCCAGGAATGGATCCTACTTGATCATAGTTTTTGATCTTTTCAATATATTGCGAATTTGGTTTGCTGATGTTGTTGAGCATTTTTTGCATCTATATTCATCTTGGACACTGGTCTATAATTTTATTTCTTTGTAGTATCTTTATTTAGGTTTGGAATCATTATACTCTTGGCCTCATAAAATGAGCTTGGAAGTCTTTCCTCCTCTTGTATTTTTTTGGAATGGTTTGAGAAAGATAGGTTAGTTCTTTGTTGAATGTAGGTAAAATTCACATGTGAAGCCATCTGGTCTAGGACTTTTTTTTTTTTCTTTACTGTTTCAATTTCATTGGTTGTAATTGATCCATTCAGATTTTCTGATTCTTCTTAATTCTGTCTTGGAGGATTGTACATTTCTAGGAATTTATTTTTCACAGATTATCCAATTTGTTGACATTTAATTGTTCAAAGTATTCTTATAATGTTTTGTATTTCTGTGGTGTCAATTGTTACTTCTCTTTCTAATTTTATTTATTTGGTTTCTTTCTCTTTTTTTCTTTATGAATTTCATTAAAGGTCAATCTTTTTATCTTTTCAAAGAACTAGTTCCTGGTTTTAGTGACCTTTTGTATTTTTTAAAAGTCTGTATGTCGTTTATTTCTGTGCTGGTCTTTATTATTTTCTTCCTTCTATTCATTTTGGGCTTTGTTTGTTCTTTTCCTAGTTCCTTTAGGTGTAAGATTAGAATTTTCATTTGAGATTTTTCTTGTTTTTTTTGACGTAGGTCTGTATTGCTATGAATTTCTCTCTTAGGACTGCTTCCACTGTGTCCCATAGAGTTTGTGTTGTTGCTTATGTCTTAAGCAAGCATGTCAAATTCGTGGCCCACGGGCCGCATGAGGCCCACAATGAATATTTTTGCGGCCCAGCCAATATAATGGTATGTAAGAAACATTTTAATAAAAATTTCGTAACTTAATTTTTACAATATCCTGTTATACATACTTATTAATAACGAACTACAGTGTTCGCTAATGAATGATTACTATCATCGTGTTGCATTCATTTCCCTTATGTGCTCTACATATAGGCGCACCATTTCTCTCCACTAATACTAGCAGCAAATATTTTAGCAGTTGATTGCCACATCATTAGTCTTGGATTGATTTGTTTGGTGTGTGCAACAGGAAATATTTTGCTTGCAAAGAACAAGAAAAATAGGTTTATTTGCATTACATTTATTAATTTGTGCAGTTATTTAGTGTCTGGTAAGTTAATGTTCAAGAAAAAATATTAATTTTTATTAAAATGTTCTATTATTTTATGTTAACGATTACTCATTTATTTCATCTCTTTGTATTCAGCATGTCTTTATCTAAATAAAACTATGTTTCTATGAAAATTGAAGCTTTTGTTTTTTTGCGGCCCTCGTAAACTTAAACCTTGTTTATTTGGCCTGTGTTAGTCTTTGAGTTTGACATGCTTGTTCTTAAGGTATGCTTTGATCTCTTCCTTGATATTGTTGTGGAGTCAACGCGAGTGAACGACCACTGGAGTCCAGACCAAATTAAAATTTAGGGAGCCTTTATTAGCTGGCTGGCGACTGCTCTGCCATTCTCCACGCAGGGAGTCCAGAGAGCAGCCGCGACCCTTTGTGCAGGACCACTTTTAAGCACATTAACCACATCCTGTTTTTGCAGAGCAAGCAACCCAAGACAAAACACTTTTTCCCAAGCAACGTCAGAGTCATGCCATTGATGACCATGTTATTCACAGGGTCATCCTGTTCTTCAGAAAGCTGACAGTGTTCTATGAAAGAAGGCCTATGTGCTGGGAAGGGGCCATGAGACTGTATCTCAAGGCCTGGCCTGGTGTCAGCACTGACAACTCTATCTGGGGCATAGTCCATGGTCTCTCTGGAATGGTAGTAGTAAGCATGCTCAAAAATTCCCACTCTCTAACAGATAGCATTGTTAACTCATTCATTGTTTATTAACATGTTATTTAACTTTCATGTGTTTATGAATTTTCACTTTTTTCCTTTTAATTGAGTTTTAGTTTAATGCCAATATGGTTGGAGAAAATGCTTGATATGATATCAGTCTTTGTAAATTTATTGATACTTGTTTTGTGGCCTTGTAAGAAATAAGGTGAGCCTCCAAATTCAGGAGTCCTGGTATATAGGGATAGAGAGTCAGAAACATCAATCAGTTGCCTTCCACATACCCCCTACTGGGGATGTGCCTACAACCAAGGCACATGCCCTTGACCGGAATTGAACCTGGGACCCCCCAGTCTGCAAGTCGACACTCTATCCACTGAGCCAAACTGGATAGGGCTCTCCTCTTGTATGTTGATAACTTTTATACTGTCGTGCTTGGATTCCTTTCTCTTTATTTCTTGTGTCTCTGGTAGATTTTGGTTTGTGGTTACCATGTGCTTCATATATAACAAGCTATATTTATAACAATCTATTTTAAGTTGATGTTCACTTATGTTTGAACACTTTGTAAATTCACTACAATTTTTATTCATTCCCTGCATGTTTATGTTTTTGCCATTTTTTATTTTTTTGTGTGTGTTTGTTTGTATTACTTACTTTATTGTTGTAATTACACATCATCTTCCTATTTTTGTCTTTTATTTTTTGTACTAGCAATACAATTGGTTAATCTGCTTTTACCAAGTATTTGCCTTTGTTAGTGAGAATCTTTTATTCCTATATTTATCTATTTTTTAAAAACAGAACATGATTATATTTAATACAAAATTTGATACAACCAAAAAGTAAAACACCAGAGGAAAATAGTAACAAAAAACATGGTATTTCACTGCAATGCATGAGAAATGGTTAACATCTTTAGTCATAAGCAAGCTCTCAAAAACCAGTAACAGAGACACTATAACAATTCAAGGAAACTGGAAAAAATAAAATGAAGAAATACAAGTGATGATTAAGCATACATGATGATTTTTGCTGAGCATGATGAGTGATGAAGAATAATTTCTCTGCAGTGTACAGTGAGCAGAATAAAGACAATGACACCTAATATTCTACAGTTTTTAACAGTGTTGTACAGTTTGAACTCTCACAAACACTGGGAGGCAAATTAATGAGAAGGATCTATAATGTGGGGGAAAGCTAAGTTTTGGATTTATATTTACTAGTAAATTGAGTAGTTTTATCCAGAGCAATTCCAATTCATTGGAATTATTTCAACAAGTTAGTTGAATAAATTCAAAAGGATGATATAAGACATGTTTAATGCAAAGGATGTGTGTGGCCAGTGTAAGCACCTAAAACACGACTTGCCTATCAATGTCTGAGCACCACCAAAAGGGTGCACACTAACTCTATTAGTAGTAGATGATAGCATAGGGAGTACAGTCAGTTGTACTGTGATCTGCATATATGGGGCCTGGTGGTTACCAGAAATATTGAGGGGACACTTTACTTAGCAGTATACCTGAAACTAATACAAAATAATATTAAGTGTAATCTAATCTATAATAATAAAAGCATAATATGCTAATTAGACTGGACAGCCGAATGACCTTCTGGATGACCTTCCATATGACCTTCTGGACAAACCCGGGGCTGCCAGGGCCAACTCCCTTGCACGAATTTCGTGCATCGTGCCTCTGGTTGAAAAATAAAAAGACATTATATGACATGTGGGGAGGGTAAAATTAAAAGGAAAGCAAAGGTACATAAAGTAATAACTACATACTTAACAAATTTCTATGTTGCCTAAAATCTAAAAAAGATTATTTTTAATGAGTACATTTTAAATCTATGATAATAAATAAAATAAAAATATTCAGGAACCCTGGAGGAGGCCTCGCAATGGCACATCCAGGGCTTCGGTATTAAGGTCTCCAGCTTTCCATCTCCCGGATTCAGTCCCAACAGCAACAAGGACAACAGTCAACATGCTGTTTACAGTTCTCGCCATGCCATCTGCTAGGTCACCTTGGGCATGAGCTTTCTCACTCCTGTTAGATTGGCAGGCAGTGTCCATGGCCACACCCAAGAGGCATCTCTGAGCCATTCTGAAGACTGGCAGGTATTTCAGATGGTGGGAGAAGCAACAGCACATGTCCTATTCCGGCATCCCATGCATGTCACCAGGAGCTATATCTTTTTAAAAAAAATAGATATATCTATACTAATAAAAGGGTAATATGCAAATTGGTCACGATGCTCTCACAGTAACAACCCAATAGCAGGCTGCGTGGGGCGACAAGGCCAGCAGGGGGGCTTAGCAAGGGACGACCAAACAACTGACCAGCAGGCTGCGTGGGGCTACCAGGCCATCAGCGGGGGCAGTGAGGGGTACCAGGCCAGCAGAGTGGGGCAGTGAGGGACATCCAGGCTGGTGGGGGGGGACAGTTGGGGGCGACCAGGTCGGCGGGGGGGCAGTTGGGGGCGACCAGGCTGGCAGGGGGGGCAGTTCATCACTTTGAATATTTTATGCCAATTCTTTTTGGACTGCAAAGTTTCTGTTGAGAAAACAGCTGGTAGTCTTATTGGAGCTCCCTGTACTTAACTAACTGCTTTTCTCTTTTTGCTTTTAAGATTCTTGCCCTAGCCGTTTTGGCTTAGTGCATAGAGCGTTGGCCTGTGTACTGAAGGGTCCTGGATTCAATTCCAGCCAAGGACACATGCCCAGGTTGTGAGCTGGATACCCAGTATGGGGTGTGCAGGAGGCAGCTGATCAGTGATTCTTTCTTATCATTGATATTTCTATCTCCCTCTCCCTCTCTGAAATCAATAAAAATAAAAAAGATTCTCTCTTTGTCTTTAACCTTTGGCATTTTACTTATGATATGTCTTGTTTTGGGCCTCTTTTCTGTGCTTCCTGGACTTGTGTATTTCCTTCTCCATTTTAGAGAAGTTTCCAGTCATTATTTCTTCAAATAGGTTTTTAATTTCTTGCTCTCTCTCTTTTTCTTGTATCTTTATGATGTGAATTTTTATATGCTTGATATTGTCTTAGGAGAATCCCTTCAATTACTCATTCTTAGAAAAAAATTTTTTTTGCTGTTTCTATTGGTTGTTTTCCATAATCTTGTGTTCCAAATTACTGATTTGATCTTCTGCTTCATTTAATTTGCTTTTTAGTCTTTCTCATGTATTTTTTCTTTTCAGATATTGTATTCTTCAGTTCTGTTTTTTTTAAAAAAATGATCTTTATGTCCTTTTTATGTTTTTTGAAGTTCTCACTGAGTTCATCTCTTCTTTCCCTAAGTTAATGAAACATCCTTTTAACCATTGGTTTGAACTCTGTATCTGGTATATTGCTTGCCTCCATTTTGTCTAGTTTTTTTCCCTCAAGTTTTGTCCTGTTCTTGCATTTGGGATATATTTCTTTGTCTTCTCATTTTGGCCCACTCTCTGTTCTGTTTTTATTTATTTGGTTGATCTGCTATGTCTTTTGTACTTGACAGAGTATCTTATGTATAAGGTGTCCTGTGGGGCCAAGTGGTGCAGTCTCCCTGGTCATCTGAGCTGGGTCCTTCATGGGTTTTCCTTGTGTGGGTTGTGTGTGCCCTCCTGTTGTAGTTGAGCCTTGATTGCTGTTGGTAATTTAGTGGGTGTGATTGACCCTCTAATTGACTGGCTATGAGGGCTGGCTGTAAGCACAACAGACAAGCTGTTGTTTGTCAGCTGACCCTGTTGGTGCCAGCGTCCTCCAGGAGCATTGTTTGTGGAGCTGGTTGGATGGTGCTCTTGTGTGGTTGTAGCTGGCCATTGGTATGTTGCCTCTAGAGACTTTTGGGAGGTGATTTGGTGCAGGCCCAGGTCAACTGTTGCTTGTCTCTGGCTTGGGGCCTCTTGGTAGGAGCTACAGAGTGATCTATGGTTGGTTGCCACTTTTGCTGGGCTTAAGGCACCTGGGAGAGGCTACACTGAGAACAGAGACTGGCTGCCACTTTCTGGCCTAGGTGGGCACCACAATATGGGCTGAGGCCAGCTGCCACTTGTGCCAGGCTTGCAGCTGCTTAGTTGAAACTATGTTTCAGCCGAAGATGGCCACTGCTTATGCCAGGTTTGGAGACACCTGATGGGAATTACAGTGCAAGTTTATACTGGTTGCCCCTTTTTCTCTGCTTGGAGCTGTTCGTTAAGAGCTATAAGGGACACTAAAGCCAGTCACTGCTTGTTTAGAGTTTATGCACCTTTGCGAGATTTTGGAAAGGTGTGTGGTATGACCTGAAGCAGGTTGTTTCTGCAGAGGAGCCTCGAGGATCAGGCTCAGAGTTGGGTGAGGTGGGGTCTCAGGGGATCACCAGGGTGGAGTGAATGGTTTCAGCCAGGTTAATGGAGAGCACAGATTTGGCACTTGCCTAGTCCACAGAGGAATAGTGGCACTTGCCAGAATTTTTGTTGTCCTCAGAGAGTTGCTCTAACCCCTGCCTCTCCATCCCTTATTCTGAAGTTTGTCCTTGATGTTTCTTGAACTGCTGCCCTTGTGCTGGAACTTAGAACAAGTGAATTTGTGAGCTAGCAAGTTTGTGGGTTTTAAAAGAGATTCACCTCAGTCTCCAGTTGCTCCCTATCCTTTATGGATGCAATGTGTACTGGTTTTCACAGCCAGATGTTATGGGGACTCCTCTTCTTGGCACTGATATCCCAGGTTGGGGAGCCTGATGTGGGGCTGGGACCCCTTGCTTCTCAGGGGGAACCACTGCAGTATAGATATTCCTCTTGATTCCTAACCACCATGCCCTGGGTGTGGGACCTGCGTGTTCCACATCTCTACCCCTCCTGTCAGTTTCAATGTGGCTTCTTTACATCCTTAGTTACTGGGGTTCTGTTCAGCTGCTTCTCATGGATGGTGATTGTATAATTTAGTTTTAATTTTGATGTGGTCATGGGAGTAGACGAGCACAGTGTTACGTACTCCACCATCTTGACTGGAAGCCTCTAGATATTTTTATAGGAAAGTACATTACTAAAAATATGTCTTGAACAAAGATGTGAATAATTTTGGTCAGTTCATTCTTTACTGATGTTTGTATGTTTTATGGTGTTTTCTCCCCCAGAAAGAATTATTTCTGTAAATAATATTCTTGGGCTTTATCTCAACTTTAAATTTTGTTGTTATAGTGTGTGTGAAAGCATCTTAAGTAATAACTTTGTACATGCATGCTTCTCTATAAAACTGTAAGGTCATGATCTTTTTGTACTCTGTCAATATTCAGACCTTCTCACTTCTACTTTTCTGGAGGAAAAGGGAATGGAAAAAAAATTCTGTAGCTTCTGATAAGCTTTGGATACACAGTGACTTAAGTGTTGATATAGCTCTGATGGACACAGACATTAACCCCTTTCAACAGGCCTTACATTGTGCTCTGCAGCTGAATGTCAGCAGAGATTGCCTTCACATAGCCAAGTGTCTTGCCTACAATTTGTGTTCATTCAGCAGAATCCACTTCCAATAATGGCACTGCCAATGTTAGCTGTTAACACTTTCCATAGCTAATGATTTCACCTACCTGTTTTTTCTTCACCCTTCTTTCTTGTTTTTAAGTCACTTACCAGTATTTCAGTGACTAAATTTGGAAAACTTGTTAACCTCATTAACCTTTGCAGGTGTTTGAAACTTTGGGTTGTAGAGAATTAGGAAAGAAGTGAGCTTGATACTTAAAATGCTTTTGGAATGAACAGTATTTTTATGGTTCATTATAGTTCTACAATGGCTCTGTTTGTTACTAGTGAGCATTCTCAAGTTTTAAACACTGTAGAAATGGTTCTCATAGCATCCCTTTGTTGGTCAGTTTTACTTGAAATATTTTTTTAAAACTTATTTCGATTTTATTTTTAACGGAGTGAATCACTTCAATCTTGACATTGCTTAGTATGATATTTTTACTATTGTAATTTCTTATTGGGGTACTATCTTTTTTTCTTTTCTGTACTTTTCTTCCTCCATTAATTCCTCCCTCCCTTTTTCTACCTTTCTTTCAGTTTGGGGAGTCAGAACAGACTTTCTAGAGGAGATGATGCCTGACCTAAGAATGAAAGGACAAGTAGAGTTTAACTAGAAATCAGAGATGGAGAGGGCAGAGAAAACTGCATAAGAAGAGGTTAAGGAGGAAATGCTGAGTAGTGTGGGGTTTAGGTAACTAAAGAATGTTGATTTATCCTGAATTCTAAATTTTTTAGTTAGAGAAAAATTATGTTAAATTAAGGGTAATTTTTGATGAAAATTTTTGTCTGATATGTTTGTATTTTTGAATTTCCCATATCTTTTCTCTCTCTTCCCCTCAGTTCTATTTAGTAATATCCTCAATTATTTTGAACAGTGTCTTCATTTTGTCATGGCTTATGCAAAGTGAGGAGCTGCCATACTTGTTTCCTTTTGGGAATAAACATAACAAATTATTGATATTTTACAGATTATCTCAATATTTTTTTAAGATAATGTAATACTGAATAACATGGATTCTGATTGGCTAAATGCAGGGTTTGGAGAGCCCTGATAGTTACTTTCTGACTCCCCTGTAGGCTCTGTTTTTGCTGCTTGAGGAGGAAAGCTGATTTGGGATTTTCTTTTTTGTCTTGATTCTAGCACATGCAAATGACAATTCAGGCTCTTCAGGATGAATTACGGATCCAAAGGGACCTAAACCAGTTATTTCAGCAAGATAGTAGCAATCGGACTGGTGAACCTTGTGTGGCAGAGCTGACGGAGGAGAATTTCCAGAGGCTGCATGCTGAACATGAAAGACAGGCCAAAGAGCTATTTCTTCTTCGGAAGACTCTGGAGGAAATGGAACTGCGTATTGAGACTCAGAAGCAAACTCTGAATGCTCGGGATGAATCTATCAAGAAGCTTCTGGAGATGTTGCAGAGCAAAGGACTCTCTGCTAAGGCTACTGAGGAAGACCATGAGAGAACAAGACGACTGGCAGAGGCAGAGATGCATGTCCACCACCTAGAAAGCCTTTTGGAGCAGAAGGAAAAAGAGAACAACATGTTGAGAGAGGTGAGTGACCATTTTTTCAGTTGTTATAACTCACTGTCTTTTTATTGTGATTAGTCAGCATCTTGCCCTAAATAAGTTTATGTGCTCTACCAAGCTAGTGGAAGGGAATGTTTTTCTTTGGTATTTTAAGTGGTTCACTGGTTTCTGTTCTGATTTGCTCTCTTGTATGAGATAACAGTGACTGGTATGTGTACTGGCTTGGTAACTTTCTGGGTCTTTCTTTTCCTCTCCCGGTTTCTATAGATTCATTCTGTTGCTAGAAGGGCACAGCATTTTTTGTATATGTTACTCATCTTTTGATTTGTTCAGAGAGACACACGCAACAAAACCAGAATCAGAGTAGCTAACAATTGGTCAATTTTAAAATATTGATAAGAGAAAGTAAGTAGTAACTTCAACTTAGGTGTGCTCATAAAATCCTTGACAGCAAGTAATGGATGTTTGCCTTGTGGTTTCCATGGAAACTGTTGTTTTACTGTAAAATATGTGATAAAAATCATTTGCTGCCATAGAGGCATAATAAGAAAGAAGGACATATAGGCATATTGTCACTTATATTTTAGAGAGAAAACTCAGACTTCAGCTGACTGTTGTGGGTTGTTGATAAGTTTTCACTTTTCCAGTAATGCTTCATTTTAAGAAAGCATAAGTAAAAAATTTTTCTTACATTGAATTAAAAAAATTGATAGCTTAATTCTCTACATGTAGTCAGAGACTTCAGATAACTTTCAGATCTGGATAGGGAAAAAACAACTTAGAACTGTGTGAATAATTCCTTTTTAAATGAAATGTAAGGAAGGAGGTCTTAAAAAAAAGGGATATTCCCAAAAGAGCAAAATGGCAACTTTAAAAGAATACTTTTAAACTTAGAGTTTGTACCACAGTTTCTCCTTTTGTGAAAAATCTGAAATATCTACACTGAGGACATTTTTATTTTTTAAAGAGAAATTCATTGTTTTTTTCAAAAATAAATATTTAAAATTTTAAATAAATTTCTTTAAAATAAAGATTACAGAGTAAATCCATTGTAGTTTAATATAGTGAAATTAGAAAATAGATTAGCAAAAACTTTAAACCCAAGGTATCATTTCCTAGTGATTACTGTCAGTTTTCTTATGTGTAAGCAGTTATGCATAATGTAATGTCATTCACTTTCTTAATAATTTGTCTTGACTGTATTTGTCAATACGTGTAAAGTGTTATAATTTCAAATGCATTTATAATGTTTCAGTGCATTTATTTGAATATCTCTATTTGAAAATTTAGATCCCTGTTAATTTTTCAGTATTATCAACTGTGCTATCCTAAATATCCTTAATCATTTATTCCTGTATATTAATTTTTTAGGATAAATTCCTATAAATTTTGCTCAGTCAAATAATGTGTACATTTTTGAAACTTGTCTTTAAAAAATTTTTTTAAAAATTGATTTCATAGAGGAAGGGAGAGGGAGAGAGAGATAGAAACATTAGTGGAGAGAGAATCATTGATTGGCTGTCTTCTACACCCCCTCTACCTCAGATTGAGGCTGCAACCTGGGCATGTGCCCTGACCGGTATCAAACCTGTGACCTCCTGGTTCATAGGTTGATGCTCAACCACTGAGCCATACCGGCCAGGCTATCTTGTCTTTTAGAGTGATTGGACCAGTTGATCCTTCCAACACATACTAACTATATTGTTACGATTAATCTGTAGCAATGTATATTTTATGCTCTTCAAATTACCATCACATCATACTGTCTCAGAAAATTTTCTGTAAATTCCCATGTTATAAACACATCCTGAGTTTCTTTCAGTTTACTTTAAAGACTTTATATTTTAATGAGATAATCCAGAGTCTGGCCATAGAATATCAAACAGC
Source organism: Corynorhinus townsendii (assembly GCA_026230045.1). NCBI lineage: Eukaryota > Metazoa > Chordata > Mammalia > Chiroptera > Vespertilionidae > Corynorhinus > Corynorhinus townsendii. The sequence continues at coordinate 125,321,443 of JAPDVU010000003.1, read as the reverse complement.
ATGCAACATGAAAACTATACAAGCATCATGATGAACTTTGAATGTTACATTTTTACTGCTTCTCTTCTGAATATTTCAACCTATGCCCATTTAATTTTGAGTTTGGGAGTTAATAAATAGTAAATAGCTAAGTATTATGAAAAGCCACCATGTTACTCTGACAGAGAACAATCAGAATTTTGGTAAATTTGAAAAGTGGTAGGAAATACATGAATTTATGACTGATTTTCAAATAAACTCTATAGATATCAAGTCTCATTTATGTACCTAATGTGGAAAGAAATATAGGCCTTGTTGGGGAGATCCAAGATGATGCAGGAGTAGGTGAAAGCTACACTTTCTGCCTCCGAGTACCAAACTGGAATTATATTTAAATTTATAGAATAATCATCCTGAAGACTGCTGAAGAGAAGTCTTATAACCAAGAATTTACAGAAGCAGCCATACTGAAACTGAATCTGGGACAGACTAAGCTGTGTGGCTCTAGAACAGGGGCCATTTTCTCCTCACATGACTGACTGGAGCAGTGTCCTGCCTTCACTTGGCTAAGTATTGGTCTGTTGAGTCATCAAGCCTCATCCTGATGACTTCCTGAGACCCCACCCCAACACAAAGGTGTGCAAGCACACAGTTAGACTTGGTAGACCAGGGAGCATTTACTGACCCAGAACTGGCACCAAGTTTGAACCTGTATCAGTCTGATGAACACCACTTGACTCTACCTGGTGACTCACTGTGAACCTACTTCATATAATTTGAGTACAGCCAGAGGTTCTGTCAGTGACTGAGCCTATCAGGCAAGAAGCAGGCAGAGTGGATTTCAGGGAGCCTTGGGACTTTGCTGATCTGCCCCAGGGCCTGGTGCTAGTAAAAGCCTGCTGTGGTGAGCAGCTTGGTCCTTCCTGCATACATCCAGGTCCAGCAGAGGCAGCCACAGACTGTCAATACCTTGTAGTTACAAACAGGTTGCCAAAAGCCAGTCATAGGCAGTGTCTGACTTTGGCCTGCACCAGAGTCCCCCTATGAGGCCCCAAAACCAACACACCCAGTGACCAGCTTCAGATAAAATCAGAGCAGGATTCAGTTAGCTTCACAAGCAGCATATCCAAAGGGAGATCTTGGCAGCACCACACCCTGCTGAATGAATTCACTTCATGTGGTCAGTACCTGCACAGCAACATGGGGGTTGAGCCTCACAGCCAGCCAGCCTGATGGTCCATTCTGCACAGGAATATGCCAATATCAGTCAAGACTCAGTAACAAACAGGCAAGCCCACATAACTCACACAAGGACATTCTTGGAGCACCGAATTCAGGTGATCAAGAAGATTGTACCACTGGATTCCACAAGGACACCTACTACATAAGGCCACCCCATGAAGACAGGGAGGCAAAGCAGATCTATGTAATACATAGAAATAACAAAGAGGAAGCCAAAATGGGGAGACAAAGAAATATACCCTGAATGAAAAAAACAGGATAAATCTCCAGACAAAGATCTAAATGAAATGGAGGCAAGCAATTTATCAGCTATAGAGTTCAAAGTAATGGTTATAAGGATGCTTAACAGCATGAAAATGGACATAGAAACCATGAAAAACAACCAGTTGGAAATGAAGAATGACATAACTAAAAATAATACACTGGAAGGAAATAACAGTAGGTTAGAAGAAGCAGAGGATCAAATCTGCAAGTTAGAAGACAAGGTAGAAAAAAATCAGAGAAGCAAAAAGAAAAAATACTTAATAAACATAAGGGCAGTTTAAAGGAACTTTGGGACAACATGAAGTGTAACAACATCTGCATTATTGGTGTATCAGAAGGAGAAGAGAGAAAGAAGAGATCAAGAACCTATTTGAAGAAATAAAAGCAGAAATGTCCCTAACCTGGTGAAGGAAAAAGACATGGAAATCCAGGAAGCATAGAGAGTTCCAAACAAAATGAACCCACATCAAGACACATCATAATTAAAATGGCAAAGTTTAAATACAAACAGAGAATCTTAAAAACAAAAAGAGAAAGATAGTTATCTACAAGGGAGCTCCCATAAGACTGTCAGTTAATTTCTCAACAAAATCATTTCAGGCCAGAAGGGGTTGCCATGAAATATTCAAAGTGATGAAAAGCAAGGACCCACAACCAAGGCTACTTTACTCAGCAAGGCTATCATTTAAAATTAAGGAGAAATAAAGAACTTCCCAGACAAGAGAAATAAAGGAGTTTATTACACCAAACCAGTATTACAAGAAATGTTAATGGTCCTGCTTGAAGAAGAAGAGGAAGAAAGCAAAACAAAATGAAAGTATATATTTAAAAGGATAAAATGGCAATAAAAACATACCTATGAATCAAATCGCTTAAATGTTCTAATCAAAATACATAGGGTAGCAGAACAGACAAGAAAAATAGGATATATATATATATATATATATATATATGCAGTCTATAAGAGACCCACTTCAGAAACAAAGATACACACAAAAGTAAAGGGATAGAGCAAGATATTTTATGCAAATAGAAAGGAAAAAATGATGCTGGGGTAGCAATACTTGTATCTGAAAAAATAGACTTTGAAACAAAGGATATAGTGAGAGACAAAGAAGGATACTACATAATGATAAAGAGAGCAATCTAAAAAGAGGATATAACCCTTGTAAACCTTTATGCACTCAACATAGGAGCAATTAATTATCCCTTGATGGACATACAGGGATAGTAATAGAGTCATAGTAGGTGACTTTAACCCCTCATTTACACCAATGGACATATATCCCAGCAGAAAATCAACAAGGGAATGGTGGCCTTGAATGACATTTTCAGAGCATTTCACCCTAAAGCATGGAATATACATTCTTTTCAAGTGTATATGGAACATTTTGTAGGATAGTCCATGTTAGGACACAAAACAAGCCTCAGTAAGTTTAAGAAGATTGAAATTATATCAAGCATGTGCTGCCTGTCACTACTTGAGCCAATTAAGCAGAGACAGGGTTGGATCATATATAAACATTAATTCCAATACTGCTGGCAGTATGGGAGAGCAGCAGGTCATCCACAAAAATCTGCTCTGCAGCCCCTCCTAAACCAGCTGCTTATATAGAGTAGGACCAGGATTACATGGGGAAGTAGGGATTACAGACTTGGGAAAGTAGGCTATGCAGGCTGGGGTGTAACTCCATTATTTGGGCAACAAGATGGTTAATCTTTCCATGATAATAGGCAGGTCTTGAATGAGAATAAACCGCATTCCAAGGTTCACTCCCAGGTCCCGGGGGCATACAATTTCCAGCCAAGATAGAATGTCCTTTCTTTAACCAGAACAAGGAAATCATGGTTAATAGCGCACGGTTAATATTTCCCATAACTGTAACTAGTCCCCAGTATTAAACACACACACACATACACACACACACAGAAAACCAAACTAAAAAACACACAAAGACATGAAGGTAAATAACATATTACTTAACAATGAATCGGTTTAAAATGAGGAAGAAGTCAAAAGATACCCTGAAACAAATGAACATGACAACACAACCCCAAATCAATGGGACACAGTGAAATCAATCCTAAGAGGGAAATTCATAGCATTACAAGCCTACCTTGAGAAGCAAGAATAATCTCAAATAAAATGTAACTTTACTTTTAAAGGCACTTTTAAAGAACAACAAACAAAGCCCAAAGTGAGTAGAAGGAAGGAAATAATAAAGATCAGAGTAGAAATAAATGAAATGGAGTCCAAAAAGGCAAGACAAAAGATCAGCGATACCTAGACCTGTTTTTTTGAAAAAAATGAACAAGAGTACAAACCTTTCATTATGTTTATTAAGGAAAAATAGAGAGAGGAGCCAAATAAATAAAATCAGAAATGAAAGAGAAGTACAACTGATACCAAAGAAATACAAAGGACTGTGAGAAAATGTTACAAATGACTATGTGCCAACAAACTGGACAATCTGGAAGAAATGAATAAATTCCTGAAAATTTGGAATCTTTCAAAACTGAATCCAGAAGAATCGGAGAGTCTGAATAGACAGATTATAACTAGTGAAATTGAAGCAGTAATAAAAATACTACCAACAAACAAAAGTTCTGGACTGGATGGCTTCACAGGTGAATTTTACCAAACATTCAAAGAAGTTCTAAACAACTACCCTTCTCAAACTATTCCATAAAATTTAAGAGGAAGGGAGAATCCCAGGCTTTTTAGGAGCCAGCATTATCCTAATCCCAAGACCAGATAAAGACACTATAAAGAAAATTACAGGCCAGTAACCCTGATGAATTTATATACTAAAATCTTCAATAAAATATTACCAAACCTAATCCAGCAATTCATTAAAAGGATCATACACCATGATCCAATGGGATTTATTCCAGGGATGCAATGTTGCTACAATACCCACAGATCAACAAATAAGATAGAAAACACAAACAAAATGAAGGATAAAGATCACATGATTATATCAATAGATGCAGAAAAGCATTTGATAAAATCCAGCACCTGTTTTTGATAAAAACTCTCAGCAAAGTGGAAATAAAGGGAACATACCTCAATGTAATAAAGGCCATATATGACAAACCCACAGCTGACATCATGCTCAATGGGCAAAAACTACAAGCATTTTCCATAAGATCTGGAACAAGTTGGAAGTGTCTGCTTTCACCACTTTTATTCAACAAAGTACTGGAAGTCCTAGCCAAAGCAATCAGGCAAGAAATGAAACTCATTATTTGCAGATGACATGATTTTATATATAGAGAACCCAAAAGATTCCATAAAAAAACTGTTAGATAAATGAATTCAGTAAAGTAGTAGGATACAAAGCATATATCCAGAAATCAGTTGCATTTTTATACACCAATAATGAACTATCAGAAAGGAAAACTAAGAAGACAAGCCCGTTCACATTCACAATTGCCTCAAAAAGAATAAAATACCTAGGAATAAATTTTACCAAGGATGTAAAAGACCTGTACTCAGAAAATTATAAGACATTAAAGAAAGCAATTGAGGAAGATACAATAAGTAAGTGGAAGCATATACTGTGTTCATGGATTGGAAGAATTAACAACATTAAAATGTCCATACTACTCAAATCTATTTGTATGTTCAACACAATTCCCACCAAGAAACCAATGGCATATATCACAGACCTAGAATGAATGTTTTGTAATTTTATATGGAAGCAAAAAAAACTCTAATAGCCACAGTAATCTTGAGAAAGAATACAATTGGAGGAATCACACTCCCTGATTATAAAACTGTACTTTAAGGCCAGTCGTATTAAAAAGAACATGGAACTAGCATAAAAACAGGCATAAAGATGAGTAGAACATAAGAAAGCCCAGAAATAAACCCACACATTTATAGTCAATTAATTGACGAAGGAAAAAAATACAATGGGGTAAAGATAGTCTTTGCAATAAATGGTGTAGGTACGTGCAAAAAAAAAAAGAAAGAAAAAAAAAACTAGATCACCTTGTTACACCATACACAAGAATAAACTCAAAATGGATTAAAGTATTAAATGTTAGACTTGAAACCATAAAAATCCTAGAAGAAAACATAGGCAATAAAATGTTAGATACTTCTCTTAGCAACATTTTTTCTGATATTTTTTTTTGACAAGGGAAACAAAAGAAAAAATAAGCAAGTGGGACTACATCAAACCAAGGAATTAATACTCCAAATTTATAAAGAACTTAGAAAACTTAACATTAATCAAACAAATAAGTTAATTAAAAATTGGCAAGAGACCTGAATAGACACTTTTCCAAAGAAGACATACTAATGGCCAACAGACGTGAAAAGATGCTTAACATCATTAATCATCAGAGGAATGCAAATTAAAGCCACAATGATATATCACTTCATACCTGTCATAATGGCTATCATCAATCTATATTAATAAAAGGGTAATATGCAAATTGGTCAGGATGCCCTCACAGTAATGACTGAACAGCAGGTTGTGTGGGGTGACAAGGACAGCAGGGGGGGCTGTGAGGGGCGACCAGGCTGGGAGAGGGGGGCAGTGAGGCGACCAGGCCGGCAGGCAGAGGGGTTAGGGGCAATCAGGCAGGCAGGCAGTTGAGCATTTAGGAGCCAGCGGTCCTGGATTGTGAGAGGGATGTCTGACTGCCGGTTTCATTTCATGTTTAGGCAGTTGGACATCCCCCAAGGGGTACTGGATTGGAGAGGGTGCAGACTGGGCTGAGGGGGTCCCTCCCACCTGTGCATGAATTTCATGCACAGAGCCTCTAGTAAATAATGGGCATGGGTTCCCTAGAGAGAAGGCCAATCATGCGTTGGCCAAGTCCAAGGGCTCTAGCAAAGGTGTGTGGGAGTAGCTGTCCTGCAGCCAGAGATGGACCTGGTTGTCAGCCGAGATCTTTCCTGATATCTATATGTGTAATTACAGAGTGTGATTTGCTGAACTTAACCTGCAGAAGATCGTTCTCATTTATTTATTAAAGGGGCCTCCATTATGTGATGGCTGGGACAGAGGCAGCCCCACTGAGAAGCACCCAGCAGTGGACAATTTTCACTCTGACTTTTTTTTCACCTCTGGAGACGGGGCTCCTTTTCTCACACAGGGAGGATGGGCCTTCCTCCCATTCTGTAGGATGCATTGTAGTCTCACAGATTGTTTGAGCGCTTTACCAGGAAGATGTGATGCAAATTCAAGGTTTCCTTGTCCTGTTCCCCTTGCATTTTCCATGGAGTCTGAAAAATAGCACAATACCGTATACGATATTCATATTCTGAGGACCACAAAGTGCTCGGCAGGCATAATCCATTCGTCCTCGAGGTCTTCTGATGCTGTCAGGTGCTTTTCCTGCCTCAGTTTTCCAGCGGGGGAACGGCTCAAAAGGCCAAGTGGCTCCCCAGACGTACAGCACGCCGCAGTCTCCAGGCTCTTGGCAGTTCTGTGTTCTCAGGGAAGCCCACATGGCCCCAGTTTCAATGTGATCCTTGAAGGTTGGTTTCTTAAGCCCATCCCTTCTAAGACTCCCAAGTTTTCCCATTTTAACAATTGTGAAATTGTCTTATTCTTGATGGCATTTTACTTTCTTTGTCAGCAAGGCAACGGTCCTGCTAGATTTGTTTGCCTGTGCATTCACAAGCATAGTCATAGCTGTTCATTTTTTTTAAACGTTGGGAGAAATCTTAAATATTTTTATTGAATTCAGAGAGGAAGGGAGGAAGAGAGAGATAGAAACATCAATGATTAGAGAGAATCATTGATCAACTGCGGTTTAGGTGCTTACCTATGCACGCCCCCTTCTAAGGATTGAGCCCCAAACCTGAACATGTGCCCTTGACTGGAATCGAACCCCAGGCCCTTCAGTCTGCAGACTGACGCTCTATCTACTGAGCCAGACCAGCTAGGGCATAGTTGTTCATTTTGTTATCATGTTAGTTGATGGTGTGAGCTTTGGTATTTATTGTTGACTTTAATTTGTTGTTCAGTATGTATTCAGAATATTGCACTGTGAATCAACATTGAAACAAAAAAATTATTGGTATGGAGAAAGTCATAAAAATAGTTCAGAATGATACATGATTAAGTTCTATGGTTAAATAAGTAAAAAAACAGAATTGCAATCAGTATAAAATAAAAATTCTGAATAAGAAGGCAATGTGTCTTGATTTATTTGGAGGCATTTCCTCCGTTTCTTTACAGCTCATAAAACAATGATATGTCTTAAATTCAATGGCATCTTAGATATGATGAAATACGGAAACATTAAAATGGCATTTATACCAAGTAACATTAGTGATTAGTTTGTCATTTTGTTTATGAACATGATTCTGTAGCTAACAGGTTAATGTGCTAAATAAAAGCCAAAGAAGAAAAATAAAACTTAAATTAAGCATTGTATATTCTCTTTGTACCGAAATTACATTATACTTAATGTAATTTGTGACTACTTAATATTAGATTTTATAATGTTTATTGTAATACCTTACCTTTGATTGATAGAAGAGTGGGGACCTCTATTGGACAAATATTGACTTACAGGCAAGACTTGATTAGTGCTTGGGGCTTATGCATATGAGTTTTAGCAAGCTTTACAAGTGATTTTGTTATACACCAAAGTTTGAGACCCAAATATTGGTTCTAGGTCTATTGGCAGAACATTATCTAAGGTCCTATGGAATTTTTGGATCTGCAGTTTATATGCATATCAAGTATTGTCAATAGGCCAAATAAATAATATATTTAAGACCTACATGTGCTTCCTTTTTTTTTTTTTTTTTTTGAGATCAGTGAGATCAGGTGTGTTCAGGGTGGTATGGCCATAGACAGATCCTATTTTTTAAAATGTAGATATTGTTGCGATGACTAAAGTACAGAATTATGTTTTTTTAATGTCCTTTTTTTAAAATTCTTTATTTTTATTTTTTATTTTTTTAATAAATCTTTATTCAGATTATTACAATTGTTTCTCCTTTTCCCCCCCATAGCTCCCCTCCACCCGGTTCCCACCCCACCTTCTGCCCTTACCTCCCCCCACACTGTCCTCATCCATAGGTGTACGATTTTTGTCCAGTCTCTTCCTGCACCCCCCCATACCTCTTTCCCCCTGAGAATTATCAGTCCACTCCCTTTCTATGCCCCTGATTCTATTATATTCACCATTTTATTCTGTTCCTCAGGTTTTTAATTCACTTGATTTTTAGGTTCACTTGTTGATAGATATGTATTTGTTGTTCATAATTTTTATCTTTACTTTTTTCTTCTTCCTCTTCTTAAAGAATACCTTTCAGCATTTCATATAATACTGGTTTGGTGGTGATGAACTCCTTTAGCTTTTTCTTATCTGTGAAGCTCTTTATCTGACCTTCAATTCTGAATGATAGCTTTGCTGGGTAGAGTCATCTTGGTTGTAGGTTCTTGCTATTCATCACTTTGTAGATTTCTTGCCACTCCCGTCTGGCCTGCATAGTTTCTGTTGAGAAATCAGCTGTCAATCGTATGGGTGCTCCCTTGTAGGTAACTAACTGTTTTTCTCTTGCTGCTTTTAATATTCTCTCTTTGTCTTTTGCTCTTGGCATTTTAATTATGATGTGTCTTGGTGTGGTCCTCTTTGGATTCCTTTGTTTGGGGTTCTGTGCGCTTCCTGGACTTATAAGTCTATTTCTTTCACCAGGTGAAGGACGTTTTCAGTCATTATTTCTTCAAATAGGTTTTCAGTATCTTGCTCGCTCTCTTCTTCTGGCACCCCATAATTCTGATGTTGGTACACTTGAAGTTGTCCCAGAGGCTTCTTACACTATCTTCAACTTTTTGGATTCTTTTTCCTTTTTCGGTTGAGTGTTTTTTGCTTCTTTGTATTTCAATTCTTTGACTTGATTCTTGAGTTCCTCTAGTCTGTTGTTGGGTCTCTGTATAATATTTTTTATTTCAGTCAGTGTATGTTTAATTTCTAGTTGGTCCTTTTTCATATCTTCGAGGGTCTCGTTATATTTATCGGCCTTTTCTAGGATATTCTTGAAAAGCCTTATAACCGTGGTTTTGAATTCTATATCCAGTCGTTTGTTTTCCTCCATTTCTTTCGTTTGTGATCTGTTTCTTTGTCGCCGCATTTTCACTGCTTCCCTGAGTTGGTAGGGTAGCTTTGTGTGCTACATTTCCTATATGGCCCAGTGGGTCGGCCTCCCAGTTACCTGAGGTGGACACTCTTGGTGCACCCCTTTGTGGACTGTGTGCTCAGCCTTGTTGTAGTTAAGTCTTGATTGTTGTTGGTATCACTGGGAGGGATTGACCCTCAGGCCAGTTGGCTGTGAGGATCAGCTGTGTCTACGCTGGGAGAAGTTTGGTGCTGGAATTAGACTTGCCAAATTGCAAAAGCCTCTGTGTTCAGCTTGGATGGGGTGGAGTCTCAGGGCGGAGCAGACAGTCTTGGCTTCCCGTCAGCCCTGCCCTTGTGCGTGTGTGTGCCTCCAGACCTCTACCTTCCCCGGCTCCCGATCCTGCGCCCCAGAGTCCAGATTCATCCCGCAAGAGCGTGGGTCCCCAGGGGCTCGCCTGGAACTGGGGTTCAGTGCAGTCAGAACTGGAGTTCAGTGCAGTCAGGAGCTTCCTACTCCCTTCTGCTAGGGAAAGCCCGTGGCAACTTCCTCAGTCTTTGTGCGCCCTGGCGCGCGCGCCTCCAGACTCCCTCCCCCGGGTCTCCGAGTCTCCAAGTGCTTTTCTCTCTACCTGACGGTCCAGACTGCCCCTGTTTGAGCCTGGGTCCACGGGGTTTTGCCCGGAACTGGGGTTCAGTGCAGTCGGAACTGGGGTTCAGTGCAGTAGTTGGGGGCTTCCTTCCCCCTCCCGCCAGAGAAAGTCAGCCGGGCTCTTAGCCGCCCTTCCTCTCTGCGCACACAAAGACCTGTTGCCATACCTCAGCCCTTTGCCGTTCCTCCAGTTCTCCGTGAGCTTTTCTCTTTCCTACTAGTTGTAGAATTTCCACTCAGCCAGCTTTCTTGTGGTTCTGGATGGTGTCCATTCTGTCTTTTAGTTGTAGTTTTGAAATTGTTGTGCGAGGCAGTGTTTTAGGTGCTTACCTATGCTGCCATTTTGGTTTCTCCTCTCTTCAGTACAGAATTGTTTTAAGACATTATTACATTCATGCTAGTTTTTGTCTCTATAATATTTCAATCAACAAACCTTGGTAGTACAACTGTTAATCATGTTAGGCTTTGCAGAAATGTTTGAGGTTAAAAGTCCTGATATTTGATTAGGTTCTTGGCTTGAAATACTGAATCCAACTAGCATATTTGAGGAAAGCCTGTCTGTATCATAGGGAGTTGTAAGGTATAAGCAGAGGAGAGGGGAGGGGGAAAATTAGTAGAGATACATAGAGAAAAAACTAGAAATAACAAAGAATAGGAAGAATTAAAAAGAAAAGGAGTCCCTAATTAGTTTGCTCTTTTGTAGTGATGTTGGAAAATGAGTATCTTATTTAGGTTCTTTCACCTCCCTTCTTTTTTGTCATTTGTTCCAAATTTCCATTTTGACAGATAATACGTTTTCTCAGATTAATGCCATTACTAGAGATGGTAAAAGGTTAAAGTACAATGTTGTCTGACATTGGCTGAGTTAAGATACAGGAAAAAAAAGTGAGGATTCTTTCTGTTTACACTTCCCTTTATTTCTGTCTTTTTGTTTTGAGTATAGTAAACCTAGAACTTGTGTAGAGGATTGAATCTATAAAGGACTTCAAAAGCCATGTGGAGCTTCTACCTTGAACCAAGGGGTTTGGAGGCTGATACCTGAAACTTAAAGACAAGAAATTTCAGACATAAGTAGTAGTTTTCAGTCACAAATACTCCTTTCTCTTAGTTGTATGATTGAAAGTTGGCTTATTTTGAAAAAGACAGAAACTTCATACTTCTTTCTTTTGTTTCCAATGAAATTTTGTTTCCAATGTTTGTTTTCTAACTCTAGCTATTATTGTTTAGTAAGTGAATGAAAGGAAATGAATATATTTTCTATTGTCAACCTCAGTTGACAGTGTGACAAGTGCCAGATAATTTTACCTGTACTTTAAAATTTTTTGAATGAAAATTTTCACGTCAAAAGGAGCTAAATGAAGTGAGCAAATAACATTTTCTACTTTTCACATTCATTTCTATTTCCAGAGTCTCATCCTATTATTAACAGTGCATGAGTCAGAGGCTTGATGTGCTCATTGGGAACAGGGGATGTTATCAGCTCACTGACTGCAAGATGTGTTCATAATGATCTTTAATGTGCAGGCCTCTCAATAGAAATTTGTTATGAGTGAAAGTTTTTAAAATGTCTTAATAGGAAAGCTGTATGCCTAAATGGTTCTAAATGCATCTTAGTTTCTTAGCATAGGAGGATATTTTTAAAATTCAAATGAAGTTCTGTTTTCTTTGTTCTGCTTATATGCTAACTAAGGTTTAAAATGAAATTATAAGAGTTTCACCTTAAAGCATTTAAAAATTTACCTATTTGGAATTAGAGAATGGGAAAGTGGTCAGTTAAATTAGCTCAGTATCTGAATTATGAGGTATTACAAAGAAATGCAGTTTTAATATTTTCAAATGGATAGAGAAATACCAAATAAAAATGCAAAGTATAGGTTACAGGATTTTATTAATAAATATTATTTATAGATAGCAGTATTCATTTTATTTTTGTTTATACATTTTAAAGTTTTATGCTCATTTATTGAACAAATATTGCTAAATATCTCCTGTGTACTCAGTTAATCACCTTGCTTACAGTGTGGAGAATTGATTAAATGTGGACAAACTGGAGGCTGGGAGGCTGATGAGTTGTTTATTTTAATGCAGGTGAGAGATTATTGTGGCCTGAACTAATGTGTTCAGAGTTTGTCCTGGATTAATGTATTCTGGATTTTACTGTCTTCCTTAATGAAATGTTTTGTCTTGCAAGATTTAATGTAATTTTGAATTAACTTGATCCTTTTATGACTTGCTTTTAAACACTGTTAGGGCTAGTCTAGATAGATTTCTCTCTAGAGCAGTGGTTCTCAACCTTTTTAATGTCGCGACCCTTTAATACAGCTCCTCATGTTGTGGTGACCCCCAACCATAAAATTATTTTCGTTGCTGCTTCATAACTGCAATTTTGCTACTGTTATGAATCGTAATGTAAATATCTGTGTTTTCCGATGATCTTAAGCAACCCTGTTAGCGATTCTCAACCTGTCTAATTTTATTTCTCGCTTGAAGGGAGTGAGAAATAAATAGGAAACTCATTGAAGCATTTAAAGCAGACTAGTGTCATGATTTGTTGATGCTTTATCAAGATTACCTCAGTGCTCTCTTGAAAATGGACAGAGGAATTGGAAGAAAACTAACTAGAGACCATTATAGTTATCTACGCTTAAACTAGGCTGGAAATGAAGTGAAACAGATAAATTTAGAAAATATTTTGAACATAGAACAGGATGTGCTCTTGAATTGCTTGTGGGTAATGAAGATCTGGGAGGAATGAAAGGAGACATGGTGTTTGGCTTGCACTACTAGTAGGGCAGTGCCTTATGTAACCAGATGGGGAAGACATCTCTCATCAGATTAAAGAGAATATCAAGAGGTTTTTAAAATTTTCCTTAATAAAATAAGTTTGAGTTCCCTGTTAAACATCTAAAGAAAAATAGTAAATGAGCAGTTGGATATGTGAGTCTTGAAATCAGAGCAGAAGGCAGGCCTAGAAATTGACCAGTATTTCAATTGAATTTTAAGCAATGTAGATTAGAAAGTTTAGATGAAAAAGAGAAAAGGTTTAGGACTGATCTGCCAACCACTATAGTACTTGGGGTCTAATTTAGAAGCAAAAACATACAAAATAAACATAAGGGACAACTGGAATGATAGAAAAAGAAGACTGTGGTGTCATAATAATTAAGAGGAAACATGTATATTGGAGGGAGTAGGCCACTGCTTTGAATGCCTCTGAGAGTTTTAGGAAGATGAAGACCGAGCCCTAACCACTGGCTCAATGGTTAGAGTATCAGCCCACACACCAAAAACAAATCTATGTGAATGCAGAAGTCTTAAGTAAGGAGCAGGGCTGAGGAAAAGCAAGGAGGCTAGTGTGTCTGGAGACCAAGGGGGAGTAATAGTAAGAGATGAAGCCAGGCAAGTCATGGGGCCAGATCACATAAGGCCTTCTGGGCCAGCCTAACTAAGGGCTGTCACTTTTACTGAGTGAAATGAGGGGCTTTTGATGGTGTCAAGTATGTTTGACTTCTGTTTATTTATTTAAGTAAGAATTTATTGGCCGCAGCATAATCATACTTTATTTAGGCAGTGAGACAAGGAAGGGCATAGAAGAAGCAACAGGAGAGTCTAGGCTGGGCTGCTCTAGCTCACTGGGAAGCCAGAGAAAAGGGGGGAAAGGACGCCCTGGAGACAGGGTCAGAGGGTTAGCCCGGATTAACTGCCACTGCCCATTGTTCCCCTGCTTGCAAGTCTCATGGGGTCCCTTAGAGGTTTGGGGATGTGTGCGGAGAGGGAGTGGAGGAGAAGGGGAAGGAAATGGCACAGGCGTGCTGCCTGGAAGGAGAGCCTGCTGGGACCTTCATTTTCAGGGTTTTAAAGGCCTGGCATTTAGGGGAGATCTTGGGGGACAGATCAATAGACTATTCATCAGCCCTGACTTCTGTTTTAAAAAGAACACTCTAGCTGTCCTATTGTGAATAGGGAAGTCAACTTCAGGAGAAACTGTTGCTATAATCAAGGTAGTAGGTACCGGGTGGCTCAGATCATTATGGCAGTGGAGATAATAAGATGCAGTTAGTTTCTGGAGACATTTTGAAAACAGGAACGACCAGATTTCCTGATATAGCTTGGATGTAGGTATAAGAAAAAGGCGACGCTGCTAAGTTTTTGGCCTAAACAACTGGATGGACACATACCATTAATCGTGCTGGGATAGATGAAGCAAGTTTAAAGGGGAAAAATTTGAAGGTCAGTATTGGACATATTAACAGTGTGGTATCTATTAGATATACACATGAAGATGCTAAGGAGGCAATGGTATATATACAAGTGTGAATTTCAGCAGGAGATAAAATTTGGGAGTTATTATTAGGTAGATTATGTTGAAGTTATGAGACCGGATGAGAACACCAAAGGAATTAGTAAATTGAAGAAGAGGACTAAGGTTTGATGCCTAGGGCACTCCAAGGAGTTTAAGCCTGGCCGGTCACCACCAAGGTGGGTGACAGCGGCTCCCCCCGCCCCCCCACATTATCCCCCCAGTCACCCCACAGACGAGCCCTGATCGCCAGCCAGGCCTAGGGACCCTACCCCAGTACAAATTCTGTGTACCAGGCCTCTAGTTTCAAATATAATGTAGTAAGTGTTAAAGGACATCTATGTAGTATGTGGTATGAGAAATAAGAGGAAGTGCACATAATTTAGCACAGGAGTAGGAAGGGGCTAAAAGATTCCTCTTCACCTAATTTTTGAAAGTTTAGTAGCCATTTGTTATTCATTCATTCGATATTCATTGTTTAAATAGCTGTTAAGCACTTATCAGTTTACCAGCTACTGTTGCAGGCACTCTGGATTCATCAGTAAATGAAACAGGGACCCTGGCCCTTGGGGAGCTTACATTCTTATAGAGGGAAATAGATAATAAACACATAACAACTAAACACATTACATAATGTGATAGAGAGGATCAGTGCTATAGGAAAAAGGAAAAGTAGAGTAAGGTAAAAGGGAAAGGACATGTGGGTTCTTTTGTTAGTTTAAAATTTTTAATATAGGGTGTAGGTTACACCGAGAACATTAAACATTAATTTTTTTATGGAAGATTTTAAACCTATACAAAAGTAGTGAGAATAGTATAATGAATCTCAATATGCTTATCATTCAGATATTCCAGTTACCAAAATTTTGCTACACTTGCTTCCTTTTTTTTTTTTCTTTTATTTTTTTCTTCACCAACGATTTTAAAGCAAATTCCTAACAGGATGTAATTTACCACTGTAGACTTTAGTACGCATCTATAAAACATATGGCCATCATCTTGCATAACCACAATGCGATTATCACAACTAATAAACACATAGAAGAGATATTTGAGCCAAGACATGAAGGACAGGAAAGAGTTTAGGCAACAAGAACATGTGATATAACTGGAGAATGCCTAGCATATTTGAGGGATAGTAAGGAGTCAGAGTATGGCTAAAGGGTAATAACTGAGGGGAATGGTAAGAGGTGGGGTCTGAAAGGACTGTGGCTCTACTTTGAGTCAGATGGGGAGGCATGACAGTATTTTGAGCAGAGGAGTAACAAGATCAAATTTATGTGTAAAAGGGATGCTCTGAGTGCTCTGTTGAGAATGTAGGGAAGCGAGATAAAGAGTGGGGAGCCTGATTGTTCTGGGATTAAAAGGTGTATTTTTGTTAGTGGCTCACTCCAAGTAGTAGCAGTGGAGATGTCAAGAAGTGCTTGGATTTTGGATATGTTTTGAAGATAGAGTTAACTGGATTTCCTGATTGGCTGTGGCTTTAAAGAAAAAAGAAGATATTAAGAAGATTCATTGGTTTTTGACCTGAGTAACTGGTAGGATGGAGCAGGTTTTTGGGGCACCACCAAGAGTTTAATCTTGGGTATGTAGAGTTTGAGGTAGTTGTTAAACATACAAGTGGGATATTTAAGACTCCTGGAGTTAGGGAGAGAGGTAGCAGAAAGGGTAATGTGTGTTAATAGTGGTTTTGCCATTATCAGCAGCCAAATGGGGAGTGTGGATGTTCAGAGATTACTGGTGTTTAAACTGTTGACTGTTTATAATTTAGAACTTTTGTCATTTAACTAGGACAACTCTTTCAGGAATAGATAGCTCAAAGAAGTTTGCATTTCTATTTTCTATTTCTCTCAAACCATTCTTCCTGGTCAGGCAAGAATGAATAAATTAGGTGAAAGGTCTAATTAATGTATACATTTCTTTTTATTATGGTTAAACACTCTCAGCTGGAAAGTATCTGGATATTCTTTGGGGTCACTAGAGTCTGTCCCAGAATACTTTGGAAGTACTGCCAAACTCAGAGACATTCACAAAATATGACAAGAAAACATTCTGAGGTGTTCTGGTAACTTCCGGGTGATCCTTGGAGACCCTAATTGTGATATTACTACCATCACCTCCTTCCTTCCAGAACCTGAACTCACGAAAATTTGGATTAAAAAGTAGCCATGTTTTTCTGACATTTTCTAAACATGAACTGCTTATGAAACTTGTTCAGCAGTCTTATCTTTTTCTTTCTATTTGTAGCCCCACTGGAGAGAGACTTTCATTATTGGTAGCCAGGTGGTTGCTACTCTGGGGGTGGATGCTATGGAAAGCATGTTGTCAACACTAGTGCTTGTGCAATGTAGACTGATTGTGACTGCTTTTATTTCTCCTTTAAAAAGGGAATATTTCTAATCCCCCTTTTGAATCATTTGTAGTTCTGATTATGTCTTGGAGTCATGTGGAAGATTGACACATCAGCCTGGGGACATGTTGTAGTTTCAGCGGTTGTAGTAGCTGGGGTCTGTGTGACTAATTTTAAATAACTAGGTGTTCAGAGATTGGAACCCTCCTATGCTTTTTTAGCCTGGATACAGTGTGTGGGTTACCTGTTTCACAGAGAAAGGTCAGGAAATAGAGAAGGATCAGGGTTATCTTACAAGGCTGGGAGGACCACCTTTTGCACAAAGTTACTCCTTCTCCCTTACTCCTTTTTAAAAATGAGAGTGAAAAAGAGGACACTTAACTCTTTTTTTGTTTCTCTTGTATAGGAGATGCATCGGAGATTTGAGAATGCCCCTGATTCTGCCAAGACAAAAGCTCTGCAAACTGTTATTGAAATGAAGGTAAGAATCTAATAATCTTATGAGTTATTTTACACATATAAGTGATCACACTGTTATGTGTGAGTTTTAGAAAGCAGTAGCCTATATAATAAAGAGGTGATATGCAAATTGACCATCACTCCAACACACAAGATGGCCACCCCCATGTGGTCAAACATGGCTGCCCCCATGTGGTCAAAGATGGCTGCCCCCATGTGGACACAAGATGGCCGCCACAAGATGGCCAGCAGGGGAGGGCAGTTGTGGGGCGATCAGGCCTGCAAGGGAGGGCAATTGGGGGCGAACAGGCCTGAAGGGGAGGGCAGTTGGGGGCGATCAGGCCTGAAGGGAAGGGCAGTTGTGGGCGATCAGGCCTGCAAGGGAGGGCAATTGGGGGCGAACAGGCCTGAAGGGGAGGGCAGTTGGGGGCGATCAGGCCTGAAGGGGAGGGCAGTTGTGGGGCGATCAGGCCTGCAAGGGAGGGCAATTGGGGGCGAACAGGCCTGAAGGGGAGGGCAGTTGGGGGCGATCAGGCCTGAAGGGGAGGGCAGTTGTGGGCGATCAGGCCTGCAGGGGAGGGCAGTTGTGGGCGATCAGGCCTGCAGGGGAGGGCAGTTGTGGGCGATCAGGCCTGCAGAGGAGGGCATTTGGGGGTGAACAGGCCTGCAGGGGAGGAACCGGGTCTGCAGGGGAGGACAGTTGGGGGAGACCCAGGCCTGCAGGGGAAGACAGTTGGGGGGGACCAGGCCTGCAGTTGGGGGGACCAGGGCTGCAGGGGAGGGCAGTTAGGGGTGACCAGGCTGGCAGGGGAGGGCAGGTAGGAGCAATTGGACCAGCAGGAGAGCAGTTAGGCGTCAATCAGGCTGTCAGGGAAGTGGTTAGGGGGTGATCAGGCTGGCAAGCAGAAGTGGTTAGGGTAATCAGGCAGGCAGGCAGGCAGGCAGGTGAGCAGTTGGGAGCCAGCAGTCCTAGATTTTGAAAGGGCAGTTGGACATCCCTCAAGTGGTCCCAGATTGGAGAGGGTGCAGGCTGGGCTGAGGGACACCCCACCCCCATGCACAAATTTCATGCACTGGGCCTCTAGTCCTATATAATAAAAGGGAAATATGCAAATTGACCCTAACGGTGGAATGACCGGAACAGCCAGTTGCTATGACGTGCACTGACCACCAGAGGGCAGACGCTCAACACAGGAGCTGCCCCCAGGTGGTCATTGCGATCCCACAGGGGGAGCTCTGCTCAGCCACAAGCCAGGCTAACGGCTGGGCGCGCAGTGGTGGTGGTGGTGGCAGTGGCAGGAGCCTCTTCTGCCTCGGCAGGGCTAAAGATGTCCGATGCCCTGGGCAGCAGGCCTAAGCTGGCAGGTGGACACCTCCTGAGGGCTCCCGGGTTGCAAGAGGTGCACAGGCCGGGCTATCTCTCCTTTTCCCTTCCTCTCTGAAATAATTTATATATATATTACAGGCCCGGTGCACGAAATTCGTGCACAAGGGGGGTGTCCCTCAGCTCAGCCTGCACCGTCTCCAATCTGGGACATCCCACTCACAATCCAGGACTGCTGGCTCCCAACTGCTTGCCTGCCTGCCTTCCTGATTGCCCCTAACCACTTCCGCCTGCCAGCCTGATCACCCCCTAACCACTCCCCTGCCAGCCTGATTGATGTCTAACTACTCCCCTGCCAGCCTGTTTGCCCCAAACTTCCCATCTCTGCCAGCTTGGTCACCCCTAACTGTCCTCCCCTGCAGGTTTGATCGCCCACAACTGCCCTCCCTTTCAGTCCCTGTTCCTCCCAACCAACTGCCCTCCCCTGCTGGCCATCTTGTGGTGGCCATCTTGTGTCCACATGGGGGCAGGATCTTTGACCACATGGGGCAGCCATCTTGTGTGTTGGAGTGATGGTCAATCTGCATATTACTCTTTTATTAGATAGGATAGAGGCCTAATGCATGGGTGGGGGCCAGCTGGTTTGCCCTGAAAGGTGTCCCGGATCAGGGTGGGGGTTCCCTTGGGGTGTGGGGCGGCCTGAGCGAGGGGCCTGTGGTGGTTTGCAGGCCGGCCACCCCCTCCCCCCCCCCCCCCCCCCCCCGCAGCGACCCAAGCTGAGGCCCTGGGATCTGGGATTTATTTATCTTCTACAATTGAAACTTTGTAGTCTGGAGCGGAGCCAAGCTTCCTGCTTGCTCTGTGGTGGCAGCCATATCTGTTGGGATTTATTTATCTTCTATAATTGAAACTTTGTAGCCTGGAGTGGAGGCCAAAGCAGGCCAGGGCTGCAGAAGCTTGACTCCCTCCATCATCAGGGGCAACTGTAGCCTCCTGCTCTCTCCAGCTTCATGGCTGCCGCCATTTTTGTTGGGATTTATTTATGTTATATAATTGAAACTTTGTAGCCTTAAGCAGAGTCCTGGGCTGGCCAGGGTGTGGGGAAAGTTGGCTTCCTCCATAGTCAGAGAAACTCAAGCCTCCTTCCTGCTCTCTCTGTGGCTGTAGCCATCTTGGTTGGGTTAATTTGCATACTCGCTCCTGATTGGCTTGTGGGCGTGGCTTGTGGGTGTAACAGAGGGGTGGTTAATTTGCATATTACTCTTTTATTAGATAGGATTAGAGGCCCATTGCAGGAAGATTTGTGCAAGAATAGGCCTTCCTTCCCCTGGCTTTGTTCCCGGCTGCCCAGGAGCCTGCAAGTCCTCGCTCCTGGCTGCCTGGGAGCCTGTAAGTCCTCACTCCCAGCCTCCCGGGATCCTGCACGTCTTCGCTCTGGGCTGGAGCGCTGCTCCTGTAGCTCCTTCTGCCCCTGGCCTCTCCCTCATTGCAGGCATCCCACCCCGACCGGCTGCTCCGCATCTGCATATGCAAATTAACACACCATCTTTATTGGGTTAATTTGCATATTTACTCCCAAATGGCTGATGGCAGTATGGTCGATTTGCATATTTATCTTTTATTAGTGTAGGTATGTGTGTATAAATATATATATATACACACATATATATGTGTATACATGTGTGTGTGTGTGTGTGTGTGTGTGTATTTACACTAGAGGCCCAATACACAAAAATTTGTGCAAAAATGGGCCTTTCTTCCCCTGGCTGCCGGCATCTCCTTTGCTTTGCCCAGAGCCACCTTTCCGCTCCATCCTGGAGCTGCCTTTCCACCTTCCCACACTGCCCAAAGGCCTGGAGTGGCTGGGGTGGTGTGGAATGCCTGCGTCATTGCCATGGCGACGACACAAGCATCTCGCCCTGCCCTGCCCCTGGCCACTCTGCATTTGTATATGCAAATTAACCTGCTATCTTTGCTGGGTTAATTTGCATACTCATTCCTAATTAGCTGGTGGGCTTCGCAATGGTACGGTCAATTAGCATGTTACTCTCTTATTAGTGTAGATATCTATAAATAAACGTTTGACACTATTTTTCATTGTGGACCTTCATATAATATTTGTTGGTATGATAAGAGTATTTAGTTTTTGGTATTTAAATAGGTTTCTATAAATAGATGCTTCTCAAATACAGTTATAAGAAGTGTTCTCTTAATTTGTATGATCTCCTCTTAAAACTTTGTTTATATTGCGTATATCTTTATTCTCAATGGGGAAAGGACTTACCAATTCTAAATTAGTAGATTCTGGGTTCTTTATTGTTAGACAATTAGTGGTCCTGAATATAATCTTGTAAAGAACCTTTAGAAAGGTTTAATTGAATGTTCACATTTCCCACAGGTTTATTTATACATGTTATTTCCTGATCCCTGCTAAAACTTAAGACTAAAACGCACAGATGTACCTACATTCACAAAATTATTTTATTTACATCTTGACAAACTGGGGAAGTGTAATGGTATTAATTGGTAGAGGATCTATTTTAAGTCCTGTTAATCTTTAGCCATTCTGCTAAGAGACAGGAGATTCTGAGATTCTGGTGACTCAGTGGGGTCAGTTGGACATTATGCTGAAATCACAACTGAAATAGTTAAGTTGCTGTTAGTGTGGCATGAGATCTAGAATAGTCTTTGGGGAAAATGGGAAAGAAAGATAATTGATAGAAAAAGAGCCCAACAATCAGCTTCAAGGTGATATAATTGTCCTCCTTCTTCCTCCCCCCTTCTTTTTCTTCTTCCTCTTACCCCTTTCCTCCTCCCTTCTCCTGCCTTCTTCCTTTGATCTTTTTCCTCTCTACCACTGATCCCTCTCATGCTTCTTCATCCCCTTTTCTATTTTTTTCTTCTTTTTCCTGTAGCAGTGGAGGAGCAGGGAAGAATTACTGTGTGGCTCTAGGGTTAGAGTTTTGCTGGAGAGATAAAGCAAAATTATCAGTGTGCAAATGAATTGTGAGTGATGGTGAAAGAGTAATTTGGATGATCAGTCCAGGAATGTAACCTGGATGGGAAGGAAGAGAATTTAGAATGGACTGCCAGGTTGGGAGAAAATGTAAAAGTTAGGGAAGTGGAGATCTCTGTGAGGTTGAAGAACAGCAGGTAATGAGAGTCATGATGTGACAGGCCTGGGAAGACAGTCCTGGGTAGGGAGGATCCAGAGTGTAGTCCTTATAAATTGGATAGCTAAAATGGACTAGAGGATGAGTTCATTGGAATCCAGGACATCAAAGAATTCAGATATCAAAATCCTAAGATGGTGGCAAGAAGCATTTGAAGGGAAGACTGGTGCCAAAGTCAGGTACCAAAGGCTTCTTAAAATGAGCAGGAGTGGCCCTGGCTGGGTTGCTCAGCTGGTTGGAGCATTGTCCTGCACACCAAAAAGGTGTTGTGGGTTTGATTCCCAGTCGGGGTGTGTATGGGAGGCAACTGATTGATGTTCCTCTCTCACATCGATGTTTCTCTTTCTCTCTCCTGTCCTCTCTCTCTAAACTAAAAATAGCCCTAGCCAGTTTATCTCAGTGGTTAGAGCATCAGCCTGCCACTGAAGGATCTTGGGTTCAATTCTAGTCCAGGGCATGTATCTCAGTTGCAGGCAGTTCCAGGCTCTATCACTGGTCCTGGTGCTGGTTGGGGCATGTGTGGGAGGAAAACATTTGATGTGTCTCTATCACATTGATGTTTCTCTCTCTCTCTTCCCCTCCTCTTACCCTTCCACTCTCTCTAAAAACCAATGGAAAAATATCCTCGGGTGATGATTTAAGAAATAAAAAATAGAAAATAAAACCAATAAATACATACCCTTGAGAGAGAATTTAAAAAAAAAAAAAAAAAGGCAGGAGTGACTGGGAAGTCCCTGGATGGCTGCAGTGAGGAAGGTAGCGTGAAAAGGAGCTTTAAATATGAGCTTTAGATAAAGGGGAACAGCTTTGAGCAACTAGGATGCCCACACATTTCCCTTGCTCTTTTGTGTTGCTGGAGAGAGTTCCGGGAAGTTATATTCTTTGGGAAAGTCATGTTTTCTTGGAATTGGGAGTTGAAAAAAGTTGAGGAAATGGAAATTTAATGAGGAACAGGGTTTCAGTAGGCTTAGTGGGATTGGTTGGTTAATGATGGAAGACCTAGGGCTGGGGAAGTACAGACCAGTAAGATGATAAGGAATTTACTCACTTAATTATTATACACTAGAGGCCTGGTGCATAGATTTGTGCACCGGTGGGGTCCCTCGGCCTGGCCTGCGGGGATCGGGCTGAAACCAGTTCTCCGACATCCCCCGAGGAGTGCTGGATTGTGAGAGGGTGGTTCTCGAATGACGCACCCTGGAGAACCGCAGCTGCTAAGTCACCTCCTCAGCTCGACAGCTCCTGCGCTGAGCGTCTGCCCCATGGTGGTCCGTGCATGTTATAGCTACTGGTTGGCCAGTCGAATCCTCAGCCGGTTGCTTAGGCTTTTATATATATACTAGTGTCCTGGTGCACAAAATTCGTGCATGGGGGGGTGTTCCTCAGCCTGGCCTGCACCCTCTCCAATCTGGGATCCCTCAAAGGATGTCCTACTGCCGGTTTACAGGGATCAGGCCTAAACTGGCATTTGGACATCCCTCTTGCAATCCAGGACTGCTGGCTCTTAACCCTCACCTGCCTGCCTGCCTGCCTGATTGCCCCTAACCATTCTGCCTACCAACCTGCTCACCCCCAACTGCCCCCTGCCACCAGTCTGCTCGCCCACAAATGTCCCCCCCGCCGCCAGCCTGATCACCCTAAACTGCCCCCCGTGCAAGTGTGCTTTGCCCCAACTGCCTCCCCTGCCAGCCTACTCACCCCCAACTGCCCTGCCCCCCTGCTGGCCTGCTCACTGCAAACTGCCCCTGCCTCCCTCTGTTCTGATCATTTCCAACTGCCCCCCCTGCTGATCTGCTTACCCCCAATGGCCCCGCCCCCCACCAGCCTGATCACCCACAACTGCTGTCCCATCCTGACCTGATCACCCACAACTGCCCTCCCCTCTTGTCTTCTAACCGCCTCTACCTCGGCCCTGCCACCATGGCTGTGTCCAGAAGAACGTCCAGAAAGTCTCCTGGAAGGTCTCCCAGTCTAATTAGCATATTACCCTTTTATTAGTATAGATAGAGGCCTGGTGCATAGGTGGGACCTGGCTGGTTTCCCTGAAGCGTGTCCTGGATCAGGGTGGGGGTTTCCTTGGGGTGTGGGGTGGCCTGGGCGAGGGGCCTGTGGTGGTTTGCAGGCTGGCCACACCCCATGGGGTGAGGGTCCCCACTGCGGGGGGGCATGGCCAGCCTGGGTGAGGGGCTGATGGCTGTTTGCAGGCTGGCCACGCCCCCTGGCAACCCAAGTTCCCAGCCCCTCCTTTTTTCCTTTTTTTTCTTTTTTCAGCGCCTCCTTGAGCAGAGGCCAGGTATCTGGGATTTATTTATCTTCTATAATTGAAACTTTGTAACCTTGAGTGGAGGCCAGGGCCAGCCAGGGCGGATGGGAAGCTTGGCTTCCTCCATCACCTGAGGCAACCCAAGCCTCCTGCTCACTCCAGTTCCATGGCCACTACCATCTTTGCTGGGTTAATTTGCATACTCGCTCTGATTAGCTGGTGGGTGTAGCAGAGGTATGGTCAATTTGCATGTTTCTCTTTTATTAGATAGGATAGATTCTAGGAGTAAGAAAACTCATTGGAAGAACTATTCCCGAGTAAACCCAGCCTGAGTACTGGTTGAGTTGGTGCTGGAACTAGTTGAACATATCATGCATTCATGTTCTGCATTCATTCTCTGATTTCAGAGAGTAGCTTGACAGGTTCATTTTCTGTGCAGTCTGCACCTGCCTCATGGCTTTCAGAGCTCAATTGTGGTCCCTTTCTAGGAAGAAGCTTTTATGATTTACGATTTGGTAGTGGGGGTGCTGATTTGCCTATCTGTGTTGGGATTAGGGGAGAAGATAGGTAATGTTCCTTGGCAAGCTCCTCGTAGGGGCTTTGTAGAGGTGGAATCTGTCTGTGTGATGTGCTGGAGTTCTTAGCTGAAGGCTGTTTTGCCTTGTGTGGAGAACCAATGGTGCTAGAAAAACATGCCCTGCTTCCCCTGGCCCTCTTTCATTGCCACCCAGGCTAATGTCCGAGGTGAACCATGTTTCACTTTCTTTCATTTGCGGGTTAATCACACGCATATGCCTAATATTTTAGTCATTCTTGAGGGACTGCATCTTAATATTTCCAGGAAGATTTATAGTCATCTCAGAAGTGAATTTTCACATAGTGCAATTGAAGTAGTTGCCTAAGGCTCAATAATTTTAAACAAGTAAAATCCTGGCTTAGGTTTAGAATATCTCTGATTGTACTGATTAATACATTTCATTTAGAATCAAATGAAAGTTTAATTTGAATAGATTTGTAAAAGAAAATTTTTGTAGTGATAATTTTAAAGGTTGTGTAATGTAAGACAGAGGAATACATGCTCTTCCACTCCCCTGAACCTAAAAAAAGCTAGTTGTAGTTGTCTCATGATAAATCCTTTAACTTTTATCTACATGATAACAAAGAGAGTCAGTCTAGCAATCCTTGAGCTAAAGTGTAACAGGAAGTCATTCTCAAAATTACCTTCTAAGGGAATGGTTTTTCTAAAATCCCAAATAAAATAAAGCCTACACTTAATTGATATGTTTTAAGATCTTTATTTCTTAGATCAGGGATGGGGAATGTCCAACCCACAGACTACATAAAGTCTGTGAAATCATTTGGTCTGGCCCTGCCAAGGCATTAGGGATGAATTAATTAAATACTTGACCAAGTAAGAAAAGTACTGCTAAATACTTCGGGAAGCTTACGGTGTACATGCTCCATCTCAAGATACTTGTGAACACTGGTTTAAATGCTTTAAAAGTGATGATTTTGATGTGAAAGACAAAGACATCCAGGTCAACTGAAAAAGTCTGAAGACCAATGTTGCTCAGCAATTTCCAATCATTTACAAGCAATGGGAAAGATTTTAAAGGAAGGAAATGGGTGCCACGTCAATTGAATGAAAGACAAATGGAAAACCAAAAAGTCATCAGTGAAATTTTTGCATCGAATTGTGACTGGAGATGAAAAGTGGATTTATTCTGAGAATCCCAAACACACAAAATCATGGGTTGATCCAGGTCAACCATCAACATCGACTGCAAGGCCAAATCTCTTTGGAAAGAAGACAATGCTCTGCTTTTGGTGGAATCAGGAAGGTGTATCATATTGTGAGCTTCTAGAACCATTAATAATGATCGCTACCGTCAACAAATAATCAATTTGAACCACGCTTTGATTGTGAAATGACTAGAATGTTCCAGAAGACACGGCAAAGTAATTTTGCTTCGTGATGATGCACCATCACACACTTCAAAACCAGTTAAAGACACGTTAAAAGATCTTTCCTGGGAAGTATTAACCCACCCGCTGTATTCACCAGACCTTGCTCCTTCAGATTACCATTTGTTCTGATCGATGGCACATGCACTTCCTGAGCAACACTTCAAAACATACGAAGAAGTGGAAAATTGGGTCTCTGAATGGTTTGCCTCAAAACAAGAAAAGTTCCATTGGGACGGTATCCACAAATTACCTGAAAGATGGGGGAAATGTGTAGCTAGTGATGGACATTACTTTGAATAGAGCACTTTTGATGTTTCTCTTGAAATTGTGTTTTCTTTTATTACAAAATCCGCCATTATTAACCAGTACACCTAGTAAGAAAAAGATTATAAGTATGATAAACTGTAATTTTTTATCTCTTTGCCTTTCTGCAGTTATAGGTTATAAAATCTTAATTATTATAAATATAGTTACACACATCATTGTATAAATCTTTGAAACCCTCTTACACATCTTCCCCCTTCTCTGTGAGCAGAAATAAATCCTTTAGGAGTCACAAGTAATAGGATAAGATATTATATCTGAAAAAGGTTTTACTGTTAATATTACAGAAGTTTTCACTACATATCTACTGACCATAAAGTACAAAAAACTTTAACCAGTTTTCCATTGCTTTTATTTCTTTAGTTAATTCTCTTTAATTGAAAGGGTACAGATGAGAGGAAGAGATAAAAGAAAAATCACATTACAGATGAGTCTTCCTCCTTCCATTCAAATTATCATAAAGGATATGTTTTAGAAGTAAGGTACCAATTGCTAGATAGCAGTTTCCTTGCATATTTGTTTTTATTAAATTTAGCACCTCTAACACTGGGTTGTTTAACTTCTCTGATTTTTCATGACTACTTTAATGTGTAAATCTTCCATTGCCCTCAGGATTCAAAAATTTCCTCTATGGAGCGTGGGCTCCGAGACTTGGAAGAGGAAATTCAGATGCTGAAATCGAATGGGGCTCTGAGTACTGAAGAACGGGAGGAAGAAATGAAGCAAATGGAGGTCTATCGGAGTCATTCTAAATTCATGAAAAATAAGGTAATGGTATGTGATATTGTAATTTTAAAAAGGGCTTTGAAAAATGGATGCTTATTCCTACGTCCTTACTGCTGATGAAGCACTTCACACTTTTTATCAGACTTCAGGGGAGAATACCTCTAAAATAATTCTTTCAAGTAGTACTCGCCCGAATTAAAGTCAGAATTACAGATGTCCTGTAGTTCTTTCAAGTTTTCACTTAAAACAGAATTACCTGTATGAAGCAAAGTATGTATTATTATAGTTTAACATTTCATGTCTATCAGTATTGCTGAGATGATTTAGTAGGATTACATCCACATGAGGTTTTCTCACTGTATGAGGCATTTAGTTCTCTACCTCTTGTGAAGTATTTTAAATTTTAAAAGTCAAAACCCTAACAAGCTGAACTCAGTACACCCCCAGCCCCCATCCAGATATGGCTGAAATAAAATCATGTTTTTTTTCTTCAAATATAGTTCCATAAAGAAAAATCATTTATTCTGTCCCTTGGAGAAAATCCATTTGTATCAGGTTTATTGTTTCCCATGTGTGTTTCAGGTATATATGAAGTAAGATAAGTATCACATGTCTGTCTATACTTATAAATTCAGTCACAATATTCCTTCCTTAGATCTAAAGCCATTTAGATTCTATAAACTATTTAGGCACATTGGAGTGTTTAGTTTATTATAATTGCCAATTTATAGGTTTGTTGTGGTTTAATTAAAAATCATACTTGTAATTATAAAATACTAGTGGCCTGGTGCACGGATTCATGCACTCGGGGGGTGGAAGTTAAACAACCCAGTGTGTGTGTCTCAGCCCAGTGTGCGCTCTCTCGCATTCTGGGAGCCCTTGGGGGATATCCGACTGATGGCTTATCATGCCACAGAGGTGGGAGAGGCTCCCGCTACTGCTGCTGTGCTCACCAGCTGTGAGCCCAGCTTTCGGCTGAGTGGCACTCCCCTGTGGGAGCGCACTGACCACCAGGGGTCAGTGAGCGTCATAGTGACTGGTCGTTCTGCCATTCAGTCTATTTGCATGTTAGCCTTTTATTATATAGGATTGCCAGTGCCTATCATATGTACCGGCCAGTTGGTTGTGTGCAGTTGGCACAAGTGAGAGCCTTGTATGTATTGTGCACGTGGGAATCAATGTTGTGCGTCATGTGTACTGGCCAGTTGGTCCGACTGTTGGATGGATGTACGGTCGGTCACTTGGCCTTTTATATATATAGATTACCTAGAACAGTGGTTGGCAAACTGCGTCTTTTTGACTAATGAGTTTGCGGACCACTGGATAGGGGCTTAATCACAAGGAACAACAACAGCCTGTGATTATTGGAATCAAGAGTCTAGGTCAGTGGTCGGCAAACTCATTAGTCAACAGAGCGGCAAACCGCGGCTTGCAAGCCGCAGTTTGCCGACCACTGACCTAGAAAATAAGTATCCCCCTTCCTCTTGCCATATCCCAATTATATTATTCCCTGATTTCTCAGAAGCGGAAACTGTAAGGGAATGACACAATTAAAACTCTCCCTCCTGTTTCTGACTTTTTACTGTGGTATGCATACCTGGCATATAAATCTTATGTTAAGAATCTGTTGTTAATGACATGACTACTGCGAATTTCATGTTAATTTGAAACTTAAAAATTCACATATTCAAACTTTCTATTAGTTTGCATTTTTTGTCCTAATTTGAGAAAAAATATTCAGCAATATAAGGTTTGGTTCTCATTTGCTGATTAGCACATTTCAATTAATTTTAAAAACACTGTGAAAATAGAGAAACCATCCAGGGTCCTTTGAAGAGGGAATTAGGGAAACAGATTTGATTGGGTTATATGTTATTGTTACTTCCAGTTCCTGCTCTGGCTCAAAAGCAGATAAGATCCAAGTTGACACATAAATAAAAAAGAATAATAATGTCGTGACAGGTAGAGCAACTGAAGGAGGAACTAAGTTCGAAAGAGGCTCAAGGGGAAGAGCTGAAAAAGAGAGCGGCTGGTCTTCAGGCTGAGGTCTTTGCCGTAAGATTTACCCTTTTGTGTGCAGTGATCCCACAGTGGGACCCTGCTAGCTCTGGCTTCTGGGTGGCTTGTACTTTCTTTTCCTAAGGTTGGCAGCTTTGCCCAGTACTGGCACTAACCAGCCTGCTCTGCTCTTTAACCAACTCCTGTTCAGCAGTTTGAACCATGTGTCACTTGTGTGCAGTGAGCTCTCACATGTTCTGGAAGCCCTATACCTGGTTCTTTATTGTTCCTGTTGACACTGTATGGATGGTACTTCAAAGCTTGTTTATTCTCACCTCCTTTTCTGTAACTAGAGACTTGTTGGTTTACATAAATGGTAGTCTCTTTTTCCTTCTTAGATATATACAGTTGTTCTAGGTCTATCACATAGTATTTAATTTGAATTTGAAATTCTTGAGTAAAGTGCTTTTTCTTCATATATAGACATCATCTTTAAGCCTCCATTTGGTGGTTTTGCAACAAATGTTCTTTTCTTTAAAATAGTTGTATAAAAAGTGATTAGAGTTATTTAGACTTATCTAGTAGATTAGATAATTAAAGTCTCTAAATCAAATTCAATTTTCTTTCTAAAGAGCTTAAAATTCATTTCAAAATACAATAAAATAGCTATCACTTGAGCATTTATTATAAGCATTTTATAACCTACTAAGTAGGTAAAATTATCAACCTCAATTTATAGATGAGGACATTGAGGTAACAGGGTGGTGCTGAGGAACATAGCCAGTAAGAGTTAGAGTTTGATTTTTACATAAGTAATCTGGTTGCAGAACCTGTGCTGATAAGCTCTTCACTCTACGGCCCTATACTAGGCTGTGTTAGAAAAAATTACTCTGAAAACAGTTGTGGGATAAGACTAGGACGCAGCATTAAAAGAAACTTATGCTCATTTGGTGTGTTTGCTGTTTATGGACCACTTTATAGTACAGGGAGAGAAACATTTTATCTGAAAGGGTCTAATTTGGTTTCTGGTAACCATGTATTGTCTAGAGAAGCCATAACTTCTCTCTTTTTTTTCTCAGCTACTATTAAGTAATTTACTTTATGTCAAACAACAGGCTAATCACATTCCATACATTATTTTATTTAATCTTAAACAACATAGTGGCATTGGTTCACTTTCTCCTTGTTACTGATTAGGAAGCCAAGGCTTGTACTCCTTACTTTCAAGCACAATTTGTGCTTCTAAACTCTGCTTTCCCTTTAGAATACTTCCTTCCTTTTTCTCAGTCTTTATGATCAATATAACATTATTTGAAAATTCATAACGCAGATGATAGGAAACTGAGATTTTATACTTATTTTTGATTACATGATTAGAGTTAGCTGGAAATTTGAGTAATCTTTAAGCCATAGTTCTTTAGCTGAGGAAGTGATAATAACACTTTGGACATTTCTCCTAAATATTCATTCACACAACAAATATGTTTTTAGTGCATTCTGTATGTTAGCGATAGGATAAAACTAATGTTTGATGTTTGTTGGTAAAGGGATATCATGAAAGACACTATATCATTTCAGGTTGTGGTAACTCCTATATATAACAGCATGAAAATAGATGCTATTTACAATTTTCTTCCACTGATGTCCTTAGTATCCTCAAATACTTAGCATGCAATAAGTAAACAAATATTTGTTGAATGAATAATTATATCTGTAAATGGATATTTCATGCATATGAGAAAAATGCTTGTCTTGTGAAATAGAAGAATAAATTAGAAATTTATTTTTAGGGCTTTTAAAAAGTCTTAATTTTAATTAGAGTAAAATGTATTTTATATTTCTTCATGGAAAATTGTTCTGAAAAGATTTGTCCACTATACCTAAGGTTATTACAATAAAATACTTAACATATATTTTCTTTAGAAAAATAAAAAGTACTTTTCCTTTCATCACTGATACTGAAATTATTGACCTCTTGTCATATTTCTACTTCCAATAATCTTTCAATGCACAGTTACCTTCCTAAGCAGTAGACACAATGTAAAAGCAGATTTAATTTCTACTACTTTGACTTACATTTAGAATAAAAAAATTTATTAAAAAATTTTTATTAAAAAACTATTTAAATTTTTTTATTAAAAACTATTAAAATTTTTTAGAAACACAGAAATGCAAAGGAGATGTTAGAAATGAATATTTTCTAAGATGAAAGAAATTTATAGTAGAAAGAATAATCCTGTTGACTTAGGGATTAATTACTCTGTCAAATTACACATGTAGATTCTTACAGAATGCGATTTATTCATTCTCTATTTAGGTCATCTTCATTTAGTTAGAATGGCATGTTATAGGTGATATAATTTTGTAGGTGAAATTTTTTTTAGGTCAATACTCCCAACTCGTCAAAATTATAAATATTTAAAAGCACATATTTATAATGTCTTATAATACAAAGTGGATTTTAAGTTAAAGATTTTATGTAAACTTTTGAGAATAAGAAAAATATTAATGAAGACATAAAAAATACAGCACAGTCAACTTTTTATTTCAAATTTAAATAGCAATATTAGGAGTGTTTTTTTGTTTTTTTTTTCCTTTCTGAATTACATCTACACTAATTCTGCTTTATGTTCTGAACAGGTCTGACTTCACAAAATGAAAAAAGTGTAGTTCATATTCTTACTAGTGTGTCAGTATTCTAATTGAATTGGAATTTTTCTCTTTCCATTCCTTTTCTAAGGGATTTAAAAAAATGTTTAAGAGACACAATAAATAAAACTGGAAATTTCCCTATTAGTCAAATAAGCTTTGTGAATATCTAAGATTGGATGACCCAAAGAGATGAATTATGTCCTGTCATAAAATTAATGATTAATGCTGCTTTTAGTTTCATATCTTGTGACTTAGATTTGTCAAAGATCCAGATCAGAGGTGGGTGTTTATTTCTTTTTTCCTTACAGCATTTTGTTTTCTTCTATAGATTGGTCAGGTGAAGCAGGAGCTCTCCAGAAAGGACACAGAACTACTAGCTCTACAGACAAAGCTAGAAACACTTACGAACCAGTTCTCGGACAGTAAGCAACACATTGAAGTGCTGAAGGAGTCCTTGACTGCTAAGGAACAAAGGGCTGCCATCTTGCAGACAGAGGTAAAAATAGTTTTGGGATTTGCAGGGACTTGTTTCCTTGGCACCTTTTTATATGTATTACCTGTGCTCTTTTTGTTATATAGCTTAGATTTGGGAGATAACCATAATGTTATGATTAATTCTTTAGTAGTGTGATCAGTTATTATACTAAAACTAGAGACGTGGTGCACGAATTCATGGGTCCCTCGGCCTGGCCTTGTGGGATCAGGCCAAAACTGGCTCTCCGACATCCCCCGAGGGGTCTTGGATTGCAAGAGGGTGCAGACAATGCTGAGGGACCCCACTGGTGCACAATCTGGGCTGGAGAGAGATGCTGAAAGTTGGCCAGCCAGGGAGGGACCACAAGAGGGTTCCAAGGTGTGTCTGGCTCATCCCTCTCAGTCCTGGTCAGCCAGACCCCAGCAGCAAGCTAACCTACTGGTCAGAGTGTCTATCCCCTGGTGGTTAGTGCATGTCAGAGAGAGCAGTTGAGCAGCCTTAGCATATCATTAGCATACTAGAGGCCCGGTGCACGAAATTCGTGCATGTGGGGGTGTGTCCCTCAGCCCAGCCTGCGCCCTCTCCAATCTGGGATCCTTCGAGGGATGTCCGACTGCCTGTTTAGGCCTGATCCCAGTAGGATCTGGCCTAAACGGGCAGTCGGACATCCCTCTCACAATCCAGGACTGCTGGCTCCCAACTGCTGGCCTGCCTGCCTTCCTGATTGCCCCTAACCACTTCTGCCTGCCAGCCTGATCATCCCCTAACCACTCCCCTGCCAGCCTGATTGATGCCTAACTGCTCCCCTGCCAGCCTTATTGCTCCTTACTGCCCTCCCCTGCAGGCCTGGTCCCCCCAACTGCCCTTCCCTGCAGGCTTGATCGCCCCAAACTGCCCTCCCTTGCAGGCCTGGTCTCTCCCAACTGCCCTCCCCTGCTGGCCATCTTGTGGTGGCCATCTTGTGTCCACATGGGGGCAGCCATCTTTGACCACATGGGGGTGGCCATCTTGTGTGTTGGAGTGATGGTCAATCTGCATATTACTCTTTTATTAGATAGGATAGGGGCCTGGTGCATGGGTGGGAGTCAGCTGGTTTGCCCTGAAGGTTGTCCCGGATCAGAGTGGGGGTTCCCTTGGTGCATGGGGTGGCCTGGGTGAGGGGCCTGTGGTGGTTTACAGGCCGGCCACAAGTGACCCAAGCGGAGGCCCTGGGATGTGAGATTTATTTATCTTCTGTAATTAAAACTTTGTAGCCTTGAGCGGAGCCAAGCCTCCTGCTCGCTCCATGGCTGCAGCCATCTTGGTTGGGTTAATTTGCATATGTGCTCCGGATTGGCTGGTGGGCGTGGCTTGTGAGTGTAGCAGAGTGGTGGTTAATTTGCATATTACTCTTTTATTAGATAGGATTACACTTTGATTGGTTGAACGGCCAACCAGTGACCAGACACTTAGCATATTAGGCTTTTATTATATTGGATATAACCAATTTATTTTGGGATCTAGCAAATTAAAACTGGTACAGTTTATATGTTTTTACTAGAGGCCCAGTGCAAGAATTCGTGCATGGGTGGGATCCAGCCACTCTGGCCTCAGTTGGGGTGGATTGGGGCTGGGCCTGTTGGGAGGAGGAGATAGTGGGAGGTTGGCAGGCCGGCCCGCCCCAATCGGAGCCGATCAGGGCCAGGCTGGCTGGGGGGAGGGTCCTCGGGTGATTGGCTGGCAGTCCCTGCCCCCAATTGGGGTTGGGGGCCGATTGGGGGTGGGGCCAGCCATGGGGAGGGGCTGTGGGTGGTGGGCTGGCTGGCCCCACCCCCAAATGGGGTGGGTGGTGCCAATTGGGGGCCATTGGCCTGGGGAGGGGCTATGGGTGGTTGGGCCCTGATAGGGGTGTGGGGGAGTGGCTGCAGGAGGTTGGCTGGCTGGTCCTGCTCTCTGTTGGGGTGGGGGAGGAGATCAGGGGCAGAGCCGGCTGGGGGAGGAGCTTCAAGCCTATCAGAGTGGTGGGGGCCCATAGGTGGTGGTGCTGGCCAGGGGGAGGGGCTGCAGGAGGTTGGCTGGCCAGCCCCACCTTTGATCTAGGTGGGAGAGTCCAGTAGTGGGCAGTACTTATTAAAGGATACTTTTGAGAACAGAATGCTTTTGAGAACTGGGAAGAATGGGAAAAGAGCAGGTTTGAGCAGAGGAATAAGTAAAGGTGCAATTCTGGCCAGGGATCAGCCTCAGCTAACCACATAGAGAGCTCTTGGGTCAATGGGGGAAAAAAGATACGTATATACCTTATCGGGTGGTTCGCTGGTCACAGTGGGCGTCAGAGCGACCGGTTGTTATGGCATTATAGTCACTGGCTTTTTATATATATATATATAGATACTTTGGACTTTCTCTAAGTGTACTTTAAATTAGCATTATGAAATGAAAACATAGTTATAAAAAATAAATCTAAATGAAGGTTTTGTTCTTTACCATGGTGAATCTTCTGGTAATGAATGGCAGTGAGTTTGGTTACCCCATGCTTGGATTATTAAGTGTTCTTAATTTTTTATATTATAAAATAGCTTTAAATAGGCAAACTGAATCTAGAGATGTTCTAGATAGATCTTGTTTTGAACTACAGATCATTAGACACTGTGTCTTCACATCTTGTTTGTTAGTATTTTTAGAAATCTTAGAATTGTCTGTCAGCCCTGATTTCAAGTAGGAATACTCTAAATATTTGTAGGCAGATGAGAATATCATGTTTGCAATGAGAAGAAATTGATAATGCTATTTGGATTTACTGTCTAATGCAAATGTCTTTTTAAAAATACATTTTTATTGATTTCAGAGAGGAAGGGAGAGGGAGAGAGAGATGGAAACATTGATGAGAGAGAATCATTAATAGGCTATCTCCTGCACATTGAGCCTGCAGCCTGGGCATGTGCCCTGACTGGGAATCAAACCATAACTTCCTGGTTCATAAGCCAGCGCTCAAATATGCGCCACACTAGCCAGGCAATGCAAGTATTTCAATGAAATAGGTAATTTAGATAGGAATAGGTAAGTAGTTCTGCTTTATAGAAGAAAAATAAAGCATACAGTATGGATTAGTTTTTTTCTTTAAAAAAAACATCATAGATAAATAAGGGCATAGTTTGATGGAAAAAGGAATGAAAGTAAAAAGAATGCATAAAAACTGTATCACAGATACCCAGAAGATCAGAATTTTTAAGGGAGATGGAATGTGAAAATGTCCAAAACTATTTCATATAATATTTTTGTACCATTTGGGACTTCGTTGAAAATTAGAGATTTGGCTGACATATTTGTAATTTCCCTTATAACTTAAACTTTTTCTCTATTTTAATTATGTTTCATTTTATTATCATATCAATTCCATTTTAACTCAGAGGGATATTTTGGGTATAAATGAGTCTCACAGTTAATAAGCATCACAGTTACTGAGTTTGAATTTAGCCTTACTTACCACCCAGGTGCATGATCCTGGGCATGTTATTTAACTTCACTTTAAACATTTGTAAGATGATGCCTACCTCATGAGGTTGTTATTATGAATGAACTAGTTTATTCATATCCAGTGTCTGGCACACAAAGTAATGTTATTGTAATTTTTATAATAAAATTAGCGAATATATAAACTTTTAAAATGTTAAGGGAACATAGTTGGTTTTCTTTTCATGGACATAAATTTTATATAGAAGATTTGGTCTTTCATATTTTTATTAAGCTAAATTTAGGTTTATTAAGATAATTTTGAATATAAAATTACGTAGAAAATGTTACTTTAATTGTTATTAATTTATAGTTTTATTAGCATTTGCTATTTCAGTAACTGGTATGCATGCAGTACTCCAAAAGGGTCAGAAGAGGGTGTGAGTGTTTTAGACATGAGCCTGATTTCCAGTTTTGCTCCTGTGATAGCTTTGGATGTTGGCTGCAGGGTGGGAAACAGAACCAGGCAGTCGGTTAATGATAATGCAAAAATTTAAAAGCTTGTCACATTCTAATAAATAACCTTTTCTTCTCGGCAATCCATCCTTCTCTTTGTATCCCTCTCAAATAGTGTTTTTATTAACTAGGTCTCACACAGATGGGCTTGTGATTGGTCTCTAGCACCACAGAGAATAAAGACTGTATTTGTGGTCATTCTTGAATGGTTTTTATATTTGTTTTTAGCCATTATGGGAGAAACTGAATTTCAGTGATTACCTCATAAGTTACTGGGACAACTGCTTAAATATGTTGGTCTCATCTTAAAATTTAACACTGTATAAGCTAACTTGCCTTTGAATTTGGAATGATTATACGTATATATGTAATATACCTACTTATTAGCATTTGCTTTTTTATCTTAAATTAATCCATTGGCACTTAAAAAGAGTCACTTTTTCCAAAGCATCATTCTCATGTTAGAGCCCATAATAGGTAATTTGAACCAACTCTGAAAATTCTCATATATTTCTGTAATTTGATATCGATTTTGTCTTTCTCTCTGCAGCTACTCTAGACTTTGATTTAACTTTCAAATCACTAAATTCAGCACATATGAAAAAGAACACGTATAAAGGAGTTTTTATTTTATTTCAAAATTTATTAAGCAGAGAAGGGATATTAGAAAAGATCTGATTTTTGATGCTTTTTCTGCTTCTGTTGATATGATCATGTGGTTTTTATCTTTCAATTTATATGATGTATTGAATTTATTGATTTGCAAATATTGTACCAGCCTTGCATCCCAAGAATAAATCTCACTTTATCATGGTGTATGATCTTTTTAATATATTGATGGATCCCATTTGCTAATATTTTGTTGAGGATTTTAGCATCTGTGTTCATCAGCGATATTGGCTTGTAATTTTCTTTCTTTGTAGTGTCTTTAACTGGTTTTGGAATTAGCATAATACTGGCATCTTAAAAAGGGCTTGGAAGTGTTCCTTCCTCTTAAACTTTTTGGAATAGTTTGAGGAGGATAAGTATTAGTTTTTCTTTGAATGTTTGCTAAAATTCAATTAGTCCAGGATTTTTGTTTGCTGGAAGTTTTTAAATTACTGTTTCATTTTCATCAGTTGTTATTGGCCTACTCAGGTTTTTCTGATTTTTCCTGATTGACTTTTGGAAGATTGCATGTTTTTAGGAATTTGTCCATTTCACCCAGGTTGTCCAGTTCATAGTATTTGCTTACAATCCTTTGTATTTCTGTGGTGTTTGTTATATCACCTCTTTCATTTCTGATTTTATTTATTTGGGTCCTCTCTCTTTGTTTCTTGATGAGTCTGGCTAGGAGTTCATCAATCTTACGTTTTCAAAGAACACGCTCTTGGATGTATTGATCTTTTGTACCTTTCTTTTTAAAGTCTCTATGTCATGTATTTCCACTCTGATTTTTTATTATTTCCTTCCTTCTACTACTTCCTCTAGGCTTTTCTTTCTGTTCTCTTTCTAACTCATTTAGTTGTAGGGCTTGAGGTAGACCTACAGTGCTATAAACTTCACTCTCATTACTGCTTTCGCTGTGTCCCATAGGTTTTGGGTGGTTGTGTGTTCATTTTCATTTGTTTCCAGGAAGTTTTTAATTTCTTGCTTGATCTCATTGGTAACCATTCTTTGTTTAATAACATGCTAGCTAGCCTCCATGTATTTGAGTGTGTTTTATTTATTTTTTATTGTAGTTGATTTCTAACTTCATGCCATTGTGATCTGAGAAGATGCTTGGTATTATATCAAATTTCTTGAATTTGTATAGACTTGTTTTGTGCCCTAACATGTGGTCTATCTTTGAGAATGTTCAAGGTGCACTTGAGAAAAATGTATATTCTGTTGCTTTGGGGTGAAATGTTCTGTTTAGGTCATTTTAGGTCTGTTTCCTTGTTAATTTGTTGTCTGGAAGATCTATCCAGTGTGGTCAGTGTGGTGTTAAAGTCCCCTATTGTGACTATTGCAGTCAATCTCTTCCTTAAAGTCCATCAAGAGTTTTTATGTACTTGGGTGCTCCTATGTTGGGTACATAAATTATATTTTCTTGTTGAATCATTCTCTTTAATATTATGTACTGGCCTTCTTTCCTTGTTTTGAAGTCTATTTTGTCTGATATGAGTATTGCTACCCCAGGTTTTCTTTCCTTTCCTTTTGCATGAAATACTTTCTTCTATCCCTTCACTCTCAGTCTGTGTGTATCTTTTGTTCTGAGGTGGTTCTCTTGTACAGAGCATATATATATATGGGTCAAGTTTTCTTATCTGTTCAGTCACCCTATGTCTTTTGACTGGAGCATTTAATCCATTTACATTTAAGGTAATTATTGATAAATATTTTTTATTGCCATTTTTATTTTCTTTATGGCTACGATCCTCTCTGTCTCCTTTTTTCTTCTTTTTAATTGTTTAAAGTATTAGATATGTCTCCTTTTACCCCGATTGACGCCCCCAGCCCCTCCTACCGCCCAAGACAAGTTCCCACCACCCCAGTGTCTGTGTCCATTGGTTATGTTAATATGCATGCATACAAGTCCTTTGGTTGATCTCTAACCTTCCCTCCCCTACCCACCTCTTCACCCCACTCTCCACCTTCTCTCTGAGGTTGGACTATCTGTTTAGAGTCACCTTGTCTTTGGAACTATTTTTGTTTATCAGTTTATGTTGATCATTTTATCCCACACATGAGTGAGATCATGTGATATTTATCTTTCTCCAACTGGCTTATTTCACTTAGCATAATACTCTCCAGTTCCATCCATGCTGTTGCAAATGGTAAAAGTTCCTTTTTTTATAGCAGTGTAGTATTCCATTGTGTAGATGTACCACAGTTTTTTAATCCACTTATCTGCTAATTGGCACTTAGGCTGTTTCCAAATCTTAGCTATGGTGAATTGTGCTGCTATGAACATAGGGGTGCATATATCCTTTCTGATTGGTGTTTCTAGTTTCTTGGGATATATTCCTAGAAGTGGGATCACTGGGTCAAATGGGAGTTCCATCTTTAGTTTTTTGTGGAAACTCCATACTGTTCTCCACACTGGCTGCACCAGTCTGCATTCCCACCAGCAGTGCAGGAGGGTTCCTTTTTCTCCGCATCCTTGCCAGCACTTGTCATTGTGGATTTGTTGATAATAGCAATTCTGAGAGGTGTGAGATGGTACCACATTATTGTTTTGATTTGCATCTCTCTGATGATTAGTGACTTTGAGCAGGTTTTCATATGTCTCTTAGCCTTTTTTCTGTCTTCTTTTGAAAAGTGTCTATTTAGATCAGTTGCCCATTTTTTGATTGGGTTGTTTATCTTCTTTTTGTTAAGCTGCATGAGTTCCCTGTAAATGTTGGAGATTAAACCCTTATTGTTGATATCATTGGCAAATATGTTCTCCCATGCAGTGGGCTTTCTTGTTGTTTTATCGATGGTATCCTTTGCTGTGCAAAAGCTTTTTATTTTGATGTAGTCCCATTTGTTTATTTTCTCTTTAGTTTCCATTGCCCTAGGTGCAGTATCAGTGAAGAAATTGCTTCGGCATATGTCAGAGATTTTTCTGGCAGTGGATTCCTCTAATATTTTTATGGTTTCTCATTGTATGTTTAAGTCCTTGATCCATTTTGAGTTTATTTTTGTGTATGGTGTAAGTTGGTGGTCTAGTTTCATTTTTTTGCATGTATCTGTCCAATTTTCCTAACACAATTTATTGAAGAGACTGTCTTGACTCCATTGTATGTTCATGCCTCCTTTGTCAAATATTAATTGAGCGTAGTGATTTGGTTCGATTTCTGGGTTCTCTATTCTATTCCATTGATCTATATGTCTGTTCTTGTGCCAGTACCAGGCAGTTGTGAGAACAGTGGCTTTGAAATACAGCTTGAAATCTGGTATTGAGATCCCACCTACTTTGTTCTTCTTTCTCAGGATTGCTGTGGCTATTTGGGGTCTTTTTTTATTCCAGATGAATTTTTGAGGAGTTATTTCTAGGTCTGTGAAATATGCCATTGGTATTATAATGGGGAGTGTATTGAATCTGTAGATTTCTTTGGGTAGTATGGACATTTTAATGATGTTGATTCTCCCAGTCCATGAACATGGTATGTTCTTCCATCTGTTTACGTCTTCCTCTATCTTTTTTTTCAGTGTCCTATAGTTTTCTGCGTATAGGTCTTTTACCTCCTTAGTTAAGTTTATTCCTAGGTATATTAATTTTTTTGGTGTGATGGTAAATGGGATTGCTTTTTTAGTCTCTCTTTCTGTAAGTTCACTATTGGTGTATAGAAATGCCATAGATTTCTTGGTGTTAATTTAGTATCCTGCTACATTGCCAAATTCATTTATTAACTCTTGTTTGTTTTTTGATGGAGTCTTTTGGGTTTTTTATGTACAATATCATGTCATCTGCAAATAAGGACAACTTTACTTCTTCTTTTCCAATTTGGATGCCTTTTATTTCTTCTTCTTGTCTAATTTTAATGACTAATACTTCCAGTACTATGTCCAACAGGAGTGGTGAGAGTGGGCATCCCTGTCTTGTTCCTGTTCTTAGGGGAAATGGTTTTAGTTTTTGCCCATTGAGTATGATGTTACCTGTGGGTTTATCATATATAGCTTTTATTATGTTGAGGTATGATCCTTCTGTTCCCACCTTGTTGAGAGTTTTTATGAAGAAAGGGTATTGGATTTTGTCAAATGCTTTTTCTGCATCAATTGATATGACTGTGTGATTTTTGTCTTTCAATTTGTTTATGTGATTTATCACGTTTATTGATTTGCAGATATTGTACTATCCTTGCATTCCTGGGATAAATCCTACTTGGTCATGGTGTATGATCTTTCTGATGTAGTGCTGGATCTGATTTGCTAGAATTTTGTTGAGGATTTTGGCATCTATGTTCATGAGGGATATTGGCCTGTAATTCTCTTTCATTGTGTTTTTACAGAAGACACTTTAGCATTTCTTGCATTGCTGGTTTGGTGACTCCTGAATTGGTTTTGGTATTAGGGTGATGCTGGCTTCATAGAATGAGCTTGTAAGTGTTCCTTCCTCTTGAAATTTTGGAATAGTCTGAGGAGGATAGGTTTTAGTTCTTCCTTGAATGTTTGGTAAAACTCCCCTGTGAAGCCGACTGGCCCAAGGCTTTTGTTTGCTTGAAGGTTTTTGATGACTGTTTCAATTTCTTCCATAGTTATTGGCCTATGAGATGTTTAGATTCTTCCTGCGTGAGTTTTGGAAAGTTATATTTTTCTAGGCATGTGTCCATTTCCTCCAGGTTGTCCAGTTTGTTGGAATAGAGTTGTTCATAGTATTTTAAACAATCCTTTGTATTTCGGTTGCGTCTATTGTTATTTCACCTCTTTCATTTCTGATTTTGTTTATTTGGGTCCTCTCTCTTTGTTTCTTGGTGAGCCTGGATAGAGGTTCATCAATCTTGTTTATCCTTTCAAAGAACCAGCTCTTGGTTTTGTTGATCTTTTGTATTGTTTTTTTTGGTCTCAATGTTGTTTATCTCCACTCTGATCTTTATTATTTCCTTCCTTCTGCTTACACTGGGCTTTTCTTGTTGTTCTTTTTTAACTCTTTGAGTTGTAGGGTTAGGTAATTTATTACCATTGTTTCTTGTGTTTTGCAGTAGGCTTGTAGAGCTATGAACTTCCCTCTCAAGACTACTTTTGCTGTGTCCCATAGATTTTGGATTGTTGTGTTTTCATTGTCATTTGTTGCCATGATATTTTTTATTTCTTCCTTGATCTCTCAAATAACCCAGTCATTGTTTAATAGCATGCTGTTTAGTCTCCATGTGTTTGATTTTTTTGGATCGTTTTTATTGTAGTTGATTTCCACTTTTATGCCACTGTGATCTGAGAAGATGCTTGATATGATTTCTATCTTCTTGAATTTTAAAAGACTTTGCATATGACCCAATATATGGTCTGTCTTTGAAAATGACCCATGTGCACTTGAGAAGAATGTATATTCTGTGGCTTTGTGGTGAAATGTGCTGAAGATGTCAATTAATTCCATCTGGTCTAGTGAGTCATTTAGGATTGATGTTTCTTTGCTGATTTTTTGTTTAGAGGATTTGTCCATTGGTGATGGTGGGATATTAAAGTCTCTTACTATGATTGTATTGCTGTCCATCTCTCCTTTGATATCCTCCAGGAGTTATTTTATGTATTTGGGTGCTCCTGTATTGGGTGCGTATATGTTTACCAGAGTTATTTCTTCTTGTTGGATTGCTCTCTTTAGTATTATGAAGTGGCCTTCCTTATCTCTTGTTATGTCCTTCACTTTGAGATCTAATTTGTCAGATATAAGTATTGCTACCCCAGCTTTTTATTTTTTTCATTTCCATTTGCCTGAAAAACTTTTTCCATCCCTTCACTCTTAGTCTGTGTGTGTCTTTTTTTCTGAGGTGGGTTTCTTGTAGACAGTAGATATATGGGTTGTGTTTTCTTATCCAATCCGTTACCTTATGTCTTTCATTTTTTTTTACCATTTTTTTTATTGTTTTAAGTATTACAAATAGTAGTACATATGTCTCCTTTTTTCCCCCCATTGATCTCCCCCCGACCTCCCCTACCCCCCAGTACATGCCTTCACCTGCCCGCCCACCCCCCCGCCCCAGTGTCTGGTATCCATTGGTTGTGCTTATATGCATGCGTGCAAGTCCTTCGGTTGGTCTCTTATAGCCCCCCTCGCCCAACCTCCCCTGTCTTCCCAATATAGTTTGACAGTCTGTTCAATGCTTCTTTGCCTCTGTATCTTTTTCCCACCATTTCTTTCCTTTAAAAAGTTTTGCCTTTGCAGACTAGAAATAAACATATAACAAAACAAGATAAAACAAAAAAAAGTGTTTGAGTCCCAATTTCAATGTCCAACAGTTCTGAGTCCCCGTTTCAATGTCTAACAGTTCCTTATGTGTACATGTCAGCAATGATATCTGGATGGTGTGCACATGTTGGCAATGCAGGTCCGACCCTCTCTGGTTTGAACCTAGGTAACCTGCAGCGGTGCACAGCTGCTGACTGCTCGCGTGGCAAGGCGTTGTCAGTGTCTTCCATCTCTGGACTGTTTTTTCCTCTTGTCTTAGTGGTTGGAGCACACCTGTCAATTACTCTCTGTTGCAGGAATCCATCTGGTCTTGGGGTTGTTTTCTGAAAATATACAAATGTATTCTCGACCACAAGTTAATAAAGGAATCATTTCTATATAA
Source organism: Corynorhinus townsendii (assembly GCA_026230045.1). Taxonomy (NCBI): domain Eukaryota; kingdom Metazoa; phylum Chordata; class Mammalia; order Chiroptera; family Vespertilionidae; genus Corynorhinus; species Corynorhinus townsendii. The sequence goes on along the minus strand of JAPDVU010000003.1, from coordinate 125,278,023 downwards.
TTGATTTGGGATCCTTTTTATTTTTGTTCAAACAATTTTCCTTTGTCTTACTTAGACACCATGTGTGTTTTTAATGGCCGTCTTGCTGTTAGCATTGCAAATGAAACTTAATTTGGTAAAGTAAAAATTTTCTAGATGTAATTTACTTATAGGATATTTTTCCTTACATGATACTGCCCTACTATCACCCCCTTTTTTTTTTTTATTAATGGAGGTTTTTGTAAATTTTATAATGCAGTCTTGATAACTTTAAATTTAAATTTTTTTTTTTTTTTTTTTTGCCCACACATATGACTGCTTTAGGTTCATTGCATATTCAGGAATTTTACCATGAGATGAACTACCAATAGAAATTTTAGTTATTACTTTAAGAACAGCTTTTTGTCCAGTACAATTAACTTTACTTGAATATTCACTTATTTCAATTAGCCTATTTAAATTAATCTGAAAACTCGATTACTATTTTACTGTCAAATTTAATACTCTACCCACAATCTTAGTTTAACCTGTAAATATTAGTGGGAAGGATTATTTACATTCTTGAGTGGGCCCTGAGCATTCCAGATGCTAGGCTGAATTTAGATATAGGGCAACTGCTGTCGGCCAAGTCTCTTGTCTGTTACCTGGGTCCCGATCTGAGCTGGGCCAAGTCTCTGTCTGTCACCTGTATCTCGATGTGAGCTGGGCCAGGTCTCTTTCTGTTGCCTGGGTCCCGATCTGAGCTGGGTGTGGGAAGCGCGAAGCAGCCATGGGGGCAGGAGACCTCTTTCAGAAGGGGTGAGGGTTCAAGCCCCTGCTGTGTTGGGGGGGTGAGGGTCTGTGCCCCACTTCTGTTGCCCCCCCAAGTTCTCTCCTGATGGCCCCTCTGCGACTGTGCCTGTCTTAGGTTGTTCCTTCCTTGAGGAATCTTACCCGTCTCTGGCTAACCAGTCATCCTCCGGGACCAAGCAGGGTGGTGTGAGGTTCAGTTCTGTCTCCTTGGTAGCCTATGCCCCCGTGGCCTCCACACCCAGCACCTGCCTTGGGAACCCCTGGCCTGCTGGCAGGGTCCCAGTGCTGATCACATATCTTGGGGAACTCGGGTTTCTTCTCCAGTGAGGGCCCAGCTCACACAATTGGGTGTGAGAGAGATCCATGGTACCAGCCCCCACGAGGTTTTAAGCTCAGCATGAACAGAAAGCTCAGGTAACAGCTGAGGGCAATTGGATTGTGAGAAGAGGGTCCCTCTTGGCACAAAGGGCAAGAGGGGCCAATATAGGATGCTCAAGTGCCTTCCCAGTGCCTTAATTCCTTCTGCAAGGAATTAAATCCTTTCATGTCCTTTTTTTTTTTTTTTAATTGCTGCCAACCATTCAAAGAATTAGTTTGTAAGTTTGTTTGGGATAATTGTAAAATATGCTGTTGTAAAATATCTAAAATTATAATGACATTGTAGAATAATATCATGTAAGGATATTCTTTGCCCTACGCCCTGGCAATTCCATTTCAAACCGGCTGTCAATTTCTTTTTGTAGCTTTATATAAACTTTGTCAGGGAGGCAAAAACACAAATTACTTACTTTAGTTCAAGAGGCCAAATATTTTGACTTTCAATTACAATCCTTATGACTTTTGAAGGAAACTTCTCTTTGTTTCCTTCCAAAATAATTTTCAGTCTACAGAGAGTTTCATTTAAAAATTTCTGTCACATGAAACAATTTCTCTTAATGCTATGGTGACCACTAGTATTGGTTAGATTTAGTATTTTATTTTTATTTTATAATTTTTAATTAATTTTTTTTAATTTTTATTTTTTATATGTGTCCTTATTTCTCCATAACCCCCCACTCCCCACTTATGCCCCTCCCCCTTGTTGTCTGTGTCCATTGATTAGGTTCATATGCATACATACAAGTCCCTTGGTTGATCTCTCCATGTTACCCCCACCCTCCCCTACCTTACCTGAGGTATGATGTTTTGATCGACGTTTCTCAGCCTCTGGATCTGTTCTTGTTCATCAGTCTATGCCGTTCATTATATTCCAGAAATGAGCGAAATCATGTGATATTTATCTTTCTCTGCCTGACTTATTTCACTCAACATAATATTCTCCATCTCCATCCATATTGCTGCAAATGGTAGGAACTCCTTCTTTTTTACCGCAGCGTAGTATTCCATTGTATAGATGTACCACAGTTTTTTAATCCATTCATCTGCTGATGGGCATTTAGGTTGTTTCCAAATCTTGGCTATGGTGAATTGTGCTGCTATGAACATAGGGGTGCATATTTCCTTTCTGATGTGTGTTTCTCGATTCTTGGGATATATTCCTAGAAGTGAGATCACTGGGTCAAATGGGAGTTCCATTTTTAGTTTTTTGAGGAAGCTCCATACTGTTCTCCACAGTGGCTGCACCAGTCTGCATTCCCACCAGCAGTGCAAAAGAGTTCCTTTTTCTCCGCATCCTCGCCAACACTTGTTGTTTGACCCTATGTCTTTTGATTGGGGCATTTAATCCATTTACATTTAAAAGTTATTATTGATAGGTACTTATTTGTCGCCGTTTTTATTCTTTACCCCTGTGTTCCTTCTTTGCTTCCTATTTCTTCTTTTTACAGCAGACCCTTTAGCGTTTCTTGCATTTCTGGTTTGGTGGTAATAAATTTCCTTAGTCCTTTTTTTTCTGTGAAGCTCCTGATTTCACCTTCAATTTTGATTGATAGCCTTGCTGGGTACAATATTCTTGGATTCAGACCCTTCCTTTGCATGAATTTGTATATTTAATTCCATTCCCTTCTGGCCTGATGAGTTTCTGTTGAGAAATCAGTTGCTACTCTGATGAGGGTTCCTATGTAGGTAACTTTCTGTCTCTCTCTGGCCGCTTTTAAGATTCTTACTTGTTATTGGTGTTTGCTAATTTAATTACAATGTGCCTTGGCATCTGTGTTTTTGGGTTCATTTTGTTTGAGACTCTGTGAGCTTCTTGGTTTTGTGTGGGTTTTTTTCTTCCCTGTATCAGGGAAGTTTTCTGTCATTATTTCTTCAAACAGGTTTTCTATGTCTTGCTCAGTTTCCTCTCCTTCTGGGGCCCCTATTATGTGGATGTTGTTTTGTTTCGTGGTGTCCCAAAGTTTCCTTAGGCACTCCTCCTGCTTTTTAAGTTTTTTTCCTAGATTGTGCTCTGCTTGGGTATTTTTTTCCTACCTTGTCTTTTCGCTCACTGATGTGGTCCTCTGCTTCTTCTAGTCTACTGTTGATACTTTCTGTTGAGTTCTTTATAGCAGCAATGTCATTTTTCATTTCTTCTTGGTTCTTCTTCATTTCCTCTTGGTTCTTACTCATATTGTCGAATTTGTCTCCATTCTTTTCAGCCACCTTATGACCATTTCTCCGAATTCTTTCTCTGACAGGTTGCTTGCCTCCATTTCGTTTACTTCTTTTTCTGGTGATGCCTGCTTTTCTTTCATATGTGGGCTGTTTCTTTGTCTCCCCATGGTCTCTCTTCTCCAGGTGTCTGGTTATGTAGTTCTCTCTCTCCTGCATTGATTTAAAGGCACCAAATACAACCCAACCAGGTACAACACACAGGCACTCAACAGAAATGTATTCATGATATTAATAACCCCAAATAAAGGTGACCACCAGAGGAAGGCAAATTAGGGGATAGGAGAGAAAGAAGAAGAGAAAAAACAGGAAATAAAGAAAGGAGTGCCAAAATGAAATTGGGAAAAGGGAAAAAAAAGTAAGAGATAAAAGAAAGAAAAAGGGGACAAACTATATATATGTGGAGAAAACTCCAATAGAACAGCCACTAATCCCACAAATGCCAGCAACAAGTACTTGGAGATGAATACAAACTACAAACAACAACTAATATCAAGGGAGGCAAAGGAAAACAGATGCAAAAAAACAAACAAAAACAAAGCAAACAAAAAAGCAAACCAAATATATAAGTAGGGTGAAATTTTAATGTGGTTAAAAGAAAGAATAGGGAAAATCTAAAGCAGGAAAAGGGTAAAAGAAACAGGACAACAAAATGGGAAAAGTTAGGAAGAGAGTGATGGCATAAAGGTAGAGTTAAGATAGAGTAGAATGATGCTAAAGGAAAGATGAAAATAGAATGTAGAACACTAATCTCAAAGTCAAATAAAGAGAAAATAAAATGACTTTTTTTTTTAAAAAAAGTAAAATCGTAGTAGTAATAGTACTGATTTGAAAATAAAAGTGTAATAATTAAAAAGGTAAAATCAAGTGAGGAAAAAAAGAAAAAAATTAGTTTCTTAAGTAAAAGATGGGAAAAAAAATAAAAAATAAAAATAAAATGTGCAGTAGTGAAGGTCATTTACTTCCTCTATTGTTCTGTTTGGCCCGCCTGTTTCCCATTCAGGACAGTATTGCAGTTCCTTGCGTTCCACTGCTCCTCAGTGTTGTAAGCCAGTCCTGATTTTAAGCAGGCAGTGTGTCTTACTTTTTTTTATTCATTTATTTGTGATTACACAAGAGTCAATTTGTGATTCAGCCACTGGGTGGCAGTGTTTCTGGATTGACCTCCAGGTCTATAGGTCCTCTCTAGCCTGTGCTTACATCCTGCTTTCCCTGTGGCACTCAATACCTGTTTGCAGGAGTAGGCTGCCCCAGAGCTGGTTCTCCGATGGTCACTCCCCACTCTGATCCCCAGGTTCCAGAAAAACAACTTTCCCCTGCATCCTCCTATGGTGTTCCCAACTGGGTGATCCTATGTTTTGGGCTCAGTAATCAGAAGCAAGGATTCAAAGAGGAAAAAGTGCAAGTGTGCGAACTCTGAGGTTGCACGTCAGCCTGCGCAATCTCCTTTCCCACCTTGTGTCCAAGCAGCTGGCACACTCCCAAAATTTTTAGGCTGTCCTTCCTGCGCAATCTCCTTTTCCCCCTTGTGTCCATGCAGCCGGCACACTCCCAAAATTTTTAGGCTGTCCTTCTGCATCAGATCAAAATGGGTTGCTTTTTAGAGATCTCCTCTGTTAGGAGCTCTGAGGACCCCCTTCCACATTCACGGATCACGCCAGCCCCAACAACCACGGATTTTTCTAGGTGCAGACTTCCCTCGGTCCTCCAGCTCCCGCAGTGCTCACGTTTTTTTGTCCTGCCAGGACCAGAGCCCTCACCTTATCCCAGGCAAAATCTGACCTTTCCATGGTGGAGTGTAGTGCTCCTCTGAATCTGCATGTTTGCACCAATTGGGGACCAGTGCTCTGGGGTTTGCAGCTTTTCGGTGTGTGCCGCAGTTGTAGATTTTCAGGCTTCTGATAACATCCACTTTCCAGGTCAAGATGGCACGGTCTCCGTGTCTGATCCGGTCGCTCCAGGAGGGAACCCAGCAGCAGTGGGGGCTGCCCGGTCAGGGGAGCCCCGTCTATCAGTCCCCCACATTCTCTTGGATTATAGCTGTCCCTTAACTCTCCAACAGACTCTCCCTATACAACCCTCCGCTGTTCTTTCTCTCTGCTCCGGGACAAGGCTCGGGACACCTCTGTCTATTTCGCCGCCATTTTTTTCCTCTATAAGCTCTTTTTAAAAAATTGATTATAGGGAGGGGGGGAGAGAGAGAGAGAGAGGGGAACATCGATGTGAGAGAGAAACATTATTTGGTTGCTTTCTGTATGTGCTCTGACTGGGGATAGAAACTGCAACCAGCGTATGTGCACTGACTGGGAATCAAACCCTTGACAATTTGGTGTATGGCATGATGCTCTAACCAACTGAGGCTCACTAGTCAGGGCATAGTGTACTCTCTGTATAGCCAATTTGTGTCTTTGTCTGGTTTATAAAATTTCAAGTGAAAGTGGGTGGAAATGATGTTGACATTGATTTTGTAGATTATAAATTTGCAACTTTATTTTTTTTTGGGGAAACAAAGTACAAATAAACTGTATTTTGAAATGTCCTTTTTGATATTTCTCTGAGCTCCTCAGCTTTTTTTCAGGTATGAAGCTTCAACAGAGCTCTGTGCAATCTGTTGAAATAGTGTTTTAAAAAAGTTTTACTTGTTTCCTTTGGATAAACACCCAGAAGTGAAATTTCTGGGTCATATGGTATATCTATTTTTATTTTTTGAGGAATACCCATACTGTTTCCATATGGGCAGAACCAGTTTCATTTTCTACCAGCAGTGTACAAGGGGTCCCTTTTCTCACATCCTCAACAACACATGTTATTTGTTGACTTTTTAAAAATAGCCATTCTGACTTGTGTGAGGTCGTATCCTATTGTGGTTTTGATTTACATTTCCTTGTTGATTAGTGATGTTGAACATCTTTTCATATGTCTTTTAGCCATCTGAATATCTTCTTTGGAGAAATATAGATGAAAGATAATATATATATTAGAGGCCCAGTCCTTGAAATTCGTGCATGGGGGCAGGGTGTGTGTCCCTCAGCCCAGCCTGCACCCTCTCCAATCTGGGACATTTCTCTCACAATCCAGGACTGCTGGCTCCCACCACTTGCCTGCCTGCCTGCCTGATTGCCCTAACCACTTCTGCCTGCCAGCCTGATCACCCCCTAACCACTCCTCTGCCAGCCTGATCCATGCCTAACTGCTCTCCTGCTGGCCTGATTGCCCCTAACTGCCCTCCCCTGCTGGCCTGGTCGTCCCCAACTGCCCTCCCTTGCAGGCCTGGTCGCCCCTAATTGCTCTCCCTTGCTGGCCTGCTTTCTCCCCTGCTGGCCTGCTTTCCCCCCAGTTGCTCTCCCCTGTAGGCCTGCTTTCCCCCCAACTGCTCTCCCCTGCAGGCCTGATTCCCCCCCCCCCCCAACTGCCCTGCCCTGCAGGCCAGGTTGCCCCTTACTGCTCTCCCCTGCTGGCTAGGTCACCCCCCCCCAACTGCCCTCCCCTGCAGGCCTGGTCACCCCCAACTTCCCTACTCTGCCGGCCTGGTCCCCCCTAACTGCCCTTCACTGCAGGCCTGATCACGCCCAGCTGCCCTCCCTTGCGGGCCTGGTTCCTTCCAACTTCCCTCCCCTGCTGGCCATCTTGTGGTGGCCATCTTGTGTCCACATGGGGGCAGCCATCTTTGACCACATGGGGGCGGCCATATTGTGTTGGAGTGATGGTCAATTTGCATATTACTTCTTTATTATATAGGATTGTTATAAAGGATATATATGTATATATACATATCTTACACAATCAAATATTACACAGCAATAAAAAGGAATGAAACCTTGCCTTTTGTGACATTACACTAAGTGAAATAAGTCAGGCAGAGAAAGACAAATGTCATATGGTTTCACTTATATGTGAATCTCAAACAAACAAACAAATAAAACAAAAACAAAAATAGATTCCTAGAAATATAGACCAAAGGGTTAGTTACCTGATTGGGGGGCGGGGAATGGCTGAAAAGGGGAAGGGGAATGTAGTCAGTTATATTGTGATAACTTTATATGGTGACAGATAATTACTAGAATTAGTGAGGTGATGACATGGTAGGGTATAAAAACGTTGAATCACTATATTGAACACCTGAAATGAATATAATCAATATAAGATTGTATATTAACTATATTTTAAGTAATTAAAAGGAAAGTTTTATTTGTATATGTTGTCAACACCTTTGCCCAATGTCCTTCATTTAGCCTCCTTTGTAGGTGGGAACAATGGGAAATGTGGTGGTAGGAAATGATAAACTTAGTGATCTTGGTTAAGTCACTTTGTTTTGAATTTGATTTCTTCAGCTTTAAAATTTGGAGTTAGGGTTATTTAATATTTTAAAATCCTCATCTGAAGATATGTTTATTGATTTTTTTAAGAGAGTGGAGATGGGGGAGAGAGACATTGATGTGAGAGAAAAACATTGATCTGTTGCCTCTCATATATACCTTGACCAGGGATCAAACCCACAACCCCTTTTGGTGTACAGGACAATGCTCCAACCAACTGAGCCACTTGACCAGGTCTAGAGTATTTAATTTAAAAAAATATTTTTATTAATTTTTTTAGAGAGAGAGGAAGAGAGAGGGAGAGAGAAAGGTCATTGATGTGAGAGTAGAACATCAATTGGCTACCTTCTGCATGCCCTCTACTGGGGATCATGCCCGAGACACAGGCATATTTCCTGACCAGGAATGGAACCAACAACCTTTTTGGTTCACAGGATGATGCCCAACTAACTAACTGAGCGATACTGGCCAGGGCAGATTATTAAAGTTTTTAAAAAATGTATGAAATATTGGCAAATACAGGAAGAATTCAGAAGATAAAGTAATAGATACCATTTAAATTTAACTTATCTTAATGTTGGTCCAATGTAGGTGATCTTTTAAAGGTCCTTTAAAATAAAGGTTCTAAAAAAATCTTACTCTAAACTTAATATTCAATAGAATATTTGGTTTAACTAGAAAATTTTGTTAGGATCCCTGGCATTTAGAACTGGTTAGGACAGGAATAAAGATTTGGAAGCTGTCATGGAGGTAGTGGTTAAATCCTACCTCCAGAAGAAGTTGGTTTCTTCAGAAGAAGTTGTGTAAAGTAAGATGTGAAGAGGGGGAAATGACAGAGGTTACAGTAAAGAAAACTGAAAAGGTGTAGTCAGTGAATTAGGAAGGGAGTGAATCATATTGGTAAAGTCATAAAGTCATGAGAGAAATTATAGGAAACAAACCATTGTTTCTATGCAATAATTACTACATTTAGAAGATCTATCTATTGATGTAAAAAAAATAAGGTTAAGATATAGTGGTTGAGATCATTAGTGGTTTCATGGTCAGCATTGAGAGGCCAGCACAGCAAGGTAGCTATTTTTCTGTTTATGTCTATTGAAAAACTTGTAGAGAAAAACCTTCCGTTTTTGTTGAATTTGGCATAACCTATTTGCCACAGACCTTGATGTTTGACAAGCTGGGTGGACACTGTTCCTCCAGGTCAGTTGATGTGAATAAACAAGGTCTTATTCCTCTTGCCAGGAATGGTATTAGGGTGATGACTTGGTGTCCTGCTAGTCTCTGATGTGCTTTTCTGAGTATGTTTTTTGTGGTTTGCAAAATATGGAACTCACACAAAATATACTATGAATTTTAGTTCACGCCAAACCTAAAGATCAGTGTAGAATTCAGAGCAATTAATCTAGTAGTAGCTGAGTGTTTTCGTGGTTGTTTTATCTCAGATCTCTGGACCAGCACATTTAAATTCTGCATTGCATGAAAAACAACCAAGGGAAATTTAAAGACTTTTGTTATCTTGCACTTTAGAAAAGACCATTGGAGAATTTAGTGGGAATCATGTAATTCATCTTTGCTTTGCTTTGGATTTTAATTCTTGCTGTGAGATTTTTAGTGTTGACTTCAGACACTCACACTAGAAACTTTTAGTGTAACATTTCTTGGATTCACTGGGCTTGACTTATTGTAGATCTGCTGTTTGTCAGAAAAACACATTCTTTTTCATTGCTAAAAATTATTTTTTGTTTCCTTGTCCCCAAGGAAAATTTTAAGCAGATGGCTATCTTAACACATGTCAAGTTTACTAGTATATTTCATAGAGTATTCAAGGGAAGAACTTATTTAGATCTTTTTGAATATCTTTAATTAGCTGTTTGTAATTTTCAACAGGTAGATCTTATACATGTTTTGTTAGATTTATACCTAAGTACTTAATTTTTTTGGAACAATTGTAAATGGTCACAAATTTTGAAAATTGAAGTTTAATATTGGATCATATTTAATTTTGGCTAGTTCACAAAATATCTATATTTTACTTATTTTGTTTTCTCCCAGTAACAGTTTGCATCCAATATTAGTTTCAGATGTACAGCATAGTGGTTAGACAGTCATACTTTACAAAGTGTTGCCCCTTTATTTCAAGTACCCACCTGGCACTGTACATAGTTTTTACAATATTGTTGACTATATTCCTTATACTGTAGTTTAACATCCCTGTGAGTATTTTGTGACTATCAATTTGTACTTCTTAATCCCTTCACCTTTTTGACCCGTTCCGTGAACCCCCTCCCCTCTGGCAACCATTAGTCTGATTTTTGTTAGATAAAATAATAACATAAACACTAAAATGGTATCATGATGTGTAGAAGTTTTGAATTTTAATATAGTTGGATTTACCAATATTTTTTCTTTAAGATGTATCTCTTTTGTGTCTTTTTAAAAAATTCTTCCATGCCTCAATGTCCTAAAAGTATTTTCTTTCTTTCATCACTTGTTATCCCCCTATATCCTCTTCCATCTCCACCCACTCCCCTTTCCCCTGCAATCATTACTATGTTGTCCCTGTCCATGAGTTCTTTCTCTCCCCCCCTGCCCCGCTCAATCCCTCCACTCCCCCCAACTCCACCTGCCCCCTCAACCAGAGCTGTCTGCCTGATTTCTATCTATTAATCTGCCTCCATTTTGCTTGTTAGTTCAGTTTGTTCATTAAATTCCACATATGACTGAAATCATATGGTAATTGTCTTTCTCTGGCTGGCTTATTTCACTCCTATGTTCATTGCAGCGTTATTTACAATAGCCAAGATTTGGAAGCAGCCTAAGTGTCCATTAGTAGATGAATGGATAAAACAGCTATGGTACCTTTATACCATGGAATACCGCTTGGCTGTAAAAAGGGCCTGTAGGACATTATGCTAACTAAAAGCATTTTCTTATATTTCCTTTTAGAAGTTTTAAAGGTTTGATTCTCTTATATAAACCATTAATTCACCCAGAATTCATTTCTGTGTATAATATGAGTTTGGGATTTTTGCCCCGCTCTCAATATGGGTAGCCAGTTTTCTAAAAACGGTTTAAATGTGCTATCTTTTTATCATTGTCACTACTGTTCTATATATGTGTGGGTCCCTATGTGTGTGGGTCTGTAGTTGGGTTCTGTTGCAGAAGTCTGCTGGTTTATTCCTATGCTAATACCGGGCTTTCTAATTTTGCTTTTAAAAAAAGTCACAAATGTATTGACATTAAATACACTGCATGTATTTAAAATGTACACTTTGATAAGTTTTGACACAAAACATCTGTAAAACCAAACACCAAAATCAAGAAAATATTGTCCCAAAAGTTTTCTTATACCTGTTTGTATTCCCTTTCTCCTGTCCCTTCCTGATATTCTTCACTACTTCCCTCATTCCCATGCAACCCTTTATATGCTTTATATTATTGTAATTAGTTTGCATTTTCTAGAATTCTACATAAATGAAATCATATAGTATGTACTCTTTTGTCTAGCTCTGAGGGGAGGAGTATAATACAGACTTACTGGTTAAGATCGTGGAATTTGGAGACAGACCATTTAATCTTAAATTCCTTCTTTGTGAGTTATTTATAGCCGTGAGATTTTGGGCCTGCTATCCTCTCTAAGCCCCAGTTTCTCAGGTGGCCATGGGAGAGTGAAATTTTCCACAGGGAGAATTTGAGGGAAGAAAATACAATGCTTGGGGATAGAATTGTGGGGATTTTTAATATCCTTTCTAATAAAAGCCTAATATGCTAAGTGTCTGGTTGACTGGTTCAACCAATCAAAGCGTAATATGTTAATGGCATGCTAAGGCCGCTCAACTGCTTGCTATTATGTGCACTGACCATCAGGGGGCAGGTGCTCCGACCATTAGGTTAGCTTGCTGCTGGGGTCTGGCTGATTGGGACTGAGTGAGATGGGTCAGTCATGCCCTGGAGCCCTCGGTCCCTCCCAGGCTGGCCAACCTCCTGTATCCCTCCTGGGCTCCAGTTGTGAACCGGTGGTGTCCCTCGGCCTGGCCTGCACTCTCTCAAAATTCGGGACCCCTTGGGATGTCGGAGAGCTGGTGCTTAACATAGTGCTTATCTATATGTATAAAAGGCTAATCTGCAAAGTGTCCCCTTGGGAGTTCAGTGGAAGACCAGGAGTTTGATCGCTTGCTCTGATATGCACTGACCACCAGGGGATGGCATGGAACAAAGGAAGACCCCTGCCAGCAGCTGGAAGGCCCCAATCGGCCCTGATCTCTGGCCAGGCCTAGGGACCCTCCCTGTGCACGAGTTTCATGCACCAGGCCTCTAGTACTATATATTTGGTTGACAAGCCTATGCTTAACCACATGCAGGCAGGTTCAGAAGTCAGAGTGTAGAATGAAGAAAATGGTTTAATATAGGAGTAAATATTTGTAAAATAAATATGACTAAAAAAAAAAGGTGATGATGTGAGACTGCTTGAATGGATTGCTCAGGGTGGGAAAAAAACAAGTGAAACCAGAAGAGAGGTGAATAACAATAAAAAATAGGTATGATAGATTAGAGGTTACCTTGTGGACAAAGGGTATATTTAGTAGGCATAAAAGAAAGAAAAGAATTGTTTTAGAAATAGGATTTTTACAATATGAAAGTTCTTAGGTGGACCTTTCCAGAATATAATCTGGTTAACTATATATTATTTATTAAAGTAGAATAAAAGAAAATTGGAGGTTAATGAGTGTTTGTCAATAGAGCTTGTGAAGGATTATAAGTGGGACATAAAATGGTTGCTTCCCCCAATTTTTGGCTTGGTGATGTTTAAATGGTTGGGAGAAATATAGTTTAGCAGAGTGAAAGCTGGTTAATTTACATACTTTCCTTTCCAGTATATTTTGATATAACTTGTAAGTACATAATGACTTAACTATAGCAGTCTCAAATGAGACTAGTCACCTAGGAAATTATCTTTTTAAAAAAGTGTTTTAAGAATATATATTTTTATTGATTTCAGAGAGGAAGGGACAGGGAGAGAGAGATAGAAACATCAAGGATGAGAGGGAATCATTGATCAGCTGCCTCCTGCATGCCTCCTATTGGGAATTGAGCTTGCAACCCTGGCATGTGCCCTGACCAGAAATCAAACCAGTAACTACTGGTTCATAGCCTGATGCTCAACCATTCAGTCACACTGCCGGGTGGAAATTTTTTGTAATACTTACTGAGTAGTCAGTACCACCATATACACAGTATTGGTTCTCTGATACCTTATAGTTTAGTTATAATATTAGATCTTTCCTGAGAGTTTTGCTGTACTATAAATGTAAGTTATTACCCATATTATTTGTTTTTTCTTCGTGGGTTAATCCATACTCATACACAAAAAATAATATAGGACAAGTTCAAGATTAAAGTTGTTTTATAGAAACATACTTGATATCTTAGATGTATGCTGTCAGTGTGGTAGTCACATGTGTTTATTGATCACTTGAAATATGGCTAGTCCAAACTGAGATGTGATATAAATGTAAATAACAATATGCATTGGACTTGGAAGATTTAGCATGAAACAAAGAATGTAAAATAGCTGTTTTTTTTAAATATGGATTACATGTTTGAAATGTTCCCATTAACATTTTATTAAAATGTTAATTTTAATAAAGTATGTTATTAAAATTAACTTTGCTTGTTCCCATTTTCCTTTTAATGTAGCTGTTAGAAAATTAAAAATTTCATATGTGGCTTTCATATATGACTCATATTCCTGAGTGCACTGACCACCAGGGGGTGGCATGGAATGGAAGAAGGCCCCTGCCAGCAGCTGGAAGGCCCCAATCGGCCCTGATCGCTGGCCAGGCCTAGGGACCATCCCTTTCTTAATATGAAAGAAATCTACCTCCCTTTTTTAACAAATACATATGTAACTATTTGCTGAATTATAAATCCTTAGTGGAAAAGCAAAAAATAAAAAAATTTAGTGTATGAGTATGCTTAATGAAATTTGCTATGGATAGATTTAAAAATAAGTACCATAATTAGATTTCTAGTAATTTTACTGTTGTATTTAACAAAAGCTGTTAAACTTCAGGGATAAAGGGAACTGGATACCAGACTTCAGAAGACTATCTTGGGATCTGAAAGTAGACCTTTGCTTTGTGTTGTACAGCTCTCTGAGTGCATTATGGGCTTGCCCTAAAAGCATTGTGTCTAATACCTAGATTTTATTATCTGATTTAGCAAGTGGCATGCTTGGTGATGCTTGTGGTGTGTTTCTAATATTAGATTTTCTAAAGCAATGTAGCATCACTTGGGAACTTAGAAATTAGAAATACTAATTCTTGAACCCCAACCCTGCTGAATCAGAAACACTGATGGCTAGGACTGGCAATTTGTTTAAACCCTCCAAGTGATTGTAATGCACATAAAGTTTGGATAGACATAGTTCTAGATTATGCTACTTTTATAGAAGTAGCAATTCTCAACCTCTTTATAACAATTCTCCACTTTGTCTCCTTGATTCAGATCCATTTATCCTTCTATTATCTGATGGTAATTTAACTGATGTAAATTTTATTTTTCTTATGAAAGTACTCACAAAATTTCAAGATTAATTTCTAAGTGTAATAATTATATTTAGAGTGGCATTTTATTTGAGTCTAATGAAAAGTCACACATTCTTAGGTGGATGCTCTCCGATTGCGTTTGGAAGAGAAGGAAACCATGCTGAATAAGAAGACAAAACAAATTCAGGATATGGCTGAGGAGAAGGGAACACAAGCTGGAGAGATACATGACCTCAAGGACATGCTGGATGTGAAGGAGAGGAAGGTTAATGTTCTTCAGAAGAAGGTAAGCTGCAGGTGTTCTGAGTTCATCTGGCCTACATCATGTATACGTACCACTGAGTTATACCTAAATGTTGTCAAAATTTCTCATTCCTCTGTTTATATATTTGTGGTTTGTAATTGAAACTGTTGTTGCAATAGGTAAATTGTCAGAACTGTTCTGCATATTCAGTTTTTAAAATAAGTAAACAGTATTAGTATCTTCAGTAGTAGTTTGCATGCTATTATTTCTGGAAAGTGCCTTGTAAATTGCCAAAGTGTTTACTTTGACATTCTTCTGCTGCTTCTTTATTGGAACTGTAATGACATGAATTAGTATTTATATGGATTTGGAATGTTTGCAACTCCATCTATGTGATTAATACTACTATAATTTTGAATAGAAAACATGCTACTATAATTAACATACTCTAGTAGTGTATGGGGGGAGGAGGGCAGGGGAGCAAGGGGAAGGTGATCAATGGGGGAAAAGAAGGACATCTTGTAAAACTTTCCATGATAAACATAAATTTAAAAAAACATATAGTGTACATGTGTTAAGGAAAGGAAGAATTTATTTTTTTACCTTAATTTTTACCTTCATCATTGTTACTTTCCTATATTGCTTCTGAATTGGTGAATTTGAAACACTTTAGCTTTGCAAAACATGTTATACAACTTGAGTTTTAGCTTGCTTGTTATTCCCACTCTAGACTGTTGGCTATAACTCTTTTACTGACTTATAGTGTGCCAGTAGATATTTTATAATAGGAAAAATAATTTTGAACTTTGTTTGGGAAGAGAGTTTTACAACTATTCTGAAATTTGTGTGATTTTGTGTAGAGACCCACTAATATATTTGAAATATAAATTGAAAGAAGAAAGCAGAACTGACTATCTCCCATCTTGCAGAGCTAGATCCTCAGTGACCCTCCCCACTGGGGGTCACCACAGGAATGTCAGAATTGTCCTAACTCCCCCAACCGCTGCCTGAGTAGACCAGTGAAGCTCCAGGAATGTAGCTAAGGTCCTAATAAGGCTATCAAGAAGCAAAGGTAGGGGGATGGCTCAGACCTTGGAATGTATTGGCCACCTCCTGACCTTTGTGCCGTAAAACCCTGCAGAAAAACCCTGACCAAAGTGACCACTCTCTGTAACCCACGTCACCCACCTAAGCCCACCCAAATGACTAGCCCTATATAACCTTTGTTCCCCTGGGGCTCGCTCTCTCGTCTCGCCGCTGCGTCGGTAAAGAGGCTGGGAGCCAAGCCCGGGCTTGAATAAAGACTCTTTTGCTCTTTTACATCGGAAATGGCTCCCTGGTGGTTGAATTTGGGGACCCCGATATCTGGGCATAACAAAATGTACCCAACTTTTAAAATCTAGATAAATATTTCTTTTAAAGCATTCAGAAAGGAATCAAAGGGTGCAGGCTTTTGGGTATAAAAGAATTTAGTAATGGGGATGTAATGTATATAGTGCGGTGACTGTAGTTCATAATATTGTATTGCATATTTCAGAATTGCTGAGAATTGATCTTAAAAGTTTTTATCACAAGAAAAAAACATTTCTATAACTGTATGTGGTAATTAATGTTAACTAAACTTTTTGTGGTGATCATTTCACAGTGAATACAAATATTGAATCATATTATACATCTGAAACAAATGTTACATGTTAATTATACCTCAATTTTTAAAAAAGCACTAAGAAATGACAATGTGGTTTGAAAAAAATAATTTTAAAATCATGAAAGTAATATAAGTTCAAGGTAAAAAACAAAACAAATGAAAGTCTCCCCATCATTTCACCTCAGTGCAGCTTTTAGAGATGTAACTGTTGTTAACAATTCTTTGTGATCCCTTAATGAAATTGAAACGAGAAATTTGGACTGGAACCGTGGTAGTCCCTGGGCAGGATGGCTTCCTGGGCTCTTGTCCAAGTGGAGTCAAAGCATGAAACGACAGATTAAAGGTGGTATAGTAAAAAGTGGAAATTTATTGAGAAACAAGCAGAGACTCCCATGTGTGTGTTGGGGGGAAGAGTTTCACTGAGTCCCTTTTTCCTATGGTTTATAAAGGCTGCAGATCTTTGTGCCTTGATATCCCCTCTGATTGGTCACAATTCCCCTTTGATTTGGTCACTATAGCAACTCCAGAGCTCAAGTCTGGTTCCCTCCTTTTTCTCCCTTATTGTTCTCCTATTCCCTCTGGGCTTTCTTTCTTCCTTTATTTTGTAAATATGTACCTTTTGTTACTTCCAGCTTCCTTAGCATTTGAAAATGTAACTTCTGCCACTCCCAGCTCCCTTGTCTTATGGTAATGTAGCTCTGTAGCCCAGTGCTTTTTCCATGGACTCCTTAATTCCTAAAATTTCCTAAACCTCCCTATTTCACCCCCCCAAATTCCTTTCAAAATGTCTGCATATAGGCATATATGTGTTACATACTTTTTAAAAGATTAGTGGAATTACAATTATTCATTAAAAAAACATACATTTACAAAATTTTTTATTGATTGAAGGAGGGAGGAGGAGGAGGAAGAAGAATGACAGAGGGAGGTAAAAAAGGGAAAGAGAGAAAAACATTGATGTGAGACACACATTGATTGGTTGTCTCCCACATGCATCCCAACTGGATGGGGGATGGAGCTTGCAACCCAGGTAGGTGCTCTTCACTGGGAATTGAATCCACAACCCTTAGCTCCGCCAGTTGACTGTCTAACCACTGAGATACACCGGCCAGGGCAGTGGTTCAATACATTTAAGAGAAGAGTTGTTTGTTTATAGATTAAACAGCACATTAGACATGTACTGTATACCAGTATAAGAAAGGTTAAAACAGGAAATCATTTGGGACTCTGGAACAAATTACTTCAATTTACATTATTTTTAAAGGGAAAAATGATTCTGTTTTTGAACAGATTGCTTCTTGATCAGACTTCCGGAACAAATTAAGTTTGAGAACTGAGGTTCTACTCTATTGCTGTACTGATTCAGTTTTATGTTTTTATATGTGGCCAGCCAGTCATTTTTAATTACTAAATACTCTACTTTCTTTTTCTTCTGATTTGAAAAGCCTTAAATAAATGATCATATAAACTTGGGCCTATTTCTGAATTCTTTTATACTTTTTTGTATCTCGAAATAATTAAATGATGGTTAAAATAAAATGGGTGGGGGGAAAGGCTGTGGTCCATGTACACAATGAAATACCATTCAGTTGTAAAAAGGGAAGGAAATTTTACCCTTTGCAATAACATGGATGGACCTGGAGAGCATTATGCTAAGTGAAATAAGCCAGTTATTTAGAACCTTCCTCTCTAACTGTTTCTATTATAGTAGCTCCCTAATGCATTTGAATATTTAGTACTAGAGGCCTGGTGCATGAAATTTGTGCATGGGGGAGGGTGTCCCTCAACCCAGCCTGCACCCTCTTCAATCTGGGACCCCTCGGGGGATTTCCGACTGCCAGTTTAAGCCCAATCCCACAGGGATCATCCCTCTCACCATCTGGGACCGCTGGCTCCAAACCGCTTGCCTGCCTGCCAGCCTGATTTTCCCTAACTGCTCCCCTGCTGGCCTGATCACCCACAACTGCCCTCCCCCGCTGGTCTGATGGCCCACAACTGCCCTCCCCCGCTGGCCTGATGGCCCGCAACTGCCCTCCCCCGCTGGCCTGTTGGCCCACAACTGCCCTCCCCTTGCAGTCTGATCACCCCCAAATGCCCTCTCCTGCTGCGACCTGCCTCCTCTGTGCCACACAGAGCCACGGGACCCCCAGGCCTCACCATGTGGAGCAGCCACTGGGCCCCGCCTCCACTGTGCACGTGGCCATCTTGTGTCGGCCCTCTTGTGGTGGCCGTTGCACAAGGGTGTGATGCCACCTAGGCTTTTATTATATACTAGAGGCCTGGTGCACAAAAGCACTGAGGGGGGGTGTCCCTCAGCCCAGCCTGCACCCTCTCCAATCTGGGACCCCTCGAGGGATGTCCGACTGCCCGTTTAGGCCCGATCCTAGGCTTGGACCTAAACAGGCAGTCGGACATCCCTCTCACAATCCAGGACTGCTGGCTTCCAACTGCTCGCCTGCCTGCCTGCCTGATTGCCCCTAATCGCTTCTGCCTGCCAGCCTGATCACCCCCTAACCACTCCCCTGCCAGCCTGATTGATGCCTAACTGTTCCCCTGCCAGCCTGTTGGCCCCTAACTGCCCTCCCCTGCAGGCCTGGGGCCCCCTAGCTGCCCTTCCCTGCAGGCCTGGTACCCCCCAACTTCCCTCCTCTGCTGACCTGGTCATCCCTAACTGCCCTTCCCTGCAGGCTTGATCGCCTACAACTGCCCTCCCTTGCAGGCCTGGTCCCTCCCAACTGCCCTCCCCTGCTGGTCATCTTGTGGCAGCCATCATGTGCATACATGGGGGCAGCCATCTTTGACCACATGGGGGCAGCCATCTTGTGCATTGGAGTGATGGTCCATTTGCATATTATTTTTATTAGTTAGGAGGATTAGATAGGATAGAGGCCTGGTGCACGGGTGGGGGTCAGCTGGTTTGCCCTGAAGGGTGTCTCGGTTCAGGGTGGAGGTTCCCTTGGGGTATGGGGCGGCCTGGGTGAGGTGCCTGTGGTGGTTTGCAGGCTGGCCATGCCCCCCAGTGACCCAAGCGGAGGCCCTGGTATCTGGGATTTATTTATCTTCTATAATTGAAACTTTGTAACCTTGAGCGGAGCCAAGCCTCCTGCTTGCTCTGGCCACAGCCATTTTTGTTGGGATTTATTTATCTTCTATAATTGAAACTGTATAGTGGAGGCCAAGGCAGGCCAGGACTGCAGAAGCTTGGTTTCCTCCATCTCTGGGGGCAACCCAAGCCTCCTGCTTTCTCCAGCTCTGTGGCTGCTGCCATTTTTGTTGGGATTAATTTATCTTCTATAATTGAAACTTTGTGGCCTTGAGTGGAGGCCCGGGCCCACCAGGGTGTGTGGAGAGCTTGGCTTCCTCCATTGCCGGGGAAACCCAAGCCTCCTGCTCACTCTGTGGCTGCAGCCATCTTGGTTGGGTTAATTTGCATACTTGCTCCTGATTGGCTGGTGGGCGTGGTTTGTGGGTGTGCATATTACTCTTTTATTAGATAGGATGATGGTTGTTCTGCTTTATTGTTTTTTTGTTGGAGGATTTTCATTTGTTTCTTTTTCCAGATGAACTTTTTAGTATTATTTTTCCAGATTACCCTCTTCTAAAAAATAATCTTTTTACTATTTTTAAAAAATATATATTGATTTTAGAGAGGAAAGGAGCGGGAGAACGAGATAGACACATGAATGATGAAAGAGAATCATTGATTGGCAGCCTCCTGCACACCCCCTATTGGGGATCGAGCCTGCAATCTGGTCATGTGCCCTGACTGGGAATCTAACCATGTCCTCCTGGTTCATAAGTCGATGATCAACCACTGAGCCATGCCAGCTGGGCAATCTTTTTACTATTTTGATTGGGATGTGATATCTTAGAAGTCAAGTTTAAAAAGTTAAAAAGTTTTAAAGAGGAGGGAATGATCAACTTTGTCAAATACTGCTGAGTTAAATACGAGTAAAATGATATTGAGAATTGATCATTTGCTTTAATAAAATGGTTGCAACAGTTCATGGTGTTGGAAAAGTTGACAATTGTGCCTTGTTTTCTGAAACTCTTTGTTACTTTAAGCAACACACTTAATTTTCTATGCATTGATTTAACAAATTTAAAAGTGAAGCTGCAACTATTGACTACTATCTATGAACAATAATTAGTTTATTTATAATGCTTCCTTCCAGATTTTTGTTGGTAAGCTTTATTGTCTTTTGCTGTGTTCATAAGACTTCTCAGATTTACATTGTGTTGCTTTTCAAGGGGAAAAAACATTCTTTCCTATAATTGTAACTCACACTATTCAGCCTTTATTTCTTTGTTTAAGTTAATTTAATGTTTTTACCACCAGTCCTATAACATCACAGATCAACTATTCCCAAGGTTTAAATGTTTATGTAGTAATTCTCGGTTGCCCAAGAATTTCTTTAATACTTTTTCAGGAAAGGTCATGAGTGCTATACTAGTAGTTCCCAAGTTCTTGCTTGTTGACCATGCATTTATACTGTCTTTTTATATTTTACAATTTAATTTACTTTAGAGATTAAAAAAAGTATAAAGAATAATATATTAAGTAATTTTATTTTTTAATTGAACTTATTGTGGTAACACTGGTTAACAAAATTATACAGGTTTTAGTTGTGCAATTCTACAGCATATCATCTGTACACTGTACTGTGTGTTCATTACCCCAAATCAGGTCTCCATCCATCACCATTTATCCCCCTATGCCCTCTTTCACCTCCCCCTACCCATCTTCTTCCTGGCAATCACCACACTGTTGTTTATGTCTAGGAGTTTTTTTCTTTTTTGCCCAATTCCTCCACTTTCCTAACAGGTGTTAGCCTCCTCTCTATCTAAGAGACTGTCTGTATTTTGCTTTTAGTTCATTTTGTTCATTAAATTCCACATATGAGTGAAATCACGTGGTACTTGCCTTTCTCTGATTGGCTTATTTCACTTGGCATAATGCCCTCCAGGTCTATCCATGTTATTGCAAAGGGTAAAATTTCCTTCACTTTTTACAGCTGAGTTGTATTCCATAGTGTAAATGTACCACAGCTCCCCCCCTCATTTTATTTTATCCACTCATTTAGTTATAGAGATACAAAAAAGTATAAAGAATAGTATAAGTAATTTTAATTACTCAACTTAAGAAATAAAATTTCATATACAGTTGAAGTTTCTTGGTATATCTTTTCTTGATAATATTCTTTTCTATTTTGTTCCAGAGATAAACACTTGTTTTTTCTTAGGTCAAGAAAATGTATATTTTTATACTTTTATAAGCTATGTGTTAATAAGATATAAAAGAGGCAATACACATGACACATAAATATGAGAAGTAATTTACCCTCATTGTAATCTGGAGAATGTAAAATAAGACCAGATTAAAAAACCATTTTATACCTGTAATTTTATGCTCTGTTGGCAAAAGTAAGAAATCTGACAATATTACGTGCTGGTAAATATGGCAACCAGATTTCTCCTGCAATGCTGTTGGTTTTTTAAATTGGCACAACTACTTTGGAGAGCACTTATCTTATTAAATTAAAAATGAGCATACCCAGATCCATGCTATAGATGAACTCCAATACATGTATAAGAATGTTCACAGTATCTTACTTAGATTCAAAACAAAATAAAACAAAACAAAAACGGAGGAAACATGTGCAAATGTCCATTGACAGAAGAATGAGTAAAGTAAATTGCAGAATAGTCACACAGTAGAACATATCATTTTAGTTTTAAGGCAAGGAAATATTTAGGGTAAAAATTCAGCTAAGTATTTATTTATTTTTTGGTTAATCCTCATGTGAGGATATTTTTCCATTGATCTTCTAGGGAGAGTGGAAGAGAGGGAAAGACAGAGAAACATTGATGTGAGAGAAACACATCGATTGGTTGCCTCCTGCATGGGCCAGGACCCAGGCCAGGGAGGAGCTTGCAACAAAGGTACGCGCCCTTGACGTAATCAAACCCAGGATCCTTTGATCTGCAGGCTGACGCTCTATCCACTGAGCCAAACCAGCTAGGGCACAAAGTCATTTTTTCTGGAGGTAGGGGAAGGCAGAGAGATGGGATGAGGAAGAATATATGTATAAATATTTGAAGTAGTTTAGGTAATGCTCTCATTCTTTAGATGGGTAATGGGTTTTTGTATTTAACTTATTATTATACTTCATAACATATATAGATATAGATGTTAAATATTATGTAATACTAGAGGCCCGGTCCATGAAATTTGTGCACGGGGCAGATGGGGGGGTAGTGGGGGAGTCCCTCAGCCTGGATTGCACCCCAATCCAGGACTCCTCAGGGGATGTCCGACTGCCTCTCGTGATCCAGGACCGCTGGCTCCTAACCACTCACCTGCCTGATCGCCCCTAACCACCTCTGCCTCGCCCCACACCCGGGACCCAGGATTCCCTCCCTCTGCCCGGTCACAGGCACCCAGGACCTGAACTGGGTTTGCCTGGGCTGGCCATAGCCTCAGGGGATCGTGGGTGGGCAGCTTCCCCTGGCCGGAGGTGCCTGGGACCATGGGGCGTGCGGCTTGTCCCTCTCCCAGGTCACAGGCGCAGGTGGAGCCCCCTGTGCCCGGGACCGCTGGGCATTCTTCTGTTTGTCCCTCTTCCAGGCTGCAGGTGCAGATGCAGCTGCTGGTGCCTGGGATTGCGGGGACCGTGGGGCGTGCAGCTTGTCCCTCTCATAGGGCGCAGCCCCAGCCGCTGGTGCCCTGGACCATGGAGTGGATTGCTTGTCTCTCTCCCAGGCCACAGGCACAGCCACTGGCCACCAGGACTGCGGGGTGGGCAGCTTGTCCCTCTCCCGGGCTGCAGCCCAGCCGCTGGTGCCTGGGACTGTGGAGTGGATTGCTTGTCCCTCTCCCGGGCCGCAGCCTGGCTGGTCGCCATTCCTTTCTCCCCAGTATTGAGTGTCTGAGCTGTTACGGCATGGCAGCATGATGACTATTAGCTCTTTATTAAATAGGATATGTAATATATATCATGTAATATAATATCATGTAATATAATATTTAAAATAATGGTTATTTATAATTGTATGTTTAAATAATCTTTAAATACTTGAATATTTAAAGAGTAATACCGGGAAATAAAATATTGGCATTACTTTTGGCATATTAGATATGCATTTTTAAAAATGTCATTGTTTTTGGATTATTTTTGGCTCTGATTGGGCACCACTTCCCACCCATAATCTTCTAGCTTTCTAGGTAATGTATGCATTTGTATGTACTGGAATAATCCTATAGTCAGAGAATGAAAAGGGACAATATCAGATGGTCAAGCATGCTGTTCAATGGGATTAGCATTGGGCTCCTCCTTCCCAAGTTTTCTCCTATGGTTTAAAGTAGTTTTGTGTTACAGTAAATTTATCTCTATAATAAACTAGATGCCCGATGCATGAAAATTTGTCTAAGAATGGGCCTTCCTTCCCCTGGCTGCCGGTACTGCCTTTGCTCCAGCTCGGAGCCGCCTTTCCGCCCTCCTGCCTTCCCATGCTGCCCAGAGGCCCGGAGCAGCTGGGGCGGAGCAGAACGCCTTCATTGTCGCCATGGTGACAATGCAAGCGTCCCCCTGTGTGCAAATTAACCTTCCATCTTTGTTGGGTTAATTTGCATACTCACTCCTGATTGGTTGGTGGGCATCACGAAGGTACGGTCAATTTGCATCTTTCTCTTTTATTAGTGTAGACTAGAGGTCCAGTGCACGAAATCCATGCATTGGTAGGGTCCCTAGCAGCTGCTGGCCAGTTACTCCCTCCCTTCTCCCGGCCGCCTGCTGCTGCTGGCACCTCCCTCCTGGGACTTCTCTCCCCTTACCCCAGTTGCCTGCTGCCGGCTACGGCCTCCCTCCCTTACCCCAGCTTGTCCCGCTCCCTGGTCAAACTCCCGGAAGAACTCCCAGTAGAGGGGACAATTTGCATACTATGTTTTTATTATACAGTGTCACTGACCTGGAAAATGTAATTGAGCATTTAGATTTGATCTGCATTAAAAATGTATGTTAAAATTGTTCAGCTTCTTGATTGATTATAAATGATAATGTAGCTTGAGGTTTAATTTGCTGATACAAGATGTTATTATCATTCCCTTCTGTGTTTCTGTAACTCCTGTTTATTTTATCTTCCTTGCTTCTATAATTTCCTAGGTTTTGGAATTTAGAATTTAGATTTAAATTCTAAATTCCAAAACCTAGTAGCAGAAAACTGATTGATATTATAGAATTAGATGGGGTTTATTGGAGGGTAATGGGGGAGGGTTCCTAGATAGGTTCTTTCTATCTCCTCTATTTTGTTTTGGGTAGGAAGTCAGAAAGAGTAGGTTCTTTATAGTCTTTTTGTTTTCTGTGGAGTCTTGGCTAAGGCAGTGTAAATTTCTTCATTTTTTTCATATCATAGAATGGAAAGGAGAATATGTTTTATCATTAAAAATAATATTTACTAATTTATTCAGAGAAAATTAGTATTTTTAAAAATGTTGCTGTTTTAGCATGGAGGGACCTGGAGAGTATCATGCTAAGTGAAATACATCAGTCAGAGAAAGACGAGTGTCACATGATCTCACTCATGTAGAATCTAATGCACAAAATAAACTGATTAATGGAGTGGATCCAGAGACTTGAAGCATGGAACAGAGTGTAGAATCTCAGAGGGAAGGCAGGGGAGGGTGGGTGGGAGGTAATCAACCAAGGACCTTGTATGCATATATGAGTGGTCCATGGATACAGACAATGTGGCGGTGAGGTCCTGGGGCAGGATGGGGGAATCGAGGGTGGGCTGGAGGAGGGGCAATGGGGGGGGGGAATGAGACATATGTAATACTTTCAACAATAAAGAATTATTTTTTAAATGCAGCTAAAAAATAAAATGTTGCTGTTTTATTTTTTCATAAGGATTAATTGCAGTGTTTTCTAAATGTTATTATTTTTTAAGTCAGTGTTAAAAAGGATAAGAGAAAGCCAAGTTGGGCCCCAATCAAATTTTAAATTGGAAACTTAATATACTTAGGCATTAGAATTTTCCCTTTTCTTTCTTTTAACTATAATTTTAATAGAACTCAGTTTATTTAAAATTTGTCATTTATGGAGAATATGTATAGCTAAATTTTTGAAATACTATTTTTTGAAAAGAAAACAATGCATAGTGAATGAAGGACAATGAGTGATGATATTTCTATGGGGGAATATATTCCATGTGGGTTTACTTTGCTTCGTATAACTTTTTTACCCTCCCTTTTTCAAGTAAACCTTAAGGAGGTAAATAGTTGGAACTTTCAGAGTCTAATTTAACTTCCAGCTTGTTAATAGTAACTCTTTTTAAATGAAGCTGAACTTATATAAGTGACATTTATAATGACTGAAAAATTATTCTTGAAAAAAGGTTAGGATCTTAGTTTACCTTGTTATAAATTATTTTTTATTTATTTAAAATATTAAATATTAAAATTTTAAATATTTAATATTTAAAAAATATTAAATGTATTGGGATGACATCTATATATATAAAAGGCTAATATGCTAAGTGTCTGTCTGGGTAATGATGTCACATAGCAACACCCAGCTTTCTCTCCCTAGCTACTAGCCTCCTTGGAGTTTCTTCAGCCCAGGAACAGGACTTGCTCTTTAGCCATGTGGAAACATTTCACACTGTAAGCAAATATCTGTGAAGCCTTTTCCTGTGCCTTATCTCATTTGATCCTCACAGAAGTAGGTATATAGGAGACTCATGGAATCCTATTTTCTTTTCATTAGCTGGAAAATGGAGATTTAGAAAGCTTAGAAACTTGACCTGACTGAAAAGAAGTAAGAAATGGTGGACCTTGAAAATGACTTCAGGTTTTCTCACTGTGCAGAATATAGTCAAACACTGCTGTAGTTAAATATTTTACCCTTTGTTCTCCCTGTGTGATCTACAATAATAATCTGCTTCATGTTGATATTTACTGCTAAGTTGCTGACAATTACCTGAAAGAGAAGTTGGGGTGCTTCATTGGGCTGGAATAAGTTTAGCTAAATCAGGAAGCAGGTCTAATTAAGCAAGTTTATTCTATATCTATAAAAGGCTAAGTTGACTTGCACATGTGTGAAACATATAAAGCTCTTGCTGGCGCCAATTGTATGCATGTGTTTCTATCTGTCATTGTCCATCTTGAATTTGGTTGACACTTCTATTATAGAGAAAGGGTGGCTGGGGGTCTGAGAGGACTGGGGGACTCCAGAGGCAGGTGCACGGAGCAACTGCCCTTGCAATGCACCTGCTGCCCCGGTGGGGCTGAGGGGAATGGGTGCAACCATCTTGTGGCTGTGGGCGTCGCCATCTTTGAGGGCATGGCAGTTGATTAGCATATTCCCTTCTTATTGGCTGTGGGCACTGCCATCTTTGAGGTTGAGGCAGTCAATTAGCATATTTCCTCTTTATTGGCTTGGGCGCCAATGAGGGTCATGAGGGTCAATTAGCATATTCCCTCTTTATTAGATAGGATGTGTTTTTTGTGTCTGGTCCTTTAAGGTAATGTTTTCAGGATTCATTCATGTTATAGCAAGTATCAGTATTGTATTCCTTTTTATGGCTGATTATTCCATTGTAAGGAATATACCAAATTTTGTTTATTCATCAGTGCATAGAAATTTGTGTTGTTTCCACTTTTTAGATATTATGAATAATGACTCTATGAATGTTCAAGCACAGGGTTTTTGTATGAATATATCTTTTCGTTTCTCTTGGATATACAGTATATCTAGGAATGGAATTGATGTTAATTCATGTTTAACTTTATAAGGAACTGCCAAACTTTCTAAAGCGGCTACATAATTTTACATTCCTACTAATGCTTGTTATTTCTTTTTTTAAAATAGCCCTTCTGATGGGTGTGCATTGGTATCTTATTGTGGTTTTTTAAAATCCTCACCTGAGGATATTTTTTCCACTAATTTTCAAACAGAGTGGAAGTAATGGAAGGGGGGGGGTGGAGAGAGAAAGAAAAACATTGATATGAGAAAGACACATGGATTGGTTGCCTACTGCATGCAACCCCAATTGAAGTATGTATCCTTGACCGGGAATTGAACCCACGACCCTTTGGTCTGTCGGCCAATGCTCTAACCACTGAATCAAACCAGCCAGGGCTCTTATTGTGGTTATAATTTGCATTTCCATAGTGACTAATGATGTTGAACATCTGTTCATGTGATTTTTATGTCTTCTTTGGAGAAATGTCTTTTCAAATCTTTTGCCCATTTTCAAATTGAGTTATTTGTCTTTTTATTGTTGACTTCTAGGAAGTATATATTCTGCAGGCTCCAACATATCAGATATGTGATTTGCAAATATTCTCCCATTTTGTGGGTTATTTCTTCATTTCCTTGATACCCTTTTATGCACACAAGTTTTAAATTTTGTTGAATTTAATTTATCTTGGTTTTTCTTTGTTGCTTATGCTTTTGGTGTTATAGCTAAGAAAATATTGTCTAATTGAAGGTCATGAAGATTTTGTCCTACATTTTCTTCTCTGAGTTTTATAGTTTTAGCTTTTTCATTGAGGTCTTTGATCCAATTTAATTTTTGTATATAGTGTAGTGTAGGAATCCAACTTTATTATTTTGCATGTGGATATTTAGTTGTCCCATCAGCATTTGTTGAAAAGACTCTACTTTCCCCCATTGAGTTGTCTTGGGACATTTGCTGAAAATCGGTTGGCCATAGACATGTTAATTTCTGAACTCTAGATTCTAGTCCACTGATATATATGTCTATCCATGTGCCACCCCACACTGCCTTGAGTACTGTAGCTTTGTAATGGGAACTGTGAATCCTTTACCTTTGTTTCTTTTCAAGATTGTTTTGGCTTTTTGGGGGTCTCTTGTAATTCCATATGAATTTTGAGATCACTGTGTCCATTTCTGTAAAAAAGGCATTTAGAATTTTGTTAGGGGGATTGAATTGAATCTGTTTATCAGTTTGGGGAATATTGCCATCTTAACAATATCAAGTCTTTCAGTTGTCACAGGACGTCTTTAAACTTATGTTGTCTTTAATTTCTGTTTTTGATGTTTCGTAGTTTTAAGTTTACAAGTCTTGTATTTCTTTAAATTTATTTTTAAATATTTTATTTTTTGTGATGCTATTGTAAGTGGAATTGTTTTCATTCCATTATCAGGTTAATCATTTTTTTATATACAGATATATAACTGATTTTTAAATATTGTTATCTTATGTTTTGCAACTTTGTTAAACTTGTTTATTAGCTCTAATAGTATTGTAGTGAATTCTTTAATATTTTCTACATATAAGATTATGCCATCTGTCAATAGAGATTGTTACATTTTTTCCTTTCCAATATATATCTTTTCTTACCTAATTGCCCTTCCCTAATTGTCCAGTGCAATGATAAGTAGAAGTGGTGAAAGTAGACATCCTTATCTTGTTCTTTATCTTAGGGGAAAGATTTTTCATTTTTTATCAGCACGATGTTAACTATGGGTTTTTCATAGATGCCTTTTATCAGGTTTAGGACATTCCCTTCTACTCCTAATGTATTTTGTTTTTATCATGAAAAGTTGTTGGATTTTGTCAAATGCTTTTTTCTGTATTTATTGAGATGAGCATGTGGTTTTAATAGGGTACATACATTATATTGATTGAGCCAACCTTGCCTTCCTGGGATAAGGATGGTTGTGTTTTTAAATAGCCTTTTATTTTTAACCTGGGGAAACTTGTTCTATCAACATTATCATGGAAGCAATAGGATTGAACCTGAAAGAACATACCCTTTGGATAAAGGCTTTCTTTTTGAGTTCTAGGGCATAATATAAATAAGAACTATTCAAAGGCTTATATTGTAACTAGAGGCCCGGTGCATGAAATTCGTGCATGGGGGGAGGTGTGTATCCCTCAGCCCAGCCTGCACCCTCTCCAATTTGGGAATCCCCCTCACAATCCAGGACTGCTGGCTCCCAACTGCTCACCTGCCTGCCTGCCTGATTGCCCTTTACTGCTTCTGCTTGGCAGCCTGATCATCCCCTAACCACTCCCCTGCCAGCCTGGTCGATACCTAACTGCTCCCCTGCCAGCCCGATTGCCCCAAACTGCCCTCCCCTGCAGGCCTGGTACCCCCCAACTGCCCTCCCCTGCTGGCCTGGTCTCCCCCAACTGCCCTCCCCTGCCAGCCCAGTCACCCCTAACTGCCCTCCCCTGCTGGCCTGGTCTCTCCCAACTGCCCTCCCCTGCCAGCCCAGTCACCCCTAACTGCCCTCCCCTGCTGGCCTGGTCTCTCCCAACTGCCCTCCCCTGCCAGCCCAGTCACCCCTAACTGCCCTCCCCTGCAGGCCTGGTCCTCTCCAACTGCCCTCCCCGCCAGTCCAGTCACCCCTAACTGCTCTCCCCTGCAGGCCTGGTCCCCCCCCAACTGTCCTCCTCAGCCGGCCTGGTCACCCCTAACTGCTCTCTCCTGCAGGCCTGGTCTCCTCCAACTGCCCTCCTCTGCTGGCCCGGTCACCCCTAACTGCCCTCCCCTGCTGGCCATCTTGTGGTGGCCATCTTGTGTCCACATGGGGGCAGGATCTTTGTCCACATGGGGGCAGCCATCTTGTGTGTTGGCATGATGGTCAATTTGCACATTACTCTTTTATTAGATAGGATGCTTTGTACAATGTATTTAATCCTCATGTATTTGACTTTTATTAAAACACTTTCATCCCCCAGCTGTTGGCACTGGCTTTGTCTGGAAGGTTGTCCAGAAAGACGTCTGATCTAATTAGCATATTATGCTTTTATTATTATAGATTTCTTTGGACTTTTGGGTAACTTAGTGAATAATTTGAGGATTTGTTTATCTCTATCATTTTCTATTGATAGTATGCCATATTAACATTCTCAAAGTCTGGCAAGCTTTAGTTCAGAATGTCCTGACTTTTTTTTTGACTGACCACACATTTTAAACTTGAGAACTGGTAGTTAACAAGTCAATATGGAGCAGTCAGATCTCTATCATGACAGATGTTCTTAGTGGTATCTCAGGAGACATTGTAGCAGGAAGTTGTCAGAGTAATAAATACCTAGGTAAGTATCTAGAAAGGGACAAAGGATTTGAATAAAAAAGAATGTATGATTAAAGTTTTGATGCACAGTCAATATTTTCTTCTGCTTAAAACTGCTTATGATTTGACACGAATTAACTTGCATTGCATTGCCTTCTTACCTGTAGGAATGGCTATTTGGATAGATGCCCAGGTACCTGCCAACTTTAGCTAAGAAGTTGAAATAACCACGTGAAGAAGTTGTTAAGTCAGACTTGGAGAAAGTAGCTTTTTGTGTTTTTCCTTCTCTCTGCCACACCAGTATGTACTTCCTAACTAGAAGAAAATAGCTTCAAGTATCAGACATATATTTTGTCCTTTATCTGTTTTATTTTTCTGTAATTGTCAGTTCTCCTAATTTTTTTCTCCTAACACTTTTTTTCCTGGAGGAGTTTTCCAGATTAGAAATCCAAATTTCTGAGGAAAATTTTATTAAATTTGATAAGATTCCCTCAAATACCTTTGATTTAATCTTCATGTATTTGAATTATACTGGTTTCATAATATTCTATCCAGATCATATATAATTTAGCTAGCCTTCTATTATTAATTATTTGATTTTTTTCAACTTTGTTATTGTTAATAAATAATACAAGGGATAGTGGCTGTTTTTTCTTTCTTTAATTAAGCCTAGTGTGTCTGCTTTAGTTATTTAAAAATATTGGTTCTTTCATCACTAAAATGTAGTAAACTGATGTAAGACTTCTATCTAGATAGCCATTGTTACTGTACAACTCAGGGATACCATTCATGTAGATAATGTGCATTGAGGTCTTAAGTGCTCTCTCACCATTGCTACTGTCTCAGAAGGATTGCCATTGTGGATTTATGGATCCTGTTTGGGTTTTTTTTGAGCAATTGTAGTACAGGAAGGTTGGTCAGGGTTTTACATATGCCTGCCAGATATAAAAAGCAGTACTTGAACCATTTCTATAATTGTCTACTAAGCAGATTTTGACTGGCAGTCACTTTTGATCTCACTAGCTTTTGCTTCATATTATCCAGTTATCCTATATAATAAAAGCCTAATATGCAAATTGTCCCCTTGGGCAGTTGTTCGACCGGGAGTTCGACCGCTCGCTAGGACATGCACTGACCATCAGAGGGTGGCGCGGAACATGGTGGGTGTTGGCTACCTGGGGGCGGGGCGACAGGGGTGACGGGGACGAAGGTGCAGTGAGAATGTGGGATGTCCACCGAGCTTGCTCTTACTCCCCCTGCTACCCTCCCCCGGGACGCCAAGGCTTGTGCGCCGGGGAATCCTCTGTGCTCAGGTACCAGGTGCCTGTGAGGAGCCCGCACTGCACCCGTGTGGACTCTTCAGGGTGAGGCAGGCTGCAGCCTCCGGGACAACAGGGGCCTGTTGGGCTCCCCATGGGTTCGCGTAGGAGCCAGTCTGCAAGGCCGGCCTGGAGAGAGTGCGCTGCCCGCTTTGCTTCTGTGTGGCGTCACTGGGCGGCCCAGAGGCCCACGCTGTGCCCCAGCCTGCAGCGTCCGGCCGTGCTCACCGCATCTCTGTGTGGGGACTTGGGCACCGTGACTCAGGTGGAGGGGGGCGCGTGAGGGCCCAGGGGCTCAGATGCTGCCCAGGGCCCAGAGGTCAGCTGGGACCTGCCCTTCCATGCCAGACACTTGCACTTCGATGGCTGGCCAAGCCTAGAGACCGCTCCTGTGCATGAATTTCATGCAACGGGCCTCTAGTTTTAATATAAGAGGTGCCTAGATCCATTATCTGTCCCATGAGCAAGTCTTGTTAAGGAAGTTACTTTTCCTCCTAGCAATTAATAAAATCTGCTGGAGCAGTGCACTATAAATGTATTTTCCTAAAGGTCATACCTGCATTTCCTGTATAGTTCAATTTGAACAGTTTTTTTTTTTTTTTTTGCTTCTCTCTTTTATTGAAATATATTTTCTGGGCAGTGCCTGCCTACGTAACTCAGCATGGCCTCTTTGGCACTGAAAGCTGGAGAATAAAAAAACCAGTAACAAAAATAAGCCTGGATTTTTCTGAGTGCATAGTGCGTGAGAACTAAAGGCCTTTGGTACACAAGAACTGTGGGGGCAGTGGGGGTCAGGTAGGGGCAGGAGGGGAGGGTGGCAAAAGCTTGGCCCAGGGGCCTCAGGGAACTGGACACAGACTGCTATAGATGAAGTGCCCAATAACCAAGGCCAGCATCTCTGAGGTGCCGCTCAGCGCCACAATGAAGGGGGCCTGTGAGGCATAGTCAGCTTGAAGGTGGCGGAGGGACAGCTGCAGCATGGCCAAGGCTAGCACACTGTTCTGTACCCCTACCTCGATGCTGACTGTCCGCCGCTGGGCCACGGGCAGCTTCAGGCACATGGCCAGGCAGTAGCCCACCAGGAGGCCAACCAGGGGCACAGTGAGGCCCACCAAAACGATGGGTAGCCTGACGCCCGACAGGATTAAGACCCCCATGCGGTAGGCCAGGAAGAGGCTGCCCAGGAGCAGCACAAAGCTAAACGGCTTGATGACCTGCAACAGCAGTTGCGAGAACTTGGGGAGCTTGGACTTGATCAGCACACCTATAATGATGGGGATGGCGATGAACAGCAGGCTCCCCAGGATCTTGGAGATGGGCACGTGGAGTGTCTCGTGGATGCTGAGCAGGCGGCTGTACACAGCTGAGGACAGTGGCAGGAAACCAGTGGTGGCCACCGTGGAGATGAAAGTCATGGAGATGGCCAGGGTGACATCCCCTCCAAGGAGGAGGCTGAAGAGGTAGCTTCCCCCGCCACCAGGTGACGAGCAGGTGATGATGAGGCCCAGAGCCAGGGTCTGCGGCAGCATGAAGACCTTGGCCATGAGGAAAGCATAGAAGGGCATTACCAGGAACTGGCCCAACAGGCCGAGCAGCATGGGCTGGGGGCTATGCAGGAGCCCCTTCAGGACCTCCAGCTCCACTTTGCACCCGAATGAACACTTGTTGACAAAGATGAGAGGCAGAGCAAGTAGAGTATTGGGTTCTCTGAGAAGTGGACCAGGTCGGTGCCAACAGTGGCGGGGGCATCCTCGGCAGGTGAGACCTTGATGCAGAAATCTTTCCACTCCTCGATCAGCGTGGGTGGGGCTTCTTTGGGGTCCAGCAGCTGGATGTGGAGTGGGGCTAGCCCAGGCAGGCCCGAGTGGATGCCC
The DNA here is from genome assembly GCA_026230045.1 of Corynorhinus townsendii. Classification (NCBI taxonomy): domain Eukaryota; kingdom Metazoa; phylum Chordata; class Mammalia; order Chiroptera; family Vespertilionidae; genus Corynorhinus; species Corynorhinus townsendii. The sequence continues at coordinate 125,244,663 of JAPDVU010000003.1, read as the reverse complement.
ACCACGAAGCCGCCCCCACTGCCCCAGGTTATGGCACTCACGTTTTTGATGGTCAGCACCTCCGTGGCCAAGGAGGTAACTCTCAGCATGGGGGTGGGCCCTAGACCATTGCCCTGGCCTGGGTACTGGCTCGAGATCACAATGATGCCCTCACTATCCTCTGGGAACTCAAACTCCACCACGGAGCCGTCCCCAATGCTCAAGTAGGGGCCCCCTGGCAGTGGCCCAGGGTGGCCCAGAGCTGTGCTGAGGTTGGCAATGGCTGTTCCCTGTGCCCCCCAAGACAGGCTGGCAAGCAGCAGGGCAGCCCTGAGCATGCCTAGGGGGCCTTTGCAGCCACTGCCCCCTCCTGGGACAGACCTCAGCTGGGAGCTGCTCATTGTCAACACCATGGCTCCTTGCAGAGGATGGTGTGCCTAGGCCCTCTGTGGCTTAGGAGAGCAGCCTCACTGGTGCCTTTGGGTTGTCCTGAGAAGGGTCCATGGGTGGGGCCTTCCTTGATGACAGAGCTCTTCCTGCTGACAGTGGTGTGATGGAGGGTCTAGAAGGGTGCAGGTCCCATCTCCCCATGGAAGTTGCCTGGAGGCTTTGGTCCAGCCTTGCGTCCCACCACTGAAGAGAGAGGCAGGAAAACCAGAGGGGGTATGTGAGAAGCAAAGTGGAGGGGAGCCACAAGGAAAAGATGAAGACACCCGGGGCTGAAATCACCGGGTTGGCATGAATCAGTTCAGAAGCGAGAGGAGGCTACGGGTCATTGACCCTGTCCTTCCAGTACGGCGAGCGGCTTTGAATCACTGCAAAAGGGGTCTGGCCCAGGTCCCACGCCATTTCTGCTTGAACGGTCGGAAGAGTTTGTGAAGAGGTTCCCCAAGGCAGGGAAGGGAACCCCGAGGCTGGCAGCTTTTCCCACACCGGCCGAGTATTTGGTGTTAGAGCAGATGACAGTGCTGACCCAGGGGTTCTCCCTACCTGGGAGTCTTGAAAGTTGTCGCACTGGGCACAGGCAGAGCTCAGGAGCGAACCCGGGAGGGAGGGAGGGAGGGACGGGAGGAGAGGCGCGCCCGCAGCCTACAGGTCCGCGATCCGCCGGAGGGTTCCAGGGTCGCGGCGGGGGGCCAGAGGGCCTCACGCCATTCCCAGGCCCCGCAGCCGCACCAGGTCTCATGAACGCGGAGCGGCGGCCCTTCCCCGTCTGGCCTGACAGGGCCAGCGCAGAGCCGGTGCTATAGGTAGCCTCCTTTCAGCCCTTTCCGGCCCCAGGCTCTCACCTGCCGCCACAACCCAGGAGCTCAGCGCTGGCGCCAGACCCTGCCGGGCCTGGCGGACGCTGGCGAGCTCGGACCTGCCAATTGGAACAGTTTTTAAAATAAATATAGTAGTACTCTGATGCAGTTTATTACTTTTTATTTTTTATTTATCTTTATTATAGAAAGTATTACTTTTTTGTTATTAACTCTCACCCGAGAATATGTTTTCCATTGATTTTTAGAGAGAGTGGAAGGGAGGGAAGGAAGAAGGAAGAGAGAGAGAGAGAGAGAGAGAGAGAGAGAGAGAGAGACATCATTGTGACAGATATACATTGATTGGTTGCCTCCCACACTCACCCTGACCGAGGATCGAACGTGAAACCAGGAATTGAACCCACGACCTTCCATTGCATGGGAAGATGCTCCAACCAACTAAGCCACACTGGCCAGAGCACAGAGTTTATTCTTGTACTAGAGGCCTGATGCATGAAATTCATGCAAGAGTAGGCCTTCCTTCCCCTGGCTGCTGGCACCGGCTTTTCTCTGGCTCCTGGGACCCAGGCTTCCCTCCAGCCACCAGCAGGCACCCGGGACCTGGGCTTCCCTCGCAGCCCTGGCTTTGTCCGGAAGGACATCCTGGTCTGATTATCATACTATGCTTTATTATTATAGATTATTATTTATTAATTGCATTATTTTCCATATGAACAACTGTAAACTCACTTTTGCCCCACCCTGTAAGTAGTCTGAGCAAAACCTGCTCATTTTAAAAAATTATAATTGTGCCTTGTTCTTACATTTCCCCAGAGTGTAGAGTGGTAGACAAACAATTGCTTAGACCAGTGGTCGGCAAACTCATTAGTCAACAGAGCTGCGGTTTGCTGACCACTGGCTTAGAGACATTAGGGTACTTAGGGATTTTTTCCTTTTTAGGTTCTATTAATTACTGTAGATCTCTCTGTGCCAGCTGATTAGTTTATCCACACTGTATTTCTACCACTGATAACTGAAAGGTATTATTAACCAAGACAATAAAATGTCAGAGCCTTGTGGAATAACTTGCTTCACACAATAAATGTGATGCTGATGGCTGCTGATGAACAACTGTGGAGGCATCATCAAAAAATTATTTCCCTCAAATGATGTTTAAAGTAGCCAGGTGATTTTAAGAAGTGTTTTGAGATTTCTTGTCCTTAGAACTGTACCCTCAAGGAAGTCTCTTCTACCTTCAGTGATTAGGGCCTCAAAAGCAGAGGAATCAGTTCCACTTGACTATGAGGAATAAATCACTCACATAAAACATGGTAGTTTTTGACAACAGGCAATGCAGATAAAAACCAAACAAAAGATGTCAAGAAATCTGTGCCAGTGTGGAATTGGTATGCAGATTTGATTAATTCACATGTAACATGCATTTGCCATTAGCCTTCCTCTGGTTCCATTGGTTTTTCTCTTTCTTTGTAAAATAAAATTTGTATGCGTAAAAGAAAACCTTAAATATAATAATTATATTATTTCTACTTTTTTTCCAACCCATTTAACTGAACTATATTATGATTAGAGTGGTCATTTTAAGATAAATATCTTCTTTCTCTAAATGGTTATTTTAAAAATATGTCCTTCTTAAATGCTTTTTTATTTTTTTTGGTAAAAAAATTTTTTTAATTGATTTCAGAGACAGGAAGGGAGAGGGAGAGAGAGATAGAAATATCCATGATGAGAGAGAATCATTGATCGGTTGCCTCTAGCACATCCCCTACTGGGGATCGAGCCTGCAACCTGTGCATGTGCCCTGACTGGGAATTGAACTGTGACCTTCTGGATCACGGGTCAATAATCAACCACTGAGCCACACTGGCCGGGCTCCTTCTTGAAATCTTTATTGTTAGTTCTTCTCTATGATAATAAAGTGTATTTATAAACCTCGTTGATCCTCCCCCTCATTTATTGTCAAGGACAAAGATATATGGAATAAGCACCAATTCCTTCTGTCTCTACAAAACTTTACTCGTGTAGAAGTTAAATACATGCTAATAAGTACTTAATGCATTATTTTTTCTATATCAGATAGGGTGTGCATAAAGTAGAAAAAAGCCTATAGAATGGTAAAATATATCATTTTATGCAATAATTATTTTATTAATTTTCAATATTTTTAAATACTAGAGTCCCAGTGCACGAAATTCGTGCACGGGTAGGGTTCCTAGCTGTTGCCGGCTGCTGGCTGGGGCCTCCCTTCCCTGGCTGCCACATCGTGGCTGGGGCGTTCCTTCGTTCCACGCCACTCCCTGGTGGTCAGTGCACATCATAGCGAGTGATCAAACTCCTGATTGGTCGAACTCCCGAGGGGACACTTTGCATATTAGGCATATATATGTATATGTATATATATATAAGTTATTTAAATAAAAGAAGAAAAGCTTTTTAGCTGTTTTATTGTCAAGTGATCCTTATTCCATGTATGTGAATAAACTGGCTTCTAGCACTTGAAGTCAGGCTGTACAGATTATTTTAATAATCTGATGCTGAAATCCTGATATCAGGTATCTTTGGCTCTGTCTGCCACTTTAGTATATTGTGTTTAGATATATGTTCCTCCCATGGAAGATGTACTTTTGCATTTGCAGTGGTTTGGACGTCCACCCTTTATTCTTTGCTTTAGAAGGAAATAACATTTAATTTTTATTTTTTTGTTAATCCTCAGCCAAGGATATTTTCTCATTAGTTTTTAGAGAGAGTGGAAGGGAGGGGGAGAGACAGACAGAGAGAGAAACATCGAAGTGAGAGAGATGTATTGACTGGTTGCCTCCTGCACGCGCCCTGAGCCTGCTGGAGCCTGCAACTGAGGTATGTGCCCTTGACTGGAATCGAACCTGGGACCCTTCAGTCCTCGGGCTGATGCTCTATCCATTGAGCTAAACCAGGTAGGGTGGGAATAACATTTTAATATAAATGTCCATAGAAATAAGATACTGTGTTTATTAATAAATGCTCTTTAATAATAAGGAATAGTTCATGGAAAGATGCTTGAGTCACCATTGTGTGATTGTTTTTTTCCTTTTCTTCATCATAAAACATGTTATTTATAGCATAGTGATTAAGAGTAGGTTTCTGTTGCCCTAACCGGTTTGGCTCAGTAGATAGAGCATCGGCCTGCGGACTGAAGGGTCCCAGCTTTGATTCCGGTCAAGGGCATGTACCTTGGTTGTGGGCACATCCCCAGTAGGGAGTGTGCAGGAGGCAGCTGATTAATGTTTCTCTCTCATCGATGTTTCTAACACTCTATCCCTCTCCCTTTCTCTCTGTAAAAAATCAATAAAATATATTTTAAAAAAAGAGTAGGTTTCTGTAGCTAGATTGACTAGTAGTTATTTCATAGTTTTGTGGTGATGCTTAAATAGTTCCCATATATAAAGTTCTTACAACAGTGTCTGCCACATAACATACTACTCTCTCTTTTTGTGTGTGTTAGTGGTCCTTGTTATCACCACTACCATTATTATTATTATTATTTTGTCATTATGGGTATCATGTTGGTATTTTAGGGATTCTGTGGTTTCTGTTTCTACAAAATGGAGAGTTGTGGGTTTTGTGTGTGTGTGTGTGTGTGTGTGTGTGTGTGTGTTTGTAGATATTCTGAGCGTATTTAAAGGAGTATTATTTTATGATTCCAAACAATCATCTTTATTGTTATTAATTACTCAAGTATGAAGATAACAGATTCAGTTTTTCTTTTGGCTGTTGTATTCAAAACATTTTGTAAGTCATATATTTCAGATCCTGTGGATAATTAAAGAGTATAAAATAAGATCTCCACTATAAATTGTATTGAAATACATAATAAATACTAAAATGATATGGGACTTTCAGGGTGAACAGCTTTTATAACCTCAACATTAGATTAGTAAAAAAGAAGAGAATAATGTCAAGAATAATGTGGTAGCATTCATATACCAGCTGGTTGGTAACACATAAATCAGAGATCCTTGATCAAAAAAAAGCACAATTTTGAATCATAAGCAAAGCGAAGGTATGCAATACGAGCTTTCAGTGAAGTTCAGCTATTATTGATCATGAGGCTGGGTAAAGGACAAAATGTTTTTGTACACACTTCTCCCACACATCACACATAGCATCTTTTGGGTTTGCTCCATGCTTGTGCAGCTAGTTTGCACATACATGTCTATTTCAAGTCTTCCTAACTGATGGCAACCTACCCAAAGGAGGTATTTTTAGTGTCCACTGTCCTTTCTTCATTTTGTCAGTGCCTTTCACTATGGAGTGTTTATTCCTCTACATTAATAAAAGTAAGTAGGAGTCCAAGGATAGACATTTTTTTCCTCCCCTCCAGGCCCACAACAGTCAATTTGTTTAGGTACCCGGGTAATTGAAGAAGAAAGTAGTTTAGGGAGAACTTGTTAGTGGGGATTTTACCTGTTTAGCAGCCTTTGCACCTGAGCATTGTTAGGAAAAGTTTTTGCCAGCAAAGAATAATGGATTCTTTTAATAGTTTGATACATGTAAATCATACAAGTATAATTGTTGACAATTTAATTTAAATTCTTTCTTAGATAGTAATGATGGAGGAGAAAGAAGGGTGTTATTCTTATGCATGTAAGGGCTATTTGCATATTAGGTGAGCTCGTAAAACAAATCTCTGTTTTCTTGTATATAATACTTGGTTGGTTCTGTGAAATTTCATTTTAAATAATGGTTCTTGTACTGCACTTTAATCAACAGCATGACCATATCCATTTTTGTGTGTGTGTGTGTATAAGGTTTATATCTTAGCAACTGGAATGACCTGAATATCTGGTTAAACATGTAAACACCAGGGCTTTGCATTCTGTATGTATATAAAGTATGCACTAGATTTTTGAGTGGCAAAATTCTTTTGAATGGTTGTGAGATCAACCTAAATACAAATCCATGTGGGATTCCAGTAGTAGTGTCTGATTAAACTAAAGGAAAAACAATGCTTTTCATTTGTGATGATCTTTTCTCTCATGGTATGGACTTTTATTGATAAGACTGGAACTTATTGCAGGCTTATCAGTGGTTTACCTGTATACTTATTTATTTGTTAAAGAATAAAAATCCAAGCCTTACAGTATGTATGGCACCCTATTCTAAATTTGCCAAGTCTTTTTGCTTTTCTTATTCTGCTTGTAAGAATTCTCATTGACTCTAGACAGATATTTCTTTTTTCTTCCTCTGGAATAAAGCAGGCCCTTAAAGAGCTTATGCTAAATTGATGTTTAGATAAAAGATGATATAAAAATCTAACTTGACAGTATGAGGTTATGAATAGTTTTTCCTTGGTAAACACACAATACCATGTATAGTTGATGTACTGTAGAATTATATAGCTGAAACCTGTATAATTTTATTAACCAATGCCACCTTAATAAATTCAATAAAAGTTATTATAGAAAACCACAGTTTTTCTTATACAGTTGATTTGTTTTTCTTACTGTCTAGCTGTTCCATTCTCTGTCTTTCCTCTGTTATTTGTGAAGCCCTTCCTCTGGGAATTTACACTATCATTTTGGAAGTAATCCAGTTTCTCGTGGCTTTCCTCTCCATAGTTCCTCTCTCTATCCCCATCTCTATATCTTGGGTCTTTTCTCCCTCGTTACTTTCTTTATTTCTTTGGAGATTCATGTATATGGGTGTGTGTATCTTTTCTCTGTTCTGGCTATAAATTCTGGGTTTAAGGTTTTGCTTGCAGTTCGGAAATCTTTAGGATTAAATTATTTTTACAGGCTACACACTCAGAGCCCTGATCTATCTGTTTCCAACTTAAAATTATTCTTGTTGTGACTATTTTAATTTCTTTTTTCCCTCCTTAAATGTATATGTATACTCAGATTGAAAATCTTCAAGAGCAACTTAGAGATAAGGAAAAACAGATGAGCAGCTTGAAAGAACGAGTCAAATCCTTGCAGGCTGATACCACCAACACCGATACTGCCTTGACAACTTTAGAGGAGGCCCTGGCAGAGAAAGTGAGTGATTGGACCAGACTGTTCCAGAAATGCACATTTCTCCTGCTTTCTCATTAATATTTTTTCTAGTGATGAGACTTGGATATAGAATACTGAAGAAATCCCTTTGGCAAAAGGGAAAAGAGCTTCCTGAACTGTTCTGACATACATAGTATAAGGGAAAAGAAAATCTATTTCATTGTTGCAATTTAAGTATCTGTCTCTAGGCAAGATGGATTCTATACTACAGGGCAGTGGCTGAAGTTTCTAGAATTAGCCATATGTTCCCCATTTATGATCTTTATTTTTGGTTTTGTTTGTTTATTTTGTTAATCCCTACCCATGGATATATATTTTTTAAAATATATTTTTATTGATTTTAGAGAAGAAGGGAGAGGGAGAGAGAGAGAGAAACTGCCTCCTGCTCGCCCCACTCTGGGGATTGAGCTGCAGCCTGGGCATGTGCCTTGACTGGAATTGAACCCGCGACCCTCCAATCCACAGGCCAACACTCTCTCCACTGAGCCAAATCAGGTGGGGCCTGAGGATATTTTCCATTGATTTTTAGGGAGAGTGGAAGGGAGGGGGAGAGATAAAGAGAGAGAAACATTCATGTGAGAGACATCAATTGGTTGCCACTCACATGTGCCCCACCCAGGGGTTGTGTGTAGGGGGGATTGAGCCTGCAACTGTGGAATGTGCCCTTGACCAGAATCGAACCCAGTGCCCTTAAGTCCACAGACTGATGCTCTATATCCACTGAGCCAAACCAGCTAGGGCTTCATCTATGATCTTGTGAAGAAAAAGAAAAGTTATTTTTATATATGGTCAACTAGAATTTGGGGATATGAGAATATTTGACGCTGACCATTAGGAAGCAGTATATAATTAGTTCTCCTTTATTATGTTTCATTGGTACTTAATATATTTGTGGGTTTCAATTATCAATACAATGAATGTACTTGCTGTTTTTCTAGTTTTGGCCTTGCTACTTCATTTTGCCTTTATGAACGAGCCAATGTTTTCAGTAATGGTTGACTAAATAAAAAAAAAAGTAGCCCAACATGAGTGGTAATAAAGGATGTGTAAGGACTCTTAGTGGGGCATTTTTAACTGGATATTCTTAATTAAAAATATCTTTTATTTATTTCAGAGAGGAAGGGAGAGGGAGGGAGAGATAGAAACATCAACAATGAGAGAGAATCATTGATCGGCTGCCTCCTGCATGCCCTCTACTGGGGATTGAGCTTGCAACTAGGGCATGTGCTGTGACTGGAACTGAACCCTGAACTCCTGGTTCATAGGTCGACACTCATCCACTGAGTCACACTGGCCAGGATATTTTTAAAGGAATAGGGTCACTGTTCCTTAAGCCTCTTCTCCCTGAGATATGGAGCTTCTCCTTAAGCCTCTTAGACTCACAATGTTTCAAGTTGCCTGCCAGGAACCAAGGCTTGATTCCTGAATATACTGGTAAATAATACCCAGAGATATACTTTAATTACTTAACTTCAAACCACCTGAGTATCTGTTGACAAAAATTTTTAATGGTTTCTCTTCTTTATCCTTTTTATGTTTTAAACTCAACATATAAACTCGCCTCCTTTTTTTTTGGTATGTGAATTGTGAGTTGTTTCCATTGCCTTGTAGGCAAGTATTTGGGAGTTGAATAAATGGAATTATTCTAAAAGAATACATACTTTAGGTATATCTAATACTAGTTGAGATTATGTGAAAAGAAACCCAAGGGAATCAAAATAACAAAGCCAGATCTTTGTTATAGCAAGGCAGGTAGGAAGGATGAATTCTTTACAAAGTAAATTATTGACAATTTATCACTTTTGAGTGGGGGATGGAAGTGTGAAATTTTATCTGATAAAAGTTGAATTATAGTCATATGATAGAAGTATGAAAGGTATTTTCTCATGTATTGATGTGCTCTCTCACCAGGAGCGGACAATTGAACGCTTAAAGGAGCAGCGGGACAGAGATGAGCGAGAGAAGCAAGAGGAAATTGATAACTACAAAAAAGATCTTAAAGACTTGAAAGAAAAAGTCACCCTATTGCAAGGCGACCTCTCAGAAAAAGAGGTTAAGATCACCAAAATGGAATTATTTGGTTTGCTTAGTCAGTGCATTGTGTGTATACGCTGTTGGTGTTTACATAATGCACATAAAAAAGTGTTCGGACGATTTTTCTTAATATTCCTATAGCAAGCCTTTTGGGGAGGCCTTATGGTATATTTAAGGAAGCTTTGCAGAGACATAGTAAATTGGATCGTTTAATTCTATGTCTTATCTCTTTCAGTGTATGAATTGATTTCTTACTTGTTAGTGACATTTTTAAAGATCCTAAAATAACTGAAGCCCAGTTTCTTTTGGAGCAATATTGTGCTAATGGTAAGAAAGGTGATAGATGAAAGGAATATGCAAAAGGAGAACAATTTATTTACAACAGCTCTTAACATTGGCAGAGAAATGTTAAATGTTGACTTAATCTACTTTTATTTTGTTTTTGGAGAATCCTGTTAATGTGATATAAATAGCAAAAATGGCTAATGCCTTGTCTTCAGGTAATATACATGAGATTTAGGAACATCCTCAGGATATTCTTTTTAAAATTTTTAAGAAAATTTATGGAAATTTAAGTTTCTGTTAGTCTTTTTCTTCTAAAGGGAAACATATTTTATATTTAAGTCAGTGTAACTACTGAGGTTGACTACTTATGTTCACATAGCTTGATCTACTTCCATTTATTCTGTGGGAATGGCTATGTATTGGTTGAACTCATTAGACCATTATTCAATTGGTATTTCTTGGGAATTCATCTTATTTTAGTTAGGACTTGAATGTTAAAGTGAATTTTTTGATGTTATTTTTGTTATTAATCCTCATCCGAGGATATTTTTCCATTGATTTTAGAGTGGAAGGGAGAGGGACAGATACAGAGAGAGAGAAACATCAATGTGAGAGAGATACATCAATTGGTTGCCTCTGCACACGCTCCCTGACCAGGGCTGGGGATCAAGCCTGCAACCTTGGTAAGTACCCTTGACTGGAATTGAACCCAGGACCTGAGCTAGTGCTCTGTCCTCTAAGCCAAACAGGCTAGGGCAAGTGAATATTGTTTTATATTTCATGTTCTTGAAATCGAAATATGTCACTATGTGAAAACAGAAAGAAACTACTAGCCACCAAGAATATAAAATTAAAAATTTAAATCTCCATTTTATTTATGGTTAATATTAATTCTAGATGTGTGCTGCTTTCTTTAGGCTTCACTCTTGGATCTGAAAGAGCATGCTTCTTCCCTGGCTTCCTCAGGACTGAAAAAGGACTCACGGCTAAAGACACTAGAGATTGCTTTGGAGCAGAAGAAGGAGGAATGTCTGAAAATGGAATCACAGTTGAAAAAGGTTAAAGAAAAATTTCCATTTTCTGGCTTTGCTTTAAATAAAAACATAGCAGCAAACTCTACAATTTGCATATGTAATAACTTACCAGTGGAGTGATAATCCCCTAAAGTTCAAAATGCCATTTATACCTTGATTAATTATCTTAGAATTCTTACCCTATTTTTTTTTTACTCCTGAAAATCCACAAACTCTTAGAAAATTGACAGTTCAGAGGAAGATTAAAATATGCAGCTTCCTTATGGATGAAATATAAAGCCACAATATAATAATCTCAGTTATCTGATATATTTCTTCCATTAGCATCAGGCTTCCTAGAAATAGATATTAACAGTGATAGTGACTCCACAGGTGAATTTAGGATATGTGTATATATTTACTATTCATTTCTTTGTTTTTTGCCTCTAATATTTTATGGCAGTTTTATAGTTTTCAAAGCTTTCCTACTTATTATCTCTGAGCTATCAACTCTATGAGAACTGGAACTGAGACTTTTGAACAGTTACAGTGGCTGTGTCCAGTTCATATGATTACTAATGAAAAAGGGTGTACAGCCTACTCTTGAGATTTCAAGTTTTGTAATCTTTTCATATATTGGGTGTTTTCAGCATAATACTTTCATAATGAATCATCATATGGGGTATACCAAAAAGTAAACTTATATTCTAAAGCTAAGGAAAGGAAGAAAATCCAGTATCTCAAAGTTAGTTTTGAACAAGTAGGAAAATACTTTTTTTTGAGATTAAGGATTCTGTTTATAACCAATTCAGATTTGAAAGTTGGTGGTGTTTTTTTCTCACTGAAAAGGTGGAGGTAATTTTTAATTTAATATCTGAATATTGAAGGTAAAGCTGTTAGATATCTTTAGGGTTAATAACACTGAGTGATAACTATCAAGAACAATGTTTCATTATTATTCCAAACTTTCCTGTTTATGACAATCCCACATTTTATGTTTGTTTGTTTATTTTTATTATTATACTAGTGGCCTGGTGCATGAAATTTGCACAGGGCAGGAGGTTCCCTCAGCCAGCCTGCACCCTCTTCAATTGGGGACCCCTTGGGGGATGTCCTCTCAATCTGGGACCACTGTCTCCTAACTGCTCACCTGCCTGCCTGCCTGATAGCCCCTAACTGCCTCTGCCTGCCTGCCTGATTATCCCTAACACCTCTGCCTGCCTGATTATATATATTCAAGGCATACATGATTTGATATATGTATAATTGTAAAATGATGACCCCATAAACTAATTAACATATCCATCATCATATATATTTACCTTTTTGTGTGTGGTGAGAACACTTTTTTCTTTTTAATAAAAGAGATTAATTGTCTTTTTAACACCAGTGAAGCTGTCTGGCTCTGTTCTTTTGTTTTTTTAGGAGGTTCATGTTTATTGATGCACTTTCCTTACTAGTAAGCAGTCTATTCAGATTTTCTATTTCTTCTATGTTCAGTTTTGGAAGGTTGTATGTTTATAGGAATTTATTCATTTCCTCTTAGATGTCTATAATTTGTTGGTGTTTAATTTTACATAGTAGTCTCATGATCCTTCGTATTTCTGTAGTCCCACTGTAACTTCTCTTTTATTTCTGATTCTACTTATTTAAGTGCTCTCTCTTTTTTTCTTGACTAGTCTAGCTAAAGGTTATCTATTTTGTTTATCTTTTCAAAGAACCAGCTCTTATCTTAATTGATCTTTCCTGTTGTCTTTTTAGTTTTTATTTTGCTTATTTTTTATCTGATCTTTATTTCCTTCTTTCTACTAACTTTGGATTTTATTTGTTCTTCTTTTTTTAGTTCCTTGAGGTGTAAAAGTTTATTTATCTATGTAATATTTAAGCAGAGAAAAACTTTATAAATTAAAGAATAGCTATTAGATGTTTGATATCTTTTTGAAACTTTATAAATTGAAGACTAGCTATTATATGTTTGACAATATCTTATTGATATATAGATAGTTCTTTGGGGCATGGTTTGTCCACTACATTGTATGTATATCTGATAGAATTTGAACACTTTTCTTTGTAGGCACATGAGGCAACACTGGAAGCCAGAGCTAGTCCAGAGATGAATGACCGAATACAGCAATTGGAGAGAGAGATTGCCAGGTACAAAGATGAATCTAGCAAGGCCCAGGCAGAAGTTGACCGCCTCTTGGAAATCTTGAAGGAGGTGGAAAATGAGAAGAATGACAAAGATAAAAAGATCGCTGAGTTGGAAAGGTAAGGAAAGGGAAGCTGAATAAGGTTTCACTTTTTTGAAAAGCTAAAGTATGGTTTTAAAAACTTACATACTTTTGAGGGTATGCTCTTCAATATATCTGCTTCTCTGAATGTAGGTTCATGAGTGCTTCATGTTACTTTATTATCCACTTTTTTCTAAGTCAGTGTAACATTGTTGTGGTCTCTTAAAGGCAACACAGAATGGGAATAAATTGGGAGCCGTGGAATTCATCATTATTGGTTAAAAAGAAAGCATTCATTGATTAATAAATTAAATTTTTCTACTAGTTAATCAAAAGAGTATAAAAAGGCACTTGCTTCTTAATTATTTATCTATGTAAAGAACAAATCAGCCTCAAGTTCAAGGAGTTAATACCTTTTCATTGGTTCAGACCTGTGTGTTGAACTGATGGTCCTTTGGGCTATGTATTTTTCAACTTTTACAATTTGTGTTGTAGAAAAGCAGGCTATTACATCAGTGCGTGGACCAAATTTAGAAGAAGCAGTACAATTTGAAGGCAATTTAGGAGACCTGGATATGATATTTATGAGCTCTGACTTTGAATTCTTCAAAATATGCTGTGTTTGAACAGTTTTAGTCAGACAGTTCTTTTGGAATTGTTTTTGTCTTTTTTTCTTTCATTAGGGTGTGTTATACTAGAGATTAAGCATATGCCTTTTGACCTCTTCTTTAACACCTACCACATAGTTAACATAAATTCACACATTAGTAGAAGCAGTTCTTCCAGTAGAACTTCATTAGTCACCCATATTTGTCTGAACAGAGAGACTGACAGTGACAGAATGACATCACTAATCTATATAGCTCTTTGGAGCCTGATTCTTAGAAATATTTTTATTTTTATTTTCTTGAAGGTTGGGAAGATTTAGACTATTTTCACAAGTTGTTTTATTAAGTTGTACTTTTTGGATTAGTGGTAGATCTGATATTTTCCTCTAGAAGTTATTCTCATATTCTATATCTATAGAAGTTTGATTTTTTTTTTCCAAGAAACTAAAAAAACCAAGTTCAACCCTCATAGTTTTCTTTCACTATTCTGAAAGTGTGATAACATGGGCTGATTACCCATTTACTTGTTTTCTCTTACCTTGATACTAGAGGCCTGGTGCATGAATTCGTGTGCAGGTGGGGTCCTTCTGGGTGGCCTGCAGGGATTGGGCCGAAACCCGCAGTCCAACGCCGCCTGCACCTCCTACCTGCCACTCCCACTCATCCTGGCCCCACTGTACCTGCCTCTGGCTCATGCCCAATCAGTCCTTATTGAGAGAGGCTCATGCTGCCATAGCAGCACTCTCCAGCCATGAGCCCTGCATCTGGTGCCCTCCTAGGGGGGGTGGCCTGCGGGGTCAGGCTGAAACCGGCTCTCTGACATCCCTCAAGAGGTCCCGGATTGCGAGAGGGCGTAGGCCAGGCTGAGGGACCCCACCAGTGCACAATCGGGCCAGGGAGGGACTGCGGGAGGGCTCCAGGGTGTGTCCAGCCCATGTAGCTCAGTCCTGATCAGCTGGACCCCAGCAGCAAGCTAATCTACCAGTCGGAGCATCTGCCCCCTGGTGGTCAGTGCACATCATAGCTACTGGTCGACCGGTTGACTGCCCCCTGGTGGTCAGTGCACATCATAGTGAGCGGTTGAGCAGCCTTAGCATATCATTAGCATATTACCCTTTGATTGGTTGTTCGGTTGTTCTGCCGTTTGGTCTATTTGCATATTACCCTTTTATTATATAGGATTAATTAATTTATATTTTCTTGTTTTAATTAGACAAATGGGTAAATTCTTTACATCAGAATTAACAATGACCAGAGTCTCAAGATTAGATTATGTGCATTTTTGTGTCTTCATGTTTGCACTGTATCTCTCCTCCCCGCCACAATGCACATGCATATGTGTACACACACACACACACATAGCCCTTACATAGTCTCCTGAATACATGGCTCCCTTTCCTTTTGTGTCGACCTGAAATCAGCAGCAATAATGCATAAATTTTAAAACATGATACTTTTGAAAGATTAGTGAGTTCTCACTATTTCAGAAAGGAAATTCCTTGATAAAGTTTTAATCTTGGGTTTGATTTCTTGTATTGGAAATCGACTAATATGTTGAAATTATTGCTTGGAAAACGTTTCAATTTATTTTAAACTCAGTAATGATTTTGGGAGATGTACATAATTTGAATGAGAGTAAGAAATAGGATTAAGTCTATATTTGATATCCTTCAGAGAGGAAGGAAGAGGGAGAGAGAGAGAGAGAAACATCAGTGATGAGAGAGAATCATTGATTAACTACCTCCTGCATGTCCCCTATTGGAGATCGAGCCCACAACATGGGTATGAGCCCTTGACTAGAATTGAACCTAGGACCCCTCATTCTAGAGTGCTGGCCAATACTCTATCCACTGAGCCAAACCATTTAGGGCCTACTGCAATTTTAGAAAGAGGATTATATAAGTCCACCCATACAGCTGTAAATATAAAATATTTTTTCCAATTAAATCTAAGAAGTACTGCTTCTGAATTCCCATACTGTGGTGTATATCACTTTGATTTCAACTAGAGAGATAGAACTAATAGGAGAAATGAATACATACATACATACATATGATGTACACCATGTATATGTTTATTACAAAGAATCGTAGTGTTTATGTGTATGTATACTTATACATATGTCTATTTATGTAAATACTAGAGGCTTGGTGCATGAAATTCGTGCACTGGAACTGGGGGGGGGTTATTTCCTCTGCCTGGCCTGTGCCCTCCCACAGTCTGGGACCCCCTAGGGGATGTCCGACTGCCAGTTTAGGCCAGATTCCCCTGGGGATCAGGCCTAAGCCAGCAGTTGGACATCCCTCTTGCAGTCTGGGACCCCTCGCTCCATACTGCCTGCCTATTGGCTCCTTACTACTTGGCTCACTGCTCCTTAGTGCTGCCGCAGAAGCGGGAGGAGAGGCTCCCGCTACCGCTGCTGCGCTTGCCAGCCATGAGCCCAGCTTTTGGCTGAGTGGTGCTCCCCCTGTGGGAGCGCACTGACCAACAGGGGCCAGTTCCTGTGTTGAGTGCCCCCTGCTGGTCAGTGTGCCTCATAGTGACCAGTCGTTCTGCATTCTGGTTGTTCCACCGTAACAGTCGCTTAGGCTTTTATTATATAGATACATATATACACATACACATATATAAAGAAATTTATTACAAGTAGTTGTCTTGCATTATTGTCGGGGGGCTAGCTAAGCAAGTATGAAATCTGTTAGGAAGAGATCACTGGCAGGATAAAACTCCCATGGCCATGGGGCATAATTGTGGTCCACAGGCAGAATTTTTTTTCACTCTTGGAGAACCCTCAGCCCTGCTTTTAGTGCCTTTGTAAGGATTCAGTTATGCCCACTCCGATGATCTGGAATAATATCATTTGCTTAAATAGATGACAGATTTTAATTATATGTGCAAATTACCATCATAGCAACACCCAGATTAGTGTTTAAGTAACTGGGCCCTGTAGCCCAGCGAAGTTGACACTTCAAGAAAGCCATCACCAGTGGTTCTGAATAGTCTTTACAGATCAATTTAAGGAAAACAACAACAATAAACCAAAAACTAGAACTTCTCATGTTCTCAAATAACTAGATCAATTGGGATTAGCTTCAGGAGCCCTGAATGTAATTGAAAATTTCTAAAGCGAGCATATTAGAGGCTTTTTTTTTTTTTAAACGATTCATAATGAATGGGCTTTTCTTTGGCATAATGTTTAACATATTTAGTAATGTACTAAAATTCTGATAGAATTCTGATATTAACATCTTTTCAGACTCCTGAAAGAATTGTTCCTTGTCTGTGTTTTCACTCATGCTATTCCTTTTAGCTAAATACTCATGCTATGGCAGTATACTGGAAGAATTGTTCCCCATGCCATATGTTGGGTTTTGCTTCATAATACAGAGAAATTAATGAACCCACAGAGTTTGGTATTTGCAGCAGAAACCCTCACTTCACTCTAATATGAGGGTTACTTAGGTTAGATTCAATTTATTATTCGGAAACTTTTACATGTAGAGAATGGGACTCGCCTTCTGATTTTCTTATAATGTAGGTATCAAGGATTGCCTTTGATTCACCGAAGTTAGGAATTTTCATTGATCTAAAGGAGAATAGAATCTATTATTGTATAACCTAACTAATTGCTAGAAAATAGGGATTTACTGTGTTCCCCAAATTGTGGGAATATAAAAACTAGGATTTTAATGAATATAGGTTTCATATTGGGGTGATTTAAAATTTAGCAGAGAGATTAGCAAATGAGAAAAAAGGACATACTTTCTTGTATGTCCTTTAATCTTTGAAAACCCTGAAATTCTTTTTATTCCTTATTCCTTTTGCTTGGTTACCCACCCTTTAAATATGCATCTCTAAAAACACCAGTATTGATATTATTTTTAGTTATCAAGCTCTTGAAAATACCTAATCTGTGAGTTTAGTTTTTCTCTCCATATCCCACTCTCTTTTCTGTCACAAAGTATATACCCTTTCTTTTTTCATTAAATAAGTAATTTCTTACAGAGGCTCTTATTTGCTAGTAACTGTTCTGGGCTCTGTGGACACAACAAGGAACAAAACAGACAAAAATCTTTGCCTTTGTGGACTTTATAATCTAGTTGAGAGGAAATGGACAATAAAAACTAAAGATGTAATTGTCAATGGGTGTTGAATACCATGGGAAATACAATGCAAAGTAAGAGGATATGGAGTGTGAGGATTTGAGTGGTTGCTATATTTATGAGATGGGCAGGAGAGACCTCTGATATAGTGATATTTAAGTAGACTCTTCAAAGAGGGGCTCTTTTCTTTAGAAGTCCTCAGAATTCCTTAAAGAAACTTACTTTATTGAGGTGTAAGTTACATACAATAAAATGTACCCATTTTTTTTAGATTTGACAAATACATAAACCTGTGCAACCATCACCACTACATTTCCTTCACCCTCAACAGTTCTCTCATGTCCCTTTGCAGCAAATGTCTGCCCCAGCGACCACAAAGCTATGAAACACCTTTTAAATTCACTTAATACGTTATGCTTTTAGCCCCTCATTTTGCCTTAACTTTAGTTTTCTGCTTTCCTTTTTTTGTTGTTTCGAGTTGGGAATAAATGAACACAACCCCAAGTTTTATAGTTTCCTTCACTCACAGCTCCAGGAATGGATCCTGATTAATTTAATCAGTCAGTGTAATAGCATTCTCTTTCCCATTGAGTACATAATCCTTTAAGTGACTTGGGAAAACTACAGAAAGGCTTCTGGGGAGTGAAGTTTTAATAAGGAAGACTTGCAAGAAGAAAGGTGGCCTTTGTTTCGACGTTATCATGACTGGATGTGATGACTAGAACTGCTGACACTACCTTCAATCAGCCTAAGATGAAGCCAACAGGCAGAGTCAGGGAAACCAAAGAAGCAGAGCCAGAACCCCAATGGGCTGTTCCTGAAACTAGACTTTTTGTTATGTGAGGTAGTACATTTTCTTATAGTTTAAACATTTTGAAACAGTATTTTCTGTTATTTGCATTCAAACCATTAACAGCTATTTACAAACTTATATTCTCTCTCTCTCTGTCTCTTTCTTTCTCTCTCTCTCTCTCTCATAAGAACTGAATGTGTTAGAACAGAAGCAGTAGGAGCCTGACCAAGGTTAGGGCTCTTTGTCTACCTAATATCTTATGAATAAAAAAATAACTTCCCTTCCTCACTGTTTGACTTAATGCTCAAATCAGGAGGATACTCTTGCTATGCCTATTTTGGTTCTTTTAAAACAAGGCAGTAATTTGAGGGTACCAGTTAAAGCAGTCATAAATTCTATTGCTATGCCATTATTTCCAGCTATCCCTGCATTTCCATCCTACTTTTCCTTGTTTTAGTCTTGTCTTCCCTATTTTATCCCAACCAAAATGTCTGGAAAAGATCTCATCCCATCACTTTTTGAAAGGGGCATTATAGAGCAGATTCTTGCCCCTAGTTAGACAAATAATTTGCAGGGGAATATATTTTGAATTTTTAAGAATTTTGTATTGTGGCAGAGGTGGCCATATTTAACCTTGAAATGTGGTCATTATTCTTACCGCATTTGGATTTAATGAACAATTCTTTTTCTGTCCTTTATTTAGTAGAAACATTAAAAAGCAAATTGACACATATTTTAAGTGGAGTTTTTCCTGTAGGAATAAAGTAGGGACACTAGCCTCATGTTTCTTTTGTTATGTATCAGGTAGATCTTAATTCCTATGAAAGATGCCCCCACTTTTTAGTGTAATTTCTTTAATAGTATTTATAGCTGTTTATTTAAGCTACCTCTTCTTGCATCATGACTTTTTTGTTTGTTTTTGGAAAGGATTCTTATATTGATTTTAAATATAAAGATAAGGAGGTGAGGCCAGAAGTTTAAATGACAGTCCTATATTAAATATGTAGGTAGGTGGTAATAGAGTTGTGGTTAAGAATACCAGAGTCTGTCTCTTCTACCGTTTCTCCCTTTGTTCAGTTTTAATTAAGGAGCCCACTTCCTAGAAGGAGAGGGAATACACAGCTAGATGATGCAGAAGCTGTTCACTTGAGAATCTTGATGAGGCTTCCCCCCGCACATGCTGGAATGCCCTCTTGTAGCATAGGCACTTTCAGACTGGCACGTGGGTTGCTTTGCTGGCCAGGTGCCAGTTTTTTCCACATGCCTGACTCTTAGACCCTTTACTAGTCTGACTCAGTAAAGAGATACTTCTGGCTGCAGAATACTAAGACTCCCAACAAAGAGCAGCTATGGTCACTTCCTTTGTAGATGATGCTCGCAGAGGCCTTCTTCCACAGCTCATCCAGGAACTAGAAATTTCAGTGATGAGGTTTCAATTCCAAGTCTGGTTGAGCTCTCCTGGAGAGTAATACTTAACAGTACCCAATTAATATGTGCACCAGGATACAGGATTATCATGGAGAAGGCGTTTCTTGTTCAATCTTTAGACTCTTAAGTCTGGTCTTTTAATTTTTGAGACCAATATTAAATGATAATGGCTTGAGAGTTTGGTTGGAAGGCTTGTAGATAATTTTGGACCCTAGACTGCTAATTTCAGTTCCTTGAACTCTAGTGTAGACAGAGATACAAAATGGAAAGGGAAAGCCTAGGATATTGTATTGCTGCTGTGACTATTCTGAGGAAGGCAAGAGAACCAATATCAGTGTTGTTATTCATTCATATAGTATACTAGAGGCCTGGTGCACGAGATTCGTGCACTGGAGGTGGGGGTGGGGTCCCTCAGCCCATTCTGCGCCCTCTCGCAGTCCAGGACCCCTTGGGGGATGTCCACTTGCCGGGCCTACGCTGGCCGTCTGACATCTCTCTTGCAGTCTGGGACCCCTCACTCCTTACTGCCCGCCTGCAGCTTGCCAGCTGTGAGCCTGGCTCCTGGCTGAGCAACACTCCCCCTGTGGAAGCGCACTGACCACCAGGGGGCAGTCCTACATCGAGCATCTGCCCCCTGGTGGTCAGTGCGCGTCATATCAACTGGTTGTTCCTTCATTTGGTCGATTTGCTTATTACACTTTTATTATATAGGGGACACACACACACACACACACACACACACACACACACACACACACATTCTCGGTCCAGTCTTATAAGCTTAATGAAGGGAACTTAATTTTTCTGCTTTGTGATGGTTAATGTTATTTTCTTCACTAACCATCTTTTCCAGACCTCACCTAGAACTGTTCGTTCTAGGCTTTTACATCACGATTAAACATAAATTTTGTGGACTAGCAAGAAAACCTAACTTGTATTTATAATATTTGTTTCCAAGGGAACTACATTCTGATATATAAACAAGTGACTTATAAGTGGTTTATGATCTATTTAAGATTTGGAGCTACTTAGTTGAGTTTTTTTAAAAGCAAGAATGTCCCTAGTTTGTTCAGGATTTAGGCCCAAGACTGTCAGCCACTGAATAAACTGTCTGAACTGCTTAAAGCAATAACTTTTAACCTTATTTTGTTAAGTGACAGGAATCTGTACTTTTGTAGATCAAGATCTACATACTGAACTGTGTTAAACACAAAGAATGGGGCCTTTTTTTGGTTTTTATCATGCCAGGAGTGAGATTTAATTCAAGGCATTATTTGCATGCATGCATGTGTAAGAGAAAGAACTTTTCTGGTGGTAGTTGCAGAAATTAGGGAAGATAGTTGTAGGCTTGAACCTCATGGCTCAAGTATATGGCCTCTTCATTTTTTAATTCGTTTTTTAAAGACTGAAATTTTATGTAGTGAAAATGAAGTTATTTTTATTTTTTATAAATATTCTAAAATGTGTTGGCAAACTTGAAGTAGTTTGCAGGATGATATTTCCACAATTTGGTTTAATAATAGAATTAACTCTCTGTTTTCTTAAAAAGTGGACCTCAAAGTTAGAAGATGAATGCTATTTTCTAATTTGTTTTTTCTTATTCTTTTCTCTTTGACTAAATTTTTCTTTCCCCTTATTCATTTGAGGGAACCTCTTTTTAACTGTTATCTTTTAAAAAATGTTTTTTTTCTTTATTGATTAAGGTATTACATATGTATCCTTATCCCCCATTTTCCCCTCCACCCTAACTGTTACCCTTTTGAGGAGAAAATTTAACTGACCTCGCTTAGGTAGTAATTTCTTTTTTCTTTATTTGTGCTTTTCCTGTAGTATCTATCACCTTCTGTCCCGTGACTATACATTACTGAGGGCTCAATAAATATATGTGATACAACATAGTGACAGAACTACTTTATTTCATCATTTAATCATCTTGCATTTTTTCCCTTTTCCTTCCCATTGCCCACATATTCAGACCTTTCATCAAACAGATGGAGATTTAATAGTCCTTTATACACTTATTATGCTAAAAATGTTCTTTTTATGTTCATTTCTTCTCTCTGTTTGTAATATGTTTACAATTGTACATATAATTTTCCTTATGTAAAAGTTTAAGTAAATTCATATTTTATCTACATCCTGAAAGTTTATTCTATATAATAAAGAGATAATATGCAAATTAACCCTCACGCCTTCACAAGATGGCTACCCACGACCAGGCCTGCAGGGACAACCAAACAATTGAACAAGCAGGCTGCATGGGGCAAGCAGGCTGTGTGGGGCGACCAGGTCGTCAGGGGGTTAGTGAGGGACGACCAAACAACTGAACAGCAGGCTGCATGGGGTGACCAGGTCGGCAGGGGGGTTAGTGAGGGACGACCAAACAACTGAACAGCAGGCTGCATGGGGTGACCAGGCCTGTGGGGGGCGGGGGTTAGTGAGGGACAACCAAATGACTGAACAGCAGGATGCGTGGGGCGACCAGGTCGGCAGGGGGGTTAGTGAGGGACAACCAAATGACTGAACAGCAGGCTGCGTGGGCGACCAGGCTGGTGGGGACGGGCAGTTGGGGGCGACCAGGCCAGCGGGGGGGGGGGGGTAGTAAGAAGTGACAGGCCGGTGGGGGGGCAGTTAGGGACGACCAGGCTGGCGGGGGGTGCAGTTGGGGGCAACCAGGTCATCAGGGGACAGTTGGGGGCGATTAGGCTGGCAGGGGGCGTGGTGAGGGGTGACTAGGCTGGCATGGGGGGCATTTGGGGGTGATCATGCTGGCATGCAGGGGCAGTGAGGGGTGATCAGGCCGGCAGGGGGGTCAGTTAGGAGCGACCAGGCAGGCAGGCAGATGAGCGATTAGGAGCCAGCGGTCCAGGATTGTGATATCCAACTGCCAGTTTAGGCCCGATCAGTCGGACATCCCCTGAGGGGTCCCAGATTGGAGAGTGCAGGTTGGGCTGAGGGGACCCTCTCCCCCTGTGCACGAATTTTGTGCACCGGGCCTCTAGTTTATTTATAAAAAATCTAAAATTTTTTTTGATCTTTTCATTGGGAAAATGGGCTTTTTGTTTGTGATTATTTTATATTGATATCACAGTATATTCGAGCATCTATGGCACAGTGTAACCTGAAATGTAAACCTATGTATTTAGTCTTCATATTTGTAAGTATATCTTCATAAGGAACTCTTGAATTGATACTCAGTTTAATGTTTTAAAATATCTTCCATATAGAAATTAATATTAATCTGTGTATAGGTTTGGCATAAATTAGTATGCAATTCATGCAGAAAATGGTTCCTTAGAGAATAATTTTTTTATTTAAAAATTTATGATTATAGATTTGACTAGAGGCCCATTGCAGGAAGATTCCTGCAAGAACAGGGCTTCCAGCGGGCTTCCCTCCCGCCACTGCCACCCCTCCTGCCCCCCGCGCTTTCCCTCCTGCTGCCACCCCCGTGCTTTCCCTTCCCTCCCATTGCCTCTGCCCCCACCCCGTGCTTTCCCTCCCGCCATCACTGCTGCCCTGTGCTTTCCCTCCTGCTGCCGCCCCACACTTTTTCTCCTGCCACTGCTGCCCCTCCACCCCCCGCGCTTTCCCTCCTGCAGCCGCTGCCCCCGCACCCCCCGCGCTTTCCCTCCTGCAGTCGCTGCCCCCCGCACCCCCTGCGCTTTCCCTCCTGCCTCCACTGCTTCCTCGCTTTCCGCTTTCCCTCCCTCTTCCTTCTATGCTGTCTTCGGTCTTCACTCCGTCTGCATATGCAAATTAACCACCATCTTTTGTTGGGTTAATTTGCATACTCACTCTGATTGGCTGGTGGGTGTAGCAGAGTGATGGTTAATTTGCATGTTTCTCTTTTACTAGTGTAGATTCATGAAGTACAATGTCAGAGAATATAGCCTTAACGTAGTTGAAGAGAAATAACTGTGCTGCTATGATGGTTGTGTGTCCCTGGTTGAGGGAGAATGAGCTGTGTTTAAAAGAAGAACAAAAGAAAAAAGAAAAGAAAGATGCTAAGTTACAACTGAATGTGACTGGTTTCTCATCTGATCCTGCTTGCTCTAGTTTGCTTTCTGGGAAAACTGCTTGTTTCTTCTTCTTTCTTGAATTTTACTGATTTAATTTAAAAGAAGAATAAATTACACAGCTTTATATAGTCAATTCTATGTAAAAGTTTCTTGTGGATATAGCACCTTGTAATATGTTGCTACAGTCTTGGTAGGAATTTAATAGTACTTAAATTTTTAAAAGTATAAACACTAGAATTATATATTGTTATTTTATGTGCATATTTTCCTCCTAAATTAATTTCCCCAAAGCTACAGTTTGATGCCTAAGTGAAATATGACTCATGAACAGTAAAATATGTAAAAAGATTCTTAAAGTTGCTCACTGTTGACAGGAATAAGCTTATTTTTTAAAAATGTGTTTACCCATGTCTTATATAAAGCCTTGCTTCTATAGATTTCAGTGTCATTATTGATCTGAAATTATTCTAACTTCATCATAACCAGTAAAAAGATAATTGGGAACAATCATTTACCCTCTTTTTGACTTTGAATATTGTATTCTACACTGTTTTATATGTGCCAAAGTGTCTTGGGTTTTTATAGATAAGCATCTGTAAGCATCACAAAACATTTAAAGTATGCCTAGATAGTATGTTAGCAAACTTATATTCTTATCCTAGATCTACCACTTATTCACTGTGTGATTGTGAGGAATTTAAAATTTTTCTTTGTTTTTCATCTTTTTATCTTATATAATGGGGATAAAAATCTTATTTCATTATTCTCACAACTTTTAAAAATTTGTTTTAAGTACTGAAACATTAGAAAAAATTAAAATACAAATTGAAATAGTGCTTGCATTCAATAAATATGTTTAAGGTAAAATTTAGATGTTGAAGATAATATTGATGACACTGGCCATTAAAAATCTAAGTATCTGTAGGATAATAGTAATTTCAGTGACAGTGATTTATTTTTAAAAAGGTAAACTGTCTTTTATTATAAAAAGCAATATTGAATCACAGGTTTCATGCTGTGTAGGAATATTAAGCATGGCTACTTTGTTCTTTTACTGCTGAGCAGTATTGGAAATGAATTGATGTTTATAGAGCCTTATATTTTTCTTCCTATTGCTTTTAGTTTGCACCATTTGAGGTAAAATTTGGTAGGTTTGAAATGAAATATAATGCTTGCATTTGGGGAAAAATTTTAGTTTTTACATTTGATAAAATTGTATCGAATTCTTCCAAATAAATTAGAGTCCTGTATTCTACAAAATATCCAGAGTTGTCAGTGTTTTTCTGCATTTGTTTGTGGGTAACTTGGATCCAAGAAATAGAGTGGGATGGGTAAAGGAGTAGTCACTTACAAGGTGTGTATAACTAAGCTGCCACAGTTGTGAAATCACTTAGCTATTTAAATGGAAAGGGGGAGCATTAACCTTCTCTTCTTTTTCTTGGGGTTTACCAGTTTTTTCCCTGTCCCAGAAAGTGGCAAATTTTAGCTAAAATTTTTTTTCTGTAGAAACTTACATTAAGGTACAGTGATGTAACCTAATGTAAAAATACATTTGTTGAGAATTGAAAATCTGAAATTACTAATTTTTAGTGCCTGTGGAGAATCTATGACTCCTTCCCCTTCTTTAATCTTGCCCTTTGTTTGTCTATGTCTATGGATAATATTATTCTTGAATATTGTTTTTATTAATTCTTTCTAACTTTCTCTTTCACATTTTCTTCCTGGATTTGCTGTTTCCTTCAGTCTCACCTCAAGGTCAGTATGATTGTACTAAAACAAAGACTTTTGATAGAGCATTGTATGCAAACATTATTTTGAGCTGAAATGATAGAACTTATTCCAGGAAAGCCATGTCTAGAAATCTAGTTACAGTGCATAAAATGTCAGGAGTTTTTGGTTTACCAGAAGAGTGGACTCAAAGTTCTTTGCTTCCAAAAACAGTAAGGATAGTCAGAAAGCAGCAGTCAGACCAACCACATTTGACTGGAAGAGAAATGAATGTGAAAGGAGCCACCAGGGGAGTGAAGAGGTAAAAATATATTGTTTTAATTTAAATAAAATTTCATCAGAGACATTTAGGCTAATCATATTATATTAGCAGGTGCAGCATGAATGATGGAGGGAAAGTTGCACAGTGTGAAGAACCTTTGAACTATTTCACATACACAAACCTACACACATATCTTTAAATTTTGAGTTTGTTTGGTGATTCTGCTGACGGTTGAACTAGTGATAACAAAAACAGCTACCTCTACTGCTATTTACATGTGTCAGAGGTACTATGAAAGAAGGTTTACATCTTCATGAGTGAGTAAATTAGTAAGAGAAGCTGGCAGAAAAGAACTGAAAACCTGCATTTTAAAATTTACTGGTTTTGCATATGATAATGTAAATGAAAGTGTGAGCATTTCTGATATGGTTTGGAAAATGATATTGTTAATACCATATGCATTTTATGTAGCAGCTCTTCTCTGATAATAATGTCATATATATTTACTATTTAGAAAAACACCTGTCTCATTTACAAATAGCTTATGGGTTTACCCCAGACAGATTATTCTAATGAACTGTAAATAGGGACTGTGATTTCTCTAGGGTCAACCAGTAGTAAGTGATGATACTTGAATTTGATGCCAGATCTTCTCATTTCAATCTCAGAGCTCTTTATGTTATGTGCACTGTAGCCTAGGAGTTAGATATGAGCTGTGAAACCCCAGATTGCTTGAATTTTCTTAGGTAGATTTCTCATCTGTAAAATTGGGATAGTTATCAAATCTAAAGGATTGTTGTAAACATTGAATGAGTTCATACAAAGAGCACTTAGAACAGTGTCTGGCACAAGGTAAGCAGTCAATAAATGTATCTATAATGATTACTCCTTTTTGTCTTTTCCATGGAGTCCTATTAGATCCAGGTTATCATAGCGTGATGTCAAACGTTTCAGGTTCTTTAAAACACTATACTGATTACGTTAATCCATACTAGTGTTAATAAAAAGTGCAAAGTAGAATTTCAGTGCAAAGTTGTGTATGTGTAGAAAATGAGAAAAGAACACATATTTCTTCTGTGTTGATATTTTAAGACTCCACTTATCTTTTTAGATGTTAAAATATCTGTCATAGGTAGAAAGATGAAGGTGAGGCTTTTTAAAAAGAAGGTTCTCTTTCCCATTTCTACTCCCTGACATTTTGTCTCAGTATTTAAATTGCAAACTTTAATGTTATTTCTGAAAAAGTCCCTCCTTATCTTTGAATCTTTAAAAAAATATATATTTTCATTGATTTTTTACAGACAGGAAGGGAGAGGGAAAGAGAGTTAGAAACATCGATAAGAGAAACATCGATCAGCTGCCTCCTGCACACCCCCCACCGGGGATGTGCCAGCAACCAATGCCCTTGACCAGAATTGAACTTGGGACCCTTGAGTCTGCAGGCTGACGCTCTGTCCACTGAGCCAAACTGGTTAGGGCTCTTTGAATCTTTTAAAAATAAGCATTTTGTGAGGTGTAAGTACATTGAAAAAAACCAGAATAAGACCCTCTTGTGTAATAAATTATACACAGCTAATTCATGAAGGTGGTTCTTCAGTCAGATCTACACTGTCTTTTTTTCCTTCTCTCTTAGCCACTCATCTTTACTTTCCTTTTGTTTCAATGAAACGAATGTTCCAGCTCTTTGCCAAGGCTACATCTTCCCATTTTCTTTATCCCTTCCCTCTTACTAGTTTAAAAAAAAACACGTGCTCCATAAATCAGATCCTTCTTCTCCTTATTTCCTTATATCTATTCTCTTTTTTTTCCACTGACTCTCTCAAACATAAAACATGTCCTATTTTCCCCCCCAATTCTTAAAAAGAAATGTAAATAATACTTCCCAGTGTCTTTTCCTTGGCTTCAGTTTACTACAGCATCTTACTTTTACCTTTTACTTTTTTCTATTTATTTGCACAGTTATGAAACCATCATTTATTCTTGCTGCCTCCGCTTTCATACTTCCATATATTTTCCAAGCCAGTGTAATTTGGATTCTCCTCTCACTCCTGAACCAAAATTGCTTCAGTGAAGTGTATTAGGTGCCAAATTAATTGACCTTGTTTGTGTTGGTCACACTGATGTTTTGGGGTGTTAGATATTATTGACTATCTTCGTTCCTTATAGAAACTGTTCTTTTGTAGTTTGTGACATGTTTTCTGCTACATTTTTTACTATCTCATTGGCATATTTTAGTCTGTTTTGCTTTTCTTCTTTTACATCTTTCTTAACTTTTGTTGTTTCTTATGTCCTAGAGAAATACTCCTTTCATCTATATTATTGGTTACCTACCTTGCTACCACCAATGACTCAGTTCTTTTTTTTTTTTTTTTTTAATTTTCATGGAACTCCTATTTCAAATAAACTATATACAGTGCAGAAAAAAATCTTAGTGTTTGCAATTAAAATAGCAAGCACAAATACTGAATTTCAAAAGTGATTTGTCCATATTCTTCTCTAAACATTTTCTCTACATACTACAGTCTGAAATTATTTGGAATTATGTAATTAAAAATGTGAAAAAAATTCAGCTTTAGTAGAAAAATATAATGAAGGCCTTTGCCTTGTTTTTGGAGAACCTTCATCTCTAACTTAAGCTTCAAGTGGACTCATATTTTTACTGGGAAGTTTTATTGCTTTTTCCCATATTTTGTTCTTTTCATGACAGGTGTTTTTTGTTTTTTTCAATTATAGTTGACATTCAATATTATTTTATATTAGTTTTAGGTGTATAGTATAGTGGTTAGACATTTATATTATTTATGAAGTGATTCCCTCACCTGGCACTATATATAGTTATTACAATATTATTGACTATTTCCCCCTGTGCTCTACTTTATATCCCCGTGACTATTTTGTAACTACCAATTTTTATTTCTTAATCTCTTCCCCTTTTTTGCCCAGTCCCCTAACCCTCCTCCCATCTGACAATCATCAGTTTGTTCTATGTATCTATGAGCCTCTTTTTGTTTTATTTTGTTCTTTAGATTCCACATAAAAATGAAATCATATGGTATTTGTGTTTCTCTGTCTGACTTATTTCACTTAACATAATACCCTCTAGGCTCATCTATGTTGTTGCAAATGGTAAGATTTCAACCTTTTTTTAATGATGAGTATGTCCAGCTTTATTTTTGTATTCAAATATCTATTGATGGGCACTTAGGTTGCTTCCTTATCTTGGCTATTATAGATAATGCTGGTCCCATGTGCACTTGAAAAGACTGCATATTCTGTTGCTTTTTGGTGAAATGCACTAAAAATATAAATTAAATTCATGTGGTCTAACGTGGCATGGCAAATTTTGATCTAAGTGTCTCCAAACAAAACTTCTAAAATTCTTATGGAAAGGCTCAAGAAAAATTTGTCCATGGAAATCATTAATGTATACATAGTTCTCCGAGTTTCAAGTTATGTTAATGATAATATTACTAGAGGGGCGGTGCCGGGGCTTGAAGGGCATCTGCGGAATGAGTGGGGTCCCTCCAGCAGGTGGGGCCCCTTAGCCTGGCCTGCAGGGATTGGGCTGAAACCAGCAGTCCGACATCCCCCAAGGGGTCCTGGCGTGTGAGAGGGCACTCTGCAAAGTTGCTGTTCCTTAGGAGCTCCTGTGTTGAGTGTCTGCCCCCTGGTGGTCAGTGCATGTCATACCTACCGGCCAGTCGCTTAGCCTTTTATATATATAGATAGACTAGAGGCCTGATGTATGAAATTCATGGACGGGGGGGTGGGCGGGGAATGTCCCTCAACCTGGCCAGCACCCTCTCACAATCCAGGACATCCCTCTCGCAATCCGGGACAGCTGGCTCCTAACTGCTTGCCTGCCTGATGCCCCTATCTGCTCACCTGCCTGCCTGCCTGATGCCCCTATCTGCTCACCTGCCTGCCTGATCACTCCTAACCACTCACGTGCCTGCCTAATCTCCCCTAACCACTCACCTGTCTGCCTCATCGTCCCTAACCACTCTGCCTGCCTGATTGTCCCTAACCACTCTGCCTGCCTGCCTGATCACCCCTAACTGCTCACCTGTCTGCCTGATTGCCCTAACTCCCTCTGCTTTGGGCCCTGCTGTGGCAGCTTCATCTGGAAGGATATCCTGAAAGTCGTTTGGCTGTCTGGTCTAATTAGCATATTACCCTTTTATTATTATAGATTAGCTGGTTCACTTTAGTAGTTTTTTTTTTAATCCTCACCCAAGGATGTTTTTATTCATTTTAGAGAAAGGAAGGGGGAGAGACAGAGAGACAGAGACATTGGTTGGTTTTCTCCCTTGTGCTCTAACCAGGGATCAAATCTGCAATCTGGCTATGTGCCCTGACCCAGAATGGAACCCACAACCTTTTTGGTGAACTGATGATGCTCCAACCAACTTAGCCACCCGGCCAGTGCCATTTAGTAGTTTTTACTCTAACAGTAAATGCCATTAAACTAATACTTATTTCCAAATAAGTTTATTTTCCAAGGCACACAAAATAAAACACGTTGTATTTTTCCAGTGGCAAAGATAGTTTTGGCTGTAATATTATTTATATATACTAGTATATGCATCTAACCACTTTAATTATGGTTTTGCCAAATCCAATTGAGTAGGTCATCAATAGAGTGTAATTATGGTTTGAGATTGGATTGGATGTTCATTATATGACCTTGGGTAGATAGTTAACCCTTCAGAGTTTGTTTTGATCACCTGTTTTGTGTTATTTGTGATTCTTAACTATAGTGTTTGTATTTTTGTGTCTCCACTAAGCATTTTCATTTTGGATAAATTTATTTGTTTCCGCTTTTCCTCCCTTGTCCTCCTCTGCCCTTCATTGTCCCACTTTTCATTTAGATTTTATTTAAAGTGATGATTGTCTCTAAGCATAGAGATTTTATTTAAAGTGATGATGACTAAAAAAATAAAAATAAAAAAAATAAAGTGATGATGACTGAAGACTCACATCTCTATCCTTAAACATATACATCTTTTTAGTTCTTGTTTATGACATTAGCTCAGAAAATGAATACAAAGAAATAATTTCATGTATAGATGAAAAGATAAGATTTGATTCAGAATTCATCTTTACTTTTTACTATAAAGGAGCACATTTAGTTAAAAGCAAGATATTTAAGAAGTGAGGCCTATAAATGTCATCTTTTTTACTCTCTAACTCTTAGATCTAAACAAATTGAACTCAATATTATTATTACCTGTGTTTTATTTAGCAGTGACTTCTGCAGATTTGTATTCAAAACAAATGTTTGGAATCTGTGGGATACTTCCTATTAACTACATTAAGACCAGAGTCCCTATATTGTTATGTAGTAAAAGTTAAATATTTTATGCCTTGCTCAAATATATTTGTGTTGTTATAGTAGCTTTCATTTAGTTTGATGAAAAGTTCTACATTGATTCCTAAAATCTAACTTGGTCAAATAGCCATTTCTCTGACTGTACAATTTAGAAACACACTTTTTTTTTTTTTTTATAAATTAACTGACACTAGTCACTAAAACCTCATAAGATGTCATTTCACAAATTCTTATTTTGAAAGCTTAGTTATTTTCTTATTTTTTAGTCAAAGTGTTCAGAACTTAATAGGCTCCAGAGCATTTCTGACCCTAGGGGATCTGTTTATAAGGAGTTTGACTTAAGGGCAAGAGTTTATAATCCAGGCAGTGGTCGGCAAACTCATTAGTCAACAGAGCCAAATATCAACAACACAACAATTGAAATTTCTTTTGAGAGCCAATTTTTTAAAACTTAAGCTTCTTTTAACACCACTTCTTCAAAATAGACTTGCCCAGGCCATGGTGTTTTGTGGAAGAGCCACACTCAAGGGGCCAAAGAGCCGCATGTAGCTCGCAAGCCGCAGTTTGCCGACCACTGATCTAGGGGAATGATCTTTTGTTAAGTGCATTTTTTGCTTCCACTTGTCATTCGATTTGGCTCTTTAAAATTGATTTGAAAGAGAGAGAGAGGAAAGGGGGCAGGGGAGAGATGGATTTGTTTCACATTAAAACTACAATGATGTATCATCTCACACCTGTCAGAATGGCTACCATTAATAAATCAACAATTGACAAGTGCTGGTGAGGATGTGGAGAAAAAGGAACTCTAGTACACTGCTGATGGGAATGCAGACTGGAGCAGCCACAGTGGAAAATAGTGTGGACTTTTCTCAAGAAACTAGGGGCCCGGCAGCCCGGCCTGCACCCTCTCCAATCCGGCAGTCGGATATCCCTCTCGCAGTCCGGGACTGCTGGCTCCTAACCACTTGCCTACCTGCCTGCCTGATCACCCCTAACTGCCTCTGCCTGCCAGCCTGATGCCCCTAATGGCTTCCCTGCTGGCCTGATCGCCCCCTAACTGCTCCACTGCTACCCTGATCACCCCTTAACTGAGCCTCGGGCCGCTATTGGCGGCTTGCTTGAGCCTCGGGCCGGCCCTGGGCTACTGGGCAGCCCCCATCGGCAGCTTGCCTGAGCCTTAGGCTGGCCCTGGGAGACTGGGCAGCTGCCATCTCCGGCTTGCCTGAGCTCACAGCTGCCATCCCTGGCTTCCCTGAGCCTTGGGCTGTCCCTGAGTGGCTGGGCACCCCCAATCTATGGATTACTGAGCCTCAGGCTGGCCCTGGGCGGCTTGCCTGAGCTCTCAGCCATCATCCCCAGCTTCCCTGGGTCTCGCGGTGGCCCTGGGCAGCGGCAGCCGCCATCTGCGGCTTGCCTGAGCTTCAGGCAGCCACTGCGGTTTTGTCTGGAAGGACGTCCAGAAGGTCGTCCTGAAGGTATCCCAGTCTAATTAGCATATTACCCTTTTATTAGTATAGAGTAAAAATAGAACTTTCTTTTGACCCAGCAATTCCATTTCTGGGAATATATATCCCATGAATCCCAAAACACTAATCACAAAGTATATGTGCACCTCTATGTTTATAGCAGCATTATTTACAATAGCCAAGATCTGGAAACAGCCCAAGTGCCCATCAGCAGATGAGTGGATGTGGAGAAAAAGGAACTCTAGTACACTGCTGATGGGAATGCAGACTGGAGCAGCCACAGTGGAAAATAGTGTGGACTTTTCTCAAGAAACTAGGGGCCCGGCAGCCCGGCCTGCACCCTCTCCAATCCGGCAGTCGGATATCCCTCTCCCAGTCCGGGTACATTTACACAATGGAATACTATGTTGTGGTACATTTACACAATGGAATACTATGTTGCTATAAAAAAGAGGGAGTCCGTCCAGTATGGTTCAGTGGTTGAGCCGTTGACCTAGGAACCAGGAGGTTGGGGCATATGTCCAGGTTTTGGGCTCAATCCCCAGGACGGGGGCATGCAGGAGGCAAGCAGATCAATGATTCGCTCTCATCACTGATGTTTCTTTCTCTCTCCCTCTCCCTTCCTCTCTGAAATTAATAAAACTTTATTTTTAAAAATTAAAGAAAATTGAAAAGAGGGAACTCTTACCCTTTGCCATTGCATGGATGAACCGGGAGAGTATTATTTTAAGCGAAATATGCCAGTTAGAGAAAGACAAATTCCATATTACCTCACTAATATGTGGAATCTAATTAACAAAATAAACTGACAAAATGGAACCAGAAGCATGCATACTTGGAATAGACTGATGGGTGCCACAGGGGAGGGATGTAGGAGTGACAGGATAAAGGGGATGTGAAGGGATTAGCTTTTTGTCCAGTCTCTTCCCGCACCTCCCACACCCCTTTCCCCCCGAGAATTATCAGTCCACTCCTTTTCTATGCCCCTGATTCTATTATATTCCCCAGTTTATTCTGTTCCTCAGATTTTTTATTCACTTGATTTTTAGATTCACTTGTTGATAGACATGTATTTGTTCATAATTTTTATCTTTACCTTTTTCTTCTTCTTCCTCTTCTTAAAGAGTACCTTTCAGCATTTCATATAATACTGGTTTGGTGGTGATGAACTCCTTCAGCTTTTTCTTATCTGTGAAGCTCTTTATCTGACCTTCAATTTCAAAACTTTGCTGGGTAGAGTAATCTTGGTTGTAGGTTCTTGCTATTCATCACTTTGAATATTTCTTGCCACACCCGTCTGGCCTGCATAGTTTCTGTTGAGAAATCAGCTGACAATCGTATGGGTGCTCCCTTGTAGGTAATTAACTGTTTTTCTCTTGCTGCTTTTAATATTTTCTCTTTGTCTTTTGCTCTTGGCATTTTAATTATGATGTGTCTTGGTGTGGTCCTCTTTTGGATTCCTTTTGTTTGGGGTTCCGTGCACTTCCTGGACTTGTAAGTCTATTTCTTTCACCAGGTGGGGGAAGTTTTCAGTCATTATTTCTTCAAAAAGGTTTTCAGTATCTTGCTCGCTCTCTTCTTCTGGCACCCCCATAATTCTGATGTTGGTACGCATGAAGTTGTCCCAGAGGCTCCTTACTCTAACTTCAAATTTTGGATTCTTTTTTCCTTTTGTTTTTCTGGTTGAGTGTTTTTTGCTTCTTTGTATTTCAACTCTTTGACTTGATTCTTGCGGTCCTCTAGTCTGCTGTTAGATCTCTGTATAATATTTTTTATTTCAGTCAGTGTATGTTTAATTTCTGGTTAGTCCTGTTTCATATCCTCGAGGGTCTTGCTAAATTTATCGGCCTTTTTTAGGAAATTCTTGAAAAATCTTATAAGCGTGGTTTTGAACGCTATATCCAGTCGTTTGTTTTCCTCTATTTCTTTCCTTTGTGATCTGTTTCTTTGTCTCCGCATTTTCGGAGCTTCCCTGAGTTGGTAGAGTAGCTTTGTGTGGTAGGTGTCCTATAGGGCAAAGTGGCTCAGCCTCCCCAGTTACCTGAGGTGGATACTCTTGGTGCACCCCTTTGTGGATTGTGTGTACAGCCTTGTTGTAGTTAAGTCTTGATTGTTGTTGGTATCACTGAGAGGAATTGACCTCCAGGCCAGTTGGCTGTGAGGATCAGCTGTGTCTACACTGGGAAAACTTCTGTGCTGGAGACACCCTTATGAGACAAGACTTGCCCTTGCACACAGCCGCTTGTCCTCTCCGCATGCGAGTCTCCGTACCTCATTTTTTTGCAGCTTCTCTGAGTCTCAATGTGCTTTTCTCTTTTCTTCTAGTTGTAGAATTTCCACTCAGTCAACTTTCCTGTGGTTCTGGATGGTGTCCGTTTTGTCTTTTAGTTGGAGTTTTGATATTATTGTGCAAGGCAGCAGTTTAGGTATTTACCTATGCCGTCATCTTGGTTTCTCTCCCATACTGGTTTTTTAAATTGAATTTATTGCGATGACATTGGTTTACAAAAACATACAGGTTTCAAGTGTACAATTCAATAAAATGTCATCTGCACACTGCATCATGCACTCATCAGCCCCAGGAAAGTCTCTTTCCATTCCTATTTTATCCCCTTTTGTCCACCTCCACCTACCTCCCACCCCTCTTTTCCTCTGGCTATCATCACACTGTTTTCTGTATCTGTGTGTGATATCTATACTAATAATAGAGAAATATGCAAATTATCCATTATAGGATCACGTCACGACCAGATCAGTAGGCTGCATCTCCACCCTCTGCTCAGGCAGCTGGAAGGCTGGAGGTAGGATAGGATACAATAGGAGGGGATAAGAAAGGAGAGGGAGAGAAAGGCAGGCCTGCATTTAGACAGGCCAAGAGGAGAAACAGAAATTCAGAAAGGAACAAGAAAAAGATGCAGGAAGGGAAAAGGGAAGGAAACACGGGGCTGCACCCGGGAGGGCGCGGCGACCGTGATGGGGGAGCAGGTGCGCCTGGCAGGAGGAGGGCGGAGGCCTCTGGCTCGGGCTGTTGGTGCAGAGGCGTGCCTGCTTCGCAGCAGCAGCAGCAGCAGCAGCAGCAGCAGCAGCAGCGCCTGGGCCGTGCGGGCGGGCCTTGGCCACCCTTGCTGGTCCAGGCATCCTGGGCAGGGAATGGGAGCTGGATGGTGGTGGGGAGGCTCGGGAAGGGGGAGCGGCGAAACCTGCCTTGGGCTGAGCCCTGGGCTGGGGGTTAATGCCCCCTGAATGGAAGCTTTAAGAAGGGAAGGAGGGAGGGTAGAACTTTATAAAGGAGTCAGTAGAGAGCAGAGTTAAAGAAAGAAAGAGGATGTGTGAGTGAACTGTAGGAGCTATAATAAAAATCAAGTATAGTTGTGTACTGGGACAGATTTAAGAATAGGAGTCAGAAAAAAGATAAGCAATAGTGAATAATTAGACAGGTAGATAAATATTAAAACTGGAAGTAAGTAGAGAAGAGTGTATAGGAAAGGTAGGATGAGAAAGAAAGAGCTAGGGAAGAAAAGTTTTAAAGGGGAGTCAGTAGAGCTTAAAAGGAGAAAGGGAAGAAGGAAGAAATGGGGGAGGGAGCAAAGCAGGACCGAGGGAGGAAGTGAAGGAAAAAAATAAGGTGGGAAGGAAAAGTAAGCCACATTCTTTCAAAACATGTGTACTTATGTTCTCTGCCTCCCAGTCTTTACATGACTTACTTTCACATCCTTCATGGCAGTTCCTGAGCAGAAAAAAGGAATGTGGGGAGGGAGTGAGGGTAGGAGAAAGATGGGAAGAAATATGATGGAACAGAAGTAGGAAATAAGGAGGAAAGAAAAGTTTATAAATGATGAGTCAGTAGGAAAAAGTGTTACATAAAGGAGAGAGAAAAATTGTGTGAGAAAGAGAAGCCAATAAGGAAGTCAAATACAATTGTGTGTGAAGGGGATAAGATTTTTAAAAAAAGTTAACAGGGGCAACCAGGATGGCAGGGGAGGGCAGTTAGGGGTAACCAGGCCAGTAGGAGAGGGCAGTTAGGGGGATCAGGCAGGAATGCAGAGTGGTTAGAGCAGGCAGGCGAGTGGTTAGGAGCCAGAGGTCCTGGATTGGAGAGGGTGCAGGCTGGGTTGAGGGACCACCCCCCTTGCACAATTTCGTTCACCGGGCCTCTAGTGTGTGTGTGTGTATACTAGAGGCCCGGTACATGAAATTCATGCATGGGGGGGCCCTTAGCCTGGCCTGCACCCTCTCTAATCCAGGACCCCTTGGGGGATGTTGGACATCCCTCTCATAATCCAGGACCACTGGCTCCTAACCACTTGCCTGCCTGCCTGCCTGCCTGATCACCCCTAACTGCCTCTGCCTGCCAGCCTGATCGCTCCCTAACTGCTTCCCTTCTGGGCTGATTGCCCCCTAACTGCCCTCCCCTGCTCTCCTGATCGCCCCCTAACTGCCCTCCCCTGCTGGCCTGAAAGCCCCTAACTGCCTCTGCCTCAGCCCCATCATCATGGCTTTGTCTGGAAGGACATCCGGTCTAATTAGAGTATTACCATTTATTAGTATAGAGGCCTGGTGCATGGGTGGGGCCCTGCTGGTCTGTGCTGAAGGGAGTCCCGGATCGGGGTGGGGGTCCCTTTGGATGGTGGGGCTGGCCTGGGCGAGGGGCTGTGGGCAGTTTGCAGGCTGGCCCCTCCCCTCTGACAGCTGTCAGTCTGTTCCATGTATTCATGCCCCTGTTTCTATTTTGTTAGTTTATTTTGTTCAGAACATCACACATATAAGTTAGATCATAAGGTATTTGTGTTCCCAGACTGGCTTATTTCATTTAGCATAATGCTCTCCAGGTCCGTCCTTGCTTTTTAAATTGTAGACAATTATATATATTTGCCTCATTTGATAACTTGAATTTTTATTAGGTTACTTATTTTTATTCGTGTTAATGGGCTGTTCCTTTGTACTTTGTGATACTAAGGAATTACTTCCTAAAGCAAGAGACTTCAGCAACCTAAAATGTTCTACAGTAGGAATTAGCAAACCACAGCCCACTTGCAGCCTATTTTTATGTAGCCTGCAATTTAGGAATGGTTTTTACATTTTAAAATGGTTGAAAAAATAGAGTACATGACACAAGTTATATATATATACTAGTGGCCCAGTGCACGAAATTCGTGCATGTGTGGGGGGGTCCCTCAGCCCAGCCTGCACCCTCTCCAGTCGGGGACCCCTTGGGGATCAGGCCTAAACTGGCAGTCGGACATCCCTCTCAAAATCTGGTACCGCCGGCTCCTAACAGCTCACCTGCCTGCTTGCCTGATCGCCCCTAACCTCTCTGCCTGCCTGCTGCCCTCCCCTGCAGGCCTGATCTCATCCCCAACTGCCCTCCCCTATCAGCCTGATCTCACCCCCAACTGCTCTCCCTTGCTGGCCTGGTTGCCCCTAACTGCCTCTGCCCCTGCCTTGGCCCCCACCACCATGGCTTTGTCTGGAAGGAAGTTGGACATCCAGAAGATGGCGAGTCAACTTGGTCTAATTAGCATATTACCATTTTATTAGTATAGATCAGTGGTTTGCAAACCGCGGCTCGCGAGCTGCGGTTTGCCGCTCTGTTGACTAATGAGTTTGCCGACCACTGGTATACATAATTCACAAAGTGTAAAATATTTATTATCTGGTTCTTTACAAAAACAGTTTGTTAACTCTTGTCTGGCCCTTTATTACCTGTCTGACCTCATTACTAGTGTGCTGTTTCTCCATCTACTTCATTCTCATTGAGAGCTTTGCACTTGCTATTTCCTCTGTGGAACATTTCCCTCAACAGGAGTGTTTGCTTAAATGTTAACTTCATAGTGTGCCTTTTCCTGGACACTTTATTTAAACCTGCCTTCTTACCTCCCATCCTCACTCTCCTGTCTCCTTTCCTCTTTCATTTTTTCCCATTGGACTTATTACTTATTGACATTCTGTATATGTTACTTCTATTCTCTGTATTTCCCATAGACGGTAATCTCAGTAAGTACTGAGATTTCTGTCTCTTTTGTTCACTGCCGTATTCTCAAAGATAGTATGTAGCACATACAAGCTTTCATAAAATATTTGTTAAATTAATGGTAACAGAGTTATTCTAAGAACTAACATAAAAAAAGAGCTTTCTCTTAAAGCACTTTAATGCAGTAAACTGAGTAACTGCTATGAGACAGGTCTTGTTAACATCTGTGGAGATATACAAAATAAGGTCCTTGCCCTAGAGGAGGTCAGTGTGATAGAACAAATATGGAAATAAATGAAATTAAATGTAAGATAGGACTAAGTATCATGCTATTCCCTTATAATTAAAATATATTGAATTGGTAATTTAAAATATTTTTTGAGAAGTTAAAAGTGTTTATATAAATCCCTACATTGTTAATGATTTTACATTTTTACATTGATACCTGTTTCCTTTTTCATTATGGCTTATTTTCTGTAGGCTGTTAGGAAATGCAATTAATAAAAATAATATTCTTCTTAATAGCAGCTTCGAAATAATCCAAGAACATTTTAATTACATACAGTATGTAAAACTATTATTATTTTATTTTTAGTTTAGTTGGCAGGTATAATATGAAATTCTTATTTTTAAGCCCAGTTAGATACTTAAGTAATATTATGAGATTATTATATTTTAATTTTTATATTAACTGAATGTGAATGGAATTATTCTTGGGATGGTAGCAGGAAAGGGAGAGACTGTGTGCACAATGTATATATTCTCTCTTTATGTAACATTTTAATATAATATAGATGTTTATGTATATTATATACTTTAGCAATATCATTTTGCTCCTTAATACACATGAGCCAAATTTTATTTTTAGTATATATTTCTTTAAACTTAACTATAATAGTACTCTGTTTTTTCTTTGTGGGAGATTTTTAT
Organism: Corynorhinus townsendii; assembly: GCA_026230045.1. Taxonomy (NCBI): domain Eukaryota; kingdom Metazoa; phylum Chordata; class Mammalia; order Chiroptera; family Vespertilionidae; genus Corynorhinus; species Corynorhinus townsendii. The sequence goes on along the minus strand of JAPDVU010000003.1, from coordinate 125,205,184 downwards.
AGTAGGATAACATACTTCACTAGAGTTACTTATCTTTTTGACAAACAAAGCATCAGTAGAAGTATAGTCTCTGACAAAAATATAGTTTCTGGATAGAGTTGGAATAAGTTGTAAAGAAGGTTAATTTCCCCCCCAGTTAATTTTGTTAGGTGTTTGAGAGATAAGGAAGGCATTTATTTCTCAGTGTTTACATGATTTGGGGATATTAAACCAACTATATTTTCTTTCTGAGACATATTTTTGGTAGATTTGTCAGTAGAGGAGATAGGCTTGGTTTCCTTTTTATGCATTTGTTCAACAAATATTTAATGAGCATCTATCTATACACCATGAGGAACTATGTTAGAAATTGTGAGCTACAAAAATGTATAAAACATGGACCTTAAACTCTAGGAAGGCATTTTTATAGTTACAAGAAAATATGAAAGTGGATCACTCTAATGAGGGGGACAAATTAACATGTCATTAGATACATTTAGTTAAAGTATGTAGGAGTTTGGGGGTGGTGGTGTTAGTAGTAGTTAAGACCTAACAGATTTACCAGAATTTGAGTTTGGATTTTAAGAAACAGGCTGAGTGAACAATAACAAATAAATAAGGGCAGGGCCTGCCAGGCATCCTATGCAAATTGACCATAATGGCAAAACACTCAAGAACAACTGGTTGCTACTACGCGCACTGACCATAAGAGGGCAGATGCTCAATGCAAGATCTGCCCGCACCCCAGCCCCCGGTGGTCATTGTGCTCCCACAGGGGAAACTCAGCCCAGCCACAAGCCGGGCTTTTGGCTGTGTGTGCAGCTGCGTGGCAGGAGCTTCTCCTGCCTCCTTTGCGTGCTCTAAGGATGTCCTACTGCAGCTTAGGTGGGGAGCAGGCTTAAGTCGTCAGTTGGACATCCCCCAAGGGCTCCCAGACTTCCAGACAGATGTCTGACTGCCAGCTTAGGCTCCATCCCCCGGGGAGTGGGACTAAGCCGGAAGGTGCACATCCCCTGAGGTTTCCCGGGGTGCATGAGGGGACAGGCCAGACTGTGGGAACCCCCTGCCCCCACCGCCACCTCGAGTGCATGAATTTTCATGCACTGGGCCTCTAGTAGACCAGTGCTTCTTAAATTTTAGTGTGCATTTATATCACCTGGAGATCTTGTTAAAATACAGGTTCTGACTTAGTAGATAAGGTGTGAGCCTGAGAATTCTGTATTTTTAACAAGCTCCTGATGCTGATGAGGTGAGTTCAAGGTGGACCACATTTTATAAAACTTCTTGTGGCAGAAAACAGTAGAAATTAAACTGTTTCCTTTTTCATCTTTGCTTTTCTCTCTTCTTACACTGAAATTTATTCACATCTGTGTGGAGAGAGTAAAATCTATTAATCATTTCATTGTTTGTTATAATACTTTGGAATTCATAAATTGAAAATCTGATTTTAAAGAATTAATTTATGAATTTCTTTCATTTCTTCTCTTTTCTTGCTTAAAGAATAATAAAAGATGTAAGTTCATTTTGAATTTAACTCTAATTAATTAATTCAGGTACAAAGACAGTCTGAGAGAGTTAAAAAATCTATACTAAACCATTAAGTGCTTTTCTTTCTGGTAGCACTTTAAAGTATGGATTTACTAACATGTATGGGTTTTTTAATAAACTCAGATTTAAATCAAATTACATATTGATCTATTTATAAGTAAAGAGAAGGAAAGCCTATGTTTCACAGATTCTAATGTCACAGGATACTTATTCCTCAATATATATTCAAGAAATGCCCCCTCCCATTTTTAATAACATGTTTTGATGATATTGCTTTTTTTGTCCTTTCCCTGAGAAAGGGTAATAGTGAGGCAAGAAAGTTGTGTATGCATCTGTTCCAGTTAATTTGTGAGTTCAGGACTATACATGCATTCATGCTTGCATGTGCACACACACAATGTAAGAAGGTGGGGAAGAAAGCCAGCAGGAAAGGGATTGTTTTAATATTTCACAACTGTCTATACTTCCTTGGTTGCCTGAGTTAGATAAAATAATTTTATTTTCATATTTAATTATCCTTTAGTTTGTGGAATAAAAATATAGAACTGATAGCTGCAAAATTAAGTTAAAGAAAGGAAATTGAAAATATATGAATAGAAAATTACAGATCAAAAATAAATAAATAAGGGAAACTCAAATGTGCCTTACCAGACTACTTTCTCTCTAGTCTAATGTAGATAAAGACCATATTTTGAGATATAACCATATCTCATTTTTTAAAAAACTTTAAAATATGAACAATATTTTATATCAGTTGTAGAAAATTTAGGAACTAGAAATAAACCCACAAAGAGAAAAGTTAAAATATCCCCAAGTTTTCCTTTTTAATTTTTTATTATTTTCCTTGATTATGTATGTGCATACTTGGACATACAGGGAGGGGCAAAAAGTAAGTTACAGTTGTGAGGTGTGCATAGTTTATTCCTGTATTATTACTTTTTGTATTACTTTCCATGTGAACAACTGTAAACCTCCTTTTGCCCCACTCTGCATATGCTTAGGAGCATGCCCTGTATTTAGATTGATACTCTATATTTTTTACTTAGCATTTTATTATGTCTTTTTGGAGTTGATGGAGGTAAGCATTAAAATTATGTGCCCAATATTGTGAAGGTCAAAATAAAAATTTTAAATATACAAGTGGTATGGTGATTGAGATAGGATAGGAGCTGTGGATTTTTTTATTCTATTTCCTGAAACACAACAAAATTCCCTGACCTAGCCTTGCCAGTGTGGCTTGGTTGGGCATCATCTTGTGCACTGAAAGGTCACAGTGGTTGACTCCTGGTCAGGGCAGATGCCCAGGTTGCTGGCTCGATGCCTAGTAGGGGGTGTGCAGGGGGCAGCCGATTGATGTTTCACTCACATTGATGTTTCTCTCTCTCCCTCTCTTTTTTTTTCTCTCTAAAAAAGTCAATAAGCCCAGCCCATGTGACTCAGTGGTTGAGGGTCCACCTATGAACCAGGAGGTCACGGTTTGATTCCTGGTCAGGGGCACATGCCTTGGTTGCAGGCTCCATCCCCAGTAAGGGGTGTGCAGGAGGCAGCCAATCGATGATTCTAATTATTGATTTTTCTCTCACTTTCCCTCTCCCTTCCTCTTTGAAATCAATAACATATATTTTTTTTAAATTTAAAAAGCAATAAAATATTTAAAATAAATAGATAAATAAAAATATTCTGACCTAGTTCAATGACTTGGGGGTAAAGATCTGGAAACAGCTTAAGTGCCCATCAATAGGTGAGTGGATAAAAAAGTTGTGGTACATTTACATAATGAAATACTATGTAGCTGTAAAAAAGAAGGAACTCTTAACTTTGGAGACAGCATAGATGGACCTAGAGACTAGTATGCTAAGCAAAATAAATCAAAATAGTTAGGCTCAGTGAATAGAGCGTCGGCCCGCAGACTGAAGAAGGGTCCCGGGTTTGATTCCGGTCAAGGACATGTACCTTGGCTGTGGGCTCTATCCCCAATGAGGGGTGTGCAGGAGGCAGCTGACTGATGTTCTCTCTCATCGATGTTTCTAACTCTCTATCCCTCTCCCTTCCTCCCTGTAAAAATGAATAAAATATATTTTTAAAAAATAAAGAAAAAAATAGGTTCAGAGAAATGGATGCATGGAACAGAATAACAGATGTCAGTGTGTGGGGCAGAAAGGGCAGGAAGAGATTAACCAAAGAACATATATACATAATATATGGACTCAGACCATAGTATGGGATGGGGCGGGGGTTGGGTGGAATGGGGCAAAAAGGGAGAAAATGAAAGACATCTGTAATACTGTCAACAATTAAAATTTTTTTTCTTCAGTTAACTAAAAAAAAAAAAAAAGCAAAAAGTTACTTATCCTCAGATATAATTATGGTAAAATGTACTGAAGAATGAAATTGACTTTGATTGGATCAAAAGTTTAGCCTATAACATCTGCCTTTTACCAAAAAATAATCAAGTGGTTTTAATTAGTTTTCTTACTCCAAGTGTCCTATTGCTTGAAATAACCAGGCTGCTCTACAGATGTTAATGGTTGCCAGCATCAGATAGAATAATTCACAGATGCAAGGTGGAACGAATTTGCACACCATTAAATTTTTTTTCTGCTTTAAAACAGAGAGCAAAATCTTTGTATGGAACAAGCCATTGTTATGAGAAATTTAATTTTGAAAAAGAGCAGTTGACTCATGAAAACAAAATTTTGTCTTTGTCTTTTCTGAACAAAGATCTCAATCTATTTTTTCTGTTAGTTGATATGATTGATATCAGATTAATAAAATTAGAAATATTAGCACAGGAAATTATGCAGTGAGGAGATTAAAATAAAGACATTAATTCCATTTTTATTTCTCTCAGTGATAACTGGTTTTATTATATTTCCTGTGGCTGAATCTTTCTGTAGATATACTTAAGATGGCAAAAAGTAAAAGTCTTAATTGTGACCTTTTAATAGTATATTAGTGTCACTTCCATCAGACAGAGACTTTTTTTTAATTTAATAAATATTTATTGTTCAGATTATTACAGTTGTTCCTCTTTCCCCCCCACCCCCATAGCTTCCCTCCACCCAATTCCCACCCCACTCTCTGTCCTTACCTCCCCCCAACTGTCCTCATCCATAGGTGTACGACCTTTGTCCAGTCTCTTCCCGCACCCCCCCACACACAGACACACTCTTTGCCCCTGAGAATTGTCAGTCTACTCCATTTCTATGCCCCTGATTCTATTATATTCCCCAGTTTATTCTGTTCATCAGATTTTTTATTCACTTGATTTTTAGATTCACTTGTTGATAGACATGTATTTGTTCATAATTTTTATCTTTACCTTTTTCTTCTTCTTCCTCTTCTTAAAGAGTACCTTTCAGCATTTCATATAATACTGGTTTGGTGGTGATGAACTCCTTTAGCTTTTTCTTATCTGTGAAGCTCTTTATCTGCCCTTCCATTCTGAATGGTAGCTTTGCTGAGTAGAGTAATCTTGGTTGTAGGTTCTTGCTATTCATCACTTTGAATAGTTCTTGACACTCCCATCTGGCCTGCATAGTTTCTGTTGAGAAATCAGCTGACAATCGTATGGGTGCTCCCTTGTAAGTAGCTAACTGTTTTTCTCTTGCTGCTTTTAATATTTTCTCTTTGTCTTTTGCTCTTGGCATTTTAATTATGATGTGTCTTGGTGTGGTCCTCTTTGGATTCCTCTTGTTTGGGGTTCCGTGCGCTTCCTGGACTTGCAAGTCTATTTCTTTCACCAGGTGGGGGAAGTTTTCAGTCATTATTTCTTAAAACAGATTTTCAGTATCTTGCTTGCTCTCTTCTTCTGGCACCCCCATAATTCTGATGTTGGTACGCTTGAAGTTGTCCCAGAGGCCCCTTACACTATCTTCATATTTTTGGATTCTTTTTTCTTTTTGCTTTTTGCTTTTCGGTTGAGTGTTTTTTGTTTCTTTGTATTTCAACTCTTTGACTTGATTCTTGCAGTTCTCTAGTCTGCTGTTAGGTCTCTGTATAATATTTTTTATTTCAGTCAGTGTATGTTTAATTTCTGGTTGGTCCTTTTTCATATCCTCAAGGGTCTCGCTAAATTTATCGGCCTTTTCTAGGATATTCTTGAAAAACCTTATAACCGTGGTTTTGAATTCTATATCCAGTCGTTTGCTTTCCTCCATTTCTTTCGTTTGTGATCTGTTTCTTTGTCTCCGCATTTTCGCAGCTTCCCTGAGTTGGTAGAGTAGCTTTGTGTGCTAGGTGTCCTATAGGGCAAAGTGGCTCAGCCTCCCCAGTTACCTGAGGTGGACACTCTTGGTGCACCCCTTTGTGGACTGTGTGTACAGCCTTGTTGTAGTGAAGCCTTGATTGTTGTTGGTATCACTGGGAGGAATTGACCTCCAGGCCAATTGGCTGTGAGGATCAGCTGTGTCTATGCCAGGAGAACTGTGCTGGAGACACCCTTATGAGACAAGACTTTCAAAATTGCAAAAGCCTCTGTGTTCACCTTGGGTGGGCGGAGTCTCAGGGCTGAGCAGATAGCCTTGGTTTCCCGTCGGTCCTCCCCTATGAGGCACCTGGGTCTCATTGTCCCTCAGTAATCTCTGCAAGCACCTCTGAGAGAAAGCCACCCTTGAGTTTTGCCCACTGCCAGACAGTCCAGTTTCTCCCCCAATGAATCTGGGTTCCTTGATTCTTGCCAGGAACTGGAGTTCAGCGCAGTTGGGAGCTTCAGACTTCCTCCTGCTAGAGAAAGCCAGCAGCACACTCAGCAGTCAGTTTTCTCTATGCGCACTTGCGCGCGCTTCCAGACCTCTGCCTTTTGCGGTCCCCCTGAGTTTCTGTGCACTCCTCTCTTTTCCCGACAGTCCAGACTCCCCTCGTATGAGTGGGTCCCTAGGCTCTCACCCGAAAGTGGGGTTCAGTGCAGTCAGAACTGTAGTTCAGTGCAGTGGGGAGCTTCCACCTTCCTCCTGTTAGAGAAAGCCAGCGGCAAACTCAGCAGTCAGTCCTCTCTGCGCGCACTTGCACGCGCGCCTCCAGACCTCTGCCTTTCGTGTCTCCCCTGAGTTTCTGTGCACTCCTTTCTTTTCCCAACAGTCCACACTCCCCCTATATGAGTCTGGGACTCCAGGGTCTTGCCCGGAACTGGGGTTCAGTGCAGTTGGAACTGGGGTTCATTGCAGTCGGGAGCTTCTGTCTCTCTCCCGCTAGAGAAAGCTAGCCAGGGACTTAGCCACCTGTCCTCTCTACACGCATGTCTCCATGCCTCAGCCTTTTGCAGCTCCTCTGAGTCTCCGTGTGCCCCTCTCTTTCCTTCTAGTTGTAGAATTTCCACTCAGCCAGCTTTCCTGTGGTTCTGGATGATATCCCTTCTGTCTTTTAGCTGTAGTTTTGAAATTGTTGTGCAAGGCCGCAGTTTAGGTGTTCACCTATGCCGCAATCTTGGTTTCTCGGTCTAGACAGTGACTTTTTATCCTATCATGTATGCAATTAAATTACTTTTTAATTTTGAATAGTTTCTTATAATTAAAATTCTATGCTGAAGAAGTATTTAGAACTTATATATATAAAACTTTTCTTTTTGCCCAAGATAGAATTATATCCTAATTATCAAAAATAAAATGTGTTTTTAAAACCTTTTATAGAGGATTTCAGTTTTGTTTTTGACAATATTATTAACTATATTCTCTGAGAAACCTTTATTACATGGAACAATAAAAATGCCAGATTTTTTCATTAATTTTATAAATGTATGGTTGAGTGTGAAGGAAGAAATTTTAGAGGTAAATATGCAAAATATAAAATAGGATTTATTTCATGATAAAATAGGTTGAACATTAGAAAATCTCAAAAGTCTGTCAATAAATTCAGCACTCATTTACTACTAAAATAGTAGACAGTTTTGGCAGACAAGGACTAGGTAAAAAGTTTCCAAAGAAAAAACTACAGCAAATATGAGCTAGTGGTGAAAAGTAAAAGTCACTTTTTTTAGAATCAGGAGAAAGACAAAAATATACCCACTCTCACTACTTACTTTCATCATAGTTCTGGAATTTCTAGCAAGTTCAATAAGACAAGAAAAAAGAAAGTGTAAAAATTTAAAAATTAATTATTATGTATTATATTTCTACATCGAAAACCCAAAAGAATCCACAGAAAAAGTATTAGAATTAGCAGGAGCATTTATCAAGTTTGCTAGATATAAAACCCATTTACAGAAATCAAGTGCATATCTACATGCCAGCAAGAAAACATTAGAAAATTTAATTTTAAATGTCATTGAAATAATGTTTTCAGGTAAAGATCATTAGTGCATGGAACCATTAGATCAAAGTTGATGAAAGGGTGAACCTAACACAGAGAATAGACCAGGCTGTCACTACCTTCATTCTGATTATTCTTCACTAATGAATAAATAATCAGTGTGGAAACACCATTATTTTGTATTTTGACCTGAAATCTTGAAACTGACTCTGTTTAAAGCTACTTTTCAATATCTAAGAAAGAAAAAGCATGAGGTAAAGAAACAAATGACACCATGAAGAAACAAACAGACATTCCAAAATGTGAGTCATTTTACAGAAGTCACATTCTTTAACAAATCAGTGGTATTAAAAACAGGACAGGGGAGGAGGTGAGGGACTTTTCTCTACATTAATAGAGACTTGAAGGATTTGACAAACACAGTGCTATGGATTGTATTGCAAATCTTTTGGATTCTGATTCAAGTGAGCCAATTTAAAAAAAAAATTTTATAGAAAACTGGAGAAATTTGCATATAGACTAGATATTAAATGATAACAAGGAATTACATGTTAATTTTGTTAGTATTTACATTGTTGAAAAGTTCTTTTTTAAGAGTGACACAATGTCTGGAACTTAAAATGACAACAAAACATATAAGGTACCTATGAATAAAATAAATACTGGTCTTTTGAGGAAATTTTAGCACTTTGTTGAAAGGCTTATAAGGAGAACTAAATAACTGGAGAAATGTGCCATGTTAATGATCTGAAAGACTCAAGACCATGAAAGTGTCAGTTTTTCTCAAATTGATAAATAGATTTGGAACAATTTCAATCAAAATCCCAAAAGGCTGCTTTGGATTTTGGTTACTGTGGTTGGTTGGTTGACTGGTTTAGTGGAACTTGACAAGCTATTTGTGAATTTATGGAAGTGTTAAGGTGCAAGAATAGCCAAGACAGTCCTGAAAAAGAACAGGTAGGCAGGCTTTACTTTACTAGACATGAAAACTTCTTATAAAGTAATTACATAGTAATTAAGGTAGTACAGATTTGGTGCAGAAATATACAAAAAATATCAGAGTAGAGAGCCACACATAGGTACACATGTATATAGAGATTTTTTTTATTGTCTAAAGTTTTACATATGTCTCCTTTTTACCCCTGATTGACCGTTGCCGCCTCCCCCCCAACCCCCGCAGCCATTCCCACCCCAGGTAAGCCCCACTGCCCCAGTGTCTGTGTCCATTGGTTATGCTAATATGCATGCATACAAGTCCTTTGGTTGCTCGCTAACCCCCCCACCTCCCCTGTCATTTGTCTCTGGATCTATTTTTGTTCATCAAATTATCTTGGTCATTATATCCCCACACTAGAAGCCTGATGCACGAAGATTCGTGCTAGAATGGGCTTTCTTTTCCCTGGCTGCTGGCACCACCTTTCCACTCTGGCCCAGCCCCTTTCCTCTCAGGCCCCAGAGCCGCCTCTTTCTGCTCCGGCCCCTTCTTTCCATGCTGCCAGAGGCCCTGAGAGACTGGGGGTGGGGCAGAACGCCTGCATTTTCACCATGGCAATGATGCAAGCATCCCGCCCCTGTCATTCAGCTGCTGAATATGCAAATTAACTTCCATCTTTTTTGGGTTAATTTGCATATCATGCCTGATTGGCTGGTGGTGTAGCGGAGGTACAGTCAATTTACATGTTTGTCTATTATTAGGTAAGATATGAGTGAGATCATGTGATATTTCTCTTTCTCTGACTGGCTTATTTTGCTTAGCATAATGCTCTTCAGTTCCATCCATACTGTTGCAAATGGTAAAAGTTTCTTCTTTTTGATAGTGGCTTAGTATTCCATTGTGTAGATGTACCACAGTTTTTTAATCCACTCATCTGCTGATGGGCACTTAGGTTGTTTCCAAATCTTAGTTATTGTAAATTGTGCTGCTATGAACATAGGGGTGCATATATCCTTTCTGATTGGTGTTTCTGGTTTCTTGGGATATAAGTCCTAGAAGTGGGATAACTGGGTCAAATGGGAGTTCCATTTTTCACAGTGGCTGCACCAGTCTGCATTCCCACCAGCAGTGCAGGAGGGTTCCTTTTTCTCCACATCCTCGCCAGCACTTGTCATTTGTTGATTTGTTGATGAGAGCCATTCTGACAGGTGTGAGATGGTATCTCATTGTTGTTTTGATTTGCATGTCTCGGATGATTAGTGACTTTGAGCATGTTTTCATAAGTCTCTGGGCCTTCTGTATGTCCTCTTTCGAAAAGTGTCTACTTAGGTCCTTTGCCCACTTTTTGATTGGATTGTTTATCTTCCTTTTGTTAAGTTGTATGAGTTGTCTGTAAATTTTGGAGATTAAACCCTTATCTGAAATTGTACTGGCAAATACACTGAGTGGCCAGATTATTATGATCTCTGAACGCATAATAATCTGGCCACGGAGCATGAATTTGTGCATGGGTGGGATCCAGCCAGCCTGGCCAGGGGGAGGAGACATGGGCGGTTGGCTGGCCTGCCTGCTGATCAAACTCCTGGTCAAGGGGACAATTTGCATATTAGCCTTTTATTATATAGGATATACACTGAGTGGCCAGATTATTATGCATTCAGAGATCATAATAATCTGGCCACTCAGTGTATGTTCTCCCATGCAGTGGGCTTTCTTGTTGTTTTGTTGATGGTTTCTTTTGCTGTGCAGAAGCTTTATATTTTGACGTAATCCCATTTGTTTATTTTCTCCTTAGTCTCCATTGCCCTAGGAGCTGTGTCTGTAAAGATATTGCTACGACATATGTCTGCTTTTTGATGCCTGTGTTGTATTGTAGGATTTGAATGATTTCCCATCTTACATTTAAGTCCTTTAGCCATATTGACTTTGTTTTTGTATATAGTGTGAGTTGGTGATCTAGTTTCATTTTTTTGCATATATCTGTCCAAATTTCCCAGCACTATTTATTAAAGAGACTATCTTGACTTCATTGTATGCTCTTGCCTCCTTTGTCAAATATTAATTGAGCATAATGGCATGGGTCGATTTCTGGGTTCTCTGTTCTGTTCCATTGGTCTATATATCTGTGCTTGTGCCAGTACCAGACAGTTTTGAGAATTGTGGCTTGGTAATATAGCTTTATATCTGGTATTGTGATCCCTCCAACTTTGTTCTTCTTTCTCAGGATTGCTGTGGCTATTTGGGGTCCTTTTTTATTCCACATGAATTTTTGGAAAGTTTGTTCTAGATCTTTGAAATATGCTGTTGGTGTTTTAATGGGGATTGCATTGAATGTGTAGATTGCTTTGGGTAGTATGGACATTTTAATGATGTTGATTCTACCAGTCCATGAACATGGTATGTTCTTCCATCTGTTTATGTCTTCCTCTATGTCTTTTTTCAGTGTCCTGTTGTTTTCCGAGTACAGGTCTTTTACCTCCGTAGTTAAGTTTATTCCTAGGTATCTTAATTTTTTTGGTGCAATGGTAAATGGGATTTTTTTTTTTTTTTTTTTTTTAGTTTGTCTTTCTGTGAGTTAATTATTGGTGTATAAAAAGGCCATAGGTTTCTGGGTGTTAATTTTGTCGAATTCATTTATTAGTTCTAGTAGTTTTTTGATGGAGTCTTTGGGGTTTTGTGTGTACAGTATCATGTCATCTACAAATAAGGACAGTTTTACTTCTTCTTTTCCAATTTGGATGCCTTTTATGTCTTCTTGTCTAATTGCTATGGCTAGCATTTCCAGTATATGTAGAGATTTTATACACAACAGAAGTAGCAATGCATATAGGTTATGCTGGACAATTAGTTATCAATATATGTATTCTTACCTCAGACCATCCCTGAAAATGAAATTATATCTCTACCTCATACCATATACAACATAAGTTTCAGGAGGATGAATGACTTCAGTGTAAAAGATTAAGTTACAAAATTTTCAGGGATTATCTTTATGAACTTGGGATGGGGAAGATACTGTGAAAAAAAGACAAGATTTCAAACCACAAAGGAGAAGATTGGTGCATTGAAATAATTAAAAATTTTATAAATGAGAGCGTATCATTGTAAAGCAATCAAAGAAATAATTCATAAATTGGAAGAAAATACTTGTGTAGCATATAGCAGATATATGATCCAGAATATATAAAGGATACTTACAAGTTCTTAAGAAAAAGATACCCATATTGAAAAATGGACAAAACACATAAGTAGCTATTTCTCAGAAGTAGAAACAGGAATGATCAAATACTACATGAAAAGATGTTCAGCCTCAATAGCCAGGAGCATGCATTTTAAAACTATATGACATATTTTTTATTTATATTTACCAGGACGATAAAATTTAGAAAGTCTGATAGTACCAAGTGTTCGTGGATATGTAGAAGTGTAACATATATTGTTTTGCCCTGCTGGTGCAAGTATAAATTAATATAACTTCTTGGAAAATATTAAACTTGAAGGTATACCTACTACATGACTTAAAGTTCAGTTTGTAGGCCTATACCTTGGAGAAACTCTTGAACAGGCATACCACAATGTATCTAGCAGCATTGCTTGTAATTGGAATAAACGAAACAACTCAATTGTTTATCAACTTGGGAATGTGTTAAAACAGTTGCCATATATTATTTTATACTGCATTGAAAATGAAGGGATAAAAAATTACATTATACTCATTGATAGTATGAGTCTCAAAATATATGGAAAAGATGCCCTAACCGGTTTTGCTCAGAGGATAGAGCGTCGGTCTGCAGACTGAAAGGTCCCAGGTTTGATTCCGGTCAAGAGCATGTACCTTGGTTGTGGGCACATCCCCAGTTGGAGGTGTGCAAGAGGCAGCTGATCGATATTTCTAACTCTCTTTCCCTCTCCCTTCCTCTCTGTAAAAACTCAATAAAATGTATTAAAAAATATATATATATATGTATATATAAAAGAAAAAATAGTTTATTAATAAACTTTATATATAAATTTAAAAAACATGCAAAATAAATGAAGGATCGATATATGCAACAAAACTTTAGTAAAAGCAAGGGGATTTTAAACACAATTTTTAGGATGTAGGATATTCTTGGCTTAGTGTGGAGGCAGTGGTATAGGATAAGGAGCTTAAGAAGTAGATAAAATGTTCTATTGCTTAAGCTGGGTTTCTACATCTTTATAGCATTATTTTCATTTATATATACATTGAATATTGCCTTTTGAAAGTGTGAAAGTTTTAATAATAGTGAAATAAGATTTGTATCACAAAATCTTTCTTAATCAGCTATTCTACTATTTCATAGCATTGATGTCAGGAGACTTTCCATATTTCCAACATAAATCTCTGACTTGGTTTCTTTTTCATTTCAAACTATCTCATGCCCTCCTTTTATTTTAGGATTTCATTGTGCTTCATAAAGTACGTGCTGAAATACATGTTCCTGAAACATTATTGTTAACAATTTGCTACTGTTGGTAGAAGTGCCCTTGAAAGTGTTGGAATCATTTTGCAGCAGGAATTCTTTGTTGGTTTTCAGCTATTCCTTGGTGGCAGTGGTGTAAAACTGTAAATGAACATTTTTTCCATGCATATATATGAATAACTTGATTGTTCTCCTCCCTTATCAACAGACAAGTGAAAGACCAGAATAAGAAGGTAGCAAATCTGAAGCACAAGGAGCAGGTGGAAAAGAAGAAGAGTGCACAGATGCTAGAGGAGGCTCGGCGAAGGGAGGACAGTCTCAACGACAGCTCCGCACAACTCCAGGTGAGAACACAGGAGAATCTGCAAGGCTCTGGTGAAGAGACTTGATCCAGAATTGCATGTTGTTTTTCGCTTCATCTCTATTCTCCTCTTTTTCCTCTTTCTAACCCTGCTTACTGCCTTCCTCTCAGACCAACTGCTTAGCAATAAAGGAATGGCTTTAAATAGAAAAGGCAAGTTTTATTCCACAGCTTTGTGCCGACACTTCAGCGTAGGAGAAAGTTCATCTTGCTTCAAATTGATCACACTTAATTGGTAAGTTTTATTTCAATTTAATGAGTGGGTACTGTTTAGCTTTAGGGTGGTCATTGTAACTATTTTGCATTTTTCTTTATTAAAGTGCAATTCTGGTCTTGGTTTGTGTCTATATTTTTAGCTTCCTTCTTTTTCCATTCTTCCTTTCTCCCTTTTGTCCCCACCTTCCACTCCTATTTTTTCCTTCCTCTTTATTTCCTTCCTTTTTAAAAATTCAGAGAGCATATTTCACAGTCATGCAAGATGTATAAACTATAATTTTTTACCTCAATGGAGTGATAATTATGTGTGAACCTAATTATTTACAGATAAACTTAAACAAGGTTCAATAACAATAGTAGCAGTGACCATATGATAAGTGTCAATTATGTGCCTAGTCCTTGAAACTAGGCCCTTAGCATTCATTATGTCTAACCTTCACAATGGTCCAATGTGCCTGCGATTTTGTGCACATTTTACAGATGAGGAAATGGACTCAGAGAAATCGAATTACTTAACTCATGTACGCACACAGCTGAATGGCTCTGTCATGATTCTGAGACTTCCTGGATCTCTAGCCTGTCTGAATGAAGTTTTACATTTTAGAGAAGAATACCGTAAACTCACTAGAAACTTTTGCTGAGACTGTAAAGCCATGGCCAGTTTTTTTTTTTCTCTCATTGTAACTTCTAATTGGGTATGATTGAGTGTTTAGGTCACAATTGCATAATTGTGAAATCTTTACTGGAGAGATTTGGAGGCGTTATTATCTAGTATATGGAAGCCATTTTTAGGCTTTCAACATATTCATTTCAGACATTAAAATCCGACTTATTACCTATTTTCATTTCATATATATATATAAAAGCCTAAGTAATCGGTTGACCGGTCAACCAGTCGCTATGAGGTGCACTGACCACCAGGGGGCAGATGCTCAATGCAGGAGCTGCCCCCTGGTGGTCAGTGCACTCCCATAGCGGGTGTGCCGCTCTGGTGACCAGGATGAGCTGACTGGGATGGGCGGGGCTGGGATGAGTGGGAGTGGCTTCTCCCTGCCACCTGCTGCTTTGCTCACTACTACATCCCTGGGGGATGTTGGATGCAGGTTTCAGCTCAATCCCCGCAGCCCATGCCAAGGGACCGGGACCCCACCGACTGTGCCTCTAGTTTTATATAACGTTTACTGATTATAAAATTTATATACCTTATAGAAACAGGCACCGACGTTTGAAAAAAAGCGGCATGCCAATTTCCTTTGTCTTTGCAAACAATAATTGAAACTGTCAATTTTCTCTTCTTTCTTCTGTGTGTGTGTGTGTGTGTGTGTGTGTGTGTGTGTTTTCAGATCTGATGAGTGGGAAACATATAATGTTTCTTTTAATTAATATTTTCATTTGTTGTTAAAGTAATTCAAGTAATATATATCTTTGATGGGAGCTGTTTTCCCATGAATTTTTTGCTCAGTTTCCCCCATTTTGAGAACATATAAATAAGTATTTACCTATAAACCTTTTAAAGTTGTTCTAGGCTTCTTTTCTACTTTTTCTTTTGAATTTAAAATATTTTAGGGTATTTTGTGTGGTGATGGTCTTAGCTTTTCTTCATTGCTAACAATTTCACTATAGGAAATTATTTCATTACTCACAAATTTGAATTGTCTTCTTTATGTTTAATGAAATTGTTTAATAATTATTCTGTTTCTGATATTTCAATTTAATCTTTTTTGAACTTGGATCACATTGGTTTTTTGTTGTTTGTTTTTTAATACTCACTCAAGGGTATTTTTCCTCTGACTTTAGCGAGAGTGGAAGAGAGAGAGAACACAGAGAGAAACATTGATGTGAGAGTAACATATCCCTTGGTTGCCTCTCGCAGGATCCCTGACCATGGCCCAGGCCTGAGAGGAGCCTGCAACAAGGTACGTGCCCTTGATGGAATCAAAACTGGGACCCTGCGGTCTGCAGGCCGACGCTCTATTCACTGAGCCAAAATGGCTAGGGCATGACTCTGTCATGATTCTGAGACTTCCTGGATCTCTAGCCTATATTTTTAATTATAGAAAATATTTTATGATGAGATAAGCACTTCTTTATGTTTACCCCTTACCTGTTTCATTTGTCTTGTTTCTCCCTCCCATTTAATGTTTTCCACTCCCCATCTGCCTTTGTAAACCCAAAGGTGCCCTTTTGGTCTTCTATCAGTTGTTGCGATAACAACAAAAGTGCTTTCATATGCAGTCTCTTATTTCCTCCTTTTATAATCCAGGAGAAAAGTAATCATAATATTTATATATTACATTTAGAAGAAATGAATTTAGAGTGGATGAATGACTTTTCCAAGGTGATAGATTTTAAAGATTAAGGTAATGAAAAATGATAGCTGATGGCCATATGCAAGACACATGTATATAATTCATTCAGATATAGAGAAAAGAGCACTGGGCTACAAATAGGATACTGTGGATCTGTTCTCAGTTCTTTTACTAGATAGCTCTGCTACTTATTTCTTAACCTCCTTATTGCAAATGACAACCCAGCAGAAGTGAGTATCTTCAGCATCCAGGTTGTGAACTCTAAATATGATTCCTTGCTAAAAGTTGCCAGCAATTCTTGGAGAAATGGCAAATAGTAGAATTCATGAGGGAGTAGAATAATAGAAAACAAGTTGATTGAGGATTTATATTTTAAAAAGTTTTTACTTCTGATTTTTTTGTTTGTGTTTTCAATTTCTGAATGTACATTTGGGTCCATCTGTTTGATGTTTTCATGAAATAGGAGAAGTAAAAGTAAGGAGTTATTTTAGTATTTTAATATTTCCAACATGGCATTAAAATTCTAGGATTGAAATACATTCTTATGTTAAAAATAAATAATTTATACTTAATGTTTTGAACTTTGATAAAGTATGAATATTTAATCTTTATCAGATACCACCAAAGATTAATTCTGTTTATCATGTTAACACATAGTGTGTTTTCTTTTGTTTGTCAAGGTTAAAGCTTGGTTTAAACTTGAAGGTTCATTTCCACCTTTTGCTATTCAATGTCTGCCAGTTATGGTGTTAAGAACATTGCTGGCTTCAGTCAGGTAGAAGTTTTAGCTTGCCACAAAGTTGTAGTACCGCTTTTTAATTTACTTTAATATGAAAAATAAATTACATTTTAAAAAATAAATAACACACACAATGTAAATAATAAAGTAATATAAAGTGATAGTCTCAAGGATATTAATGGCATCCCAGAAATCATAGATATTTATTCCTTTCCAATCATTATTTCCTCCATTCCTTTAGAGAAAATCATTATTGTGACTTTTGTTGTTCTTTGCTTTTCTTTATGACCTGTGTATATATAAATAAAAAGTATAGGTTAGTTTTGCATGTTTTTATTTTATATAAATGGATTCATTGTATTTATTCTTTTGGGACTTCTTTTGTTCAACATTATGTGTTTGGATTTATTCATGATAGTGGCACTTAGCATTTGTTCTTTTATTATCCTTGCTTGCTGTGTTTTTTTAAATTCAAAATTCCATATTTTATCTTGAAAGTGCTCTGAAAAAGAAAACTATTTCTTTCCAATTTTCCATTTTTTGAATACTTTAATGGAACTAAAAGTATTCCTTTTGGTAGAAAGTGAGTTTGGATATAAATTACTTTGCTCTTCGTTCTTGACTCAACATATTAAAAGTATTTTGAAGAGATTAAAGAAATTCCTTACAAATGAAATAAAAATGATATCCCTAAATGCACTGAATCTAGAATCCCACAGATTCTAAACACTGCTTTTATTTATCCTGGCCTTAATGCCCTTTCTTAAGATATCACATTGCCACTAAATTGTATCCTCTTTGTACCTTTGTGTTTTGGACAATTACTATGATCTGTATTACCTAGGCTCAACCGTTTTTGGTTTTAGAAGCCCTAAACTCCCAAATGTGATTTTTATGTTGCTTATAATTATATATACGCAGTTACTTACTGACCTAGCTGTCCAACATCTAGATGTATCTGATATACACAAACATTTCTTAAAAAATATTTTTTATTGATTTCAGAGAGGGAGGAGGGTGGGTGGCGGGGGGGGGAGAGAGAGAGAGAGAGAGAGAGAGAGAGAAAGAAAGAGAAAGAAAGAAATGTCAGTGATGAGAGAGAATCATTGATTGGCTGCCTCTTACACTACCCCCACTGCAAATCGAGCCCGAAACCCGGGTAAAACCCAGGCATGTGCCCTGACCAGGAATCAAACTGTGACCTCCTTGTTCTTAGGTCAACACTCAACTACTGAGCCATGCTGGTTGAGCTATACACAAGAATTTTTGCAATATTGTTGGTAATTGCAGAATATTGGCAACAACCTAATTGTCCAAAGGCAGGAGGGTGCTTGAATCCACGATGGCACATCCACACATTGAAGACGGCCAGCTTTTAAAAAGAATGAGGGCACCAGCTGGGTGGCTCAGTTGGTTGGAGTGTTGTCCTGTACACCAGAAGGTTGCAGGCTTGGTTCTGGATCAGAGCACATACCTAAGTTACAGGTTTGATCCCCCTTTGGGGTGTGTCTGTGTGTGTGTGGGGGGGGGGGGGAGGGGGTAATTGACAGATGTTTCTCTCTCTCTCTCTTTCTTTCTCTCTCTCCCCCCCCCCCCTCTCTCCACACTCCCCTTCCCTCCCTGCCTCTCTCTCTCTCAAATCAATAAAAACATATCCTCAGGTGAGGATTACAAAAAAAAAAAAAAAAGAAAGAATGAGGAAAGTCTCTAATGAACTGATATGGAGTGATTTCTAGGACATTCTGTCAAGTGGGAGAGGGCACAAAAGACTATTTATAATATGCTACTCTTGGTATAAAAAAGTAAAAACATATGATCTTATTTTCAAAAGAAAACAGGAAGGATAGACTAGAAACTAAAGAAACCAATGATCTGTGGGAGTGGTTCGGAGAGGAGTGGAAAGAAGTGGGAACTAGATTTTAGTTTCTATATACCTTTCTCCACTAAAATGATCCAAGATTTTTTGGAAAAGTGGTTGATTCCAGGGCTGGGGCAGGGAAAATACACAGTGAGCCTGGGCAACCTTGTGGTTTCAGAAAGTAGGAACATGCTCAACAGAAAGATCTCTCTCACAAGACTTGGGGTCTTACAATGTCTTACTAGGTATATATGTGACTATTTTAAGACTTGATTATACAATGTTTTTTTTTAAGTGTTTCTAGCATGGTCCATATATACTCATATTTAAACTATTTTACAATTCCAGTTGATAGTCATGCATATAGGACACGAATATTAAAGACAATGAGACACATATTGGTGATTCTCTGTGTGTTTTTTTTTGTGTTTGTGTGTGTGTGCTTTTTTTAATTATAGTGCCTCTTCTGTTGATGTGCTGCATTTAGTTTTGCCAAACTTTGTTTCCCTTACTCAGGAATTTCAGAATGAAAATTTACCATTTGTGGTATTATGGATACACCTAAAGGGTATTATGTGAAGCGAAATAAGTCAGTCAGAGAAAGACAAATACCATATGATTTCACTTATATGTGGAATTTAGAGTAGTGGTTGCCAGAGAGGAAGAGGGTTAGGGGACTGGGTAAAAAAGGTGAAGGAGTCAAGAAGTATAGATTGTTAGTTACAAAAAGTTATAGGGATGTAAAGTACAGCATAGGCAATATAGTCAATAATATTGTAATAACTGTGTATGGTGCTGGGTGGGTACTGGAAATATGGGAGGGAATACTTTGTAAAATATATGATTACCTAACCACCATATTTTATACCTGAAACTACTACAAAATAATATTTTATGCAAATTATAATTGAAAAATTAAATTAAAAAAGAATTTAGCTCTGTATAATTAAATTCAGTTTTGAGTCTGTGCAGATAGAGACAAATAAATGTTTCCCCCCTTTCTGTGAACATTAAATATGCTCATTATAACCTTTTTTTATGTGTATATGTCAAAAGTTGTGTTACAGTGCAATTGATAGAGTAATTGCTTGTATGAAGAACTGAAATTAGGTAAATCCCAACAATAAGAGCCTCTCAAATAAGTCTGTGGAAACATGATCATAGTTGATTTGACTGATGCTAATCTGGGGATTAGAAAATCTCTCATTGAAAGCCTACTCATCTTTTAAGGTTCAGATCAAATGCTCTTCCTTTGTGAAGCCTGCTTAAATCCTCTTATTTGAACCTAGAAGCCCGGTGCACAGATTCATGCATTGGTGGGGTTCCTCGGCCTGGCCTGTGCCCTCTTGCAATCCGGGACCCCTCGGGGGATGTTGGACTGCCAGTTTCGGCCCAATCCCCACAGGCCAGGCTGAGGGATCCCACCAGTGCACAAATCTATGCACCAGGCCTCTAGTATGCATATAAGATCTTTGGTTCATCTCTACCCGCCTTCCCCCCTCACCTCTCCCCTCTGAGATTCATCAATTTATTCCATTATTTCCATGCCTGTGCATTGAGCATCTGACCCTTGGTGGTCAGTGCGTGTCATAGCTACCGGTCAAACGGTTGAATGGTCAGACAGTTGCTTAGGCTTTTATATATATAGACTAGAGCCCTGATGCATGAAAATTCGTGCAAGAGTAGTCCTTCCTTCCCCCAGCTGCCAGCACTGGCTTCCCTTCTCCACTGTCAGCAGATACCCGGGCCCTGGGCTGCTTTCCTCCGGCCACCCGCAGGCGCCCAGGACCCCAGCCGGATTCCCCTGGGCCACCCGCAGGCACCCGGGATCCCGGCTGGCTTCACTCAGGCCCTGGCTTTGTCAGGAAGGATGTCCGGAGTGATGTCGGGAAGACGTTGGGTCTAATTAGTGTATTACCCTTTTATTATTATAGATTAATCACACCCTCTGTTGTAATTCCATTAGAGTTTATTTCTACTTTGATTTCAGGCCTTATTTTATCTTACTTGTATTATTTTCTAACTAGAGGCCCAGTGCACGAAATTTGTGCATGGGTAGAGTCCCTAGGTCTGGCTGGTGATCGGGGCCAATTGGGGGCCATCTGGGACCACGGGAGGTTGACTGGCTGGCCCCGATCGGGGCTGCTCAGGGCATCTGGCCAGGGAGGGACCACAGGAGGGCTCCAGGGCTTATCTGGCCCCATCTCAATGAGTCCTGATCGGCGGGACCCCAGCAGCAAGCTAACCTACCGGTTGAAGTGTCTGCTCCCTGGTGGTCAGTATGTGTCATAGCAACTGGTCAAGTGGTCAACCGCTTGGTCGGACACTTAGTATATTAGGCTTTTATATATACAGATGATTTTGTGTGTTGTTCTCCCCATGTACTTGGGTTTGGGAACCATGTCTTGGTACTTTGTACATAACTGGTTCTCTAGAAAAATGTTTATTGATTTTAGTTGCATTGATAGATGTTAAGAACTTTGATTCACAAACATCTTAGACTGGCCTTTGGAGTTGCCCATTTTCCAAACCCTTTAAGTACAGTTGACTTTTGAACAATGTGGGGGTTAGGGGCATTGACACTCCCACCAGTTGAAAATCCCCATAGAACTTTTGACTCCCCCAAAACTTAACTATTAATAACCTGCTGTTCACTGGAAGCCATACTGATAGCATAAACAGTTGATGAACACATATTTCATATATTTATTATGTATTCTTACAATAAAATAAGCTAGAGAAAAAATGTTATGAAGAAAATAAAAAGGAATAGAAAATACTGTGTTTATTAATACCATAAGTTTATGTCATCTATTTAGAAGATGAATTGTCTCTCTGTGCATTCATGACATATCTGACTTTTTCTTAGTCTTTTTTGGGCTTATTTCTAGGATGTGCAGTTCATCTGCAAGTTTCTTCAAATTGTTGCAAGTTGCCAACATCTTTCCAGTATATTTATTTTTAAAAATCCGTATATGAGTGGATCCACACCGTTTAAATCTGTGTCATACAAGGGTCAACCAATAGCATAAACAGTGTATTTCTAGCCTCCTTTTTAAGTGAGATACCCAACTAGCATAGCTATTCTATTCTAGGTAAGCTGATAGTGTTGGTGTTCCTTAAATACAGTTTATTGGTTTCCTAATTAATTTATGCTCTTCTGCTTATGCGGAATCTTTTTCCTATAGATTTCCAGTTTTACTACCTAAAGATTCTGGTTTAAAATTAGCCTTTGTTGATGGACTGTATCATCTTCTTGTTACTGTCTTCTCCATTATTCCTCAGCCTATATGTTTAATTTAATTTTATTGTTTTATAATTGCTCCTGCGTGATTTAATAATTCTTCCATTCTCTTCTTGACTAGTTTATATTGGCTGTCTATTAAGGGCTATTTTTAAATTTTCTTTTTTTATTTTCTTAAACAATGTTTTACACAGGGAAGCTGTTCATTAACTATAGCTATAATTGTTGTAAATAACAGAAATAAAATTTTAAAATTTAGTTAAAATTTAGAAAAACTTTGATGTTATTATATTTAACATTCTAACATTCTCTAATATTTCATAGGTTGCCCTTTAACAAAAGTTTGCATATTTTAACAACAGAAATATCCTCTTCCCTCAGTTGGGAATATTTACCTTACATATTTTTATACTTTAAGCCAGTGGTCGGCAAACTGCGGCTCACGAGCCACATGCAGCTTGCGAGCCGCAGTTTGCCACTCTGTTGACTAATGAGTTTGCCGACCACTGCTTTAAGCAATGACACTCACTTTGTCTTTTCACAAAACTACCAAGTTTTGGTCAGATTTTACTAAGACAAGGTAGACTGGACTAGAAACAAGGCTCATATCAATAGTGGTTTGGTGTTTTGTTTTTATTTATAACAAAGGTAAGTATCTGAATTGAATCTTGAGGGAGGGTACTGTCAGAGAGATTAATGGAACTGCTGAAATAACACTTGGGTCTTCTGAGACCAATGATGTGAAGAATACAGTTCAAAGAAAGTGAAAACAATAGGAATAGAGATAGGGGAAGCAACTCTCTATATATGAATATTGCCTTAGATGCAGAATTAGTGAAACTTCTGTGTTTTTCCTTCAAATTTGATTTGATTTATTCTATCTACAATTTTTTTTTCCATTTTGGTAAGATTTTCCCCCCCGCTTTTTTAAATGAGCACTACTTATCCTTGGTCTTCACATTGGTTAAGGGGGTAATTATTTAAGAAAACCTTGTTAAAAATTAAGATTTTCTCACATCTTTGTAGAAATAGTATGTGATGTGTCACATGCTAGATACCTCTAAGATATCATTGCTTTTCTTTTTGTAAAAATAAATTTTATATTCTTTTTTTTTCTTTAAATATATTTTTACTAGAGGTCTGATACACAAAATTTGTGCATGGGTGGGGTCCGTAGGCAAGGCTGGCAATCAGGGCTGATCAGGGCCAGGACAGAGGGGAGGTGACCGTCGCCGGGCCGGGTGCGGAAGGAACAGATGCCAGATGCCGATGCTGCCATCTGTGGTGCTCTGCCACTGCGTGGTTCCCTGCCCGCCCCCCCCCCCCCCCGCACCCCCTATTCCTCGCTGCTGCGCCACCACTGCGGCAGGCAGGTGGCGGGCCAACCAGGGCCTGCTGGCCAGGGGGAGGGACAGGGCACGGGGAGGTTGGCCACTAGCCCCAAGAAGGGAGCCAGCCCTTGGCCCCACTGGGAAAAGGGCCGCATCCGCTGCTACCCACCCCTAGCTCCCTGTCCCAGCCCAGGGCCTGAAGACCCTGGTGAGGTCGGGAGAGGAGGCAATAGTCGCTGGGGCGGGCACAGAAGGAACAGATGCTGGCTGCCGCCACCGCCATTGTTGGTGCTCTGCCATTTTGCGGTTTCCCCCCTCCCCCCCCTCCTCCTTCCCTTGCCACCATGCTGCCATCGTGGCGGGGTGGGCGGCAGGCCAATCAGGGCCTGCTGGCCAGTGGGGAGGGACATGGCCTGGAGGTTGGCTGCCGGCCCCAAGGAGGTAGGCCGCTGGTCCCAAGGAGGTAGCCGGCCCTCGGCACCCCTAGGAAAGGGCCGTGTCCATTGCCACCCATCCCCTGGTTCCCCTTCCCAGCCTGGGGTGGGGTGGGGGGGAGGAACCACAAGAGGTTGGCAAGCTGGGGGAGGTTGACTGTGGGAGCGCACTGACCACTAGGGGGCAGCTCCTGTGTTGAGCGTCGCCCGCTGGTGGTCAGTGCGCGTCATAGTGACCGGTCGTTCTGGTTGTTCTAGTCACTTAGGCTTTTTTATATATAGATTGATTTCAGAGTGGAAGGGAGAGGGAGAGAGAGATGGAAACATCAGTCATGAGAATCATTGATCAGCTGCCTCCTGCACACCCCCTACTGAGGATCGAGCCTGCAACCCAGGAATGTGCCCTTGACCAGACTCGAACCTGGGACTCTTCAGTCCACAGGCTGACACTCAATCCACTGAACCAAACTGACTAGGGCTTGGTTTCTTCTCAACAGACCTTCTCCTTGACCTATTTAAAGATTTAATTTTATATAATTTCCCCCTTTTAAATTACTTTTTTCCTTGGCAAAACAGGAGTTTCCTATCTAGAATATGGGCATGGGTGGGTTTTTATGGTATTCTCAATCAGGTATTAAATGGAGTTAGGATTACACTGGAGAAGTGTACATATAAACCAACATCTCATTTTACAACCCTGTGGGTAGTTGCTAAAATTAACTAAAAAATTGTTTTTCTGCAGGTGAAGCACCTACTCAGATTATTGTCATGTATGCAACCTTTTAAAGCTTTTAGCTC
This sequence comes from Corynorhinus townsendii, assembly GCA_026230045.1. Classification (NCBI taxonomy): domain Eukaryota; kingdom Metazoa; phylum Chordata; class Mammalia; order Chiroptera; family Vespertilionidae; genus Corynorhinus; species Corynorhinus townsendii. The sequence continues at coordinate 125,180,742 of JAPDVU010000003.1, read as the reverse complement.
AAACTATGCAACTTTTACCATTTAGAAAAATTACTTTTAAAAACTCTGCAGTTTTGAAATATACTTTAGAGGATTTCCCTCTGGTCAAAACTCAGTTCCATTAGATAGCCAATGAAATTTATTGAAACAGTGTTTGTTTGTTTGTTTATTTATTTATTTTTACTATTTTTATCTATTTTTAATCTTCACCCAAGGAGTCAGGTTATTTTTTCCATTGATTTTTAGAGAGAGTGGAAGGGAGGAAGGTTTAAGGGGAGAGAGACAGAGACATTGGAGGTAGAGAAACATTGATGTGACAAAAACACATCAATTGGTTGCCTCCCACATGTGTCCCAACTGGGGGCAGGATCAGACCTGCAACCCAGGCACATGCCCTTGACTGGGAATCCAACCCTTGACTCTCCAGTTCATAGGCTGATGCTCTAACCATTTAGCACACTGGCCAGGGTGAAACAATGTTTATTGACAGTATTGATGTGTAGCCTACTCATGGGTTTCCTAGAGTTAAGTTTGGCACTATTCTATGGGAACTTTTGGCCACAACTTTTGAGCTTATTACAATAATTCTCACCATAAAATAGTGATTAAAGTTAAAATTATCAGTAACATTCTGTGTTCTGTAAGTACTATGTTCTCATCTCAGTGAAATAAAATGGTTTAATCCTTTTCTTTGTATTATTGTGGAAACTCCTCCCTTGCATTTGGAAAGTAAGATATCCAATAAGATTCTTATTATTTTTAAGAGAAAGCAGAAGCAGACATATATATACATATATATACTGAGTGGCCAGATTATTATGATCTCTGAATGTATAATAATCTGGCCACTCTGTGTGTGTGTGTGTGTGTGTGTGTGTGTGTGTATTTTTTTTTAGAGGCCTGGTGCATGAATTCATGCATGGGTGGGGTCCGGCCAGACTGGCCAGGGGAGGGGACGGGACATGGGAGGTTGCCCGGTCTGCTTGCTGGTCGAATTCCTGGTCAAGGGAACAATTTGCATATTAGCCTTTTATTATATAGGATATATACTGAGTGGCCAGATTATTATGCGTTCAGAGATGATAATAATCTGGCCACTTAGTGTGTATGTGTGTGTATGTATATATATACATATACATATATATGTGTGTGTGTGTGTGTGTGTATGTATAGATCTCCAATAAGATTCTTATTATTTTTAAGAGAAAGCAGAAGCAAACATGTACACACACACACACACACACACACACACACACACACATACACTAGAGGCCTGGTGCATGAAATTCGTGCATGGGGGGCGGGGGGTGTCCCTCAGCCCAGCCTGCACCCTCTTCAATCTGGGACCACTTGAGGGATGTCCGGCTGCCCTACTGGGATCGGGCCTAAATAGGCAGCCGGACATCCCTCTCACAATCCAGGCCTGCTGGCTCCCAACTGCTTACCTGCCTGCCTTCCTGAATGCCCGTAATGGCTTCTGCCTGCCAGCCTGATCACCCCTAACCACTCCCCTGCCAGCCTGATTGATGCCTAACTGCTCCCCGGCCAGCCTGTTTGCCCCTAACTGCCCTCCCCTGCAGGCCTGGTCACCCCTAACTGCCCTCCCCTGCAGGCTTGGGTCTCCCCCCACTGCACTTCCCTGCAGGCCTGGTCACCCCCAACTTGCCTTCTTTGCAGGCCTGGTCACCCCTAACTGCCCTCCTTTGCAGGCTTGATCGCCCCCAACTGCCCTCCCTTGCAGGCCTGGTCCTTCCCAACTGCCCTCCCCTGCTGGCCATCTTGTGGCGCCATCTTGTGTCCACATGGTGGCAGCCATCTTTGATCACATGGGGGAAGCCATCTTGTGTGTTGGAGTGACAGTCAATTTGCATATTCTTTTATTAGATAGGATAGAGGTCTGGTGCATGGGTGGGGCCTGATGGTTTGCACTGAAGGGTGTCCCGGATCAGGGTGGGGGTTCCCTTGGGGCGTGGGGTGGCCTGGGCGAGGAGCCTGTGGTGGTTTGCAGGTCCGCTACACCCGCCGGAGACCCAAGCGGAGGCCCTGGTATCTGGGATTTATTTATCTTCTATAATTGAAACTTTGTAGCCTGGAGCGGAGCCAAGACTTCTGCTCTCTCCATGGCGGCAGCCATTTCTGTTGGGATTTATTTATCTTCTATAATGGAAACTTTTATCCTTAAGCGGAGGCCAAGGCAGGCCAGAGCTGCAGAAGCTTTGGGCAACTCTGGCCTCCTGCTCTCTCCAGCTCTGTGGCTGCCGCCATTTTTGTTGGGATTTATTTATCTTCTATCATTGAAACTTTGTATCATAGAGTGGAGGCCTGGGCTAGCAAGGGCAGGCAGAAAGCTTGGCTTCCTCCATTGCTGGGGAAACCCAAGCCTCCCTCCTGCTCTCTCTGTGGCCGCAGCCATCTAGGTTGGGTTTATTTGCATATTTGCTCCTGATTGGCTGGTGGGCGTGGTTTATGGGTGTAGCAGAGGTATGGTTAATTTGCATATTACTCTTTTATTAGATAGTGTGTGTTTGTGTGTGTGTGTGTGTATTAGAGGCCACGTGCATGAAATTTGTGCACTGGGGTGATGGGGGGTGGGGGAGGACTCCTCAGCGTGGCCTGTGCCCTCTCACAGTTGGGGATCCCTCTTGCAATCCAGGACCCCTCGCTTCTTACCATCCGCCTGCTTGCTGCTCCTTATTCATTGGCTCACTGCTCCTTAGCGCTGCCACAGAGGCAGGAGAGGGTCCTGCCACTGCCGCTGCGCTAGCCAGCTGTGTGCCCAGCTCCTGGCTGAGCAGCGCTCCCCCTGTGGGAGCACACTGACCACCAGGAGACAGCTCCTATTTTGAGCGTCTGCCCCTTGGTGGTCAATACATGTCATAGTGACCGGTCGTTCTACTGGTCCTTCCGCAATTTGGTTGATTTGCATATTAGGCTTTTATTATATAAGATATATCCCTTCTGCTAAGACCTTAAATGCAGGAGTTAATCTCTCATGGACCATATCAATTTATTATTTTAAGTAAAAGATTATTTTGGGGGTTTTTGGTAAAGACTTTGAAAATGTATGCTTATTCTTTTTATAAGCATACCAACCAAAGCAGACGTGTCCTACATTAGGTAAACCTCATATCTTTGCCCAAGTTTCTGATATCCAACTATCAGAATTTTCAAGATGACAATCTGGCTAGTACATATGAAATTTTTGTACTAGGTGCTTTGTAAAAGTTATTTTTATGTAGCGTCATTTTATATGTGTTTTTCCATTTCTTTAATGAAATGTATCTGCTTTTGTTTTACCTTTGATCTTTAATTGAGGTTATATTAGAGTTCTTCTGCAACTAGGGTAGATATTTGAGGGACATTAAAGAGAAGAGAGAAGAAAATATTTTAATTCAAATAATTTCTTAAAACAAAAAGTCCTTGATATGTAACCAAATTCTATCTCTGGGTACAGCTAGCTTTCTTTTCTTAAAAGTGACTGCATCAGTGCATGTGGCTTCAAACTCCCCCTCCCCCAACACACTAAACATTAATTGAATTCTGACAAGTTGAGTGATTTTAATGAAATCTTCTGCATGTGTATGTATACTTGGGGGATGGGGAAGAGGGGGAAAATAAGCAATGGAGTTGAGGGTAATAAAAACATTACTGTCTCTTTACATTAAGGATAATGAATAGCAGTTAAAATTAATTTCTTTTAGAATATGTTCAAGTCTCTCTGGTAAGTGGTGTTTACTCCAAAGGAAGCAGCTCTTAAAATGAACCCCAATAAATGACCTCCATAACCATGGCGGAGTCATAGTTGGGAAAGGGATGAGTGAATGTGGGAAGCTATAGTCTTGGATAATCGATGTAATTCTACAGTGACCTTTCCACTGATGAAAAGGGAAAAGCTTAATAAGATCTGACATTATCAAGTGATTTTTTTATGATACTGTATTATTGAGCCGTTTTTAATTTTGAGGGAGATGTTTGAAGAGAACAAAAGATTAATTTTTTATTTGCTGTTTTTCCTTTTGCCTTTGCATTCCTTATTGAATGTTTGATTTGAAAGAAAGGCAGTGGAGAGTAGAGTCTTACAGCTGCAATGGTATGTAGCTTAATGTTCCCAGAGCTGATGTCAAGAAGTAAAGTTCAGACGAGTGTATTAGGGGAGTAGTATTATGGGATTTGCTAAGGGGTCCAGTCTTCTTGTTCATTTGCCTGAGTTCAGTCATAGGTACAGCTGTCACAGCTTTTGCCTTAATCTCATGAATATAGACATTTTATTTAAGGGTATGAGGAGTTCTTTGGCAGCTTCCCAGTTTCTCTCTCTTTTGCCCTCTGCCATTCCCCCAGAACTAGTCACACAAACCTGTTTTGATCTCTACTTTGTGAATGAAGTGGTCTCATTTGACCCAGTTAATAAGTATAGTTGGCATTAATAAGTAGGTTTCTGTACCTGATTCAGCAATAGGAAAACTGGTCTATGTTAGCTTTGATGAGTACAAACTTAATTTATAGCAGTTGAAGTAAAAATTTTAAGGTATTGCTTTTAAGTAATTTAACTAATGATTTAGATTTAGATTACTGAGCTATTTATAATGGTAGAGCATGTTTCTTTGCGGTCTCCAGATACCTTTGTTTCTGTGACACACAGTACGTATCTAAATTTGGGATTGCATGAACTGGTTAAACAGAGTGAACTGTCCAAGATAAGCAGGTGAATGAAATTGAAGTCTTTTTCTCTACTTAGTCTTTTCCCCCAGCCTGCCAATTTAATACTTTGCTTTGAAGTAATGAGTGCTAGAACATTGATTAACTCCAAACAGAATAAATAATTCTTCTCTTTGTAATTTTGAATTAGACTCATTTTTTGGCTAAATTTTTTACTTTTCCCTCCTTTCACCTTAAGAGTAGAATAAATTATCATGGAAATTAATGAGGAAACAGGAATCTAAAGAGAGTCTTTACACATTTGGGCCGATAAAGCTATGAATATTTTATTCTCATATTTTCTTAAAAAATGGGTTGATTCCAAAAAGAAAGCAACTTCACTAAAATGTTCAGACTAAACTTATTAATACACTTCTATAGCTTTATACTATAGACTTGTATAGCTTTCTAAATATTTGCCAAATAATTTTTTAGTTGAACTTTTAATGATTGGCCTATCATTGAGCATACCTAGTACTGAGCTATTCATGAATTAAATTGAATGTAATTTTTACCATAATTACAAGAAAACAATATCTTAATAGAACTCAAACCATTTGCAAATATTATTCTGAATAATTCCTGAGAGAATGCATATTTTGATGAATTCATATTCAGTGATATGCTAATCCATATCTCAATTTTGCTAAGTCTCCTTAATATTTGCCTTTTACATTTTAAGTATGTTTGTGTTGCATCAAAATATGGTGTTATGAAAAATAGATAGAGGCGAAGAAGCATCGAACAGACTGTCAAACTATAGTGGGAGGGTTGGGGGGTAAGAGATCAACCAAAAGACTTGTATGCATGCATATAAGCACAACCAAAAAACACAAGACACTGGGGGTGGGGGTGAGGGCAAGTGCCGGGGGTTAGGGAAGGACAGGAGGAGGTCAATGGGGGGAAAAAAAAGGAGACATAAGTACTACTATTTGTAGTACCTTAAATAATAAAATAAATAAATATATATCTATATATACACACACACACACACACACATATATGTATATATACACAGTATACTGTATATATATACATATGTGTGTGTGTGTATATATATATATACACATACATATATACTATATACTGTATGTGTGTGTGTGTGTGTGTGTGTGTGTGTGTATACATATATATACACACACACACACACATATGTATATCATTGGGTTCCATTTTAGTGTAATCTCATAACAGCTGTGACTTTGAGGTAAAGTCTTGTTATCCTAACATATTTTTTTCTCAGAAGCAGTTTGATAATCACAGTTTGCTTTGATAATCCAGATTCCTTGTACTGGAGCTACACAGTTGAGTACTACGCTAACCAACTTCGAAGATGGCCCCAAATCGTCCTTATCTTCTGGTATTCATTCCCTTGTTAGTCCTCTCCCACATGTTTCAGAATTAGTCTGGGTGAACAGTAGAAATGTCAGAAGTGATGGTGTGTGACTTTTGAAGCTAGACCATAAAAGATGTTGACGCTTCTGCCTTGCTCTTTTGGATCACTTGCTCTGAGGAAAGCCAGATGACCTGTCACAGTGATACTCAAGCAGCCCTGTAGAAAGGAAGAGAAAGGCCCTTTGCCAAGAGCTATTACCAACTTGCCAACCATGTAAGTGGAAGCAGAGGACTTAATTCTGGCTGACATCTTTACTCCAACCCCAGTAGAGACCCTGGAACCAGAACTGTTTGGCTAAGCTGCTTTTGAGTTTCTGACTCATAGAAACTGAGATAAAAAATGTTCACTGTTGTTTTAAGCTGCTAAGTTTTAAGGTAACTTATATAACAATAAACAACTGATACAGGCACTTTAATATCCTAACTATTAAAGTGATTTGCCAAATATTTGAATTTTTTTCACTTTAAATTCACAATTCAGTTTTTTTCTGTTGGTAGAAGAGTAAGTGCTTTTGAATTTGTTTTACTAACGTTATCACCACAGTAATTTTCACTGCTGAGGATTGTTAGAGCTTTTGGCAAAGTTTGCCATATGGATTCTCACCTAGGTAACTGATATTTCTGTGCTAATAGATTATGAGCTAAGAAAAGTTATGAAACATGATGTGTTATAGAGACTTTTATGGATATATCTCATATGTAAAAACTACTCTTGCTCTAGCAGTGTTGTCCAATAGAGATGTTAGCACATAGATAACTTTGAATTCTTTAGTAGCTTCATAAAAAAATTGAAGAAAACTGATGACATTAATAATTAATAATGTTTTTTAATCTAATATGTCCAAAATGTTACCATTTCAACACATAATTAATGTGAAGCTTATTAATGAAATACTTTACTTTTTTGTTGTTGGGGCTAAGTCTCCTGAATTTAGTGTATATTTACATTACATCTCAGTTTGGACTAGCCACATTTTAAATACTCAGTAGCCACATGTGGCTAGTGACTATCATGTTCAATAGCACAAATAATGTATTTAGCTGATGTTTAAATGATTTAATTCCAAGCTAGCAGCAAATTAATCCTATCTAAGAAAAGAGTAATATGCAAATTGACCATACCTCTGCTATACCCACAAGCCACGCCCACCAGCCAATCAGCTACAAGTATGCAAATTAACCCAACCAAGATGGCTGCGGCCATGGAGTGAGCAGGAGGCTTGGGTTTCCCCGGCAATGGAGGAAGTCAAGCTTCCTGCACACCCTGGTCTGCCCAGGCCTCTGCTGAAGGCTACAAAGTTTCAATTATAGAAGATAAATAAATCCCAACAAAATTGGCTGTGGCCCAAGGAGTGAACAGGAGGCTTGGGTTTCCCAGGTGATGGGGGAAGACAAGCTTCCTGCACACCCTGGACGGCCCAGGCCTCCTCTGAAGGCTACAAAGTTTCAATTATAGAAGATAAATAAATCCCCAGAAAAATGGCTGCGGCCACGGAGAGAGCAAGAGGCTTGGATTTCCCCGGCAATGGAGGAAGCCAAGTTCCTGGCCTCTGCTGAAGGCTACAGAGTTTCAATTGTAGAAGATAAATAAATCCCAGATACCAGGGCCTCCGCTTGGGTTGCCAGGGGTGTGGCCAGCCTGCAAACCACCACAGGCCCCTCACCTGGGCCACCCCATGCCCCAAAGTAACCCCCACCCTGATCCAGGACACCCTTCAGGGCAAACCAGTTGGCCCCACCCATGCACCAGGCCTCTATCCTATCTAATAAAAGAGTAATATGCAGATTGACCAACACTCCAACACACAAGATGGCTGCCCCCATGTGATCAAAAATCCTGCCCCCATGTGGACACAAGATGGCCACCACAAGATGGCCAGCAGGGAGGGCAGTTGGGAGGGACCAGGCCTGCAAAGGAGGGCATTTGGGGGCGATCAAGCCTGCAGAGGAGGACAGTTATGGGTGACCAGGCCTGCAGAGGAGGGAAGTTGGGGGCAAACGGGCCTGCAGGGAAGGGCAGTTGCGGGGGGGACCCAGGCCTGCAGGGAAGAGCAGTTGGGGGGTGACCAGGCCTGCAAGGAAGGGCAGTTAGGGGTGACCAGGCCTACAAGGGAGGGCAGTTAGGCATCAATCAGGCTGGCAGGGGAGTGGTTAGGGGGTGATCAGGCTGGCAGGCAGAAGCAGTTAGGGGCAGTCAGGAAGGCAGGCAGGTGAACAGTTGGGAGCCAGCAGTCCTGGATTGTGAGAAGGATGTTTGACTGCCCATTTAGACCTGATCCTACCATCCCTCGAGGAGTCCCAGATTGGAGAGGGTGCAGGCTGGGCTGAGGGACATACCCCCCATGCATGAATTTTGTGCACCGGGCCTCTAGTAATGCATATAAACTACAGGAATGGTTGTCTCACACTTCAGTGTAACATGCCATATCTTAGCTTTAATCTGTATCTACATTTGTCTCCAATAAGTCATCCTTCTATTTGCTGAATGCCTCAGAACCTTCAAACATAAGGGATATTCTATGGATATAAGGGATTTGGGATATCAGAGGTTCTATGTAGATTTGTTTAAGATCACAGGCTCATAATGGCCTGACTACCTCATGATTTAACTTGCAGACTGCTAAATGTGGACTTTTTGAAAGAGAAAGTATAGTTTAGACTGTGAAGCACATACTCAGGGCCCTGGGCTGTATGTGGTATAGAAGCACCTCCCAGGGGTTTTAGCACAAACCCTTTACTTCCTTGAGCTTGGGCCTGAGAGCAGAAGTAAACCAAATCTGTTGTGTTTCACAGTTTCTGAAGTCCAATGTTTTACCAACTGACGTTTTGTTGGCTCACACATATTCAGAGAAGCTGTGATAACTGTCACTTCTACTCAGAGTTCAGGCATGGAACAGATTAGAGTTTTTTCATTGTTTTTTTCAGAGCTTAAAATACTTTATTTTATTTTGAAATTTTTTTATTGTCTAAAGTTTTACATATGTCTCCTTTTTCCCCGATTGACCCCTCCACCCCCAGCCATTCTTATCCCGGGCAAGTCCCCACTGCCCCATGTCTGTGTCCATTGGTTATGCTAATATGCATGCACACAAGTCCTTTGATTGCTCTCTACTCCCCCATCACCACCAATTGTCTAGATGGATCTATACTTGCTCATCAAATTATCTTGGTCATTATATCCCATATATGAGTGAGATCATGTGATATTTACCTTTCTCTGACTGGCTTATTTCGCTTAGCATAATGCTCTCCAGTTCCATCCATGTTGTTGCAAATGGTAAAAGTTTCTTCTTTTTTACAGTGGCATAGTATTCCGTTGTGTAGTTGTACCACAGTTTTTTAATCCACTCATCTGCTCATGGGCACTTAGGCTGTTTCCAAATCTTAGCTATTGTAAATTGTGCTGCTATGAACATGGGGGTACATATATTCTTTCTGATTGGTGTTTTCTGGTTTCTTGGGATATAGTCCTAGAAGTGGGATTACTAGGTCAAATAGGAGTTCCATTTTTAACTTTTTGAGGCCACTCCATACTGTCTTTCACAGTGGCTGCACCAGTCTGCATTCCCACTAGCAGTGCAGGAGGGTTCCTTTTTCTCCACATCCTCGCCAGCACTTGTCATTTGTTGATTTGTTGATGAGAGCCATTCTGACAGGTGTGAGATGGTATCTCATTGTCGTTTTGATTTGCATGTCTCAGATGATTAGTGACTTTGAGCATGTTTTCATATGTCTCTGGGCCTTCTGTATGTCCTCTTTCGAAAAGTGTCTACTTAGATCCTTTGACCATTTTTTGATTGGATTGTTTATCTTCCTTTTGTTAAGTTGTATGAGTTCTCTGTAAATTTTGGAGATTAAACCCTTATCTGAAATAGCATTGGCAAATATATTTTCTCATGCAGTGGGCTTTCTTGTTGATTTTTTTATTTCTCTTGGTGTTCAGAAGCTTTTTATTTTGATGTGGTCCCATTTGTTTATTTTCTCCTTAGTCTCCATTGCCTTAGGAGCTGTGTCGGTAAAAATAAGGCTACGACATATGTCTGGTATTTTGCTGCCTATGGAGTCTTGTAGGATTTCTATGGTTTCCCATCTTACATTCAAGTCCTTTAGCCGTTTTGAGTTTATTTTTGTGTATGGTGTAAGTAGGTGATTAGTTTCATTTTTTTTCATGTATCTGTCCAAATTTCCCGGCAGTATTTATTAAAGAGACTCTTTTGTCTCCGTTGTATGCTCTTGCCTCCTTTGTCAAATATTAATTGAGCTTAATGGCTTGGGTCGATTTCTGGGTTCTCTGTTCTGTTCCATTGGTCTATATATCTGTGCTTGTGCCAGTACCAGGCAGTTTTAAGAACCATGGCTTGGTAATATAGCTTGATATCTGGTAATGTGATCCCTCCTACTTTGTTCTTGTTTCTCAGGATTGCTGTGGCTATTCAGGGTCTTTTTTATTTCTGATGAATTTTTGGATAGTTTGTTCTAGATCTTTGAAATATGCCATTGGTATTTTAATGGGGATTGCATTGAATCTGTAGATTGCTTTGGGTAGTATGGACATTTTAATGATGTTGAGTCTATCAATCCGTGAACATGGTATGTCCTTCCATTTTTTTATGTCTTTCTCTATCTCTTTTTTCAATGTCCTGAAGTTTTCCGCGTATAGGTCTTTTACGTCCTTAGTTAAGTTTATTCCTAAGTATCTTAATTTTTTTGTTGCAGTGGTAAATGGAATTGTTTTTTTAGTTTGTCTTTCTGTGAGTTAATTATTGGTGTATAAAAAGGCCATAGATTTCTGGGTGTTAATTTTGTATCCTGCTACATTGCCAAATTCATTTATTATGTCTAGTAGTTTTTTGATGGAGTCTTTGGGGTTTTGTATGTATAGTATCATGTCATCTGCGAATAAAGACAGTTTTATTTCTTCTTTCCCAATATCGTTGCCTTTTATTTCTTCTTCTTGTCTGATTGCTATGGCTAGCACTTCCAGTACTATATCAAACAGGAGTGGTGAAAGTGGGCATCCCAGTCTTGTTCCTGTTCTTAGGAGAAATGGTTTTGATTTTTGCCCATTGATTATGATGTTGGCTGTGGGTTTGTCATATATGGCTTTTATTATGTTGAGGTATGATCCCTCTATTCCCACTTTGCTGAGAGTTTTTATCAAGAAAGAGTGTTGGATTTTTCAACTGCTTTTTCTGCATCAATTGACATGATTATGTGATTTTTGTGTCTCAGTTTGTTTATGTGATATATCAAGTTTATTGATTTGCAGATATTGTACTATTCTTGCATCTCTGGAATAAATCCCACTTGGTCATGGTATATGATCTTCTAATATAATGCTGAATCTGATTTGCTATAATTTTGTTGAGGATTTTAGCATCTATGTTCATCAAGGATATTGGCCTGTAGTTCTCTTTTTTTGTGGTGTCTTTATCTGGTATTGTGATTAGGGTAATGCTGGCTTCATAGAAAGAGCTTGGAAGTGTGCCTTCCTCTTGAATTTTTTGGAATCGTCTGAGGAGGATGGTTTTAGTTCTTCTTTGAATGCTTGGTAGAACTCCCCTGTAAAGCCATCTGGACAAGGGCTTTTGTTTGCTGGAAGATTTTTGATCACTGCTTCAATTTCTTTAGTAGTTATTGCCCTATTCAGGTTTTTTTATTCTTCTTGATTGAGTTTTGGGAACTTGTATTTTTCTAAGAATATGTCCATTTCATGTAGGTTGTCCATTTTGTTGGAATAAAGTTGTTCATAGTATTTTTTCATAATGATTTGTAATTTCTGTGGAATCAGTTGTTACTTCACCTCTTTCATTTTTGATTTTGTTTATTCGGGTCCTCTCTCTTTGCTTCTTGGTGAGCCTGGATAGAGGTTCATCAATCTTGTTTATCCTTTCAAAGAACCAGCTCTTGGTTTTTTTCATCTTTTTTTTTTTTTTGGTCTGTATATCGTTTATTTCCATTCTGATCTTTATTATTTCCTTTCTTCTGCTTACACTGGGCTCTTTTTTTTTGCTCTCTTTCTAACTTTTTGAGCTGTGGGTTAGATAGTTCATTACCATTTTTTCTTGAGATAGGCCTGTAGATCTATGAACTTCCCTCTCAAGACTGCTTTCACTGTGTCCCATAGATTTGGATTGTTGTGTTTTCATTGTAATTTGTTGCCATGATGCTTTTTATTTCTTCTTTGATCTCTTTGGTAACCCAATCCTTGTTTAGTAGCATGCTATTTAGCCTCCAGGTGTTTGATTTTTTAATTATTTTTTATTATATTTGATTTCTAGTTTTATGCCATTGTGATTTGAGAAGATGCTTGATATGATTTCTATCTTCTTGAATTTGAAGAGACTTTGCCTGTGTCCCAATATGTGGTCTATCTTTGGAAAAGACCCATGTATTGCCTCCTTACCAGCTGTTTTTAATCTGCCAATTCCGGGTGGATATAATCGATTTAGCTCTTCCTTCTATCTGCTCCATGAGAAAGTGCAGGGCTCATTCGCATATTTGCGCTGCTTTGTCTCCTCCTGGACAGACTTTCTAGGTACCTGTGGTCAGAGAGGCTGGAGTCTTGGTGTTCCTGGGTTCGCAGCTGAGGCAGCTTTTCCCTGGGGGTTGTGGTTGTAGGGTCCTGGGAGATATCTGAGGTCTCCCTGGTTGAAGGTAAGGCTGGGCTTCAGATCACCGCCATTCTCCCCTTCAAGATGGCATGGTCTCTGCGGCAGAACTGGCTGCTCCAGGAGAGATTTCAGCAGCAATAGAGGCTGCCCAGCCAGGGGAGCCCTGTCCTGCAGTCCCCAACAGTTCCGTAAAGATTTTTCTTTTCCTTCAAACCAAAATATACCACTAAGTATAGTGTAGATGAACAGTTTTGTCACTATAAATTTATGTCAAGCTCTATCACCAAAATCTACTCACTGCTATTTTTGTAGGTATGCTAAAAAAAAAAAAAAAAAAAAAAAGTGGCAGCAGGAGGGACTGTTTGCTCAGAAATGGAGATGGGACAGTTTTGAAAGCTCTTAGCATGGTGCTGTCTTTCAGACATCTGCTGTTGGGATATTTAAACTTTAGGTATCTTTAGGATCTTCATAGTAAGAGCAGAACTTATTGCAATACATTGTACATTTATTTATTTATCTATTTATTTATGTACTTTTAACATATGCCCCTTGGAAACACAATATTAATTAATTTATTAATTAACTAATTTATTTAAAATCTTTATTATTGAAAGTATTATATATGTCCCCTCTTTTCTCTCTTTGATCCCTTATAGCCTGCACCCGTACCCTACTCCAGGCCTTTACCACCTATTGTCTGTGTTCATGGGTTATGCATATCCTATCTGATTGAGATGGAATATGCAAATTGACCGTCACTCCATGACCAAGATGGCAGCAGCCAGGCCGGGACGCTTGCGTCTTTGCCATGGCGACAGTGCAGGTGTTCTGCCCTGCCTCTGCTGCTCTGGGCCTCTGGGCAGTGTGTGCGTGCAGGCGCAAAGTGGCTGCGGTGCCTGTTATGGGGGGGAAGGGGAGTGGAGGGAGCTACAGGAGGGCAGTAGGGCCGGAGCGAAGGTGGAAGGCGGCGGCCAGAGTGAAGGCCTGAGTCCTGGGTGTCAGAGGGAAGCTGGTGCCAGCAGCTAGGGGAAGGAAGGCCTTTTCTTGCATGAATCTTTGTGCATTGGGCCTCTAGTATATATATAAGTTCTTTGGTTGATCTTTTTCCACCCACCCAACCCCATCTTCCTTCTGAGATTTGACATGCTTCTGTGTCTCTGGATCTATTTTGTTCAACAGTTTATTTTGTTCTTTAGATTCCATACATATGAGTGAGATCATGTGATACTTGTCTATCTCTGACTGGCTTATTTCACTTAGCATAATACTCTCCAGGTCCTTCCATGCTGTGTCAAAAAGCAAGAGATCCTTCTTTTTTACTGCTGCATAGTATTCTATGGTATAAATCTACCACAGTAGTTTCATCCACTCATCTACTGATGGGCACTTGGGCTGTTTCTGGATCTTAGCTATTGTAAATTATACTGCTATGAACATAGGAGTGCATACATTCTTTCTGATTGGTGTTTTGGGTCTCTTAGGACATATTCCTAGACATGGGATCACTGGGTCCACCTATATTTTTATTGTTTTTTCTTTTTTGTTCTCTGATTGAGTGATTTTTTTTCTACCCTGTGTTCTAATTCACTAATATGATCCTTGGCTTCCCCTAACCTGCTATGAATTCCTTCCACTGTGTTTTTATTAGTGCTATGTCATTCTTCATAGTTACCATATCTTTTCTCATGTTATTGAGCATCTTTGCCATCATTATTCTGAATTCTTTGCCTCAAATTTCTTATCTCTATTTCATTTAGCTCTTCTTCTGGAGAATTTTCTTGTTTTTTTGTTTGGGGCTTGTTTTTTTGTCTCCCCATTTTGGCTGCCTGTTTGAATTTGTATCTGTATACTAGGTAGATCTACTACGCCTCCCAATTTCTAGTGCAGGTCAGTGTCAGACACTGTTTCTTACTGGCCTTGAGTACTCTGTTTGGAGCTATCAGCAATCCACAGAGTGTGACTTCCTCTGCTGGGACTGGGTGCCTTTGGAAAAGACGAAGATGTGCACCAAAGTTTGCTTTTCCTAGCCCTGGGCCATGAATCAGATCAGGCAAAGACTCAGAGCCTCCAGAGACCTGCCTCTGCTAGCAGTCTGTTTGTATTCAGTGTTGATTATCCTCTCAACCACAATGTGGGATGAGAGGTTTTCCAGCAGGGTCGGGCAATTGCTTTGCCTGCAGGCTGATTGTTATTCTCAGTCTCTTAATGGGCCTCAGAAACTGCACAGGGTGGGCAAGGAGTTTTCTAGTAGAGTGTGGCAACTGCCTTTCCTCTAAAAACTGCCTGGATAGCAAAGTTCTGTCTGAGAAAGATGTCCTCCGTAGCGTGAAGGAATGACTCAGCACAGGAAACCAGGGTGTGTGTCTTTCAAGGTCTAACCCCAGAGTGCCCAACCCTGACTTCTGCTCACCCAACTCCAGTCCACTCTGCCCTCGCTCTGCTGGAGCCCAAGGTGATTGGTTGCACATGAAATTTTGTGTGAAGGATCTTTTAGAGGGTGCCTGCATTTCTAGCCATCTCTCCCTGGCAGACAGCAACTCTGCTGCTTTTCACAGCCAGATGTTATGTGGGCACCTTTCTCAGTTCTGGTGCTCTGGGCTTGGGAGCCCAGCTTGGGGTTTAGATCCCAGAGTTCTCAGTGGGAACCCCCCACAGCTGAGATATCACACCAGAACTTCAGCTGCTGTCTGTGGGAGCCCAGCCAGCCCTTTTTCACCTCCACACTTTCTACCAGTCTCTATGTAGTCTCCACTTTCCTTCCTTGGTTTTCAGGTTCTCTCCAGCTAGTCTTCAGTTAATTATTTAGGATGGTTTTTCTGTAGTTTAGTTGTAATTTCAGTTTGGTCCTGGAAGCATGCCACTGTAGCTTGTACTTTACTCCATCACCATTTTGGAATCTAGCACTTTACTCTTATTAATATTCTCATTCTATAGGAATATAAAGAGGAAATGCTTATAATAACCTCATGAATTAAGTTTTTCATTCTACTTGAAAACTGATAATTTATTCTTATTCTAAGATCTTCTATCTTACGTGATCTTTTAAAGTCCTGTAAGATTTTGCTTGTCTTTCTGATTAAAATTCATAGTTACTTCCCCAAAATTTACTTTTTAAACTTGTTTAGGCTATTAATGCGGTGGGTTTTGGTTGGTTAACTAAATTACTCATTTTTAGCCAGACCAGTCATTTATATTAGGGTGTGGTTTTTACTTCCCGTTTTTTCATATAAAATTAAGAGAAAACGTGACTTTCTTTACTTCATCAGGAAAAACTCTTTTTTTCATTTCTCTTTTTTAAAATTAGTTTGCTAAATAATTGCTATATGAGGAATATAATCTGTAAGATCATACTGTTTATTTAACTTTTTCATCTAGGCTTAACTTTTCAGGGAAAGAGAACATTTGCCATTGAGTCTTATTACTTCGGCTTCATCAGAGCTGACATTAGGTCAGTTTAGAGAGTAGTTCAAAAATAGCTTTGTGCTTCTAAATAATTAAGCTTTTGCTACCCATGCTGCCTAGCGCAACAATTTTATTCACTCTGGATATCAAGTCCATCCAGATGAAGATCAAGTCCATCACATGTTCCTCTTGCTTAATAACTTGACCCTTTGCTCTTAATAATATACTTATTCAACCTCCTTTACTTCTTTCTTCTCTTGTTTTATTTTTCCCTCTCTGATGATATCTTTTTTACCTGGATTTACTTCTGAAGGGAAGAACATTTAATAAACAAATAGCCCTTGTTGATAAATAGGCTCTCCTTGTGTTAATTAATTAGTCTACTTCACCGAGTCTTCCATCGTTTTCCAGGACAATCTCCGTAAGAAGGATGACAGAATTGAAGAGCTGGAAGAAGCACTAAGAGAGAGTGTACAGATAACTGCAGAGCGAGAAATGGTGCTAGCACAAGAGGAATCAGCCAGGAGCAATGCTGAAAAACAGGTCTGCGATTTTATACAGTTACTGGCAATGCAGCTGGTTAAACAAAAGGTAAAACCCAAACAGTGTAGTCTAGGGAAACCACACATAATATATGTTTATATGGTTTCAAAAACACTTATCAAGTGTAAGTACTTAGACTTAAATAAGAATTGAAATATAGCTATATAAGAATTGACTCGCGTTAACACAGAGGTCACTGCATTAATAATTAGGGACTGATTTCAGATACACTTATGTAGTATATGCTCATATAGCTGATAAGATGAAATGGAACATGTCTGTTTGTTACAAGACCAGCACAATCCTGCTTTTAAATTGAATGGAAAAACACAAACATTTCTGAGTTAAAGATGTTAATTTTAAATAGCAAATAGTTTATTTATTTTATACCTTGGCTTGTTCAAAAGGACAGCTAAAACTATAACAACTTAAGATTAATAACAAGTATGAAAGACAGAGATATTGTTAAGCTTAAGGAGTCCCAGATCAGTGTTCTCTTGAGGTGACTTGTTAAATGTTCTGTTGCTGGTGTGTGTGTGTGTGTGTGTGTATATATATATATATATATATATATATATATATATATATATAATTTTCTAGATCCTTTTTAGATCCTCACCCTTGCTTTTAACTTTTTATTGGGAAGGATAACTAAAGAGGGAGATGTGAATGGAAGAAATAGTTTTAACCAGTGAAGACTCTAATCTCAAGTCCCATTATGAGAGTGTGATTGGAGGTTTTGAACCTGCCTCACACAGACTCATGACATTTTATTTTTCAGTGATTATTTCTTTTCCATTTCTTTTTTGGAGAGATATAAATATTAAACAGGTAAAAAGTTCAAGTGAGAGGGTATCATGAATTGGGGGAGGGGGGACCTCTTGGATCAGACTACCAATGCGCTGGTGAGTTAAGTTAGTTGCATAGCAAGGAAGAAGGGTGCAATTCAAAGCAGACTTAGTTTCTTTAGTCTCAAGTATAGAAGTAAAGACAGACTGAAATTAGCAAAGCCAAGGGAAAATGGATCTTTTCACAGCGTGTCCTTCAGTGTCTCAGTCCTCTTTCTGTTTGAATTATTTCCTGATGTACAGTTGAATAGAGTTTGGGTAGTGGAATGTTTCAGAGACAGGGTGGTGGTAACCATTGTTTCAGAATGATAATGGATATTCTTTCAGCTTGATCTTACCTTTTTTACACACTTTCCTTTATTTTCAAAATGTCGCCCTTTTTTTTTTTTCTGTAAAGATTTCTTCCTGCTTTGGAAATCATTAGTTAGTTACAAACCTTACATATCAGAGATCATGTAGAAGTTTTGGCCATTAGTAATAGATCATGTCATTATAGACTGTAGACTACTGTTATGTGTTCTTTTTAAAGCTATTTTTGTATAAACTAGTTATAATTTTTTAGATCAATTTTTTAAATTTATATAAAACTTGAGCAGAAAATACAGAGAGTTGCTAGATACTCCTTTCTTCATCTCAGTTTTCCCTATCATAAACATCTTATATTGGTGTGGTAAATTTGTTAAATTGATGAGCCAGTATTAATACATTATTAACTAGTCCATAGTTTATATTTTGGTTCACTCTTTGAATTGTACAGTTCTATGGGCTTTACCAAATGTATAATGTCATGTATCCACAATTACAGTGTCATACAGAATAGTTTCACTGGCGTAAAAATCACCTGTGCTCCACCTAATCACTCCTTCCCCATTTTCCCAGTCTCTGACCTTTTTCCTGTCTCTACAGCTTTGCCTTTTCCACAGCATCATATAGTTGGAATCATACAGTATGTAGGCTTTTCAGACTAGCTTTTTTTCATTTACCCTCTGCATTTAAGCTTCTTCCATGTCTTTTTGTGGCCTGAAAACTCACTTAGTTTTATCTCTAAATTACATTCCGTTATATGGATGTGCCACAATTTGCTTGTTCTTTTACCTATTGAAGAATGTCTTGATTGTTTCCAATTTTGGGCAATTATGAATAAAGCTTTTATAAACACTTATATCCTTTATGTATGGGTATAAATTTTCAAGTCATTTAGGTAAATACCTGCGAGTCTGGTTGCTGGATTGTATGGAAAGACTACACTTAACTTTGCAAGAAACTGTGACACTATTTCCCAAAGTGACTGTATATAATTTGCTTTTAATTGCATGCTTTTTTTTTCTCTTCTTTTTTGCACTATTCTGCTTCTCACTGCCTATCTGAAGCTGTTGAGTGAAATATTGCATGAGACCAGTCATTTGGGTTTTAAGTGGTTTAAGGTATGAAGAAACTGCTTTTATATTTGTACTTCTGGGGGTGTGTAAACTTCATTCATTGTTGCCTCCTGCTCTCATCTTTTCTTATTTTATCTTTCTTTGTTTTCTAATTCCACTGTTTATTAATTGTATACATCAAGTATTCATTTGAAATATCTTAAATGAGTGAAGCTTTTTCTGGTTAGGGACATTACTCTTAATATCTTTCATAGGTCCAGAATTTATCTGTCTCTTGACTAAATTTAGCCTCTGAGAAGGGACAACCAAACAACTGAACAAGAGGGCTGCATGGGGTGACCAGGCCGGCAGGGGGGTTAGTGAGGGACAACCAAACGACTGAACAAGCATGCTGTGTGGAGCGACCAGGTCGGCAGGGGGTTAGTGAGGGATGACCAAACGACTGAACAAGCATGCTGTGTGGAGCAACCAGGCCGGCAGGGGGTTAGTGAGGGATGACCAAACGACTGAACAGCAGGCTGCGTGGGGCGACCAGGCCAGCAGGGGGGTTAGTGAGGGACAACCAAATGACTGAACAAGCATGCTGTGTGGAGCGACCAGGCCGGCAGGGGGTTAGTGAGGGACAACCAAACGACTGAACAAGCATGCTGTGTGGGGCGACCAGGCCAGCAGGGAAGTTAGTGAGGCATAACCAAACAACTGAACAGCAGGTTGCGTGGGGCAACCAGGCCGGCCGGGGGAGTGGGGTGGGGAGAGAATGAGGGGCAACCAGGCCAACAGGGGGGCGCAGTTTTGGGTGACCAGGCTAGCAGGGGGGGCCAGTAAGGGGTGACCAGGCCAGCGGGGGGAAAATTAGGAGCGACCAGGCTGGCAGGGAGGGGGTAGGTGGGGGCAACCAGGCTGGCAGGGGGGCAGTTGGGGGTAATCAGGCTGGCACGCAGAGGCAGTGAGTGGCAATCAGGCTGGCAGGGGGAGGCAGTTAGGGACGACCAGGCAGGTAGGTGGGTGAGCGATTAGGAGCCAGTGGTCTAGGATTATGAGAGGGATGTCCTAGGGATCGGGCCTAAACTGGCAGTCAGACATCCCCCAAGGGGATCTCAGATTGGAGAGGGTGCAGGCTGGGCTGAGGGGACTCCCCGTGCACAAATTTCATGCACTGGGCCTCTAGTATAGGGATAAAAGAGAAACCTACGAGGAAACCCCAGGGTTCCTTTCCATATTATTTCCTTCTGAAACTTCTCTCTGCTCAGGTTTTCTATTTTGTTGAATGTGAGAGTCTATTTCCCACCCTTTAAAATTTTTAAAAAAATTTATTGGGGTGACATTGGTTAATAAGATCACATATTCAAGTGTACATATCCATGATACATGTATGCCTACCACCCAAAGTCAAATCATCTTCCTGCACCATATATTTGGCCCACTTTACTCATTTTGTTAAAATGAGCATAGAGTAAAATTTTTTCACTTAAGCAAGTCTCAGAATTACTAAGAGTTAGGGAGCAATATCCTTAGTTCATTAGTGCTCTTATGAAGTTAAAAAGTGTGAAATGCTTTTTTATTGTATTTGAAAATGTCATCTTTGGTATACTTTGAGAGAAAATTATTATCTTATTTAAAAAATATTTTTATTGATTTTTAGAGAGAGAGGAAGGGAGAAGGATAAAGAAAGAGAAACATCGATGTGAGAGCAGAACATCAATTGGCTATCTCCTGCATGCCCCCCACTGGGGCTTGAGGGTGAAACCCAGGCAAATGCCCTAACTGGGAATCAAACCAGCCACCTTTGATGCATGGGATGACATTCAACCAACTGAGCCACACTGGCCAAGGCTAGAGTAAATTTATTTTTGAGGTACCCATTTTCAAATAGATTACTGACTAAGATTTTAAAAATGCCTTTAATGTAATAAGACTTTCTCTTGTGGCTTAATAAGTTGGATTTGTTTTGTTCCAAAGAATGTTTTGAAAAAACATACATCCTCTCAGTATAATTAACATTTGCACATGAGTTCTGATTTTTATTTTAAAGGCTGATTTTTAATAGTGATACTCATTTTCTTCAAATTGCCATTTTAACATTATTTGGCTTATGTATATTAAGTGTAAATTCTTGACCTAAAAAATCATAAGGTTTTACCATTGATTTGCTAGATAGTTATAGATTAACTAGAGGCCCAGTGCACGAAATTTGTGCACTGTAGGGGGGTTGTCTCTCAGCCCAGCCTGCACCCTCTCCAATCTGGGACCCCTCGGGGGATGTCCAACTGCCTGTTTAGGCCCGATCCCACAGGCAGTCGGACATGCCTCTAACAATCCGGAACTGCTGGCTCCCAACCGCTTGCCTGCCTGCCTGATTGCCCCTAACTGCTTCTGCCTGCCAGCCTGATCACCTCCTAACCACTCCCCTGCTGGCCTGATTGACACCTAACTGCTCCCCTGCCGGCCCGATCACCCCCAACTGCCTCCCCTGCCAACCCGATTGCCACCAACTGCCCTCTCCTGCCAGCCTATTTGCCCCCAACTGTCCTCCCCTGCTGGCAGATCACCCACAACTGCCCTTCCCTGATGGCCATCTTGTGGCGGCCATTTTGTGATGACGTAGGGGCAGTCATCTTGTCGTGGACATCTTGTGACAATGTGGGGGGCCATCTTGTGACAACAATGGGGGAAGCCATCTTGTGATGACGTGAGGGCCAGACGCCACCTAGGCTTTTATTAGTATAGATTAGCATTTTTATGGGTCACCAAAAAATGGCACTTCTAGTGAAACTGTGTTATATAGGCTGCAGGACATCTTGAACCAGCTTGGTTTTTACTCTAAATTTCACTGTCATCCTAGCTTCTTCCTTTAACATGTAAGTCTTTTCCTTCCCTGCCATCCAGACAAGAAGATGGGAGAGGTAGGGATGCCCTTCATTGTCAGTAGTTCTTTATTCTTGATGTCAAAATGGGCAGCACTGTCATCTAAATTTGATCCAACATCTCTATATCTTACAGTTAAATAGCTAAAAGAAGTAAAATAAGAAGGCAGTGCTTGTGGAATGTGCAGTGCATGTTGGTGACACACACCTCATTATGATTCACCTGCTTGCTTCTCCTATTGGGTTGTTTGTTCCTTTTGAAGGCAGTGGATGTTTCTCTTGTGTTTCTGTTTTCATTTTCAACTTGATCAAATTTCACATTCATAGCCATATCTGGTTTATCAGACATAGTTGCATAGGAAACAGAGCTAGACACATGAGCAAGTGGAGTTCAGTCTGTGCAGTGGCTGCTACCAAGTGTCCCATTTATTTTCATTCTTAAAGATTTATTAAAACAATAGTATGGTGAAAGCCTTAGGGGTCAGGTGCAGGGTGAAGGGGATCAATGGTGGGGGGAAATGGGACATCTGTAATACTTTCAATAATAAAGATAAATTTTAAAAAGAATAAAAATCTCTATTGTCTATTGGCTGCAAAACTACCTAGTCACTTACACAGTATTTATCACCATGATACCAAGTACTTTTCAAATAGAACAAAACCACTGAAGTAGCACTTGTAGCTGGATACCTATAGAAGGTGATGTGCAGTAATAGAATTATAGTTTCACTCCCCAGTCTTCCCCATTGCCTACTTACCTTTGTTTGTTTGTTTTTTATTGATTTCAGAGAGATGAAGGGAGAGGGAGAGAGAGATAGAAACATCAATGATGAGAGAGTATCATTGATAGGCTGCCTCCTGCAAACCCCACACCGGGGACCGAGCTGCAACTGGGCATGTGCCCTGACCAGGAATTGAACTGTGACCTCCTGGTTCATAGGTCAATGCTCAACTGCTGAGCCATGCTAGCTGGGCTCTTTCCCTCATTTTTAAATCAAAGAGCAGTAATGTGTAAAATAAAATAATGATACTTTTACTTATGCAACCTTTTCTATAAGTATTTATTGAATACCTTGCTGAACTAAGCATTGGAAATAAAAATGTAATAGAGATACAACCTCTGCCTCAGAAAGGTCAGAGTTCATTGGGAGAAACTGTAAAATGAAACTGTAATTATGGTTCAGTTTGATAAGTATCAGGGTAGTCATCTGAATAGAGCACTTTAAGGATAAAAGGGAAGGGCAAGCATGTAATCCAGACTGGAGAGGTCCATAGAAGGCTTTCTGGAGGAGATGGCTAATGCATGAGGTGAGCTTTAAAAGAAAGAGTTAGGCAAAGAAGAGGTGAAAGATATTCAATGTATTATACGCAGATAGAGTGACCAGCATAGGGAAAAGCTAGAAGCATCCAGAGAGCTTTAAATAGCAATTAGTAGCTAAAGTTCAGGGTAGATATGCATGGCACGAACTGTGGGAGGAGGAAAGAAGGAAGGAAGAGGGAAGTGCATGCAATCAGATTATGCTGAAGCATGTTTAATCTTACCTTATACAGTAAATCTTCACTTAACCTCATTGATAGGTTCTGTGACGTTAAGAGAAATTATGTATAACAAAAATAAATGTACAATAGGCTAATTGATATAAACAAGAGTTAAGACTAGTATGTGGATTGAGGCATATAATTCTGAAACAAGATGGCAGCATAGGTAAACACCTAACCTGCTGCCTCACACAACAATATCAAAACTACAACTAAAAGACAAAGCGGACACCATCCAGAACCATAGGAAAGCTGGCTGAGTGGAAATTCTACAACTAGAAGAAAAAAGGAAAGCACATTGAGACTCAGAGGAGCTGCAAAAGGCTGAGGTACGGAGACTCACACGCGGAGAGGATGGGCAGCTGTGTGCACGGGCGGCTGAGTGTGTGGTTGGCTTTCTAAAGCGGGAGGGAGAAGGAAGCTCCCGACTGCACTGAACTTCAGTCCCAGGCGAGATGCTGGAAATCCAGACTCATTCGGGGGGAATCTGGACTATAAGGAAAAGAGAAAGCACGCTGAGTCTCGGGAACTGCAGAAGGTAGAGGTCTGGAGGCACATGTGCGCGTGCAGAGAGGACTGACTGCTGAGTGCGCGGCTGGCTTTCTAAAGCAGGAGGGAGACAGAAGCTCCTGACTGTGCTGAAATCCAGTGCCAGGCAAGTTTCTGGGAACCCCTACTCATTTGGGGAGAAACTGGGCTGTCTGGCAGCGGGCGAAACTCGAGGGCGGCTTTCTCTCAGAGGTTCTTGCAGCAATTACTGAGGGACACTGAGACCCAGGGGCCTCATAGGGCAGGCCTGATGGGAAACCAAGGCTGTCTGCTCCACCCTAAAACTCCGCCCCATCCAAGCTGAGCACAGAGGCTTTTGCAATTTTGCGAGGTTTGTTTCATAAGATGTCTCCAGCACAGAAGTTGTCCCGGCGTAGACACAGCTGATCCTCACAGCCAATTGGCCTGGAGGTCAATTCCTCCCAGTGATACTAACAACAATCAAGACTTAACTACAGCAAGTCTGAGCACACAGTCCACAAAGGGATGCATCAAAAGTGTCTACTTCAGGTAACTGGGAGGCTGAGCCACTGGGCCATATAGGACAACTACTACACAAAGCTACTCTACCAACTCAGGGAAGAAGCCGAAATGCGTAGACAAAGAAATAGATCCCAAATGAAAGAAATGGAGGAAAACAAACAACTGGATATAGAGTTCAAAACCATAGTTATAAGGGTTTTCAAGAATTTCCTAGAAAAGGCCGATAAATTTAGCGAGACCCTCAAGGTTATGAAAAAGGACCAACTAGAAATTAAGTATACACTGACTGAAATAAAAAATATTATACAGAGACCTAACAGCAGACTAGAGGATCACAAGAATCAAGTCAAAGAGTTGAAATACAAAGAAGCAAAAAACACTCAGCCGGAAAAGAAAAAAGAATCCAAAAATTTGAAGATAGTGTAAGGAGCCTCTGGGACAACCTCAAGCATACCAACATCCGAATTATGGCGGTGCCAGAAGAGGAGAGAGAGCAAGATACCGAAAACCTATTTGAAGAAATAATGACCGAAAACTTCCCCCACCTGGTGAAAGAAATAGCCTTACAAGTCCAGGAAGTGCACAGAACCCCAAACTAAAGGAATCCAAAGAGGACCACACCAAGACACATCATAAGTAAAATGCCAAGAGCAAAAGACAAAGAGAGAATATTAAAAGCAGCAAGAGAAAAACAGTTAATTACTTACAAGGGAGCATCCATACGACTGTCAGCTGATTTCTCAACAGATACTATGCAGGCCAGACAGGAGTGGCAAGAAATATTCAAAGTGATGAATAGCAAGAACCTACAACCAAGATTACTCTACCCAGCAAAGCTATCATTCAGAATTGAAGGGCAGATAAAGAGCTTCACAGATAAAAAAAACCAAAGGAGTTCATCACCACCAAACCAGTATTATATGAAATGCTGAAAGGTATTCTTTAAGAAGAGGAAGAAGAAAAGGTAAAGATAAAAATTATGAACAGGAGTACATGTCTATCAACAAGTGAATCTAAAAATCAAGTGAATAAAAAATCTGAGGAACAGAATAAACTGGTGAATATAATAGAATCAGAAGCATAGAAAGGGAGTGGACTGACAATTTTCAGGGGAGGTGCGGGAAGAGACTGGACAAAAAGCGTACACCTATGGATGAGGACAGTGCGGGGAGATAAGGGCAGAGGGTGGGGTGGGAACTGGGTGGAGGGGAGGTATGGGGGGAAAACAGAGGAACAATTGTGATAATCTGAACAATAAAGATTTATTAAATTTAAAAAATTGAGTTACATTGTCTTCCATTCCTATCCTATCTAATAAAAGAGAAACATGCAAATTGACCATACCTCCACTATGCCCACAAGCCACACCCACCAGCCAATCAGGAGCGAGTATGCAAATTAACCCAACAAATATGGTGGCAGCCACAGGTCTGGAGCCAGCAGGAGGCTTGGGTTGCTCCTGGCAATGGAAGAAGTCAAGCTTCCCGCCCGCCCTGGGGGCCCTGGCCTCCGCTCAAGGCTACAAAGTTTCAATTATAGAAGATAAATAAATCCCGGATACCAGGGTCTCCGCTTGGGTCGCTGGGGGGCGTGGCTGGTCTGCAAATCACCACAGGCCCCTCGCCCCAAGGGAATCCCCACCCTGATCCAGACACCCTTCAGGGCAATCCAGCTGGCCCCGACCCGTGCACCAGGACTCTATCCTGTCTAATAAAAGTAATATGCAAATTGAGAATCACTCCAACACCCAAGATAGCTGACCCCATGTGGTCAAAGATGGCTGCCCTCATGCGGACATAAGGTGGCCACCACAACATGGCCAGCAGTGGAGGGCAGTTATGGGTGACCAGGCTTGCAGAGGCAGGAAGTTGGGGGCGACCGGGCCTGCAGGGAAGGGCAGTTGGGGGGACCAGGCCTAAAGGGGAGGGCAGTTAGGGGTTACCAAGCTTGCAGGGGAGGGCAGTTAGGGGTGACCAGGCCTGCAGGGGAAGGCAGTTAGGGGCAATCAGGCTGGCAGGGGAGCAGTTAGGCACCAATCAGGCTGGCAGGGGAGTAGTTAGGAGGTGATCAGGCTGGCAGGCAGAAGTGGTTAGAGGCAATCAGGAAGGTAGGCAGGTGAGCAGTTGGGAGCCAGCAATCCTGGATTGTGAGAGAGATGTCCCAGATTGGAGAGGGTGCAGGCTGGGCTGAGGGACACTCCCCCCGCCCCGTTTGTTTATATGACGATTTGTTAGTGCTCACACCTATGAAAAGGAGACATACCATATAATTGAGACTGAATCCTGGGCCTTTCTAGCAATAAATTATATTCATGAAGCGATAGCTAAACTAATAAAAACAAAAGTTCATCAATCTCATTAAGATAAATATATTTAATGATAAGATACATTTATTAAAATTTTACTCTTAATGTTTGTTATTCTCAAAATTTCGAATGCTTATATTTATTTTGACTATTGTATGTTTCTAGTCATTGTAATGATAATTCAATCCAAAGGAATTTTTTTCCCCAAAGGAATTTTTAACAGCGTTATGGCCACAGGAAATTTTATAAATATTAAATTTACATACATATTTTTTGTTGCAGAAAAGTACATGGGGATCCATATAAATAGTCTAGCATGAAATAAATTTAATTAGTATAAAATTTTAAGGAAAAGTGGGATGGAAACAAGGTAAAAAAGGAAAATTTAAAATTTATTAAAGAACAGTTTGTTCTTATAATTTTTAAATATATAATAATGGATATCAAGTCACCATAGTATTTATATTTCATTGCATACTTTCTGTCTTTAAAAGAGTGATATTTAATTTTTAAAAAATAATTTTTAAAATACCTATGAAATTGTATTCTTTGCAGTTCTTTAAACTTATCATGTAAACATATTAGACATCAAGTTAAAATAATAGTTATGTTAACTCTTTTAGGAGTTATGCAAAGAAAATTGTGTAAAGACTTCTGGTCTAGGAAGAGGTTGGGCAGATTAGGAAATGGCTGAGTATATTCCATAGTAGTAATGGACATGGAGAATAGTGGATGGTTTTAGAATGTCTTTTGGAAACAAAGCTAACAAGATTTGGTGAGCTGTATGTATGGGTAAGGATAAAATGATCCCCTGATTTCTGGCTGGGCAGGTAGCTGAGAGGATGGTGGTTTCATTTTCTGAGATGAGAAAGCTTCATGGAAAAATTTGAGGGTAAGAACCAAGAAATCATGCTAAAGAAATGTTACTATATTATCATTAGTAGCAGAATTCTTACCACATCAGATTTATATTTTCAGCCCAGTTTTCTCTTCTGAGATCCAAACTAAGTGTACTTCATATTTTTACTTCAATTGACATCTCAACCTGAAACTATCTATATTCAGGAACCTGGATTTAGGAACTGCTCTGACCTGTCTAAGGCCCCAGAGAAACTTAGTATCTGTAGACCCTCCCTGGTGGATTCAGAACCAGTGGTGACATGCTTAATGTTAAAAGTTTCCATTTACATATATCAAGTTTTAATCCTTATGACTTAAGGAAATTCTTGTCCCTTCCCCTTGCCCAGCTGAGAATCTGTAGTATCTGCATCAGCCGGGATTGCTATAGCCAACTAATAGGTCAGTTAGATGGACATTGTTCTTGTCATCTGGTTACTTATTTTTTTGGAGTCTGTCTTAGGCCACTGTAGAGTCTTAGTCTATCCATTATTTTTCAATTTTATGTTTTCTTCATAAAAATAGATTAGGTAGACTTAGTAAATGGCTAGAAATGTGTGCTGTGAAATTAAATCCTAATGCTATATTTGTTTTACAAAGTCATGTATTCTGTGTTTCCTTCAGGAAAAAAGTAGGGAGGGAAAGAAAAGAAAACTTTTTTTTAGCACTATCTAAAACAAAATATGGATTTTAGAACATTAAGCTTAGACCTTATTCCAAGAAGTAAGAAGATACAGAAAATTTAAAGTTAACATTTTTAAGTGTTTGATCCTGTTAATGTTAAATTTGAATTGGAAATACCTTTGAATATTCATAACTTTTTTCTCTTAAACACACAGATGTGTGCACACAGGCATTTCCTGTGTACTGAAACTACGTAGGTATCAGTGATTATTTCAGTAGCAGTGCACACTCCCATAGCTCTGATGTAGTATCTAACACCATTCTGTATTAAAAGGATTTGAATTCCAAACAGAATTTTCTGTTTTTCTTTTTCAAGTCATTATTGGTTACTAAAGCCTCTGTAGTCTTTATAGCAGCATTAGCAAATAGATCTTTGAGATGGTGAAAATGTTCTGTCTTCTGTCCCATATGATGGCCTCTTGTCACATGTTTCTATGAAATATGGTTAGAGCACCTGAAGAACTGAGTTTATACATTTATTTAATCTTAATTAAACTTAAATGGCCACATATCAGTAGTGGCTACTGTATTGGAAAGCTGTGTCAATGGATGGATACCTACATATACACGTACATACTTAGGTTTTCTCCTGAGCCTGACAGAGTTGTAGTACTGAAATATACAAGTCTAAGCACTTGTCTGATGTAGTCAGTCCATTTTTCTTTTTTTGTTTTTACAGAAACATCTGTAGTCTAAAAACATGTTTGTCAAAAGTAATTTTTCCTTTAAGAAATAATGGTGAAAGGACTTAGATCACTTTCAAAAGATGACATAATTGTGTGTTAACTATCCATCCTATATAATAAAGGGCTAATATGCAAATCAACCAAACTTCGGAATGACCAGTTGCTATGACTCACACTGACCACTAGGGGGCAGGCGCTCAATGCAGCAGCTGCCTCCTGGTGGCCAGTGCGCTCCCACAGGGGGAGCACCGCTCAGCCTAAAGCCAGGCTCATGGCTAGCAAGCGCAGCGGTGGCAGTGGGAGCCTTTGCTGCCTCCACAGTAGTGCTAAGGATGTCCAACTGACTGACAGCTTGGGAGCGGGCCTAAGCCAGCAGTCAGACATCCCCTGAGGGCTCCTGGACTGCAAGAGGGCGCAGGCTGGGCTGAGGGACCGCCCCCCCACCCCCGAGAGCACAAATTTCGTGTACTGGGCCTCTAGTATCATAATAATCACTTACGTTTATAGCATGAGTGATGGAATTAGTGTAGGAATAAGGAGTAGGATAGTTATAAAAGTGAGAAAGAGACATTTGTCCATTGTGAGAATATGCCAGCCCAACATTGAATTTAATTGTTTCAAAGATATCACTTATTCCATTTATTGCGTTATTCCATTATTCATTAAATTCATATTTATTGAGAGCCTACTATGTGCAAGAAACTGGGAATACTTTAGTGACCCAAACAAATATGGTCCCTTTCCTTATGGTGTTTATATGTTAGTTAGATTAATCAGGTGATCAAAGATGTAAACATATTCTTCAAAATTGTGACACATGCAAATAAAGTAGTATAGAATTTTGTAAAAGAGTATAAGGGGACCTTATTTAGAATGAATGGTCAGGAAAGATATCGCTATTTAAATTGAGACATGAAAAGTAAATAGTGAGATTAAGAATGGCAAAGAGTTTACTTCAGCCATTAGGGGGACCACATGTGTGGATAATGGGAAGGTCATGATATACTCAGGGAACCAAAAGAAAACCCTAGTTAATGGAGAATATTAAGTAGAAGTGAGTTGGTGGGTAGGTAGATGAATGAGTGAGTAAATAAATGAGTGAAAGAGCAGAGGTTTGACATGAAACTGGAGAGGTAGGTGGAAAACATTATGTAGGAGAGTGATAAAAATCCATGTTGTGTTTTTAAAAGATTATTCTGTCAGTTATATGAAGAATAGCAGGAGAGCAAGGCTAGAATAGGGAGTACCTATTAGGAAGATATTGCGTGATTCAGAGCACAGTAGGGTGTTGGCAGTGGGGGTGGAGAGATCTATTTGGAGATAGGTTCAACAGGACTTGCCGATGGATTGCATATGGAAGATAGGGAGAGTGCTGTGGAAGACTGAGAGGACTTAAGTGAATGGTGGTGATGGTTATTGAACTGTGGTGATAGCTGGAGAGGAGGAGTTTAAGATAGGGATGCAGCTTTCTACATATTAAATTTGAGATGCCTGTGCCCTCTTTCTCATGAAGATGTTAGGCAGGCAGTTGGATATATGGATTTAGCTCAGAAGAGTGTTCTGAGCTAAAAAATGTACACTTGGGAGATAACATACATTGGCTTTGTGTTAGCCTTTCACAATATAGAGGCTTCTTCCAATTAATCTCAAGTGCACATAAACTGAGGAGGTACCTGTTAACTCTCTACATTTCTGTGAACTAAGCTTTCAGTGACTCTATATATGAGTGACTTGCTTATTACTAGGAAATGTGACAACAGGAAGTACACAGCGTCTTATTCTTAAAACAGTTACAAAACTTGAGATACTGACATTTATTGATTACCAATTAACTGCCAGTCACCTGGACAACTACTTTCTTAATTAGTAGTATTACTTAACCATTTAACGAGTAAATCTGTAGATTTATTTAATGTGTACTGGATAGAAAAAGAGCATATGTGCTCTTGGGTCCTTTTTCAGAAGAATGAAGAAAGGTTTATTAAACTACATGTTCCCTCTCTATAAAGCAGTGTCTTTATGTTTACCTTCTCCCCTTGTCTGGATAAATTTTACTTCTTCCATAGAACCTCCTCTGACCCTCCAAGTCTGAGTGCTAGGTCTCTCCCATGTTTTCATCAGCACCTTGTACTATTTGTTTTATAACACTGTATTATTGCTTACTTACTGTCTATTACTTGGGCTGTCTCTATCTTCTCCAATAGAATAAAAGCTACTTGAGGATAGGGCCTGTGTCTTGTTTATTGTTATATCCTTAATACCTACCATCATGTCTGTTACATAGTGGCACTCAGTGAATATTTATTGAGTGAATGAATGAAATTTTATTCTGACCCGTCTGACTGTTTCTACCTTCCAATAATAGCAATATCACTTAAGTTTAAATGGTAATTTTATGATTAATTATTACATGTTTTTAATCTTTGTTGTAATTTCTTTCCATAGGATTTGATAAAGCACTTTATCTGACCAGATAAACTCAAAAATTTTAGAGTTATAGATTAAAAAAATTAGAGTAGATATTATGCATTTGCAGATAACATTTTTTTAGTGTTTGATTTTAAAGCATGGCAGCCATAATTGAAAAATAAATTTGAGAAATCACCATTGTCCTTACCTATCCATCAGTGGGTAACAAAGGACTAATTATGTCTTATAGGATGAATGTACAACACTATAGTCTTACTCTTATTAACCTTTTGGCTAATGGGAGCTAACTAAAAGTCTTCAACTCTGAAATAACAGTAAGCCATGTTCATAAAAAACATGTAAAAATTCAAAACATTCTATAGAACAAATATAAAGTATGACCAAATTAGTTTGAAAAGCTTTTTGATCCTACTTTACTAGTATTTTCTTCTGGTGGGACTAATACTTCTGATCATTGGCAAATTTGACATTAAGTTTTTCAACATTTGCCTCATCTCACCCTGCCTTAAAAATAGATTTATAATATTATTACCAGTGTTTCCTTTTATATAGTGCTATAATGGGCTACATTTATAGTTTATAGAATTTTCTTAACATGTCTCAATATTTTTTTCTTTATCCTTAAAAGTCTGTGTCAGTAGTGAGTGATGCAGGTTTCTGAGGTGAGTAGCTGTGCAGTCTGAAAGTTATTACAAATATAAATGTTTCTCAAAACTGTATAGAGTCATTCAGTCTTAGAAAGAAGTTCATTTGTAAGTGAGCAATATAAACTGTGCTTCTTAAGTAGTTTACTGATTTCTGAAGAAGTCATCTGTTTTGTCAGTGTAAATATTGAAGCTGCTATTATTCAAAGATATTTCATTTTTAAAAAGGAAGATGTTATTATAAAACATTTTGTTGATGAACATATGGATAGTATTTTTTAATGTTTCAAGAATATGGGGAGCTGTAACAATTAAATTCACAATCATTTTCTCTTTGCCATTGTATGATCGTTTTGGTATTTAAATCAAGCTCTATCAAGAGGAACCTAGTAAGTTTCATTGTAGACTCTTGCTGTAATGTCAATGAGTTTGAATCTCCTTTGTTATGGTGACTGGTTATGAAATCAGTAACTTGACAGACCCTGAAGTGAGACTGCTGGAAGTACGTCATGTCTGCCTTCATGGTGACAGCTGGCTACAAAACAAACCCCACCAGAGCCATTCTGCAATTGACAAGGGACTTCAAAGGCCAACAGGGCTGCCACTTCAAAGAGAATTCTGCCATCTCTGGCTTGTTGAAAGAAGTTAAATGGCTGTACCCTGCTATAGCAGAAATCTCCATGTTTAGACTTCTCCTTCTTTTGATCTTAGAAAGATGTATGAAATGGGCTTTAACTTAAAGGAATGATATAGTCTGTATAATGGCAACCCAATATTATTCTGCATTTTGCTCCACTTATTAATGGCCATTACTCAAATATGTTTAAGTAACAGCAAGTCTAAAAACTCAAATGTCTCGGAGGATGAATGTTCAAAAGAAGAGTTGAAAATCCATATTAATATTAATATTCCACCTTCACAATGTGGAATAAGTCAGATGGTAGATAAAATGAAACTCTCCCATGTTTTTTAAAACTCTCCTTTAGTTTCTCTTTGTGTTTTTACCCCCTTTAGTAGAATTGGATTCTGAATGTTTATAGTAAGAATGGCCTACAATTAAAACCTATGCTCTCAGGGTTGATTTGCATAGTTTAGACAGACATTTTTCTACTTTTAAGTAACTGTAGTGAAAAATTTAAACTACCTTATACTATTTAAAATATTATTTAGTTATGCTGGATACAATTTTGAAATAAATATCTCATCTTTGTCTTAAAAACAAAAAAGATCTTAGTTTTAATAAAACTCTTAATAAAAGATCAGAATACTAACAAGCATCTTCAAGAATAATAAGGAAAAGGCAGCAATATGAATTTTTTCTTTTAGAATATTGAAAGCCCTAAAAGATATCCCTTTGATGGATTCATATTTAATATACTTGAAAAAGAAAACTTAAGAAATAATATGGCAATAAAAGTATGGAGATTTTATATATGTGAAATGAGAGGGTTAGCTAGAATTTAAAGTTATTAAAACTCAGTGACATAACCTTTGCTTAATTACATGTTTTCCTTCTCATCCTATGCGCTATATAAGAATAAAAAGGAATCCTTAGATTCTTTTGCTTTGATCTCCTATTTCCTTATTTCTTAAAAATCTTCCTTACATAAAGTAGACTTTGGCAGAAGCTTTAGCCACTCTAACTTCCTCTATAATTTTACCAGATGGTGTCAGTAGACAACAACTAAAGAAACTGAAGGAAAACTGAAGCCCCCAGGAAATAACCACATGCAATGCTATGACTAAAAAAAAAAAAAAAAATCTCTATTTACACAACTTCTTTAAAAAATGCATTTGTATTTGTCTTTTTTGTTGCTATAGTTTCTTCCTCTTGAAATTTTTTTGATAAGATCTTACATGATTGTATTGTCCCAGAAGTTCAGGAAATATCTGTCTCTAAATTTCAGCTTGATTTTTTCCTTTTTATTCAACAAAGGAACCACATCTATATTTTCAAAAGTTATATTCAAATGAAGAAATTAACTACAGTGGAAAAGAAATAAAACCTTGGCCCAAAAATTGAACCACAGAGCTGAGTGCCAGAGTCTATAGATACTGGTTTTCAAAGTAGACATGTTTAGGTACTTCTGTCTAAACTGAATCACCACTGCTTCACTGGGTGGGAAGTACTCTTGGAATCTATGTGGCAGATCTATAACAGATGATATTTAGTTTGCTTGTAATGAGTTCTTGGGGTGTTTGGCCCTAATTTTGTTATCTCCTACTGAGAAGTTTGATAAACCAAGTTATTGATGATAGAGGCAGTCATCCAAGATATGGCTGAAGGTGAAGTCACGAGAGCCAGATGGCTTCCCACTGATTTTTGTACACAGTTTATGTTCTCCTTGGCTGCACCTTCCTGGATGTTTTCATTGTAACATATTTTCCTACAGAAATTTGCACAGCAGGGTTTATCCTACACCACAGATAGTTTTTGTGTGTGGCATGTCTGTTTTGGCACTCATTTGTCTCTTCCTTTTATCTCCACTCTCTTTAATGAATAAATAAAAAGGCAATAAGAGTTAGTGTAAGTGTATTAAACCAGAAGTTAGGTGATGTGGAGTTTATTTCTTCTTCTGTTTACTGGTGTGATTTTGGGTAAGTTCTGTATAACCTCAGAGGCTTTTGGCTAAGCCTCTATAACCTCAAATGTGTGGGATAAATTATTATCCCCGGAAGTGTTTTGGTAGGCTATAAAGCCCCTCTACAAATGTTGAGCCTTCTTATATGGCCACAATAATCCTATATGTGTGAGTGTATATGTATGTATAAACACATACACACATTCACGTGATGCTTATGAGTTCCCTTTTGGTATCCTTGGGTGGTCAGACATTTAATTCTACCCTTTTACTTTTCTCCTTTGGGTAATATTTTCTTAATTCATTTTCCAGGGGTTCTGTTGAAATAATGTTTTGTCCACAAAAATATGTCCCTAATTAGTGAAATATCTGTTTACTTCTAGGTAGCTGTTTGATTTATATTTCAGCAATGCAAATAAGTATTAAAATTTTTGGTTAAAATGCCAATAAACTTTTATTTTTATTGTTGAAAACTTAAGGAAACAGTATAAAGCTGTTTGATTCAAATTGTTCATTTGATCTCAGAAAAAGGGCTCAAGCCCTAAATGCTCTGTTCTCTGTTAGTGACTTTATACTAGTGAAGGGATTGCTGTTTTCTGTAATGAAATGGAATTAATATTTTCTCCATGTGAAATAATTTCAACCAAGAAAGAAAGTTCTTTCAAAACAACTTCTACAGCGCTTCTAGCACATACTTATCCTGTTTCCCTGACATCCTAATAAAGCAGAAAAAAAAATTTTAGGCGAGAATTTACTAGAGCTTAAAGTTCAAGGACAGTCTTGTCATTCCACACCTATTTTTTTAAAAATATATTTTATTGATTTTTTTTTGTTTTGTTTTTACAGAGAGGAAGGGAGAGGGGTAGAGAGTCAGAAACATCAATGATAGAGAAACATCGATCAGCTGCCTCCTGCACACCCCCCACCATGTGCCTGCAACCAAGGTACATGCCCTTGACCGGAATCGAACCCGGGACCCCTCAGTCCGCAGGCCGAGGCTCCATCCACTGAGCCAAAGCGGTCAGGGCCCACCTCTATTTTTATTTTTTTTCCTGAATTACTAATTTCTCATGAACCCTAATAAAATATAAAGAAGTCTCAGACCCAGATGCAGAAGAGTATAAAATGGTGATGGCCACATCTTTGTTACTGCTGCTGGAGAAAGAAAATGTGATATTATTTAGATTATTTCAGTCCTTTTTCCAAGAGTTAGAGAGGAATTATAGTTTATGTGGACCCAGGAAATTATTTATTTTTGTTTTACTTGATTCTGGTACAGCCTGTTTGTGGCTAAAAAATAAGCAAATTATAGGAGACATTAATGAAGTAATAATAGTCTGAGAAAAATAATTTTCAGTGCTTTAATTCAAATTTTTAGTTTTAGTTTTGATACTGTGTTACTCACAAAATCACCTAATAGAATTGGCAGTGAGTTAATCACTGGCACATCAGTGGCATGAGAGTCATAGCAGCAGAGGGACGTTTGCTTTGCTTTGGAAGTGTGTATGCACGGTTTATTGATGTCTAATTTTTTTTAGGCTTCACCTCAGAATGGTGAGTGCTTATTATAGCACTTACCTACCCAGCTCTCTTAGTTGATTTTTTTAAGAGAAAAGGAAAATTGAGATGACTTGAAAAAGAAGCATTTCACATTGTCATGGTTCCACTCTCTTAAAATTTTTCTTCAGTTGAAGATTTGTTACCTCAGCATAATATCACTAGAAACTTAAAGATAGTTGCCAGTGATGGCTTCCAGGCAATCAATGTGAATTTACCTCATCTACAAGTCAGTCTTACCTTATGGATACTTATAAACCATACTCTTTTATAGAAATATCCAGCATTGTTACATGTCCTATGGGAATGTCAGCCATATTTTGAGAGCTAGTAAAAACATTTTGAAAATTCCTCACCCATGGAGCACATTAATTATTTAAAGTGTCATTTGTGGATTATTTGTTCTCACAAACCTTTGGCAGTGTTGATTTATTGGAGAAATGTAATCTATCTATATAATAGAGGAACATGCAAATTAGCTGGGGCGCCATAACATCACCACGGAACAGCAGGGACCTGAGGCTGCATGGTGCCTCACCAGGGTGAAGGACCTCAGGCCTTGCCCTTCTCCCAGTGGAGCTTGATGGGGGACCTCAGGCCACGCCCCTTGCCAGGTGGGGCTTTACAGGGGACCTCATGCTGTGCCCCCCGTCCCAGAGCTGGGCTGGGGGACCTCAGACTGCACCCCCTGCCCAGCGGGGCTTGATGAGGGACCTCAGGCCACGCCCCCCTCTTGGAGGGGCTTGATGGGGACCTCAGGCTGCGGCCCCTGCCCCAGTGCCGGGCTGGGAGACCTCATGCTGTGCCCCCCGTCCCAGTGCTGGGCTGGGGGACCTCAGGCTGCACCCCCCTGCCCAGTGCGGCTTGACGGGAACCTCAGGCTATGCTCCCCCCACCCGGCAGGGCTTGATGGGGGACCTGAGACTACATCTCCCACCTGGTGCCGGGCTGGGGGACCTGAAGCTGCGCCCCCCACCTGGCGCCAGGCTGGGGACCTGCGGCTGCAGCCCTGCCCGGTGGGGCTTGACGGGGGTGGGTCTGTGTCTCCTGCAGTTTTTGAAGTGTGTGCATGTGGTGGGTGGGGACTTGACTCTAGGTCCTGCAGTGTGCCCCAGACTCTGACAGGAGGGAGATTTTCATATACATTTTACTAATTTTCTTTCATCTCTGACACTTCTATTATAGAGAAAGGGTAAATGGCAATATTAAAATATTTCCTCTAATTAATTCCCTTTTAATGTGCATGACTTTTGTGTACTGGGCCACTAGTAATATATAAAAAGTGAAGAAATCTAGTGACTCCCAAAGTTGAATTGTGGAAATATGGGTGTCTATGGTTTCTTCTTCAGTGCTGTATCTGTGACTCCTACTCACATATGGGTCCTTCATAAAATCAGGAGTAAGAGATAGCAACAGTACCTGACAATTCCTAAGTTTAATATACTGCTGAAGTCAGTGGTATCTGTTTCTGTTAGGTTACCTCAACAATCACTTAGTATATTTTATTTTCAATGAATGGGATAGAAAATTATGATCAACACTATTATATGTTACTAGAGACCTGGTGCATGAAAATTCATGCACTGGAGGGGGGGGGGTTCCCTCAGCCTGGCCTGCCAACTCTCACAGCCCGGGAGCCCTCAGGGCGGAAGGTGACCTGGTGATCAGGAGAAGGTGATGCCCAATCACACCTCTGCTGCTGCCACTGTCGGCAGTGTAAGTCTTGGCCAGCCCTGTTACCTGAGGCAGCTAGGCAGCCGCCATCTAAGGCTTGCCTGTGCCTTGGGCCGACCCTGGGCGGCTGGGGGGCTGAGGGGACTGGAGGACTTGGGAGGCAGGCGTGAGGAGTGGCTGGGCCTTGCTGCATGCCTGCCACCCCGGTGGGGCGGAGGGGACTGGGCGCCACCATCTTGTGGCTGTGGGTGCCGCCATCTTTGAGGGCATGGCAGTCAATTAGCATAATTCCTCCTTATTGGCTGTGGGCGCCGCTATCTTTGCAATGGTGTGAGGGTCAATTAGCATATTCCCTCTTTATTAGCTAGGATATGCATGTAACTGTGGACCAAAAGCAAAAATAAAAATTTTAAATTCTTATTTTGGTAGCATCTAATATATTTTGAGCTTATGGTCCAGTGGCACCATTGCCCACCCTCAAAGAACCTAATGGAGAGAAAAAGAACCTAGTGGAGTTAATTTTCCTGTACCTCTCTTCCTGGATTTCATCATTGCCTAACAAATAGCCCTTGGTCTAACATATTCTTTATGATCATCCCTGTATTGGTCAGTACTTTCTTGCCTTAACCCAGCTCTCCAACTTTTCTTACCCCTTTAACATCTCCCTACTAAGTCACCAAAATTTATAAATTCATCTATCTTCATTCATTTAACAAATATTCACTGAGTATCTCTCTGTTCTGTGCCAGGCGCTGGCACATGCATTCTTAGTTTTCTTCTTGAACCATCTTTCACCTTCATTGCCTGAAGTGTAATTTGGCCTCTCTCCTGGAAACTCCCAACAAACCCTTTCTGGTGCTAAGTATTTATCATGAGATCTTAGTGTTAGAGGCAGGACTCACATCCTTGTTTCCTGGGGCATTGTATTATTCCATCACCTTCTTACAAGACTCATTGCTTCCTTAAGGCTCATGTTATTTAGCTATAACGTTGAAGCTTTTCAGTGAAGAGTTTTATTATCTTACTGACCGGAATCTACGTGGATCACCCATTTGTTACTTTGTCTTCTCAGTTTGTTACCGGTTGTTGTTTGCCTCCGTTGACTTTCTTCCTTTCATAGCTAGCTAGACCTTGTTGTAATCTAGTCTACCACCAGCTTCACTCATTAAACATCTTCCACTCTAATCACAATTTTCTATCATTTTAATTTCCTTGTTCAAGTAGTACCATAAAACTATCTTTCCACATCATTTGAACTTGTCTATTGGTGTATTCTAATCCATTAGTCTGTCTTTGCTTTCCTTTCTATTCAGTTTAGATTCCTTGGTTCATTATTTTAATAATTCTGATTTTAATATTCTAAACCCTCTTGATCCTCTATCTTGTCAGAACCCTTTGGTACCTTCTTGTTGCTTTTGGGATAAAAGCAAAGTACCCACTATGGCCTACACGATCTTTTTACACATCTGGTCCCTTCTTTCTCTCCTGCCACATTTGTCCCCTTCTTCCCTTTGTTCTGAAGGCTTGTGATACTTTGGTGTGTTTTTTTTTAATCTTCTCTTGTAGGTATGTGCTTTCCCACTTTAGGGCTACTATACAGACTGGGACCTGAAGCTGGAATCCCTTCCTGGTCCATCGGCTTTCTTGGGAAAATTTTGTCTAAGCCCCCAAAACATAGATCAGAACCTCATTTTACTTACTATTACAGCTTCCTGTAACTTCTTACATAACTGTTCACAATGTATATAATTATATATTTATGAAATTTATTAATTAGTTACTAAATCTATGTATGGACTCTAAGCTCAAGAGCGATAGAAAGACATGTCTTTTGCTTTCTGTTGTGCTCTCAATGCATAACACAAATTATCTGGTGCCTGGTAGGAAATCAGCATTTTGGGGAGGAGAGAAGGAAAGGAAGGATGGAAAAATGTAAAAGTGGGCATGGGAACACTCCCCAAAGTGATTCTTTAGATATACTTATAGAAAGCTGGTTGGGGACTTTTAAACACTGGTAACATTATAGCAAAGTGTGAATACAATGGTGTCTGACTGTCTAGGTTGGAATCCTAGATCAGCCTCTTCTGGTTGTATTACCTTCAATACAGCACGTAAATTCTAAACCTGTTCTGAAAAAATGAGGATAATAATAATATCTAGTACTAACCTCATAGCATCATTGTGAGGATTTAATGAGTCAATCCATGTAAAGTCTTTAGAGTACTTCAAAGTATTCATGTAATGTAAGTTGCTATTACTATCATCATTGCAATAACTATAGCTATTCCATATTCATAAAGTACTGTACTAATTGGTGTATATTTTGTCAAAGAATTACCATGCACTGGCCAAAAGAACATATTGGGGAAAAAAGAGATTTCTAGTGTAAACACTACCATAAAACTATATTAGGAATTCTGTAAACTCAAATTCTTATTAGTAGTGATTATGAGGTACCTAAAGGAGTTTGATAGAAGAGAATGGTTGACTGTATACCAGGTCTAAGCCTGTATAGTAGCCCTGAAGTGGGAAAGCACATACCTATAAGAGAATGTACACATACATTCTCACTAATACTTCAAAAATGCTCCTACCTCAAGCTTGGCACTTCCTTTTTTTTTTTTTTGTAATTTTAAAACATTTGGTCTTGATCTGTAATTTTCTTGAAATTAA
The DNA here is from genome assembly GCA_026230045.1 of Corynorhinus townsendii. Lineage (NCBI taxonomy): Eukaryota > Metazoa > Chordata > Mammalia > Chiroptera > Vespertilionidae > Corynorhinus > Corynorhinus townsendii. The sequence continues at coordinate 125,140,320 of JAPDVU010000003.1, read as the reverse complement.
GAAAATAGTGGACTTCTCGAATGAAAATCTGACTTACATGATGAATTCTTTTTTTAAAAAATATATTTTATTGATTTTTTTTACAGAGAGGAAGGGAGAGGGATAGAGAGTTAGAAACATTGATGAGACAGAAACATCAATCAGCTGCCTCCTGCACACTCCCTATTGGGGATGTGCCCGCAACCAAGGTACATGCCCTTGACTGGAATCGAACCTGGGACCCTTGAGTCCACAGGCCGACGCTCTATCCATTGAGCCATACCTGTTAGGGTACATGATGAATTCTTAATCTCTAGATAATTTTCTTTTTGTACCACTTGTATTTTCTTCTAATTGTTATTCCCCACCCCCCCTTTTTCCCCACACCCTTTGGAGATTTATGCCTCTTCATCATCCAAGAAATTATAACAAGATTTTCCATTAGCATCTTTGAAGCTACAGAATGTCTTTTACTCTCAGTTTTGGAACAGAAGAAGGTGGGAAACTTGAAGTTATAGTCTTTGCCAGCACCTGAAGCACACAGTTGCTTTGCTTTCTTAAGGAAAATGGGTCTGTGGTAAAGTCATAATTTGTTCCCTTCTTATTTTTAGTAAAAGTTTATTAGCTTGTGATTTAAGCAAACCATCTGGTTCTGCTGGCACTGTACACTATCAAGCCCGGTGTTTCCTCCATAATATGTTACTGGAGGCAGTTAAGTTACATACTTGAATCACAGCTCTTGCCTGGTATTTTTTTTTTTTTTTTATGTCTTAAAACATATGCTTTTGAAAATTGTGCTGTGACCTCAACCATATTTTTAAATTGTGGAGAATTTTTCTTATTGTTTAGTATGGCATGTATCTCTTCTTTTCGTCTACTCAACTTTCATTACCATCATTTCTCCATGACTATATCCAAAACTATACAACTGCTGTGTGGTAGGCATGTAATGGAATAGATACCCAAATAGAGATAGTGGACTGTCTTCTCGGGATTATGGAAAAGTAACAGAAAGTGCGAAATTTTTCAATTTGAACTTGAGACTGGTTCTCTGTCTTGGATCCAGAGCACAAGTCAGATGATTATTTGGAAATCCTGCTTTATAGTACCATTCTTGCCTTAAATATTAACATGCTTTCAAACTTTTTTGAGTGAATGTGTGATCTGAAATAGAAATACTTTGAGGGCCTCACACTCAAATGATTGGGAAAATTAAGCAATCTTTAAGAAAATTATGTTTTAGTAACAGTCAAAATTCTGTAAATGAAAGAATGGAATGAAAGATAAAATATGTCTGTAAACATGGCAGACTAGGTGCTGGGAAAATAACTCCACAGAAACAATTGAAGATAGCTAATAAAATATGTATTCATAAATTGGCAAGAAAGTAAGAAATTCTCATGTCTGGGGATGAAAAGACAGGGAATTTAAAGATAAGTACTTGATAAGCTGTTGAACATGAAAGTTTGTTTTTGTATGTTGACAGTCCAAAAGAAAAGGTCGATGAGAGCCCACAGTAGAGAATCTAATAATAATCAACCTTTCTCCGCTTATTAAGAAAGTAGTTATAGTGCCCCAAATTGGTCATTTGAAAACACTAATAAAATTGACTGGCCTTTGGTGAGACTAAAAAATAAAAAGAAGGAAGGCACCGTGAACAGTGTTTGGAATGATAAAGGGCTCATATCTACAAGTCCTGCAGGTATTAAAAAGAGACAGGTATTTTTGCCAGTACATTTGAAAATTTAGACTAAATGAACAAATTTAGCAGAACTAGTGAAATTTGAAAACAATAACCTGAAAAAAAAAAGAGTCGGTAATAAAATTTCCCTCCCACAAACTTTAAGCCCAGGGAGTTAAACTGGTGATTTTTAATCTATATTAATAAAAGGGTAATATGCAAATTGGTCAGGACACCCTCACAGTAATGACCGAACAGCAGGCTGCATGGGGAGACCAGGCCGGCAGGGAGGTTAGTGAGGGACGAACAAACGACTGAACAGCAGGCTGCATGGGGTGACCAGGCTGGCGGGGGAGGGGGGGGGCAGTAAGAGGCAAACAGGCCGGTGGGGGGGCAGTTGGGGGCGATTAGGCTGGCAGGGGGGCAGTGAGGGGTGACTAGACCAGCGGCAGGGGGCGGGGGGGCAGTTGGAGGCGACCAGGCCAGCAGGGGGGCAGTAAGGGATGACCAGGATGGTGGGGATCAGTTAGGAGCGACCAGGCTGGCAGCAGGGGGCAGTTAGGGGCAACCAGGCAGGCAGGGGGACATTTAGGGGTGATAAGGCTGGCACGCAGAGGCAGTGAGGGGCGATCAGGCTGGCAGGGAGGGGCAGTTGGGGCGACCAGGCAGGCAGGCAATTGAGCGATTTGGAGCCAGCGGTCCAGGATTGTGAGTCGACATTCCCCGGGAGGTCCCTGATTGGAGAGGGTGCAGGATGGGCTGAGGGGACCCCCGTGCATGAATTTCGTGAACCAGGCCTCTAGTGAATGTATAAGGAGCAAGTCATTTCAGTCTAACAGAAACAGTTTCAGAAAATAAAAAAGAGGGGACAAGTAATCACCAACATATTTTATAAGGGTAACATAACTTCATATCAAAACTTAACAAATTAATAGAGGAAAGGATTTTAGGACTGTCTCAACTATGAAATTTCTAAACAAAATACTGCCCATCAAAAATTAGTGTATGTGAAAAAGAAAAATATTCTTGAAGAAGGTTAGTTTATCTCAGGATTTTAAGACTGGTATCATTAGAAACCTAATTACTATAGTCTACCATATTAAAAGATAATAAAAGTCATGAGACCATCTCAAGAAATGCATAAAATTTAATTTTTAGTTTAAAAACTTAGCTAGCAATAGAAGGCGTTTCCTTAAGTTGATGAACTACTTATTTATGAAAAAAACTTTTAAACATTTCTTTTAAAATCAGGCACAGAACAGAGTGCATCCTGTCATCATTCTGAGCTGTGCAATAAGGCAAGTAAAAGAAATTCATATTTATAAGGATTGGAAGGAAAGAGAAAAAACTATCATTCAGATATAATATGGTTATCTACATAGCAAATAAAAAATGTATCCTATATAAGGGTAATATGCAAATTGACTGTCACTCCAACACACAAGATGGCCACCCCCATGTAGACACAAGATGGCTGCCACAAGATGGCCAGCAGGGGAGGGCAGTTGGGGGGGACCAGGCCAGCAGAGGAGAGAAATTAGAGGTAACCAGGCCAGCAGGGGAGGGCATTTAGGGATGACCGGGCTGGCAGGGGAATGGTTAGGGGGTGATCAGGCTGGCAGGCAGAAGCAGTTAGGGGCAATCAGGCAGGCAGGCAGGCGAGCATTTGGGAGCCAGCAGTCCTTGATTGTGAGAGGGCAGTTGGGCATCCCTTGAGGGGTCCCAGATTGGAGACAGTGCAGGCTGGGCTGAAGGACACCCCCCCTCCCCCGTGCATGAATTTCATGCACCGGGCCTCTAGTAGGTAAACAAGAGCATTTAAGAAGGCTACTGGACACAGTATCAGTATACAGAAGTCAGTTGTATTTCTATAAACTGTACCAAACAGAGTTTTTTTTAAAAAATGATACTATCTATATATATAAAAAGCCAGCAACTGGAACGACTGGATCGACTGGTCGCTATGTAGCCCATTTTGGCCAGCGAACTAGCCTGATCAGGGGTGGGCCTGCTGGCCAACCTCCTGCAGCCCCTCCCCCCACAGGGCTCCACCCCAGATTGGCCCCCACACCCCAATCAGGGGCAGGGCCTCCCGGCCAACCTGGCTGGCCATGCCCGCAATGGGCTCCCACCACCCCACTCAGGGGCGGGCTGGCCAGCCCACCACCCACAGGTCCTCCCCACAGCTGGCCCCACACTCGATCAGCCCCCACCACCCCAATCAGCCCACGGCCCCTCCCCCCAGCCAGCTCCATCCCCGATCAGTCCCCCCCCCCCCAACACCAGTCGGGGGTGGTGCTGTCCAACCAACCTCCAAAGCCCCTCCCCTGGCTGTTGACCCACAGTAGGCTCCTCCACCCTATTTGGTGGTGGGGCCTGCTGGCCCACCACCCACAGCCCCTCCCCATGGCCAGCCCTGCCCCCAATCGGCCCCCCCACCCCATTTGGGGGCGGGGCCTGCCAGCCAATTGCCCACAGCCCCTCCCTCCAGCTGGCCTGGCCCTGATTGGGCCCTGATTGGGGTGGGCTGGCTGGCCAGCAACCTCCTGCCATCTCCTCCTCCTGTTAGGCCCAGTCCCAATCCACCCCATTTGGGGCTGGGCCAACCAGATCCCACCCATGCACAAATTTGGGGCCTCTAGTTTACTATAACTTTTAAAAAAGCATATTAAGTGCCTGAGAATAAATTTCTTTAGAAAATTTGAGATATTTATGAAGAAAATTATACAATTTTTTGCAAGATATTAAAATCCTAATTATATCTCTTACATGAACTGTTCTAGAACAGTGCCTGGAACGTGTAAACTCAAATATTATTTTGTAGAAATTCAAGAATAGCTAGGATGCTTTTTTAAAGAGCATCTTAGATATCAAGCCTTATAAGCTATAACAATTAAGGCAATGTAATTTTGGTGCAGGAATAGTCAAACCAGTAGACCATAATAGAAAGCACAGAAATATACTTGATAACTGTCAAAGGTGAAGATAGAATGGATTTTTGATAAATGATATAGAGGCATTAGATATCTCTATAGGGAAAACTGACATTGTTCCTCTACCTCACACCATATGAAACATCACTTTCAGGTGAATTAAAGACTACATGTGAAATATAATACTTTAAAACTCTTTGAACACTTCTCAGTGAGGCATTGTATTACAGACAGTCCCAAAATAACAGCATAGTGTGATGGTTAATTTTATTTTTCACCTTGACTGGACCACTCAGGTGCCCAGATATCTAGTTGAACTCTCTTCTGGATGTTTTTGTGAGCATGCCTTTGGATGAGATTAACATTGAAATCCAAAGACTTGAGTAAAGCAATCACCCTTCCTAATGTGGGTAGTTCTCACCCTGTTTTATTCATTCTTCAGTCAGTTGAAGGCCTGAATAGAACAAAAAGGATTCCCCTCTCCCAAATAAGAATAAATCCTGCCTGATTGTGTTCAAACTGGGATACCAGTTTTTGCCTGCCTTTGGACTGGACCTGAAACGTTGGCTCTTCCTGGGTCTTGAGCCTGCCAATCTCAGGACTGAAACGACACCATTGACTCTCTTGGGTTCCCAGCTTGCCTACTCACTCTGTGGACGTTGGCACTTGTCAGCCTCCATAATCATATAAACCAATTCCTTATAAATTATATTCCGTAGAGTATTTTATATATATTAATATAGTATGCTATATTAATATTATGAATTATATTACTAAATATAACATTAATGTATTTTTTTATTTGTCTAGATTCTCCAGAGAAATAGAATCAACAGGACATATCTTCAATACAGTATATGTATAGGTATATGTATATGCATGAATACACACACACACACACACACACACACACACACACACTATATTCTAATACTACATCCTACCGGTTCTGTTTCACTGGAGAACCCTTACTAATCCTATCTAATAAAGAGGGAATATGCAAATTGACCATCACGCCATAACAAGATGGCTGTGCCCACAGCAGAGGCAGGGATTCTGTAACACAAGATTGCTGCACCCACAGCAGAGGCCCATTTCCCATAACGAGCCTTAACAAGTAATCAGCAGGGACCTGAGGCTGCATGGCACTGGGACAGGGCAGGGGCCCTGAGGCTGTGGCCCCCACCCCAGTGCCCAGCTGGGGGACTTCAGGCTGTACCCCACGCCCCGGTGCTGGGCCAGGGGACCTCAGACTCTGACCCTGCCCCTAAGGGCTTGACAGGGACCTCAGGCCGCACCCCCTGCCCCAGCGCTGGTCCAGGGGACCTCAGGCTTCACTCTCCGCTTTGGCACTGGGCCACAGGACCTGAGGCCGCACCCCCTGCCCCGGCACCAGGCTGGGGGACCTCAGGCCATGCACCCTGCCCTGGCGCCGTGCCAGGGGACCTGAGGCCTGTACCTTGGCCCACGTGGGGCTTGGTGGGGGTGGGGCTGGCTGGGTCTAGATCTAGCCCAATGGGGATGTGGCCGGCCAGGTCTGAGTCTCTCACGATTTCAAGGCGCACGTGGGTGGGCAGGAGGAAGGTTTTCATATACATTTTACTAATTTTCTTTCATCTCTGACACTTCTATTATAGAGAAAGGGCAAATTGCAGTATTAAAGTATTTCCTCTAATTCCCTTCTAATGTGCATGAATTTCGTGCACCAGGTCACTAGTACACATATAATAATAAAAATTTATTTCTCAATAATGTAGATTGGAGGGTTAACATGGTTGGCTCTGCTTTAGTTGATGGTTGGCTCTGCTTTAGTTGCTGAGTAGGGTAGCTGTGGTCCTCATGGCTCATTCTAGGACCCAGCTGAGAGGCAACAGCTACTTAGTGCATTGTGGGGGTTTTTTTGTTGTTGTTTGTTTTTTTTGCCAATGGTAGAAATGCATTCTAATCACACATATTGCAAGCCTCATCTTGTGTCTGATCTGCTAACATCCCATTGCCCAAAATAAGTCACATAGCTAAGCCAAAGTCTAGGGTCAAGGAAATGTACTTTGTCCATCATGAGGCTATGGCAGTGATGTGGACATATACTATTGCTATAGAGCAGTGGTCAGCAAACTGCAGCTAGCTCCAAATCTTGGCTATTGTATAGTGTCATTTAGCACAATTCTAAACTCGTGAGCCGCGGTTTGCTGCTCTGTTGACTAATGAGTTTGCTGACCACTGCTATAGAGGAATGAATAATTGGGACACTACTTCATTCTACTACTGAAGGCAATATAAAAGTTAGAAATATCATTAATATAGTATAGTATCATTAATATAGTATAATATAGGAAAGGAATTCTTAGGATGTAAAAGTTATAAATCCTAAAATAAATGCTTAATCATATAATTTAAGATATTTCAGATCATCAAAAGACATCATAATGAGGCCCTGGCCAAGTAGCTCAGTTGATTAGATCATCACCCAAATACACCAAGGTTGTGGGTTTGATCCCTAGTCAAGGCACGTATAAGAATCAACCAGTGAATGCATAAATAAGGGGAACAACAAGTTAATTTCTACCCCCACCCCTGACCTTCCCTTCCTTCCTCCTTCTCTCCCTTCTTCTCTCTAAAATAAGTTTTTTAAAAATAGTTTTAAAAAAAGACACCATAATGAAAGGAACATATAAGCCACAAACTGGAAGAGATTTGCTACACATAATTGATGAAAGGTTGTTCTCTAGAGTATATGCTCATTTATATGTTTAAAACTCCTCCAAATCAACAAGGATAAGAAAAAACAAGCTGGGGGGAGGTGGGGATGGTGGTGGTGGTGCAGGGGTTGGTGTACAGAGATTTGACTGAGAGTTTCAAGGGAGAAATACACTGGTCCTTAAACAAATGAAACTTGTTTAACTTCACTGATTATTATTGAAATGATAAAAGAATTTGGTAAGAGATTGTGAAATCTATAATAAAGAAATCATGCTCTTGCCGTTTGAACCAACTAATCAATGCTATTGCTCAAAATATGACACCTCTGTGTGTCTCTTTGTGTGATGTTTCATGAACTGCATAGCCTCACCTATGGTGTACTATTGTCAGACACACACACACACACACACACACACACACACACACACACACGTGCCCAAATCAAATGAATTCTATAGATACAAGTTTCAGTTTATAGGAAACATGAGGGAAAGAAGAGCAGCATAAATAGCACTATTAAAAAAAAAGTCAACTGAATCCAAAATGTGGAATATTATATAGGACAAATGACACTTTTATCAAGAAGTCAGTGTCATGGGGAATTTAAAATGTGAGGGGATAGGCACCTTTTGTTCAAAAGAATATTCTTTCCTCCCTGTACTGCCTTAACACTTTTCTTAAACACACACACACACAAACATATACACACACACACACACACACACACAAAACAACAACAGTTGATCAGAAAAGTTATTTTGGGACTCTCAATTTTTTTTGCTTGATCTCTTTGTCATCCTTATGCCACTACTATCCCAAAGCTTTGTATTCTATTTTAAAGTCGAGAAGTATGAGTTCTCCAACTTTATTTTTCTTTTTCAAGATTATTTATATTATTCTGGCTTATTTTTATTTCCATATGAATTTTAGGATCAGCTTGTCAAGTTCTGCAAAAACAAAACAAAACAAAGGACAACCAGAGGATTTATAGGGATAACGTTGAACTCGTAGATGGATTTGGAGAGTATTGCAATCTTACCAATATTAAGCCTTTTGATCCATGACCTTGATGTCTTTCCATTTATGTAAATGTTCTTTAATTTCTTTCAACAATATATTTTAATCTCCAGTCTATATATCTTGCATTTCTTTAGTTAAATTTATACTTAGGTATTTCCTCCTTTTTGATGCTATTTTTTCCTTTTATTGAATTTAATGGGGTGACACTTGTTAACAAAATTATACAAGTTTCAGAGCACAGTTCTAAAACACACAATCTGTATTGTGTGTTCACCACCCCAAGTCAAGTCTCCTTCTGTCACCATTTCCCCGCATTCCATGCCCTCCCCGTAGTCACCTCACTATTGTCCATATCCATAAGTTTTTTCTTTGTCCCTTTTTTTGCTTAATCCTCTCACACCCACACCTACCGAGCTTCCTCCATCCCTAGCAGCTATCACCCTCCTCTCTATATATGAATCTGCTTGTTAGTTCATTAGATTCCACATATGGGTGAAATCATACTTGTCTTTCTCTGACTAGCTTATTTCACTTAGCATAAGCTCTCCAGGTTCATCTATGCTGTCTTAAAGGGTAAGATTTCCCTTTTTATGGCCACATAGTATTCCATTTTGTAAATGTACCACAGTTGGGTTTTTTTTTTTTTATCTGTTCATCTACTGATGGACATTTGGGTTGCTTCCAAAACTTGGCTATTGTGCATAATGCTGTAATGAACACAGAGGTGCATATGTTTTGTCAAATTAGTGTTTCTGGTTTCTTTGGATATATTTCCAGAAGTGGAATTGCTGAGTCATAAGGCAGTTCCATTTTTAATTTTTGAATTTAACTCCATACTGCTTTCCACAGCAGCTGCACCAATCTGCACTCCCACCAACATTGCACAGTGTTCCCTTTTCTCCACATCCTTGCCAAAACTTTTTGTTGACTTGTTGTTGATAGCCATTCTGACAGGTGTGAGGTGATATATTATTGCAGTTTTAATTTGCATTTCTCTGCTGACTAGTGTCATTGAGCATCTTTTCATATGTCTTATTGGCCATCTGAATATCCTCTTGGAGAAATGTCTAATCATGTCCTTTGCCCATTTTTTAATTAGATAGTTTGGTGTGGGTATTTTTCTTTGGTGTTGAGTTTTATAAATTCTTTATAAATTTTGGATATTGATCTCTTTTCATATTTCATTGGTGAACATGTTCTCCCATTCAGTGGGTTGTCTTTTTATTTTGTTGATGGTTTCATTTGCTATGCAAAAATATTTTAGTTTGGTAATAGTCCCATTTGTTTATTTTTTCTTTTGTTTACCTTGCCTGAGGAGATATATCAGAAAAATATTGCTACAAGAAATTGCAATAGATTAAGGGAAGAGAATAAAAAGGCCAGAAATAAATCTATGCCTTTATAGTCAATTAATATTGACAAAGGAGGCAAAAATATACAATGGGGTAAAGATAGTCTATTCAATAAATGGTGTTGGGAATATTGGACTGGTATGTGCAAAAATGAAAGTAAATCACCTTCTTTCACCATACACAAGAATAAATTCAAAATAGATTGAAGATTTAGAGACCTGAAACCATAAAAACCCTAGAATAAAACATAGGCTGTAAAATCTAGGACATTTCTCATACAATATTTTAATGCTATTTTTAATGGAATTATTTTTTTTAATTTTTCTTTTGACTATTCATTGCTTATGTATCTATAATAATAAAAGTATAATATGCTGATTAGACCAGATGTCCTTCCAGATATCCTTCCAGGACGAAGCCGGGGCTGCAGCCACGGGATAGAGGCAGCCGCCGCAGCTGCAAGGAGGGACCCAGGGAAGGATCCAGGCAGCCCCCTGGGCTTCGAGGGAGGGATCCAGGCAGCCACTGGGGCTGTGGCTGTGAGGGAGGGATCAAGGCAGCCACAGTAGCTGTGAATGCCTTCTCTTGCGTGAATTTAGTGCATCGGGCCTTTAATGTATATATAATTAATATTTGTATGGTGGTCTTATATAATTAAACCTTTGTGTACTTGTTTGATATAGTTATTTAGTGGATTTCTAAGTTCTTTTTCTCTGTAAGGTCATGTCATCATCAACTTGAGAAAGTTTTGTCTTCCTTTCCAATGTGGATACCTTTTAATTTTTTTGTGTGGCCAATATTTTATTTTATTTTATTTTATTTTATTTTATTTTATTTATTTTATTTTATTTTATTTTATTTTATTTTATTTTATTTTATTTTATTTTATTTTATTTATTTTATTTTATTTTATTTTATTTATTTTATTTATTTTATTTTATTTTATTTTATTTTATTTTATTTTATTTTATTTTATTTTACTATAATCTCTAGTACAATAGTAAATAGAAGTGATGCAAACAGACATTCTAATCTTGTTCTTGGTCCTGGTCTGAGAGGGAAAGCATTCAGTTTTTCATCATTAAAGATGATGCTAGCTGTGGGTTTTTCATAGAGTCCCTCTATTAGGTTGAGGAATTTCTCCTCTGTCTCTATTTAGTTGAGTGCTTTTATCTTGAAAAGTTGTTAGAAATTGTCAAATTCTTTTCTTCATTTTTTGAGATGATCATGTGATTGTTGTCTCATATTCTAATGTAGTTTATTACATTGAACTTTATATGTTAAAACAGCCTTGCATTCTTGGGATAAATTCCTGGGGTTGGTTTTCTAGTATTTTCTTGCATCTGTATTCCTAAGGAGTATTTGCTATAGTTTTCTTTCTTATGATGTATTATTCTGGTTGTGTTACCAGTGTTTCTGTGTCATGATCCCTAGTTATTATGATTCCTATTTCTAATTTCTGGCATAAGATGTGCAAAGTTCATCTTTTGTAAATTTCTTTTTTAAAAATTTAATAAATCTTTATTGTTCAAATTATTACACTTGTTCCTTTTTTCCCCCCATAGCTCTCCTCCACCCGGTTCCCACCCCACCCTCTGCCCTTACCACCCCCCCCCCCCAATGTCCTCATCCATAGGTGTATGATTTTTGTACAGTCTCTTCCCATACCCCCAACACCCCTTTCTCTCCAAGAATTGTCAGTCCACTCTCTTTCTATGCCCCTGATTCTATTATATTCACCAGTTTATTCTATATATCAGATTTTTTTATTCACTTGAGTTTTAGATTCACTTGTTGATAGATACATATTTCTTGTTCATAATTTTTATCTTTACCTTTTTCTTCTTCTTCCTCTTCCTAAAGAATACCTTTCAGCATTTCATATAATACTAGTTTGGTAGTGATGAACTCCTTTATTTTTCTTATCTGTGAAGCTCTTTATCTGACCTTCCATTGTAAATGATAGCTTTGCTGGGTAGAGTAATCTTGGTTGTAGGTTCTTGCTATTCATCACTTTGAATATTTCTTGCCACACCCATCTGGCCTGCATAGTTTCTGTTGAGAAATCAGCTGACAGTCGTATGGATGCTCCCTTGTAAGTAATTAACTGTTTTTCTCTTGCTGCTTTTAATATTCTCCCTTTGTCTTTTGCTCTTGACGTTTTAATTATGATGTGTCTTGGTGTGGTCCTCTTTGGATTCCTCTTGTTTGGGGGTCTGTGCACTTCCTGGACTTGTAAGTCTATTTCTTTCACCAAGTGGGGGAAGTTTTCGGTCATTATTTCTTCAAATAGGTTTTCAGTATCTTCAAATAGGTTTTCAGTAAATTTATGAAATTTAATCTTGCTCTCTCTCTTCTTCTGGCACCCTCATAATTCGGATGTTGGTACACTTGAAGTTGTTCCAGAGGCTCCTTACACTATCTTCTTATTTTTGGATTCTTTTTGCTTTTTGCTTTTCTGGTTGAGTGGTTTTTGCTTCTTTGTATTTCAAATCTTTGACTTGATTCTTGCGATCCTCTAGTCTGCTGTTAGATCTCTGTATAATATTTTTTATTTCAGTCAGTGTATGCTTAATTTCTAGTTGGTCCTTTTTCATATCCTCGAGGGTCTCGCTAACTTTATCAGCCTTTTCTAGAAAATTCTTGAAAAACCTTATAACCGTGGTTTTGAACTCTATATCCAGTTGTTTGCTTTCCTCCATTTCTTTTGTTTGTGATCTGTTTCTTTGTCTCCACATTTTGGCTACTTCCCTGAGTTGATAGAGTGGCTTTGTGTGCTAGGTGTCCTATGGGGCCCAGTGGCTCAGCCTCCCAATCACCTGAGGTGGACACCCTTTGTGGGCTGTGTGCACAGTCTTGTTGTAGTTAAGCCTTGATTGTTGTTGGTATCACTGGGAGGAATTGACCTCCAGTCCAGTGGCTGTGAGGATCAGCTGTTTCTATGCTGGGAGAACTTCTGTGCTGGAGACACCCTTTTGAGACAAGACTTGCAAAATCCTCTGTGTTCAGGTTGGATGGGGCGGAGTTTCAGGGCAGAGCAGACAGCATTGGTTTCCCATCAGCCCTGCCCTAAGAGGCCCCTGTGTCTCAGTGTCCCATGGTAATTGCTCCAAGCACCTCTGAGAGAAAGCCACCCTTGAGTTTCACCTGCTGCCAGACAGTCCAGTTTCTCCCTGAATGAGTCTGGGTCCCCAGAGTCTCGCCCTGAACTGGAGTTCAGTGCAGTCAGGAGCTTTTGTCTCCTTCCCACTTGAGAAAGCCAGTGGCACCCTCAGTTGCCCACCCTCTCTACACGTGCACTTCGGTACCTCTGCCTTCCCCAGTTCCTCTGAGTCTCAGTGTGCTTTTCTCTTTCCTGACCGTCCAGTTTCACCCCGTATGAGTCTGGGTCCCCAGAGTCTCGCCCGGAACTGGAGTTCAGCGCAGTTGGGAGCTTTTGTCTCCTTCCCGGTTGAGAAAGCCAGCCGTGCGCTCAGTTGCCAGTCCTCTCTGTGTGCGCGTCTCAGTACTTCTGCCTCCTGCAGCTCCTCTGAGTCTCAGTGCTCTTTTCTCTTTCCTTCTAGTTGTAGAATTTCCACTCAGCCAGCCTTCCGTGGTTCTGGATGATGTCCGTTTTGTCTTTTAGTTGTAGATTTGAAATTGTTGTGTGAGGCTGCAGTTTAGGTGTTTACCTATGCCACCATCTTGGTTTCTCCTCTTTTGTACATTTCTTGCCGCAAATCTGGAATCAGTCATTTTTCCAAGAAGCTCATGCATTTCAGTGGGAAACCATAATCTGGGTGCTGTAGTACTCAGTGCTGTTGGCAGTCATCGCTTTTATCTCCTGAGTAGTTTTGCTCTTGATTCTGGAATATACACATATGATAGGACCTTCTTTATATGCATGATAAAAACATAATGTTGGATGAAATAAGAAAGAAGATTCCATTTCTACAGTGTTCTTAAAGTGATGAAACTAAGTAGTGATATATTTTAGAATATATGCATCAGAGGTAAAAATAAAGAAATGCAAGGGAATGAGTAATATAAATTAAGAATGGTAATTGCCTCTTACAGAGGATTTAGGGGTTACATTTGAATAATTTGACATAAACAAAGCTCATGGTTAGTAAGTAAACAGAGGTGTGTGTTGCTCTTGGTTCTGGAATATATACATATTCCTTTTTAATATGCACATAATATTTCACGTTGCTCATTTATGAAATTTAATGTTGGTTATGTGCAATATAAAGCATTATTAAATTATGTTTTTTTTTTAATTTGTAAGTACCCTTTAAATGAATTCTGATGTTTTGCCAAATAAGTCTAAAGTACCTACCAACCATGACTGTTGAAGTTCTTCTCTTTCTATAGTGCTGAGTCAGTTGGATATCTATATTGATACAAATGAATTTTCATCATTACACCATACTAAAAAATCAGTTGCATATGTATTGTAAATCTAAATGTGAAACATGTAATCCAATAAAGAATTTAGAAGAATAGAATATTCTAATATCCTTGAAGTAGAGTCTATTTTATTTTAGTGTACAAAAAGCTCTGAATGTAGCCCTGGCTGGTGTGGCACAGTTGGTTGGAGCATCATCCTATACCCCAAAAGTTGGTGGGTTCAATTCCCAGTCAGGGCTCTTACTCAGGTAGCTCTCTATCTCTATCTCTATCTCTATCTCTATCTCTATCTCTATCTCTATCTCTATCTCTATCTCTATCTCTCTTCCTTCCCCCTTCCTCCCTCCCCCCCTCCCTCCCCCTCCTCTCAAATCAAGAGATACATATCCTTAGGTGAGGATTAAAATTAAAAAAAAAAACAAAAAGCCAGCAACTCTAAATGATGTAAAGGAAAAATTAACCTTCATTAAAATAAAAGCTTCTATTTATCAAAAGTACCCTCAGTAAATTTTGCTATCTTTACACAATGGAATATCATGTGGCTATAAGAATTATAAAACTGTAATTCTTGGTCCTGGTTTTAGACGGAAACAACATGGATGAATCTCATAGACATAACACTGAGTGAAAAGAATTATATACTATGTAATTTCATTTTGTATAAAGTTAAAACAAATAGACAAAACTAACCTAGAGTATCTGTATATATAAAAGCCTAAGCGACCATAAGACTGTCTGACCGGTAGCTATGACGTGCAATGACCAGGGGGCAGATGCTACTACTGGTAGCATGACGCACACTGACCACCAGGGGGCAGATGCTCAATGCAGGAGCTGCCGAGCTGTGGTGAATTGGCAGCTCCGGTTCTTGGGTGATGCACCTGGAACCAGGGAAGAGGGAGCCTGATTTCAGGGTGCATCACCCGAGAACCGCCCTCTTGCAATCCTGGACCCCTCAGGGGATGTCGGAGAGCCAGTTTCGGCCCAATCCCCTTAGGCCAGGCCGAGGGACCCCACCAGTGCATGAATCCGTGTACCGGGCCTCTAGTTAGAATAATAATTATTCTACCTGAAAAGAGGTTATGAAGGGGCTTTCTGGGGTATTGGGTAATGTTCTGTTTATTTGTGCTGATTACATAGGTGTATTCGTTTTGAGAAATTTCTTCATGTTGTACATTTATTATTTGTTTATTTTTCGGTATTTATGTCGTATTTCAATTAAAAATTTACCGAAAAGTTTAGATATTGAGTATGCATAGAGTGGGCTTCCTTTTGTATAGAAAGGAAGAATAGATTATTTATGCATGCTTGCTTGTGCACATATAGAATATGTCTTCAAGTTATATAGGAAACTGATACCATTTCTTACCTGGTGTAGTGAAAGACAGGATGCGAGGGAGATGTTTTTACATATCTAAACTAATAAAAGAGAAACATGCAAATGACCATCAATCCGCTACATTACAGCCAATCAAGAGTGAGTATACAAATTAACCCAACAAAGTTGGTGACGCCCATAGCAGCCAGATAATGCTGGAGCTGCTGGGGGCCGGATCAGAGACACAAACCTGCAGGCCAGGCACCCAGCAGCCCCAAGCCCTGCCACAGCAGCGCTGGAGCTGCTGGGGGCCAAATTGGAGACACAAACCCGCAGTCCTGACACCCGTGGTCGAGGTGCTGGAGCTGCTGGGGGTAGGGGCATCGGAGACACAAACCCGCAAGAAACCTATGGAAAGGGAGATAAACTGTAATAGCTTTATGTCCCTTTCCACAAGATGAGAAAACTGCCCCAGGTTTATTTAGTGATGTGGCCCACACCTTCTATAAGCACAGGGTATGTTATGACCACTCCCAGAAAGGTCTGGTCAGAATACCGTCTCCAGGGAATAACGCTACTGTGGCAAATCATCTAAGAGAGGAAACAAGCTTTTGTTGGGTTTATTCTGAAGGTCAGAGAACATGCCACCCCAACATATGCTGTGTTGTTATATTGATGATCTTGAGCTGCACATGCTTGAAAAACAGCAAATGCATGCAGAGGCTTTCACTGAAGTCTCCTGATCTGCCTAAAATCAGACCCCCCAAAAGGAGCTTAAATGTCATAGGTCCCCTTGACGGGAGAAGTGTCATCAGGCAAAGAAGACTGACTCCTGTCACAGGACAGGAGAGTAGAAGCTGACATCACACCCAAACTTTGTTACAAACTATTTCTCCCCATCCCCATTCATCTTTCCTAAAAATCATTTACTCTCCTCTAAGAGGCCTCCAACTCCTGTCCCCTTTCCCTAGGAAGAAGGTATTTAAATCTGCATTCTAAGCCACCTTGGGGAGTTACTCATTTTTCCCTGGGATCTCCCACATATACATGAGGTACACATGTTAATGAACTTTTGTTTTTCTCTTGGTGATCTGTCTTTCATTATAAGGGCCTCCACTAAGAATTCAGAAAGGTAGAGGAAAACTATTTTTCCTCTTCCATAATTCTATCTCAGGAAATCAAGTCCCCAGCTGAACACTGAGGTTGGCTCCAGTACCAAGCAGTTCCTGCTGATGGGAGGGAATCTTGTAGGGAGAAATCAATGATATTGGCATCAAAGTGGGACGGAGGGCACATGCATGGTTGCTGGTGGCAGTTTAAAGTGGTTCAACATTTTTGGAGGATGATTTGGCAAAATTCGATAGAAATGTTCAAGGTACATCCAAGAGTTGTCTTCTAGGAATCACATGTGCTGAGATAAAGCACAAGTGCATAAGCCCTGGTCAGAACCCAGGATGCTACTGCGGGATCCCCTTCCACGATAGGAAAACCTGGAGCAACCTGCATTTTTAGGACAAGGTGGCATCTATACTAATAAAAGGGTAATATGCTAATTAGACTGAACAGCTTCCTGATGTCCTTCCGGTCAAGGCCATGTTGGGGGGGCCAAGGCAGAGGAGGTTAGAGGCAATCAGGCAGGCAGGGGAGAGCAGTTAGGGGGATCAGGCCAGTAGGCAGGTGAGCGGTTAGGAGCCAGAGGTCCTGAGGGGTTCCAGATTGGAGAGAGTGCAGGCCGAGTGTAGGGGACCCTCTTCCCATGCATGAATTTCATGCACCAGGCCTCTAGTGTTTAAGATAAATTTATAAAAGATGCACATATCCCACAATTTGAGTTTGTATAAATGGTGCTGTTCATTACTGATTTTGTGTCAGAAGAGAATACCTTGGTATATCAGTTCAATTCAGTTTTAGATAAGATTTTACATGAATTAAACTAATAAAATCTTTATTGGCAGTTTTCAAAAGGGCAGACAGTGATATATGTTTATGTAAAGGTAGCAGATATATGAGATCTGCATAATATATATTCTGACAGCAACTGGGACTGAAGATGCTATTAGCTGAGAACATTAACTTTATGACTTCTGAAAAGATACACAAAGAAGCAAAATCCAAAATGTATCTTTTATCATTGTTTAGCAGCTGTTACCAATCAACATGGAGATTTTGGTTAGGTTTGAGGCACTATAGGGGGTCTGTTAACAACTCTGATTTGTTACACTGCAGTTTTGTCTCCAGATGCTCTCAATTTTACTGTCACACGAATTGATATTATGGAGGAGTCAATGAATGGCAGATCCCCTTTCTCTGCCTTCACTCAACTCTACCTCTCAAAAGGTTTATTGTCACCTACATTATTTCTTGGCAAGCAGCACATGAAAAACTCTCGTGATTGGTGCAGTTGGCTGATGGATTACCTAGTTGAAGTTAGTTTTTGGCAGTAATGTATTTTATCAGCATATTTTCTGTTCTGAATTAAAATGAACATGTTTATTTAAATTTGATTTGGGAACCACCCAGAGTAAGTGGAAATCACTGTAAGGTACACATGCAGCTCTTAGTTTTTCATGGTTCAGCATTCTGTCATCTTCTCCTGAGTATTTTTTCAGGTCTTTTTAAAGCATTCTGTCTCCTATCTATCTGAATATTCCATCTATTATTCCTGCCTTCCTTGAAAAAACTCTACTTCTGCCTTATCTGATTGCATTCTAGCTGTTTCTTTAAAAAGAAATTCTTTTTAATAGTGTAAAACAAAAATCATTTATGTTTATACTAAATCTGTTATTAGTCAAGTTTGTCTCTTATTTCCTAAAATTCTTCTATAAATATTTATTACTAGGGGCCCAGTGCACGAAATTCGTGCATGGGTAGGGTCACTAGTGGCTGCCGGCTGGGGCCTCCCTTCCCTGGCTGCTGGCTGCTGGCTGGAGCCTTCCTTCATTCCACGCCGCCCCTGGTGCTCAGCACAAGTCATAGCGAGTGATCAAACTCCCAGTCAGTTGAACTCCCAGTCGATTGAACTCCCAACAGGACACTTCGCACATTAGGCTTTTATATATACAGATGATTTTGTTCTTTATATCTTTATCTGTATTATATTCTTATTTCCATGGAAATTTCTGGGGAACTTCTAAATAAATTCCTTAAAAGGGATTATCTGTGGCAGGCAGTCCCTTCCTGAACTTATATGTCCTTGCATTTATCAAAAAGAAAATGAAGTTCTTTCTGGATGAAACAGGAAAGAATTATAGTGGAGGGATGATCAGAGATTTATTCATTATTTGCCATATATCCTATATAATAAAAGGCTAATATGCAAATTGCTCCACAGGTGGGAGTTTGACTGACCGGGAGTTAGATGTGCGCTGACCACCAGGGGTCGGCGACGGCAGGCAGCTGGGGGAAGGGAGGCCCCGGCGGGCGGCTGGCAGCCGCTAGGGACCCTACCATGCACAAATTTCATGCACTGGGCCTCTAGTATGTGTGTGTATATATGATCCAGAAGAGTACAGAGGTTTTTATGTGTGTATGTATTCAATTTTGTGGGCCCAGGGATTGCCCATTGCCCAGTCCTCTCACTGGAACTGATCAAGAGAATCAGTTTTTCTCTTTTCCATGTTTATCACAGGTGGAGGAGTTATTGATGGCCATGGAGAAGGTAAAGCAGGAACTTGAGTCCATGAAAGCAAAACTGTCCTCTACTCAACAGTCTCTGGCAGAAAAGGAAACTCATTTAACCAATCTTCGGGCAGAGAGAAGGAAACACTTAGAGGAAGTTCTGGAGATGAAGTAAGTGTTTTTAATTTTATTCCTCATACACGTGCTTAGTAGACGTACTTTTCCTCGTTGCTTTCTTCTTCTGGCCCCGTTTATTAGCCCTGACACACGTAGCCTACATTTAATGCTAACTTGTATTTCTCACTCCCTAGAACAAATTTGGGGCAAATCCTGGTCAAACAGAGTTACTTTTACTCCTCTTCATTGAATTTCAAAGTCCTCTGTAGTGTATGTATCTGTATCCAAATCCATCTCTGAAATTTCTGAAATCTTCTGGAAAGTTTTGGCAAATCGTTGAGCTTATTGAGATGACTATTGGTCCTAAGGTCATATAATGCCTAGGCAGTTTTTTAAAATATTTCTTTATTATAAACATTTCCAAAGGTATACAAAAGTAGAGAGAATAATAATGTAATGAATCCCCATACACCTATCTCCCATATTTAACAATTAACATTTTTTGCACTCACCAGTCATCAATATTTTTTATCAAAGATAAATAATAATATCTTTATTATTCTAATAGTGAAGATTAAATTCCAGTTACAATTCCATTCCTTCTTATATTTCCAACATTTATCTTCGATGTGTTTTCCATTGACTTTTAAGTGCTATTTGGTGGGAAACAAATTCTTCTTATTCAATATATCTTTCCCATAACATGCTGTTCTTTTTTAAATTATTATTGAAAGTACTACATATGTCCCCTGCCCCCCATTGTCCTCTCCCAGCCTGTTCCTGCCCCCCAGCCTTCACCACCCTCTCATTATCTGTGTCCATTGGTTATGCTTTTATGCATACAAATTCTTTGGTTGATCTCTTACCTCCATTTTCCCCCTACCGCCTATCCTCCCCTGCCTTCCCTCTGAGGTTTGCGGGTCTGTTCAATGCTTCTATGTCTCTGGATCTATTTTTGTTCATCAGTTTATGTTGTTCATTATATTCCACAAATGAATGAGATCTTGTAATACATATTCTTCTCTGACTTACCAGTAAAATTTTACAAAATTGTCACTTTTAGCAAAATTTTGCTGTGTATGTTTTTCTATTTGCCTCACATCTTGTGGTTTTCTGAGATAATCATTTTTTTGTGAAGCATATATACATCTACTAGTACATAATAGATGCTTCTTTTTTTTCTGTGTGACTTTGAAAAATTCTGGTGTCCTTCTTCTCAGAATAAGTATCTCTTTTGAAAGTCCAGTAGGACTATCTCCTTTATGCTCCCAACCCTCACCCCTACTTAATTATCCTACTCTCATTTTACTGAAACCAAGTCTGTCCTGGGATCCCTCAGTTTCCTTTATCTCAGCAGTTATCTGTATTTGTGTGTTTTTTTTGGTCTTCTGTCTCAAATGAAATATTTTTTCTTCTTCATATGGCTAGCTTCTTATCTTTATCACAGATTTTTAAGCGCTGGTCCCTCCTCTTCGGTCTTCCTCCATTATTTTTTTTTCTCACATAATCTTTGCTCACTTTCTATTAGTTTCTTCTTCTCTGCATAAATATGCAATATCTTTGACCTAATGTAAACAAACTTTTCTCAGCCCAGCTAGTGCTTTAAGCTAAATTACATCTTTTTTGCTTCTTTGAAGTATCAATGAATGTTGAATACCAGAATTATAGAGTAGTAGAGGATATTGCCATCATACCTTAGTATGAATTTTCATGGCACATGATTATTGTGATGTCATGACAGTGACCCAAGAATTGAAGAAGAACATGTTGGGGTATCACCTGCTCTTATTATGCCACAGCGCAAGGTTCAGAGATTCTAACCTCTTAGCAAAGCATTGCAGTTGATCTGGTCTTGGAAGTGATGAATATTTGAAGCAGACATTGATATGCTGGGGGAATAGGGAGAGGTTAGGATTATCATATCATCATGAGAGAAATGCTTGCAAATATCCTTCTTAGGAGCAAGTTAGTGCAAATGATGTAAGCCAAGTTTTTTGTCATTGGTAATATAATTGGAAGCTTGATATTTTGGAGGTGGAGTAGTGGACATAACTCTTGGATGATAAAGAATAAAGTCATTTTGAACACAAAAGATGCAGAGACATTGAAGCATACAACAGACTTACTATTTCATGGGAGGGGGTGGGGGAACGAGAAAAGATTAACCAATGGACTTATATGTGTATATGCATAACCCGTGGACAGATGATAGTGTGGGGAAGTCCTCGGGATGCTGTGGGAGTAGGGTGGAGGGGGACAGGGAGGGGGTGGGCACCTATAGTACTTTCACCAATAAAGATAAATTTAAAAAGGAAAGAGTAAAGTCATTTCATTTGAAGAGGTCTGGGAACCATTCCTAGAACATGGTAGAAGATAGAGTTAAGAAGAAAATTAAATCAAGGTTTAAAGTAATTAAGAAAATGGCCCTGACTGGATAGAGCGTTGGCCTGCGGACTCAAGGGTCCTGGGTTCAATTCTGGTCAAGGGCATGTACCTTGGTTGTGAGCACATACCCAGTAGGGAGTGTGCAGGAGGCAGCTGATCGATGTTTCTCTCTCATCGATGTTTCTAACTTTCTATCCCTCTCTCCCTTCCTCTCTGTAAAAAAAAAATCAATAAAATATATTTTAAAAAAATAAAGTAATTAAGAAAATGGAATAAGGATGGATATAATTTGGGGGGAAATAAAGTATCATATGTGATTTTTCTAAACATTAAATGGTCCTGCTGAAGCAACAGTGTGTGTGTGTGTGTTTTGTTTGTTCTGTTTTCTCTGTGTATTAATATCTTGACCTTATTTGTCAGATCTTTCCCACTCAGTTCAAATGACTATTTATAGCTAGATAGTAGTATATTTGTATAAAAATTTTCTTTTATTATTAAGACTTTGAAAAGATAAATAACTTTTTAAAAACTATATTTTTATTGATTTCAGACAGGAAGAGAGAGGGAGAGAAAGATAGAAACATCAATGATGAGAGAAAATCATTGATTGGCTGCCTCCTTCACGCCCCACACTGGGATTCAGCCTTCAACCCAGGTATGTGCCCTGACCAGGAATCGAACCGTGACCTCCTGGTTCATAGGTCAATGCCCAACCACTGAGCCACGCCAGCTGGGCTGAAGTAATTTTTTTGAAGATGCTTGACTTTAAACCATGCAAAGGGAATTGTGGGTAATTTGTTTTTCACACCACAGTACTAAACTCTGTTTTTAACTTCTCTTGCCAACCTAGGTTGGAGATAACATTTCTGAAAAGTACTATAATTACCAAAATTTTGTTTTTGTAGGATCAAGCACTTATATACAATAAGGCATGGGGCAACTAATTAAAGTATACTGAGAAGTTTATATAAGTAGTATAGAAATTTAATAAGCATTAATAAAAGTTCTGGAAATAAAATGTAAAAACCTAACTTCAACAGATAACATATCTCTTATATCACTTTCTTAATTTGCTCATGATTTATTACTGTGGCATCATGATGTTCTTAGATTTTCCACAAGTTTTGTGTTGTTCAGGCTTACCAACTACTTTAAGTTTTAAAGTAGTCCTTGCTTTAATTTGCACTTAAATTTCCTTTTTTGTCATTAATTTTCAATATTATCATAGTTGTTTAATACCTCCTTTTTAATAAATTACCTCAGCACTTTAGGCTTAATCCTTTAGGGCAGGGTTGGGGAACCTTTTCTCTTCTAAGTTTCATTTGGATATTTAAAATATCATTCGAGGGCCATACAGGATTATTAACTTAAAAAATTAGCCTGCTATATTTGGTCAAACATTTAATTAACTCACCCCTAATGCCGTGGCAGGGCCAGACCAAATGATTTTACAGGCTTTATATGGCCCACGGGTCAGGTGTTCCCCCACACCTGCTCTAGAGAGTAGTGATTCTTAACAGATGATCTCTGTTTGCACTGCACTGTCAGCCAAGCCACTTAGTTCTACCATGTGTGGGGAGCAACAGTTATTCTGTTCTTTTCATCTAGAAGAGTCAATTAAAACCCTATTTTTAAAATATGTAGATTTTTTAAAGTTTGGCATGAAAGTAAGTGTAATATAATGATTCATAAAACTTAAGTTGAAAACTATACAATTAACCTAAGGGTAATTATGCACAAAACAGTGTGAATGAAGGATGGATTCTGACAGTGAACTTCCTCTTTGTTTTCACTATGAAGCTGACCAAGGGAATAGACATTTTTCTGCTACATTTGGGACTCCTTTCCATATATTGAATAGGTTGTGCTAATCATCTGTCCAGGGTTGTGGGTGTCTCAGTTTCTACAACTTTGCTCAAAATTTATGTAATACCTTAATCAACAAAGGAAAAAAAAGAAAGAAAAAGAAATACAATGAGGGGACACAGACACTAGGGAGGTGAGGGCACGTGCTGGAGGATGGGGGATGCCGGGGGGACTTCAATGGGGGGAAAAGGAGACTTTTGTACTACTATTTATAATACTTTAAACAATAAAATAAAGTAATACTGAAAGAAAAGAAAAGAAAAGAAAAGAAAAGAAAAGAAAAGAAAAGAAAAGAAAAGAAAAAATATATATTTCATTCTGATGTCAATTTGTAAGGAGTTGACTCCCGCCAAATAGTTCTGCCTGATATCGCCTCTAATTAGTTACAGCAACTAGTAAGAGCTTACTTCCCGGGATAAAGGAGCCTGAGTCTGAATTCTCACTCAGAAACTTATGAGCTCTACTAGTGGCCCGGTGCATGAAATTCGTGTGTGTGGTGGGGAAGGGGTGTCCCTCAGCCTGGCTTGCACCCTCTCCAATCTGGTACCCCTCGGGGGATAACTAACAGTCAGACATCCCTCTCACAATCCAGAACTGCTGGCTCCTAACTGCTCCCCTGCTGGCTTTATTGCCCCTAACCACCTCTGCCTTGGCTGCGCACCCAGGACCCAGGATTCCCTCCTCCAGCCAACCACAGGCACTTGGGATCCGGGCTTCCCTCCCTCTGGTCAGCCATAGGCGCCCAGGCTGGCTGCAGCCCCAGGGGATGGTGGGCAGGTGGCTTCGCCTGGGCTGTAGCCGCAAGTGCTGTTGCCCAGGACCACGGGTTGGGCGGTTTCTCCATCTCCCGGGCCACAGCCAGCCGCAGGTGCTGGTGCCTGGACTGCAGGTGGGCAGCTTCTCCGTCTATCAGGCTGTAGCCAGCCTTGGGTGCTGGCACCCAGTTTCTCAGTCTCCCCCAGGACATGGGACAGGTGGACATGAGGCTTCTGCAGCTGGCTGCAGCCTGGGAACATGAGGCAGGTGGCTTCTTTGTCACCTGGGCATACCTAGCCTAAGGCTCTGGGGCCCGGTTTCTCAGTCTCACCCAGGATGTGGGGCAGGCGGACATGAGGCTTCTGCAGCTGGCTGCAGCCTGGGATCAGGGGGCAGGCGGCTTCTTCGTCTCTCAGGCCACAGCCAGCCTCAGGCACTGGCACCCAGTTTCTCCATCTCCCCCAGGGCATGGGGCGGGAGGATGTGGGATGGGCGGCTTTTGCGGCTGGCTGCGGCCTGGGATCATGGGGCAGGCAGCTTCTTGGTTTCCCTGGCCGCAGCCAGCCTCAGGTGCTGGCGCCCGACTTCTCTGACTGCCACAGGCCCGGAACGGCGGCGGGGGGTGGGGGTGGGGGGTGGGGCTGCCACCATCTTTGGTTAATTTGCATACTCACTCCTGATTGGCTGGTGGGCGTAGCGGAGGTACTGTCAATTTGCATCTTTCTCTTTTATTAGTGTAGATGATTTCCTCAAGTTACTTAACCTCTCTATACCTCAGTCTCCTCATTTAAAAATGGTAATAATAATTGTTTCTGCTTCATTCAGTTTTCATGACAATAACAATAAATTATTAATATGTAGAATTGAGAACAATGCCTGGCACAGGAGGCACTTAGTAGTGGGCATTATTAGCTTGTTAACTATTTTCTGGTGATGATTTGCAGGAAAACGGAAAATTGTTTAAGCAAAATTTAAAAGGAGAAAGGCAGTATCTTTCTTTTGGCTATTGGCAATGACAACCACATTTCTCACTCTATAATCATGGCAGAACCTACCATATTTTAAATATTTTGCATTATTTAATTATTGCTAATTTAACAAGTTAAAGGACTTGTTCATTATAACTAGAGAACTTGAAATGTAGGAGAAATATGAGGGCAATGCAATGTTCAAAACAGACCAAAACATGCATATCTGTGACTGTGAATCTAAAATAAGAAGTCTTAAGAAAAAAGCTGTTGGTCCATTTGTATAGAAGATTCTTTGGTAAAACACTAGAATAATCTAGAGCCGTGGTCAGCAAACTGCAGCTCACGAGCCAGCTCTTTGGCCCCTTGAGTGTGGCTCTTCCACAAAATACCATGGCCTGGATGAGTCTATTTTGAAGAAGTGGCGTTAGAAGAAGTTTAAGTTTAAAAAATTTGGCTCTCAAAAGAAATTTCAGTCGTTGTACTGTTGATATTTGGCTCTGTTGATTAATGAGTTTGCCGACCACTGGGCTAGAGTAATCCTGACCTAGTTAAACCAAAAGGAACATCTTAATAGTTCTTTTCCATTCCTAGCATTATGATTGTAGTTCTTGAGTATCTGTTAAGATAAATGATGGCTTTGATTGTGGGGAGATGTGAAACTGTTCACTTGGTAGCCTGCCAATGATTATTCAGTAGAAATATTTGAGTTGGTTAGCTAGCCCTAAAGAGAAGGAATGTTTTTATTGGCATTTCCCACATTGGTTCTTCTTTTCCTTATGCTGTGGTTTTGCTAGCTATTATTTTTTTATTCCACTTTTATGTTAGCCCCTTTCCCTAAGAAAGAAAGGATGAATGGGAGAAGGGGGAAAATAATAAACATCTATTCTAATAACCATAATAAATTTTAAGTATTAATTTAGGTAATTAGCTTCACTATTAAGATTTCTAGATGAGCTGACACGTTCTTTACTGCCCTGAATTTAAACTCCTACTACAGTCTCACCCCATGTTGGCATTACAAATAAAACTTAAAAGAATAATTTTTATTTGGAATACAATTTCTATCAAACTATGAATTTGACTACTCTTAGAACTGGTTTGTTAGGAGAAGTGGTAGAAGAGCTCTTTAGTTTCATTGAGGATCCAGAGCTGTTTGATAAGTAGCATCCCATTATTAAACTTGGCAGAAAAATCCAAACATCTTTGGGCTAAATTATATACTCTTGAGATGCCTTTTGATTAAAATATATCTAACTTACCACAAACAGAAAATAAATTTTTATATGTGCCTAAAAAGAGTCCAATATTATCATCTGAATTCTGATATTTAAAAAATTCTTGCCTGTCAAGAGAGAAACATAGAATATGCTTAGGACTAAGAAAGCTATAGAAAATGGTTATTGGGAAAAGTTTAGTCTATTTAGGAATGGAATAATTCAGGGTATAATAGGTGAAAAATCTATTATACCCTGAATAATTAAAACAGTTTATTTTAAATTATTTTGTTTCATGATATTCTGCAGTATTTCATTTTAAAATTTATTGTAGAGTTGCTGGCATTAAAAAACACACACCTATTTGCGGATTTATAACAGTCTTCCAAATTAAACACAAAATTGAAAATAGTTATGCAAATTATAGCCTAGTAACAATATAAGAACATCTGTACTTTTTGTAAAGCCACATTTATTTATACTAACATCAAATGCTTTTAGAGTCATTAGACAAATGATATAGGACTTTTAGTAGAGTTGGAAGAATTTTTCACAGTAACCTAAAATACTAAGGTTTAAATATTTTATAGGAAATCACATAAATTAATATAAAAATTCCCTACACTTGAATTGAAAAAAGAAAACAAAGTATTATGTATAGTATAGCTATAAACAAATAACACTAGTGGGACTAGTTATGATTAAAATTATAAAGCAGCCCTAGCCGGTTTGGCTCAGTGGATAGAGCTTCAGCCTGCAGACTGAAGGGTCCCAGGTTCGATTCTGGTCAAGGGCATGTACCTTGGTTGCGGGCACATCCCCAGTGGGGAGTGTGCAAGAGGCAGCTGATAGATGTTTCTCTCTCATCGATGTTTCTAACTCTCTATCCCTCTCCCTTCCTCTCCGTAAAAAATCAATAAAATATATTTTTAAAAAAATAAATAAAATTATAAAGCAAAATTTTTATGATCTATAATAAACTGTCTCTTGGGACTTTGGGATTTGCTCCTTAGTCCTGGTTAACTCTTTAGTTCTGCCTCCCCTTTTTTTCCCTGATATCCAACTTTTTTATGCTATCCACCTTACAGAATGTGTGATCTTGATTGTTCTTAACATCTTTCCTCATCAGAACTAATAGTTTTAGTTGGAGCTCTGAGTTGTTACAGGACAGTGGTGTAAATGTGTTTATTAAATGTAGTAATTATTAGAGTTACTTACCTCTTCCTAGTTCTAAATTTTGTCCATGATGCTCAGCTTCTCACAAGATTAGGCATGTATATTACAAATATTTTTATTCCTTATGACCTAAATTGGAATCAATGACCTATCACTCTAAATATTCCTTGCCTTTTTCCTCCCTTAAAACCTAAGTCTAGTCCGGCTGGTGTGGCTCAATCGTTGAGCATCAACCTATGAACCAGGAGATCACAGTTCAATTCCCGGTCAGGGCATATGCCTGGTTGCGGGCTCGATTCCCAGTGTGGGGTGTGCAGAAGGCAGCTGATCAATGATTCTTTTTTTTTTTTAATTTTATTGTTTAAGGTATTACAAATAGTGTACATATGTCTCTTCCCCCCACCCCCCACTGACCTACCCCCAGCCTCCCTTACCCCCCGGCACTTGCCATCGTCCCCCCTGCCCCCAGTGTCTGTTGGTTCTGCTTATATGCATGCATACAAATCCTTCTGTTAATTTCTTACCCCCCCACCAAACCCTCCTCTACCTTCCCGCTGTAGTTTGACCGTCTGTTCAATGCTTCTTTGCCTCTGTCTATTTTTGTTCAACAGTTTTAATGTTCTTTATTATCCATAAATGAGTGAGATCATGTGGTATTTATCTTTCACTGACTGGCTTATTTCACTTAGCATAATGCTCTCCAGATCCATCCATGCTGCTGCAAATGGTAAGAATTCCTTTTTTACAGCAGCATAGTATTCCATTGTGTAGATATACCACAGTTTTTTAATCCACTCATCTGCTGCTGGGCATTTAGGCTGTCTGTCTCTCCCTCTCCCTTCCTCTCTAAAATCAATAAAAGAAAAACAACAACAACAACAAAAAAAAAAAACCCTAAGTCCATTCCACCTTTTAGCCATTTAAGGTCAAATGTAACTTCCAAACAGAAGAAACCACATTCTTATTTTTGAAAAATATGCTTTTATTGATTTCAGAGAGAGAAAAGGAGTGGGAGAGAGATAGAGAAACATCAATGATAAGAAAAATCGCAATACCCATTGTAAGAAAATCTGTTAACTAATATACCACCAATCTGAGAGGTATTTGGGATTTGGGATTTTAAACATTTTTTTCCATTCAGGATCTTCGTTTTCAGTGTTACTTAGAGAATACCATATAGGTAGTTACTCATTCTGTAAATGCATAAAACTTTCCTCAAGCTTTGTATGTAGAAGATTGTAATTCATCCATTTAATCATAACCTTTACCTATCAGAAGATCCTGAATACAATACTATTATTGTAGCAAAGGATATGTTTACATTTTGAGCCAGTTTGCTTACCCATAAAACAGGGATAGTACTTGAGCCCACCTTATGAGGTTGTTGTGAGGATAAAATGAGATGAAGTAATTAAAATATTCTGAAATTGGTGAGGCTAAATATTTGCAAAACATAATACAGCTGAAAATCCAATTCACACTTAATTTTTCAGGTCTTGTTTTTCATTCTGAAATGAAAGGATTTCCTAAATCTCTTAAGATCCCTGTGGTTTTAAAAATTATATAGTTCTTTGACTAGTTGACCTTCTCAGGTCCCTTGATTCTATAGTTGGAAATGTTCTAAGTAAATAAAAAACATAATGTATATAAAAATAGAATACTAGGAAGAAGAAGCCATGATTTTGGCTGAGGACCAGGGTGCACATTCACTGGATGGGACTCCCCAGGCCTTTGCAGAGATTGGCTAATATGGGGATGAAAGTGGCATTTTTATGTTAGAGGCAGAGCAATACTGGGGAATTTGTACTTGCAACCCAGTCAGAGTAGTAAAGTTTTTGCCAAAACTTCAGACATCTTGCCATGATAACAGAAAAGCTAGGGTTTAGGAATAGGGAGCATGACCTATAATAATGCCTACCATAGACCTAGCCTCACAAAACTTAAAGACCCAAGAAAGTCTCTAGGGGATATAGAATTTTGAAGATGAGTCCCACCAAGATAGAGAGGTTAGGAAAGCTCAAAATATATCTTTCAACAGATTACCCTAACAAAGGATAAATCCAAAGCTTACACATGTTCAAGATCAACTATTAACTGAATTACCTTCTAGACTAAATTTCATTGCTCATCAGAATAAAATAGCAGAATACAGAGTCTTTACAATGTATCATCTACAGTGTGCTATGTTGGATTTTTTTAAATTGCCAGACATGCAAAGAGATAGTAACATGACCTAGTGAACAAAAACATGCAGTAGAAATTAACTCAGAGAAGTCCTAATGGATTTAACAGATAAAGACTTTAAAGTCACTCTTGTGAATGTGCTTAAAAGACTTAAAGGAAAATGTCATATTGACAATAGGAGAGGTAGGAAACCTCCAAAAGAGAAAAAAAAATTTTAATGTAAATTTGAAAATTGAAATTGAAAATTCACTGGGTGGTCTCAATGATAGATTAAAGCTCTCAAAAGAGTCTATAAATTTTTAAATAGATTAATGGAAATTAATCTGAGTAACAGGGAGAAAAGATATTTTTATAAAATGAACAGAGCTTCAGTGACATGTTGGACACTATCAAATGGGCTAACATATATTTAACTGAAATTCCAAAAAGGGGCAGAAATAAATTTTTGAAAAAGTAATGTGTGTAATAGTTCTCTAATTTGACTTAAAATACATTGATTTAAAAAGGTATATGGGAAATCTCTGTGCCACCTTCTCAAATTTACTTGAAACCTTAAACTGCTCTTAAAAAATAAAGTCTTGAGCATCATGGTCAAGTGAGGAAGACCTCTTGATTATAACTATCCTTGAAGTTACAAGAAGTTAGACAACTATAATTCAACCAAGGACTCCCTGCTCAGTACACAAGTATGTCTGAGAGATCTACACTCTGAGACATCTGAAGCTGGGCATATCAGGATGAGCAGTGGAAGCAGGTTGGGGGGAAGGACGGAGGGAGCCTCAGAGGGAGCCCAGAGCTCGCTACAGCTCTAGCAGACACAGTAGGAAGGGAGATTTTGGGTTGCAGTACACACGCTTGACATCTCAAAGGGGCAGAACAACATTCTGACCTGGGTGGCCTGTGCACACTGTGGCTAACCCCAGTGACAGGAGTGGAGATACAGATGTATGGAAGATGAGATCTAGCAAGTGCCATTACCAGGAAAAGAACAAAGCTACAGAGGAGCAAATCTGCCTCCTACCTGCCCTTGCCCATTGCAGTGGGACCTGGTAGAGGCAGCTAAGCATTGCTGGCAGCCTTTGGGTACATGAGGATACACACCAGCATCTCAAAGGCCCAGAGCTCCAGCACCAGTCACTTCCACCAAGGGGTGGTACTCTGAGACTGAGGCAATCCAGTTACAGAGGGGATGTCCGCCTCTTTGGATAATAGCAGGCATTCTCCATGGCGAAGGGAACCCAGTCCCACCAAGATTCTGGAGGGCCCAGTAAAGCTTGTAAGACACAACAAAAATTTGTAATATTGCACCATCTACTGGAAAAGAAAGACCTCTAATTATCAACCTGCTGAACTGTTAAAAATAAAACTGTACATAAAAAAAAAGGAGAGTTCAGCACCTTAAATAGCCCAGGCTGAGAAACAATCTGTCAAGTACTGTGAATAATGAAGCTAACAGGGAACTTGAGAGAAAATGAAGTCTCCAGAAACCAAACTCAAAGATATGACAAATTTAGATGTAAATGATAAAAGAGTTCAAGATTGTAGTTTTGAAAAAACTCAGTAAGATGCAAGACAGAAAGGCAGGTCCGTGAGCGCAGGAATAAAACTAACGAATAAAAGGAGTACTCAATCAAATATATTGAAATTATAAAAAAGAACCAAACAAAAATTATGGTGCTGAAGAACTCAGTAAATTAAATGAAGAATGAATTAGAGCCCAGCTGGTGTGGCACCGTAGTTGAGCATCAACCTGTGAACCAGGAGGTCATGGTTTGATTCCTATTCAGGGCACATGCTCAGGTTGTGGGCTCAATCCCCATTGTGGGGTGTGCAGGAGGCAGCTGATCAATGATTCTCTCTCAGCATTGATATTTCTATCTCCCTTCTTCTCTGAAATCAATAAAAATATAGTAAAAGAAAAAAAGAATGACTTAGAGAGCTTCAGAAATAGGTATATCAAATGGAAGAGAGAAATAGTGAACTTGAAGATAGAAATCTAAACTCAGGTGGAAAAAGAGAAATGGAAGTTTAAAATAATGAAAGAACTCTATAAGAAATTATCTGACTTCCTTAGAAAAAGCAATATAAGAATAATGGGTATACCAAAGGAGAAGAGACTGTTGAAACAAATAATTAATGACAACTCCCAAATCCTGTGGAAAGAGCTGTATTCTCAAATTCAAGAAGGCAACAGAACACCTACTTATCTCAATGTAAAAAGACCTTCATCAAGATATATCATATTAAAATGTCAAAAGTTAATGACAAAGAATTCTCAAAGAAGGCTAGAAAAAAATGACTGTAACTAATAACGGAGACTCCATTAGATTATCATCGGATCTTTCAAGCTAGGAGAGAGTGGAATCAGATATTCAAAATATTCAGAGAAACCACCAGCCAAAAATAATATGTTCAGAAAATTTATCCTTTTAGTTATGAAGGAGAAATAAAGGATTTTTCAGACAAACAAAAGCTGAGGGAATTTACCATCATAAGACCTAAACTACAAGAAATGTTTAAAGGGCCTCTTCTACCTGAAACAAAAAGATAAAAGGATGTGAAACTGGGAGTAAGATGATAAATGGAAACAGGAACCTGCAATTCCATTTCAGAAAAGGGCATTAAACAATTAAAAGCTTAAGAGGAAAGCATTAAAAAAAGACTATGGTTTCTACAATTTGGAAGGTAATTCATAGCAGAAAGGGCTAAATTGTGATAACCATAACACAGTAAGGGAAAGAGTAAGTACTGAACGTTCATGGGTAAATGAAGATAAGATATAATCAGAAGAGAAAGGACTATTGCATACTATATGAAACGTTTTTAATCATAAACCTAATGGTAACCATAAACCAAAAATCCTAACCTGAAATACATAAAGAGGAAGCAGCAGAAGAAATCATAGAAAACCACCAAAGTAAAATAGCCTTCAGAAACATGGGAAAAGAAACAGTGGAGATACAGAGCAACCAGAAAACAAAAAATAAAATGGCTGTATCATGTCCTCATATACTGAGTGGCCAGATTATTAGATTATTATGATCTCTGAAAGCATAATAATCTGGCCACTGTGTGTGTGTGTGTGTGTGTGTGTGTGTGTGTGTGTGTGTGTGTGTGTGTATTTTATATATACCATGCACCGGGCCTCTTAACATATGTTAGAGGCCCGGTGCATGAATTCGTGCATGGGTGGGGTCTGGCCATCCTGGCCAGGGGGAGTGGACATGGGCAGTTGGCCAGCCTGCCTGTTGGTCAACTCTTGGTCAAGGGGACAATTTGCATATTAGCCTTTTATTATATAGGATTATATAGGATATACACTAAGTGGCCAGATTATTATGCGTTCAGAGATCATAATAATCTGGCCACTAAGTGTATATCAATATTTACCCTAAATGTAAATTGACTGAATTCACCAGTCGAAAGACACAGAATAGCAGGATGGATTAAAAAACAATACCCAACTATACATGCTGACTTTAGGAGACCCATCTCGGCTATAAAGACAAGCATAGACTCAAAATGAAGAGGTGGAAGATGACACCTCAAGAAAATGGCATACAAAGCAAAGCATACAAAGATAAGGTGTAGCCAGACTTATAGAGAGAAAATATATATCATGATAAAAATTTACAGGGGACAAAAATGAGCATTTTATAAGAATTAAGGAGACAATTCAAGGAGACAACACAGCAATATTTATGCACCCAATCTTCGAGCACCAAAATATATAAAGTAATTACTAATAGAACTAAAGGGAGAAAAGGACAGAAATACAGTCATAGTAGGGGACCAGAATACCCCACTGATAGCAATGGATAGGTCATCCAACAAGAAAGTCATTAATGAAATGTAGCTACAAGAAGAATGGTGGGAAAACTACCAATATGTGGAGATCCATGC
This sequence comes from Corynorhinus townsendii, assembly GCA_026230045.1. Lineage (NCBI taxonomy): Eukaryota > Metazoa > Chordata > Mammalia > Chiroptera > Vespertilionidae > Corynorhinus > Corynorhinus townsendii. The sequence goes on along the minus strand of JAPDVU010000003.1, from coordinate 125,106,758 downwards.
CACTGTGTAACTAACAGTTGGGTCAAAGAAGAAATAAGGGATCAAAAGATACATTTAAAAAAAAATGAAACAACAATATAACATACTGAAGTTGTGGGGATGCTGAGAAAAGTGGTACCAAGAGGAAGGTATATGTCATGATAGGCCTACCTCAAGAAACAAGAAAAATCTCAAACAATCTAGCATTATACCTTAAAGAAATAGCAAAGAGAGAACAAACAAAGCCCACAGTGCAAGGAAGGTTATAATAAAAATTAGAGCAGAAGTAAATGTAATAGAGATTTAAAAAGGCAAAAGAAAAAAATTAATGAAACAAAGAATGGTTTTGAAAAAATACAATTGGCAAAACCCCAGTTATACTCAAATGGAAAAAGAATAAAAAACAGAAAACACTCAAATAGATAAAAACAGAAGTGAAAGCAGAGACGTTACAATGGACACCACAGAAATATGAATGATTATACAAGAATACTGTGGAATACTTTTTTCACTGGTGAATTCTACCAAAAATCAAGAAGATTTAATACGTATTCTTGCAAATTCTTTCTAAAAAGTGAACAAGAACAAATACTTCATAACTCATTTTATTAGGCCAACATTACCCTGATACCAAAACCAGGTAAGGAGAATTCAAAAAAAGAAAATGTCAGGCCAATACCTCTGATGTATATCTATACTAATAAAAGTGTAATATACTAATTAGACCAGACATCTTCTGGACGTCCTTCTGAACAAAGCCACAGTGGCAGGGGCTGAGGCAGAGGTAGTCAGGGGCGATCAGGCTGGCAGGGGGGAGCAGTAAGGGGGCGATCAGGCCGGCAAGAGGGAGCAGTTAGGGGGTGATCAGGCCGGTGATGTAGGGCAATTAGGGGCAATCAGGCCAGCAGGCAGAGGTGGTTAGGGGTGATCAGGCAGGCAGGCGAGCGGTTAGGAGCCAGCAGTTTCGGATTGCGAGAGGGATGTCTGGCTGCCAGTTTAAACCAGCAGTTGGACATCCCCCGAGGGTTCCTGGATTGGAGAGGGTGCAGGCCAGGCCAAAGGACCCCCACCCCCATGCACAAATTTCATGTACCAGGCATCTAGTCCTATATAATAAAAGGCTAATATGCAAATTGACCAAATGGCGGAATGACTGGTCGCTATGACGTGCACTGACCACCAGGGTGCAGACACTCAATGCAGGAGCTGCCTCCTGGTGGTCAGTGCACTCCCACAGGGGGAGCACCGCTAGCCAGAAGCTGGGCTCACAGCTGGCGAGCGCAGCAGTGGTGGCGGGAGCTTCTCTCACCTCTGCGGCAGCGCTAAGGATGTCCAATTGACGGTGTAGGCCCTGAGGGCTCCTGAACTGCAAGAGGGTGCAGGCTGGGCTGAGGGACCACCCCCCCCCCCCCGAGTGCACAAGTTTTGTGCACCGGGCCTCTAGTAGATACAAAAATTCTAAACAAAGTATTTGCTAATACACAATACATTAAAAAGATAAAGCACCATGATTCAGTGGGCCTCATTCCAGTGTGCAAGAAGAGTCCAACATATGCAAATCAAACAATGTAATACACCACATTAATAAAATAAAGAGATAAAAATCATGGGATCATATCAATAAATGCAGAAAAAGTATTTAGCAACACCATGTCCACCTGTGATTAAAATACTCAATAACATGGGTATAGAAGGAAAATACTCAACATAATAACGGCCATTTATGACAGACCCTCAGGAAATACCATACTCAGTAATGAAAAACTGAAAGCTTTTCCTCTAATTTCAGGAACAAGACAAGGATACTTATTCTCACATCTCCTATTCAACATAGTGTTGGAAGTCCTAGCCAGAGCAATCAGTAAAGAGAAAGAAATAAAAGGCATCCAAATTGGGAATGAAGGAGTAAAAACATCACTATTTGCAAATAACATTATATATATATAAATTCTAAAGATTCTACTAAAAGAATATTAGAAACAATAAACAAATACAATAAAGTTGCAGTATACAGAGAGCATACAAAAATGTGTTGCATTTCTATATACTTACACTGAAATATCAGAAAATTTGGAATAGGTGAGGGTTTTTTTGTTACCTTGGTTCATAATATCAGAAGTGTACATTCCAATTTAAACCAAAATTAATTTTAGTATGTTAGTGTTTTTTTCTCCTTTGCTTTTCTAAATTTTGTTGGCCTTTACTTTTTATTTCCTGACACCTTCAAAATCCACAACAAGGATTTTGATTGCTACTCTTTAGACAGAGTTTCTCTTGCAGAAGTTATGCCATTAATTATGGAATGAGGTAAATTATAACTCTCTTGAACCAAAATTTCATGTGGAAAGGTCGCAAGGGGCAGTGATGAAAGATGTGCTTTGCCCCTCTTCATCTCTGTTTCTGAAATGTTATTTTGTTCTCTTAAATATCTGTAAGGTGAGAAGTTAATTCTGCTTATAAACTTTTATTTTTACTAAAACCTTATAGAATAGTTTATTTTTCCAGTATGCTTTTAAGAAAAATAAAAGTTTCTGTTCCCAGCCTGCTTATGATATCCAGCTTTTGTGGCTTTGGCTCAGAGTTCCTTTCTACCTCATGATAAACATCTTTCTATCTCATTATATCTTAAACTCTGTAAGTTCTAGGAGCAGACTTACAGAGGAAACTCACTGTACTATTTAAATGAGCCATGACAGTCCTGGGAGTAGAATTAACTGCTGGGAAGTAGACCAGGTGATATTAAAGGGGCTTGTTCCATGGAGTAATTGCTCAGCCCATTAATATTGAAGTAGAAATTGGAAGAATGAACCTCTTTGGCCACCAATATCCTTAAGAGATAAGACAGTCATTTTATGCTTATGTATTTTCATCTCCCCATGTAAAATTGTGCTGGAGGACATTTCATTTCTAGGTCTGGTTTTTTATTTTTCATTTTTGCAGCCTTAATATCAGTAAACCCTTCAGTACTAAAATTTTAAGACACTAGGGGATGAATTAAATTTTTCTATTATTCAGTAGATTCTTTAAAAAATGTTTTTATTGATTTCAGAGAGGAAGGGAGAGGGAGAGAGAGATTGAAACATCAGAGAATCATTGATCGGCTGCTTCCTGCAGGGCCCTTAGAGGGGATCCAGCCTGCAACCCCGAGCAGCTCTAGAGACCATTTATAACATGCCAGTGCTCATTAGTATCTTTTATAACTAAGATAAGAACTATTTTAGCATATGTCATCTTCTTTGGATTAAAAATGAAGATAAATTAGAATTTTTTTCCTGAAGAAAGTTAATGAGGTCACAGTTTGGAGCCAATAAATAAGGACTAGTCAACTTAGTAAGTGTTGCATAAAGTAAATTGTGGGATGAGTCTGTTGAGTCAGCATATATTTTCGTTTTCCTTCTCAACTCCTCTTCCCCTCCCCCACATTTGTGGTTTTCAATAGAATGCCTTGTTACATCTGCAGTTCCTAAAATAATGTTAGATAGGGTGTTTGTTGTTCTTTAGTACTTGGGACTGAGATATTTTAAAAAATATATTTTTTATTGATTTTAGAGAAAGGAACGGAGAGGGAATGACTAGAGAGATAGAAACATCGATCAGCTGCCTCCTACTGGGGATCAAGCCAGCAACCTGGGCATGTGCCCTTACTGGGAATCGAACCATGACCTCCTGGGTCATGGGCCCGTGCTCAACCACTGAGCCACACCGGCCTGGCAGGGACTAAGATAATTTATGCATTAAGTTTGCTTGTTTGTTTTATTACATTAATCTTAGAGAGAGGAAGAGAGAAAGAGAAACATCGATGTGAGAGAGAAATATTGATTGGTTGCCTCCGGCACTTGCCCAAACTGGGAATCAAACCCATAATCTGGGTATGTTCCCTGAACAGGAATTGAACCCACCAGCTTTTGGTAGACGGGGCGATGCTCCAATCATCTGAGCCACATTGGCCATGGCTACACATTGAGTTTTGAATGAAGTAATTTCTTTCTTTACAGCTAACTCTGGGGTGTCATTAGTGTAAAGGAATTTCTTTGCTATAGCAGCTCCTTCTCATTCTACCACTGTTTAGCTTTGGATCCTTCCCTATTGCATCTTGCTAATAATTACATCTTTGTTTTCACTTTTAAAGCATAAGAAGGTGACAGAACTGTGAGTGGGGTTTTTGTTTTTCGTTTTACGCTATACCAGGGCATCCATGTAGTTACCAGTTACAATTTAGGTAAGTTGATGATTCCTTTATGCTGCCTGAAATTTTTTATTTAAAATTGAGTATCTTTTACTTGCTCTTTAGGTCAGAGGAATCATATCCTCTGTAGTATTCCTCTTCCATCTCAGCTTCGTAAAGAAGTACTATAAAAAGAGCTTTTAACTTAGAAAGCACTGAATATTTTATTGACTAGAACTGAACTGAACTGTAGGCTAATAAAAAGTACCAAATGAAAAAATTTCTTTCTATTATAAATGTAATGGAGTGTGAACAGTAGTAGCTTTAATTCATTGTAAATCCCATCTGCATACTGACAACATGGTTCAAAATACCAGGCGATAAATCCCAATGGTCACATTTGAGTGAATGCTGTTAGTGCATATATAAGACCTTATTTCATTATTTTAAAAATAGCAGTATTCGCTCACTAAGTAGGACAATTTCCTAGGCTCTGACAGGGTTAGAGGTAGGATGAAAGGTGAGCCACTACTCATTGGTATTATTTTTGCACTTTGGATTATTTTTTAGTGACAAGTTTTTGCATGAGTAGTTATGATTACTTCATAGGCAATTTTTCCTCTGATCCCAGAGTGTTCTGGCAGAGTAGAAGCAGGTAAAGACCCAAATTAAAGAAAAAAGAGCTCATATTCAATTATATTAAAATGAGGATTTTAAAATGAAAACCAAAAGCCATTTATGCACAAAATGAAAAAGTACTTGAAATTTCCTCACACTTAAATGCTAGAGTTTATCTTATAACTTACTTTAAAAAGCCATTTAGTCCTGGCCGGTGTGGTCAGTTGGTCGGGTGTCATCCCACGCACCAGAAGGTTGCTGGTTCAGTTCCTGGTCAGGGCACAGGCCTGGGTTCAGGCTCCATCCCTTGAGGCAGAAGATCAGTGTTCCACTCTCACATCAATATTTCTCTCCCTCTTCCTCTCTCTCTCAAAATAATTATTAACATATATATATAAAGTCTATTTATTTAAGTAGGGCAAAGGCTTCCAAACTTTTCTGGTTCCAGAGCAATCAGTAAATTTTTCATGACCTCTAGGCCAAAAGAAATACATAATAAGATGTATTCAGTCCTTTTATCTAATACCATAGTGATGAGAGGCCACATTAAGCAAATAATAATTTAATTATATATAATTAATATCTAAGTAACAAAATGTATAGTACTAAATGAAAATTTATAATAGGGAGTCTGGCTAATCTGAAGTGATCTTTGCTGTGAAGTTGCATTTAAGACCTGAGGATGAGAGTGATTTCAGTAATATGGTGGCATAGAGATTTCTAGCACTTTTGCCCCTGCCAGAAACATCAATTTAAGCAACTTTCCCTGCATAAGAATACCTTCAGAGGACTCATGAAATATTACAGCACTTGCATGAAGCATGGAAATAAAACACATTGAGGAGGGTAGGAAAGATAATACTACTCCCATCACCCGTCCACGAAGCCCAGGCAGTCTAGTGCAGAATGAGTCACCCTCCCAATGGGAATAGGAGAATAAAGTATGCAGTTAGTTTCACCATGTATCCCAGAGTTGGTCCACCCCAGCACCAGGCCAACTCCTGTAGCCTTCGATGCTCCCTGGGGGATCCTGCACACTCAGGCAGCACCTGTGACCCAATGCTCCTGATGGACTCCAGTGAATGCAGGCTTCTGGCACATCTCTGTCCTGGCTCCCACAGCCCTGGGTAGCTCCTGTGGCCCCATACTTCCTGTTAGCCCCTGTGAATCCAGGTTCCAGATGGGCACCCGTGAACCCAGACTTCCATCTGGGTTGATCACCAGTTTAACTACCATTGACTGATCTCCAGTGTAGGGCTCATCTGCGGAAGCTAGTCTGTACACACTGGAAGAGGTGCCCATTTTCTCAAATGCACAGATACCAATGTAAAGCTAAAAGGATCATAAATAATCAAGGAAACATGACTACCACAAAGGAAACTAATAAAACTCCAAGGCCCTACCATAAAGAAACGAAGATCTGTGAATTGTCTGAGAAGTAATTCAGAATAATCAATACTAAAGAAATTCAGTGAACCACAAGAATACACAGACAACTAAATGAAATTAGGAAAATAATGCATGGACAAATGAAAAATTCAGCAAAGACGTAAAAACAATTAAAAAAGACCCCACAAATCCTAGAGTTGATGAATATATTGTCTGAAGAATGTAGTAGAGAGCTTCAACAGTAGGCTTCACCAAGTGGAAGAAAGAATTACTTAACTATAACACAGATCATCTGAAATTCAGTCAGAGGAGAAAAATGGAAAATGCATGAAAAGAAGTAAAGAAATAATACATGAATTATGGGATACCATTGAAAGGAACAATCTACATTATTGGACTCCCAAGAAAGAGCAGAGTGGGAGAAAGGCACAGAAAGCTTATTAAATATATTAGAGGCCCAATGCATGAAATTCTTGCAAGGGCCTTGGCCCTTGTAGCTGCAGTGGCTTGCCTCGGCCCTTGCAGTCCCAGTTTCATCTGGAAGGTTGTCTAGAAGGTCGTCCAGTTGTTTGGTCTAATTAGCATATTATGCTTTTATTATTATATATAATGGCTGAGAACTTACCAATCTGATGAGGTATTTGGACATTTACATTCATGAACCTAATAGGTCACCACAAAATTTCAACCCAAAATGACCTTCTCAAAGACACTTTATAATGAAACTGTCTAAAATTAAAGATACAAAGAGAAAATTTTTAAAACAATAAAAGAAAAATATTTCTTATGTATAAGATAACCTTCATAAATCTGTAAGTGAATTTCCCAATAAAAACTTTGCAGGCCATATACAGCAATGGTATATTTATGCTGCTGAAAGAAAAAAATTGCCAACCTAGAATATTTTATGCTGCAAAGTTGTCTTTTAGGAATGAAGGAGGGATAAAGACTTGCCCCAATAAACAAAAGCTGAGGGAGTTCATCACTACTAGACTTTCCTCACATGAAATAGTAAAAGGAGTTCTTCAGGCTGAAACAAAAGACTGCTAATTAATAACATTGAAAATGTATGAAAATATAAAGCATGCAGTTAAATATAAATGGTGGTTTATTAATCAGGTAACTCTACATTAAAGTCTAAAGGATAAATCTATTAAAAATAACTATAGCTATAGTAATAAAAAGAGAAGTTTTGAGATAAAATATTTAAATATTGATAAGGGAGCAAATGGATAGAATTCTAGTATGTAATCAAAGTTAAATTATCAGGTTAAAATAGACTATTATATCTATTTGATATTTTATGTAAGCTTCATGATGAGAGTAAAGCAAAAACCTACAGTTGATGCAGAAAAGATAACAAGAAGGGAATTAAAGCATACCACTATGAAAAAGCAGTTCACAAAGATGGACAATAAAAAGGAAGGGAGAAACTGGGGCACTACAGAACAACCAGAAAATAGTTAATAAGATGACATTAGTAAATCTTTACCCATCAGTAATTACTTTAAATACAAATGGATTAAACTCTACAATCTAAAGGCATAGAGTGGCTTTAGGGATTGAAAAACAAGTCCAACTGTATGCTGCCTTTAAAAGAAACTAAAAAAACAAATTCAGTAAAATTTCAGGATACACTAACAGCATACTCTCTGAAAAAGAAATAAAAAAAAACTCCCATTTACAGTAGCATCAAAAATAATGAAATACGTTGGAATGAATCTAAGGAGATGAAAAAAATCTGTATACTGAAAATTATATCATTGATGAAAGAAATTGAAAACACAAATAAATGCAAAGATACCTATGTTCATGGATTGGAATAATGAACATGTTAAAATATCCATATTACCAGTCATCTGTGGATTCAATGTAATCATTGTCAAGACTCCAGTGGTATTGTTCATAGAAATAGAAATAGAAAAAAAAAATCCTAAAATTTATATGAACAGCAAATGTCCCCAAATAGACAGCAATCCTGAGAAAGAAAACAAAGTAGGATGCATCATAATTCCTGGCTTCACTCTCCATTACAAACTGTAGTAATCAAAACATTATGGTACTGGTATACGAACACACAGATCAAATGGAACTGAATTGAGAGCCAAGAAATAACCCCCTGCATAGATAGGGTCAACTAATATTTGACACAAGAGCCAAGAAGACTCAATGGGAAAGAGAGTCTCTGTAATAAAAGAAAACTGGATATTCACATGCAAAAGAATGAAATTGGGCATCTTTTCTATAGCACTCACAAAAATTAACTTGAAATGGATTAATGGCTTAAATGTAAGTCCTGAAACTGTAAAACGACTTCCAGAAAACAGGGAAAAAATAACTTGATGTTGCTTTTGGCAACGATTTATTTTAAGTATGACAGCAAAAATACAAGCAACAAAAGCAATAATGAAGAAGTGGGACTACATCAAACTAAACTGCTTCTGCACAGCTAAAGAAACAATCAACATAATGAATAAAGGCAGTCTACAAAATGGGAGAAAAAATTGCAAGTCATCTATCTGATAAAGGATTAATAGCCAAAACACACAAGGAACTAACTCATATAACTCAATAAAAACAACAAAGAAGAATCCGATTTACATGAAAATGTAAAGATGTTAAAAATCACTGACCATCAGGGAAATAGAAATCAAACTATAATGAGGTATGACCTCATGTTTGTTAAAATAGCTTTTATCAAAAAGACTAAAGACAACAAGTCTTGGTAAGTCTGTGGAGTAAAGGGAACCCTTGTGTACTTTGGTAGGAACTGCTGTTTGACCCAGTGATCCCACTTCTAAGAATATATCCTACGAATCCCAAAACACCAATCAGAAAGAATGTATGCGCCCCTATGTTCGTAGAGGCACTATTTACAATACCTAAGATCTGGAAACAGCCCGAGTGCCCATCAGTAGATGAGTGGATAAAAGAGCTGTAGTACATTTACACCATGGAATACTATGCAGCTGTAATAAAGAAGGATCTCTTACCCTTTGAGACAGCATGGAGTGACATGGTGAGTATTATGCTAAGTGAAATAAGCCAGCCAGAGAAAGACAAGTATCGCATGATCTCACTCATATGTGGAATCTAATGAACAAAATAAACTAATGAACAAAATAAACTAATGAACAAAATAGAGCAGAGACATAATAGCATGGAACAGACTGGAATCTCAGAGGGAAGGTGGGGAAGGGTGGGCGGGTGGGTGGGAAGAGATCAACCAAAGAACTTGTATGCATATATGCATTGCCCATGGACACAGACAATAGGGTGAAGGCCGGTGGCGGGAGATGGTGGTTGTTGGGAGAGGCAGGCTAGAAGGAGGTCAATGGAGGGGGGGAAGGGGACATATGTAATACTTTTAACAATAAAGATTTAAATATTTTTTTAAAAAATCAAATATATTTTTGAAAGGATCAAAATTTCCCATTTCTGTTTTAGTATTTTTTCAAAAATATCAATCTTTTAAAACAATTTTCTTTCTTTCTTTTTTTTTTTTTTTTTTGCGATGGTGCTCATGGACTGGAGGGTGTGTTGAGCCTACTTGGCTGACATGCTAAGCTTACTGCCTATCAGTGTTTCAGTAGTACTGCCTACACACCTGTTGTATTAGAAAGATACCAAAATTTAATTTCAGGATATGACTAATTCACTGTAGAACCTTAAGGAAGTTATTTAACCTTCCTGGGCCTCTATTTCTTCTCTGTGATATGAAAATATTATCTCTAATGGAAAAATAGGCCAAGAGCATAAACAAGTAGTTCACGAAAATGTAAATGCACATGGCCAATAAAACTGTAACAAAAATTAAGCCTCCCTTTGACAAAGGAAAGTTAAATTTAAATTAAAAAGATGCCCTTCTCCAACATCTTAGCATAGTAGCAGAGATATGATAATACCCCATTACAGCAAGGTCATAGTCTAGAGTAATAAACCTTTCAATAGGGGAATTGAGCATATTATCAAAAGCTTTGGAAAATTTACAGGCCTTTTCACTCTGCAATTCTAATTCCAGGAACTTTTCTTAACCAAATTTTAGACAAGTGCACAATGATTGACCTGGTAAATTGATAAAAAGTATTTTAAACTCCAGCCAGTTTTGTTTTCATGTCGTAATTATATGGAGCTTTCTTGGAAATATATAATTTATTGTCAAACATTTTTCCTTCAAAGAAAATATATCATTAACTTTGTTGAGGGGTTTTCCCCCCACATTGGATTAGGAGGATAATTAGATGCAGATATGTGTTTTTTTAATAAAAAATAAAATAACTTTTGTGAATTTCTTTGTTCATTTGTTTATTTTTGCTTTAATTTGTCCATTTTGGTATTGTCTATTTTACCTATAGTGAAACCTCAGTAAAATCTTTTCAAATGAAACTTGTCTAATGGTCTAGTTTCATAAAAGCCTTTTGCTTTTGTCTTTTATTTCTTCATTGGATTTCAGTCAATAGACAACATATATTCAGAAGCTTTTCTATAAGACTTTAAAATACGAAGCTGTGCCCCTTCCCAAATTTATCCTCTGACTTTTTCCTTTCCTAGTGCTGTTCTACATTATGGACTTTGCATATTGAGAGAAAGATAAGAAATCGATGGTATAATGGAATGTACAGAAAGAGAGGAAAGTGAATCACGGCTCCTACCTCTCAGCACTTTATAAAACTGATAACAATTGCATTATCTCTAGAAGCACAAATCCATAGTTTGAAATGGTAAACATCTTTTTTAACCTAATAGGCACTTCTGGATAACTGAGCACTGTTATTAAATATAGAAGAAGCCCTTTTGACCAACTGACACTTAACCCTTATCTTGCTTGCCAGAGTAATTGAAGCTTTATTTTCACTCTACTAAAGATGCTGATTAATAATAGCATGCTAGAATAGCGATTAGACTACTCTCAAATATGCCCTGCATATCCCACTTAATCTGTTGAGTTGTACAATTACTAAAAGTTAGTTGTGTTTGTTCCTACACGTGTTCATTCCAGTTATTCTCGATATTGTAATTATGTATTTTTATTATTGTATGAAACAAATACTTGTAAGAAAAAATATTTCTATGAAACTAAAGCTGGGTGTTTGGGAGGAGGTGTTTGACAAGTTTTAGTATTTAGTATTTACTGTTTGAGAATAAAGTATTGATTGGGTGTTTGACAAGTAAGTCATTTAAAATCATTGATTTACGTAAAAATGAGGTAACTATAAATATTGGGAGAATCTTTTAATCTAAAAGTGTTTTAAACTGAAGTTGCTTTCAAATATCTTTTAAGTACTAGCCCTACTTTAACAAAGCTAGAAATGGACAGGATACAAAAAAGACAATCCAGAATCTAAGTCATTGGCTCATATAACAAGCTTTGAACTTTGCCTACATCAGACATTAGTGAAGCAGTGCATTTATATATATACTTTTTCTATTCTTTTTTGTTTTGTTTTGTTGTTTGTTTGTTTGTTTTCTATTTCAAAGAGAGGAAGGGAGAGGGAGAGAGGTAGAAACATCAGTGATGAGAGAGAATCATTAATTGGCTGCCTCCTGCACACCCCCTGTTAGAGATCCAGCCTACAACCTGGGCATGTGCCCTGACTGGGAATCGAACAGTGACCTCCTGGTTCATGGGTCCATACTCAGCCACTGAGCCCCACCAGCCAGGCTAATTTTTCTATTCTTTAATGAACTTTTTAATCAGCAGAATTGTGTGTTACCTAAAAGAGTAACTTTTACAGTTTCCTGTAAATAATTTGTTGATTTTTGAGCATTCCAAAGGGTAAAACTTTTATATAGAATGTTATATATTATAAATTATTTATAAAAATGCTGTCAATACTTGATTCTCAAACAGTAAATACTAAAAACTACAGCACCTATTTAATGATATGATGATATCTTTAAGATTTAACACAATCTAGGTTAAATTCATTTGTATGGATTTGGTTTTAATTCCAAAGACACAATTATTAAAGAATATTATAATTGTTTACAATCTAAAAGGTCAGAAATTTTTAACCTTCCACAGAAACAATTCTAATCTTTGAGAAGTCAGAACAGCTGTGTCATGATGATTGTCTGGGTTCAATATTTACTGAGATATCTGCCAATTGAAATTAGGACCCTATGGGCATAACTAGGATAGACTTAATTATTGGCTTATTATAATTAAATCAGAATGAAAAGCTCATACAGAATTTTGTACCCATACTGTGAAAAACTGTGAAGCTGGTTTTGGACTAAAATTTCATAGCTTTTGTGGCTAATGAGGCGTGAAATAAATTGGCAAGCTGAAACTGCTCAAGAGCACAGTGGTACAGTGTGCATTTTCTAATTCCCAGCCCCGGGGATTCCAGCAAAGGTCACAAATTAAACAAAGTCAGGATTAATCAGAACTACAATCAAATAAAACCCAATCATTAATCCTCTCCTGAGTCACAATGGAGTGATTGTGTAATTGTGTGAGAAGCACTGGAGAGGGCTCTTTTGTAGTACATTGGAAAATCAACATTAAGGTGTCAAACAGAAAAATGAAACCCTGCCGGTGAAGCTGTCTCTGGAGCCAAGAGAAACTGGCAATTTATGCAGAATTGCAGCTGAACCTTTAGCGCATTGAGAGGGGTGTTGGCACTTAGCTATAGAACATTTGGATCTCTCAGTGGGGCCCTCCACAGAGATTAGCTTACGGGCCACAGCAAGCCCTGTTTGCTGAGAAGCTTAGTGATTGGGTGTAGCAGTTCCAAGCAACAGTCTCTCCAAGGTTAACTGGCAAAAATTTACTGTGTAATTCTCAGCTTTTTGTAATTTTGAAGAAGAGTTTATCGAAAAAACATTTCCTCTGTGGGAGCAATTAAGTGTCAGAATATGCCATCTCCAACAAAAAGGAGAGAAAGTTCACAAAGAGAACTTTCAGTCTTTATTTCTTCCATGTTCTGACCTTTGAATTTCCTGATTCTTGCTTTATGTTAGCTGCCTTATTATTTCTGATATTTTGTATTCCACAGTTATCATGTTCTTCATTTTTTGTCTCTTAGTGTCAAATCAGTGCCAGTTTTATTGTCTGTTTTTAAAAGTCGACAGTGATATTATCCAGTTATGCTAAGTTATAATTTAAGAATCAGATTTTATGTTTAATGCATCCCATATTGTTTATGTTATATATGTGTATATTTTTGCATGTATGTTGTAAGGATAGCATTTGCCTCTATTGGTTAGTTTTCTGCTTTGCTTTACATACCAATAGAATTTTTCTGAATCATTTACCCCATCTTTGATTTGGCTACTGACTTGAAAGCACCCACAGAGATGATACCTGTATCACATGACTCAGATTGAGTTACTGTATTACAGAATTTCTTTCTTACAGTTTTTGCTATTTATGTACTAAACCCTTGTGTTTGCAGGACAATGTTAAGTGCTATATAGGATACATGTTCTTTTCTTTACCAATTAGTGTCCATGCATACATGGCTGGACAGTTTCATAAACTTATATTACTAATAGTATCACTTCGGTTTATGGCAAGATTTCATTGTAATGAGGTATTCTTTCAGATTTTGTTTTTCCATTTAGTTTCTTATATATTACATTTTGGTATCATCGCTGAAACATCATAATGTTTAGAAAATAAAGGCCTCAATTTAATAATCTGACTTGCTTTCAAACATTTGGCCATCGTGAAGATGTGCTTGGCATGTTTAAATCCTGTATTTCTTTCCTTATTTATAATAAGTTTTCATTTTCAAAGTAGCTAAAAATATGGTAGGAATAGATAAACATATAGAATGCATGTGTGTCTGTGTTTTTGTGGAGGGAGTGTTTACATTTATTTTATTTCATTTTATATTTTATTTTTCTGGTCATATATATGAAATGTTAGATTTATGCAGTTATAAATGCAGTTATATTTTAACTGAAGAGTATGTCATGGTTATTTTTTAATGTCAACATAAAGATTTGATATATTCTGTTTAACAACTGCTTAACATTCCATTGCATAGATGGTACATTATATTTTAATCACTTCTCTGCTGTAGGTCATTTAGATTATATCCAGTTTTGCAGTATTAAAAACAATACTGCAAAGAATGTTATTATACTTGCATTTTTTTTTACATGTGTCTCTAGGAATGACTTTTTAGTGGAATTTTTGGGTCAAAACATAATGCATATTTTATTTTTATACTTTTTGCTAAGTTGCTCTAAGAAAAGGCTCTGCCACATATGCTCTTTCCAACTGTGTATGAGAATGTATATTTTCCCACACAATTGGACATACTGTATATGGTCTATCTTTTCGATTTCGCTGACCTAGTTTTTATTTGTGATATCTTGCCCTATTATTACTCACTTTCTTTCTCCTCTAGTAGTATAGTATTCCGTAGTACTATGTGTAATTACTTCTCCATTGATGGATATTTAAGTGACTCCTAACATTTAGCTATTTTTATACAATGCTACAAAAATAAGTTTGAGTTTTATAAATATAATAATAATAATAATCTGTATGAAAATGATTTCACATATGTGCAAGTATATCTGTAGGATAAAGTCCCAGAAACAAAATTGTAGAGTTAGATAGCATATGCATTTGTAATTCTAGTTGATACTGTTAAATGAAATGCAAGATCAAAAATGGTGCATAGTATGTTACCATATTTAAAAGGGGGAGGTATAAGAATTACATATGCAGACACACATATACCTAATATGTTATCATCTGAGTCAGTAGAGGAACAAAATGATAGACAAGAGCCCAGCCAGTGTGGCTCAGTGGTTGAGCATAGACCTATAAGCCAGTGGGTCACAGCTCAATTCCCGGTCGGGGCACATGCCCAGGGTTGCAGGCTCGACCCCACTGGGGGTCATGTAGGAGGCAGCTGATCAATGATTCTCTCTCATCATTGATGCTATTCTCTTTCTCTCTCCGCCCCCCTTAGTCTCTGAAATCAATAAAAATGTATTTTTAAAAAATCATTGACAAGAGAGTGACATTTTCACTATGCATACACATACACATAATTTTAGATATTTTTAAATTTTTAACCATTTAAATGTATTACCTATATAATAATTTAAATATTTCTTTTTTTGTTTGGTTGTATTTTGTTTCTTTGTTGAGCTTTATTTTAGTCTATCATCATTTATTCCCCTATACTCACTCTCTTCCACCTCCACCCACCCTTCTTTTCCCGACAATCACCACACTGTTGTCCGTTTCCATGAGTTATTTATTTATTTATTTTTTGCTCAGTCTCTCCACCCCTACCCCAAACATCCTCCCACCATTACCACAGCTATCTGCCCACTCTCTATCTATAAGTCTGTCTCTATTTTGCTTGTTAGTTCGGTGTGTTCATTAAATTCCACATATGAGTGAAATCATATGGTATTTGTCTTTCTCTGACTGGCTTATTTCACTTAGCATAATGTTCTCCAGGTCCATCCATTCTGTCACAGAGGGTAAAAGTTTCTTCCTTTATACATCTGAGTAGTATTCCATTGTATAATAGTATTCCATTATGTAATAATATTCCATTGTTTTAATGTGCCACAGCTTTTTTATCCACTCATCTACCTATGGGCACTTGGGCTGCTTCCAAATCTTGGCTGTTGTAAATAAAGCTGCAATGAATGTAGGGATGCATATATTCTTTCAAATTAGTGTTTTGGGATTTTTCTGATAAATTTCCACAAGTGGAATTTCTGGGTCATAAGTCAGTTCCATTTTAAATTTTTTGAGGTAACTCCATACTGCTTTCCACAGTGGCTGCACCAGTCTGCCTTCTCACCAACATTCCCTTTTCTCCACATCCTCGACAACACTTGTTCATTGATTTATTGATGATCCCCTTCTGACAGGTGTGAGGTGATACTTCATTGTGGTTTTAATTTGCATTTCTCTGCTGATTAAGTGATGTTGAGCATCTTTTTGTATGTCTATTGGCCATCAGTATGACCTCTTTGGAAAAGTGTCTTTTGTGGTTCTATATAAAATTTTAGAATATTTTTCTAGTTCTGTGAAATATACCAGTTATCTTCATAGGAATGACTTGAAATCTGTAGATAGTATGGACATTTTAATGATATTAATTCTTCCTATCTATGAACAGGGTATATGTTTCTACTTAATTTGTATCTTTCTCAATTTCTTTCTCCAATGTCTTATAATTTTCCAAATACAGTTAAATATATTCCTAGAAAAAAAGTGTTTTATTCTTTTTGAAGTAATTATGAATGGGGTTGTTTTTTTAGTTTCCCTTTCTGATAGTTCGTTATTGGTGTATAAAAATGTAACTGATTTCTGGATGTTTATTTTGTATCCTGCTACTTTACTGAATTCATTTATCAGTTCTAGTAGTTTTTTGTGGAATCTTAGGGTTCTCTATATAAAGGATCATGTCATCTGCAAATAATGACAGTTTTACTTCTTCCTTTGCAATTTGGATGCCTTTTGTTTCTTCTCTTTGTCGTATTGCCGTGGCTAGTACTTTTAGTAACATGTTGAATAAGAGTGGTGAAAGCAGGCTTCCCTGTTTTGGCCTGATATCAAGGGGAGCAATTGGCATTTTTGCCCATTGAGTATAACGTTGGCTGTGAGTTTGTCATATATGGCCTTTATTACATTGAGGTATGATACCTCTATTTTCACTTTGCTTTTATCATAAATGGGTGCTGGATTTTATCAAATGCTTTTTCTGCAACTATTGATATGATCATGTGCTTTGTTTGTTGTTCTTTTTTAAGTTCCTTTAAGTGTAATGTTAGATTGTTTATTTGAGCTTTTTCATATTTTTTGAGATAGGCCTATAATGCTATGAGTTTCCTCTTAGGACTGCTTTCTCTAATCACACAGATTTTGGATTATTTTGTTCTCATTTTAGCTTGTTGCAAGTTATCTTTTAATTTCTTCTGTGATCTCATTGTTAACCTATTCATTGTTTAGTAACATATTATTTAGCCTCCTTGTTTTTGTGCATTTTTCAGTTTTTTTCTTGTGACTGATTTCATGTTTCATAGCATTATCGTCAGAGAAAATGCTTGATAAGATTTCAGTCTTCTTAAATTTATTGAGACTTGTTTTATGTCCTAATTTGTGGTCTATCCTAGAAAACATTTCCTGGGCATGTGAAAGGAATGTATATTTTGCTGCTTTGGGGTGAAATGCTCCAAAGATATCAATTAAATTCATAGGATCTAGTGTGTCATTTAAGGCCAGTGTCTCCTTGTTTCTGTCTGGAAAATCTATTCATTGATGTCAATGGGGTGTGAAAATCCCCTACTATGACCTTATTACTATCCATCTCTCCCTTTATACCCATCAAGATTTGCTTCACATATTTAGGTGCTTTTCTGTTGGGTGCATAAATGTTTACAGAGGTCATTCTTATTATACTAGATGCCCGATGCATGAAGATTCATGCAAGAATGGGCCTTCCTTCCCCTGGCTGCCGGCACCACCTTTGCTTCAGCTGGAGCTGCCTTTCTGCCTTTGCTCCATCCCAGAGCCACCTTTCCACCTTCCCATGCTGCCCAGAGGCACCTGTGTATGCAAATTAACCCACCATCTTTGTTGGGTCACTTTGCATACTCAGTCCTGATTGGCTGGTGGGTGTCGCAAAGGTACGGTCAATTTGCATCTTTCTATTTTATTAGTGTAGATTGCCACCTTTATCATGATAGTGTTCTTTGTCTCTTACTATAGCCTTGATATTTTTAATTGTCATTTTATTTTTGTATGTGTGTGGTTGTGTTTTATTTGTTTTTTGTTAATACTCACCTGATAATCAAAGGATATTTTTTCCTTTGATTTTCTTTTTAAAGAGAGAATGGGAGGGGAGAAAGAGGGAGAGACAGAGAGAGAGAGAAAGAGAATGAGAGAGTGGAGAAGAGAAAGAAACATGAATGTGAGAAAGACATCAATTGGTTACCACCTACACGTGCCCCAATGGGGCCAGGAATGAACCACAACTCAGATACATGCCATGCTTTTCACTATAATTGAACTCATGACCCGTCGGTACATGGGTGACATTCTTACCATTGAGCAAAACTGGCCAGAGCTATAGCCTTGTTTTTATATAAGTATTGTTGCCTGAGCAATTTTTTTCCTTTCCATTTGCATGAAATATCTTCTTCCATCCCTTTACTTTTATTCTGTGTGTATCTTTCATTCTGAGGTGTGTTTCTTGTATATGGCATATACATGGCTCTTGTTTTCTTATTCATTCAACTACCTTATGTCTTTTGATTAGAGAATTTAAGCCATTTTCATTTAAAGTAATTATTGAGCCCTAGCTGGTTTTGCTCAGTGGATAGAGCGTTGGCCTGCGGACTGAAAATGGGTTCACTTTCAGTCAAGGGCATGTGTCCTTGTTGTGGGCTTAATCCCCAGTAGGGAGCATGCAAGAGGCAGCCAATCAATATCTCCCTGTGGATAATGGCCACTTGTGAATCTATTGTAACCCACTCTGTTGTTATTTGAAGCTGACCACTGGGTGTGTGCGTGTGTGTGTGTGTGTGTGTGTGTGTGTGTGTGTGTGTGTGTATGTGTATTGCTTTTGGGCCTCTTTGTAAGGACTCTGGTGCAGGCCAATATCAGTAGCTATCTGACTGGCCCTGGGCCCCCTATTTGGAGCTATCAGCGATCCACAGCTTGTGGTTCCCTCTGCTGGGCCTGAGTGTGTGTGGAAAGGACCAAACTGTGCACCAAGGTCTGCTTTTACTAGCACCAAGCCCAGGGGCAGGTCAACAAAACTCTCAAAGCTCCCAGAGATCTACCTCTGCCTGCAGGCTGTCTCAGTCACTTACAGAGCCTCTGGCAGTACTCCTCAGCAGGGCTTAAGTGCCACAGGGTGACTCTATTGCTTTCTCCCAGGTGATGCTACATGCTGGGGAATGCTCTGCCTCAGAAAGATGGTTTCTGCATATGGATTTATGGCTTAACACAGGGATCCTGGTGGCTAACCACTTATCTCTCTCCCCAGAGCCACCAACCACAGACTCTCCTCACGCTGCTGTAGTCCACTCTGCCCTCACTCCGCTGGTGCCCAGGGTAAATGTCTGTGAACAAAATTTTTTGTGTAGGTGCTTAAAGAGGGTGCTTGCATTTCTAGCCATCTCTTCCTGGTGGACAGAAACCCCACTGCTTTTCACAACCAGATGTTATGGAGGCATCTTTCCTGGTTCTGGTGCCCTGGGCTGGGGAGCCTGGCTTTAAGTTTAGAATTCACACTTCTCAGGAGGGAACCCCCACAGTTGATAAATATCTCCAGAACTTCAGCTGTGGCCTGTGACTGCCTGGCCAGCCTTCTCATGCCTCCGCACCATCTATCATTCTTGATGTGGCCTCCTATGTAAGTCCTTGGTTGTAAGGCTTCTCTCTAATGAGTCTTTAGTTGGTTATTCAGGATGATTTTCTAAATATTTCTTTAAGGTAGTGGTAAAAGGCATGAGCTTTCAAGTTAGAATTAAGTTTAAATGTGCTCTTTGCAACCTTAGGCATATTTTCCTCTGAATCTCAGTTTCATTATCTTATCTAATAAAAGAGTAATATGCAAATTGACTGTCACTCCAACACACAAGATGGCTTGCCCCCATGTGGTCAATGATGACCGCCCCTGTGTGGACACAAGATGGCTGCCACAAGATGGCCAGCAGGGGAGGGCAGTTTGGATGGACCAGGCCTGCAGGGGAGGGCAGTTGGGGGCGACCAGGCCGGCAGAGGAGGGAAGTTGGGGGCAACCAGGCCTGCAGGGAAGGGCAGTCAGGGGTGACCAGGTTGGCAGGGGAGGGCAGTTAGGGGTGACCAGACCAGCAGAGGAGGTCAGTTAGGGGCAATCAGGCTGGCAGGGGAGCAGTTAGGCGGCAATCAGGCTGGCAGGGGAGTGGTTAGATGGTGATCAGGCTGGCAGGCAGAAGCGGTTAGGGGCAATCAGGCAGGCAGGCAGGCGAGTGGTTGGGAGCCAGCAGTCCTGGAAGGTGAGAGGGATCCCAGATTGGAGATGGTGCAGGCTGGGCTGAGAGACACCCCTTCCTCCCCCCCGTGCACGAATTTTGTGCATCGGGCCTCTAGTCCTATATAATAAAAGCCTAATATGCTAAGTGTTCAGTCATCCGGTTGTCCATTCAGCCAATCAAAGTGTAATATACTAATGATGTATTAAGACCACTCAACTGCTCACTATGACGTGCACTGACCACCAGGGGGCAGACAGTCAACCAGTTGACTAGTTGCTATGATGTGCACTGACCACCAGGGGGCAGATGCTCTGACTAGTAGGTTAGCTTGCTGCTGGGGTCCGGCCGATTGGGACTGAGCAAGATGGGCTGGGCATGCCCTGGAACCCTCCCATGGTCCCTCCCCGGCTGGCCAACCTCCCGCATCCATCCCAGGCCTTGATCGTGCACTGGTGGGGTCCCTCGGCCTGGCCTGTGCTCTCTTGCAATCCGGGACCCCTCGAGGGATGTTGGAGAGCCAGTTTTGGCCCAATTCCACAGGCTAGGCCGAGGGATCCCACTGGTGCACTAATTCGTGTATTGGGCCTCTTGTACATATACACACACACACACACACACACACACACACACACACAGAGACTAGACCTGTTATAATACTTCAGTGAATAAAACACTTATTCTGAAGCTATGGCTGATGTGAGCAGTCGTTAGCCCAGGTTTATTTTGTTGTCAGGCACGTATATTGCAGTCTTGTATTGGGTGTGTGTGTGTGTGTAAATTTTATCTATAAGCAACTGTAATTTAAGTAATGATAGATTCTTGGCAATTCCTATAAAGAGACACATTTTGAGTTAGTGATATGTATGTACACATAGTAGAAAAATATCAGCTTTTTAAAAATAACGACTACATACTATCACTACAATATATTTAAATGTCTTGTGCTTCTTTCAGATTCATTCCATTAGTTTCACCTCCCAAATCATTTTTACTTCAAAGACTTCATAAAACTTTTCTTGTCAAGGATGTCAATTTAGAAAAGAGCACTGGAAAGTTAATTCCAAGTGGTTTCTATTGATATCCAAGTTGCCTTGAGCTTAGGTCTCTAACTGCAAAGAATTGGTCTTAAGTGCAATTCTTTTTAAAAATATATTTTTATTGATATTTAGAGAGAGAGGAACAGAGCGGGGTGGAAGGAGGAGAAAGAGAAGCATTGATGTGAGAATGGAACATTGATCAGCTATCTCTTGCACACCTCTCACCAGGATTCAAGCCAGCAACCTTTTGGTGCATGGCATGATGCCCAAACCAAGCCACATTGGCCAGGGTTTTTTTTGTTTGTTTGTTTGTTTTTCCTTTATGATTTTCCTAAAATTATGCATCTGTACATAATAATGTCCATCTTTTTTTCTTTGTATCAGTTTGCCTTCATGTGCCTCAGATTACCCTGACCACTCTTTTTGACACTTCAGATTATCAGCAATTATAAAAGATAAATTATTTACTGACATAAATGTGTAGCTATGAAAGGCTCTCTTTTTATATGCACTGCTTACAAGAGTAGAAAGTGAGTTTAGATTATTTAAATGGACTTGATAGGGTATTAACCTGATTATTCTCTAGACTTTCCTTTGAAGTTACAAATAATATATATTCATAAGCATACTGAAGTACTGTAACTTATTCTAAAGTTAATATACTATCTACTTTTTCCCCCCTCTAAGTTTAGATGACTTTTGCTCAAATTAAATAAATACATAAACATGTAACACACACACACACACACACACACACACACACACACACACACACACACACTGCATTCCATATTGCTGGAAAACGTTTCTTTTAATAATCCTTTCTACATGCAGGTCACTTTATATTCTCTTTCACTCGTTTTTAAGATTGTTAGAACAGCACTAAATTAATGGATACTCCTGTGTTCTTTATTTTGTTTATTGCGAGTTCTGGTGACCAGTATTTCTAACTCTTTGAAGATGTTGTAACACTTCAGTGGTTTTCAAGTATTTTCCTTTTAAGGTAGGCCTGCACATGGACTGCCTTATCTATAAACATGGTTTCTACATGTGGCTACAACATGCACAATTATGCAGTAGGTCTGCAGTTTTCTGTTGTCTCCTATGCTACCTATATGATATAGAAGAACTATCCAATTTATAGGATATTGAAAAATAATTTATTGGTAGCTTTTATAATTTTTATTTTAGAACTAGAGTCCCGGTGCACGGATTTGTGCACCAGTGGGATCCCTTGGCCTGGCCTGCCGGACATCCCCCGAGGGGTCAGTCCTGGATTGTGAGAGGGTGCAGGCCAGACCAAGGAACCTCACTGGTGTACGATTGGGGCTGGGGAGGGACTGCAGGAGGACTCAGCGCATGTGCAGCCCATCTCACCCAGTTCTGATGGCCCGACCCCAGCAGCAAGCTAACTTACCAGTCAGAGCATCTGCCCCCTGGTGGTCAGTATGCATCATAGTGACTGGTCAAATGGTTGAACAAATGGTTGGACACTTAGCATATTAGGCTTTTATTATATAGGATTTTTTCTGTGTCTACAAAACTTGCCTAACCATTAAATAGTTGTTTTTGTTTTTTTAATATTACAAAGAAAAAAAATGCCTTCTGCTCCTTTTGAGATTATTCTGGACTCATCTTTATCTCCTTCTGCTCATAGTCATTTTGGCCCCAAGTTCTTTGGGTTCCACATACTTGATTTCTCTTTTTCTTATCCCTACTACCACTATCAGAATTTGTACCTTCGTGATTTTTTAATTGGATTTTCTTAATTGCATCCTAAGTGTTCTTGTTTCATTGTAATACATGATTCACATGGCCTTCCATCATGATTGGTATAAAATCCAGATATGTTGAATCTTCTACTTAAAATTCTTCAGTGTTCCTTTCTCCTCCCCTCATGTCCCTCACACACACAAATATTTTTCTGAGATGTGTAGCTCTTCATGATCTCTCTCCTGTGTTCTGCTACCCCATGTAGTTGTAATTCAGTTATTCTCATTGCTATATAATATTCCAGTCTATGACTGTATGACAATTTATTTATCCATTCAACCATAGGTTAAAATTTGGGTTGTTTCCAGTTTGGAGATATTACAAATAGACCACATTATATTTTATTTGCCTCTTTACTTATAATCCTTTCCAATATATTATGAACTCATTGAGGCCATATTGTTTTCATATTTTTTAGCATTTGACATATAAGTGTTTTTTGAAAGAATGGAGAGAGGGAGGAGGAGGGTCACTCTGCTGTTGCCACAAGTTAGATAATATTCATTGTCATTCTAAAATGGTAATTAAAAAAATCTACCCTATATTTCTAAGGCTCCTCACTCCAGCTGTGTTTACTTGAAGGTCTTTTTAATGGAAAAGTGAACTCTCAATACCTCTTTTAAAAAGTGGCAAGATTTATTAAGCTGTAACTTTTCCATATCTACATAGTAAATTCTTTCCTTATTTTACTATTGAACACATTTTTATTTTCTTAGAAACAAAGTTGCGTACATGAAATCAGAGGTACAGTATTCACATATAAAATTAAGCTCTTAAACTTGCTGGAATAATACTTACACCAAATGGAATCAGAACTGTACCTTTCCATCTCAAGAATACACTAGAAATGAAATTAATGTTAGAATCGGCAAAAGAGAATTTTTATCATGTAAAGTGTAATCTAAAAAGATAAAGAATTATAAATTCCAATTTCTTGTTCAGATCTCATCTTTACTGAGTTTATCCATAATTTTCTTTACAAGTTTTTATTTAAGAAGTTATAATATTGTGATTGAAACATCGTGAATTCTTCAGGTAGTTTGTCCTAGATTTAATTTAGTTTCTTGATATGTAGCTACAAGCTTCTTTATAAACTGAAACAAAAAGTGGTGACCCCTGGTCAGATCATAGTCATTCCAATAGGCAGTAGGATTGATAATGGGGTGAAATTAAAGTTTGGTTTTCATTGACTCTATTTGAGTAACAAGTATAGTCAGCCTTCATTATTTGTGGATTCCATATTTGTAAATTCACCTACTTGCTAAAATTTATTTGTAAGCCCAAATTCGGTACTCATGACACTTTCACAAAGATTCATGGACATGGACAGATGGCAGAAGTTTCTGCCTTCCCCTGCATGCACATTAGCCACTGAGGTTGAACAATTAATGTTTTCCTTTTTTGTTTCATCTCTCTTACTGTAAACAAGAGTCCTTTTTACAATCAGTTTTGGCCACATGTTTTAAATTTTTATACAAAATATTATCTAGTGTTCCTAAGCAAAGATCGTGATGTACCTTAGAGAGGAGGCAATAGGTGTTTCCATTAAGCTTCATTCAGATATGATGAGTTAGAGTGCTGTTAGCCATGAGTTCAATACTAATGAATCAACAATATGTATTAAATAAGATGCCTTTAAACAAAAACACACATGTATTGATTGGTTGATGACAATGTAACCAGAGTCTTGCAGGAATCTAAACCTGCACTTTCTTAGGAGCGGTGGTTCAGTATTTGCTAATTCAGACCACACCTACACGAATAAGAGCATTGACTGTACTTAATTGCCTTTTACTCCTACTATTATCAAGCAAGATTTATTCATATATTCTCCGTTTTTTTTCCTCCAGCATTTACTACAAAAACAATTGGAGTTCTCTTTTCTATAGATATATGTAACTTTATCTTAAGCTTAAATTTCTTTTGCTACATATTCTGATATGAGACAAAGGTATTTTTTGTAAAAGTTGCCTGCTGCATGTATGCACACTGGAGCCTGTCAGTGATGTTTTTAATTAACCAATTATACAATGAATTGTCAGCATAGAAAATGCAGCGTCTGCTTTCAGTTATTTGTTTTACTTCTGAGTGTAATTTAAAGGCAAACTAGCTTTATTCCTAGAGACATGAGGCCTCTAAAGCTTGTTCTATTCTTGATGAATGTTTTCTATGGGTACTTTAAATAGAATATCTTTTACCCATGGTTTTAGAAGATATACTGTGAAAGCACAGTTGCTTTAGAAGCCTTTATAAATAACACTTGGGTATTGATATAATAAATGTTTGCCTTACTTTACCATTTCTTACTTCTTCTCCATAGTTTATTTAATTCATTGTACTTCTCTGTGCAGTGTGAAGCATTTCTCTCCTGTTGTGCTAGTAAAATTAAATAAAATACTAAGAATCACTTTCACATTAATAGCATATACCTAGAAATAAGGGATTATTCCATACCTTGTTTGTTTCAGCAGTGCTAACTAATCCTCTTAGAACCAATGATCAGGGTATTTTCTGTGTTTTACTGCTTTGAGAAGTGGTCAGCTATCTGCTTCTAAGTTTGTAATAGGAGATTGAATAAATGTCCTTGTGCTCATATTGAATTGGTATCTACCTACCTAATGCTGTGAGAGACTTAGATACCACAGTGTTAAAAATATTTGACAATTGAATTATTTGTGTGCAGTGTTTAGAATTATGGGAATTTGTAATGTATACCTGGTGAAAATACCTAACTGGAGACATCACTTTTTTCAATATGAAATTTCAGAATTTTTTCATATACCCAAGTTAAGAACTCATTCTTTGTGGATGCTCTAAAATATTTGCCACCCTACTAATTACCTCCCCCCTTTTTTCCTTAAAACTCTTTACTTCCTTTTACTCTCTTGATACCTTGCTCTCATACTTCTTCTCTTCAAGTACTCCTTTTAATCCTTCAATAATGGCCCCTTTTTATTGAACCACTAGAGGCAAGGTGCACAAAATTCATGCATTGGCGAGGGGGAGTTGTCCCTCAGCCCAGCCTGCACCCTCTCCAATCTGGGACTCCTTGGAGGATGTCCCTCTCACAATCCGGGACTGCTGGCTCCTAACCATTCACCTGCCTGGCTGTCTGATTGCCCCTAACCACTCTGCCTGCCAGCCTGATAGTCCCCTAACTGCTCCCCTGCTGGCCTGATTGACACCTAACAGCTCCTCTGCTGGCCTGGTCGCCCCCAACTGTGCTCCCCTACAGGTCTGGTTGCCCCGAACTGCCCTTCCCTGCCGGCCATCTTGTGACAATTTGGGGGTGGCCATCTTGTGACTATGTGGGGGTGGCCATCTTGTGGTGGCCATCTTGGGATGTGAGGGCGTGATGGTCAATTTGCATATTACCTCTTTATTATATAGGATCATTCTATATTTTAGTTATTTGTTTATAAATGTTTCCCCTACTTGACGGTAAATTGTTTCTTATTTATCTTCATATCTTTCAATATTATTATATAGTAGATACTTAATAAATATTGAGGAAGTAAACTGCTTCCACTCCTTAAGTGTTGATGTTCCCTTCCAGCCTGAGCATTCTCATCTCCCATCTGTAAGCTCACTCTGGACAATCTTTCCTCTATTTACTACTAAGACTTTATGTTAAAGAAGGGGAGCTCTGAAACAGTAATGCTTTGTTCAAATCCCAGCTCCACCAATTTCCAACCATGTATAGTTGGCAAGATTATATTTGAACTCTCTGTCTCGATTTTCTCATCCTTAAAATGAAGGTAGTAGAAACTGTCTCCTATATCATAAAGATGTAATGAATTAATGTGCACATATTCCCATTCAGTGCCTGGCATATCAAATGTACTTAATAACTGTCAGATAACAATGCTCACTTTTCCCTTTTTCAGTTTCATCTTCCATCTGTGTATCTTTATCTTCCAAACTTTTTTATCCTGAAGCATTCTGAACTTATATTTTCATATGCCAGTTTGATATTTTTAACTTAGTATCCTACAGGAATTTTAAACTCTTACATGTCTAAAGCTCAATTCATTATTACTACCAGTAAATTTATTATGCCTTCCATCTTTTCTAACTTAAATAATGGTACTAACCTCCACCCAATTTCCTAAGCTTTAAAACCTTGATTTCTCCTCTCACATAAGCTTCCTTTTCCCTGCCGTTCACCCCTTTTCTGTCTTTATTGCCTTAGTTCTGGCCCCTCATCATCTCATACTTCAACTATTTAAATTGTCTACTAATTCTCTGTCTTCAGCCTAGTGTCACCTTTTAAAAACTTTATTTATTTATTTATATTTTTATTGTTGATAGTATTACAGATGTCTCCCATTTCCCCCCACTATAGCCCCCTACTCCCAGCCCTTACCCACCCCCCAGGTCTTCACCACCCTATTGCCCATGTCATGGGCTATGCATGTAAGTATGTAAGTTCTTTGGTTTATATCTTCTCGTCTCCCCTTCCCCACATCAAGGTATGTCCATCTCTTCCATGCTTCTGGTCTTATTTTATTGGTCAGTTCATTTTGTTCATTAGATTCCACAAATAAGTGAGATTATTTAATATTTGTCTTTATCAGATTGATTTATTCACTTATATATTCAGGCATATATATATATACATATATATACACATATATATATATATATGTATATATATATGTATATATATATATATATATATATATATATATATATATATATATGCCTGTTCTTGTGCCAGTACCAGGCTGTTTTGGTTATAATGGCTTTGTAGAATAGTTTGATAACTGGTATTATGATCACTCCAACTTTGTTCTTCTCTCTGAGGACT
Source organism: Corynorhinus townsendii (assembly GCA_026230045.1). Taxonomy (NCBI): domain Eukaryota; kingdom Metazoa; phylum Chordata; class Mammalia; order Chiroptera; family Vespertilionidae; genus Corynorhinus; species Corynorhinus townsendii. The sequence goes on along the minus strand of JAPDVU010000003.1, from coordinate 125,079,031 downwards.
GCTACAGCTATTCGGAGTCTTTTTTTTTTTAATTTCTTTATTGATTGTGGTATTACATATGTGTCCTTATTCCCCCGTTAACCTCCAAGCGCCCCCCACCCCCCATTCATGCCCTTACTCCCCAGTTGTCTGTGTCCATTCATTAGGCTTATATACATGCATATAAGTCCGTTGGTTTGTTTCTTCCCCTTCCCCCCACCCACTCCTACCTTCCCTGAGGTTTGAGGTTCTGATCGGTGTTTCTCTGCCTCTGGATCTGTTTTTGTTCATCAGTTTATGTTGTTAATTATATTCCATAAATGAGTGACATCATGTGATATTTCTCTTTCTCTGACTGGCTAATTTCACTTAGCAAAATGCTCTCCAGCTCCATCCATGTTGTTGCACATGGTAAGAGTTCCTTCTTTTTTATAGCAGTATAGTATCCCAATGTGGAGATGTACCACAGTGTTTTAATCCACTCATCTGCTGATGGGCACTTAGGCTGTTTCCAAATCTTAGCTATGGTGAATTGTGCTGCTATGAACATAGGGGTGCATATATCCTTTCTGATTGGTGTTTCTGATTTCTTGGGATATATTCCTAGAAGTGGGATCACTGGGTCAAATGGGAGTTCCATTTTTAGTTTTTTGAGGAAACTCCATACTGTTCTCCACAGTGGCTGCACCAGTCTGCATTCCCACCAGCAGTGCACGAGGGTTCCTTTTTCTCCTCATCCTCACCTGCACTTGTCATTTGTTGATTTGTTTATGATAGCCATTCTGACAGGTGTGAGATGGTACCGCATTGTTGTTTTGATTTTCATCTCTCGGATGATTAGTGACTTTGAGCAGGTTTTCATATATCTATTGGCCTTCCTTCTGTCTTCTTTCGAAAAGTATCTATTTAGGTCAGTTGCCCATGTTTTGATTGGGTTGTTTAACTTCCTTTTATTAAGTTGTATGAGTTCCTTGTAAATGTTGGAGATTAAACCCTTATCGTTGATATCATTGGCAAATATGTTCTCCCATGCAGTGGGATTTCTTGATATTTTATTTGATGGTTTCCTTTGCTGTGCAAAAGCTTTTTATTTTGATGTAGTCCCTTTTGTTTATTTTCTCTTTAGTTTCCATTGCCCTAGGACAGTGGTCGGCAAACTCATTAGTCAACAGAGCCAAATATCAACAGTATAACGATTGAAATTTCTTTTGAGAGCCAAATTTTTTAAACTTAAACTTCTTCTAACGCCACTTCTTCAAAATAGACTCACCCAGGCCGTGGTATTTTGTGGAAGAGCCACACTCAAGGGGCCAAAGAGCCGCATGTGGCTCACTAGCCACAGTTTGCCAACCATGGCCCTAGGAGCAGTATCAGTGAAGAAATTGCTTCAGCATGTGTCTGAGATTTCGCTGCCTGTGGATTCCTCTAGTATTTTTATGGTTTCCCTTCTTATATTTAAGTACTTGATCCATTTTGAGTTTATTTTTGTATATGGTGTAAGTAGGTGGTCTAGTTTCATTTTTTTGCATGTATCTGTCCAATTTTCCCAGCACCATTTATTGAAGAGACTGTCTTGACTCCATTGTATGCTCATGCCTCCTTTGTCAAATATTAATCGAAATAGTGGTTTGGGTTGATTTCTGGGTTCTCTATTCTATTCCATTGATCTATATGTCTGTTCTTGTGGCAGTACCAGGCTGTTTTGAGAACAGCGGCCTTGTCATACAGCTTGATATCTGGTATTGAGATCCCACCTACTTTATTCTTCTTTCCCAGGATTGCTGTGGCTATTCTGGGTCTTTTTTTATTACAGATGAATTTTTGGAAAGTTCGTTCTAGATCTGTGAAATATGCTGTTGGTATTTTAATGGGAAGTGCATAGAATTTATAGATTGCTTTGGGTAGTATGGACATTTTGATTATGTTGATTTTACCAATCCATGAACATGGTATGTTCTTCCATCTGTTTATGTCTTCCTATATCTCTTTTTTTCAGTGTCCTGTAGTTTTCTGCGTATAGGTCTTTTACCTCCTTAGTTAAATTTATTCCTAGGTATCTTATTTTTTTTGGTGTGATGATAAATGGGATTGCTTTTTTAGTCTCTCTTTATGTAAGTTCATTATTGGTGTATAGATTTCTTGGCATTAATTTTGTATCCTGCTACATTGCCGAATTCATTTATTAAGTCTAATAATTTTTGATGGAATCTTTAGGGTTTTCTATGTACAGTATCATGTCATCTGCAAATAAGGACAGCTTTACTTCTTCTTTTCCAGTTTGGATGCCTTTTATTTCTTCTTCTTGTCTGATCGCAATGGCTAGTATTCCCACTTTGCTGAGATTTTTTATCAAGAAAGGGTGTTGGATTTTGTCAAATGCTTTTTCTGCATCACTTGATATGACTATGTGATTTTTATCTCTCAATTTGTTTATGTGATGTATCACATTTATTGATTTGCGAATACTGTACCATCCTTGCATCCTCGGGATAAATCCTGCTTGGTCATGGTGTATGATCTTTCTGATGTACTGCTGGATTCAATTTGCGAGAATTTTGTTGAGGATTTTGGCATCTATGCTCATGAGGGATATTAGCCTGTAATTCTCTTTCATTGTGTTGTCTTTATCTGGTTTTGGTATTAGGGTGATGCTGGCTTCATAGAAGGAGCTTGGAAGTGTTCCTTCCTCTTGAATTTTCTGGAATAGTCTGAGGAGGATAGGTTTTAGTTCTTCTTTGAATGTTTGCTAAAACTCCCCTGTGAAGCCTTCTGGCCACAGGCTTTTGTTTGCTGGAAGCTTTTTGATGACTGCTTCAATTTTTTCCATAGTTATCAGCCTACTGAGATTTTTAGAATCTTTCCTGAGTGAGTTTTGGAAGGTTGTCTTTTTCTAGGAATGTGTCCATTTCCTCCAGGTTGTCTAGTTTTTTTAGAATAGAATTTTTCATAGTATTTTTTAAGAATCCTTTGTTTTTCTGAGGGGTCTGTTGTTATTTCGCCTCTTTCATTTCTGATTTTGCTTATTTGCGTCCTCTCTCTTTGCTTCTTGGTGAGTCTGGCTAGAGGTTCATCAATCTTGTTTATCCTTTGAAAGAAGCAGCTCTTGGTTTCATTGATCTTTTGTATTGTTTTTTGGTCTCCGTGTCATTCATTTCTGTTCTGATCTTTATTATTTCCTTCCTTCTGCTCACTGTGGGCTTTTCTTGTTGCTCTCTTTCTAATTCTTTGAGTTGTAGAGTTAGATGATTTATTACCATTTTTTCTTGTTTTTGAGGTAGGCCTGTAGAGCTATAAACTTCCCTCTCAAGACTGCTTTCATTGTGTCCCATAGCATTTGCATTGTTGTGTTTTTATCTTCATTAGTCTCCAGGATGTTTTTAATTTCTTCTTTGATCTCATTGGTAACCCAATCATTTTTTAATAGCATGCTATTTAGCTTTCAAGTGTTTGCATTTTTTTTGGAATGTTTTTATTTTAGTTTATTTCTACTATTATGCCATTGTGGTCTGAGAAAATGGTTGATATGATTTCAATCTTCTTGAATTTGGGGAGACTTTGCTTGTGACTCAATATGTGATCTATTTTTGAAAATGTCCCATGTACACTTGAGAAGAATGTATATTCCATGGCTTTGGGGTGAAATGATCTGAAGATGTCAATTAGGTCCATCTGATCTAGTGAGTCATTTAGAATTGCTGTTTCTTTGCTGATTTTTTGTCTAGAGGACTTATCCAGTGATGTCAGTGGTGTAGTAAAGTCCCCTACTATGATTGTATTGTTGTCAGTCTCTCCCTTGATATCTTCCAGGAGTTTTGTTTTTTTTTTTTGTTTTTTTTTATGTATTTGGGTGCTCCTGCATTTGGGTGCATATATGTTTACCAGGGTTATATCCTCTTGTTGTATTGATCCCTTTATTATTATGAAGTGGCCTTCCTTATCTCTTCTTATGGTCTTTACTTTGCGGTCTATTTTGTCAGATATGAGTACTGCTACCCCAGCTTTTTTTTTTCATTTCCATTTGCCTGAAAGATGTTTTTCCATCCCTTCACTTTCAGGCTCTGTGAGTTCCTTTTTCTGAGATGGATCTCTTGTAGACAGCATATATATGGGTTGTGTTTATTTTATCCATTCAGCCACTTGATGTCTTTTATTGGAGCATTTAGTCCATTTACATTTAAAGTTATTATTGAAAGGTACTTGTTTGTAGCCATTTTTGAGTGTGTATGTATATGTTCATTCTTACCTTTTTATTTCTTCTTTTTTACACCAGTCCCTTTAGCATTTCTTGCATTGCTGGCTTGGTAGTGATAAACTCCCTTAGCCTTTTTTTGTCTGTGAAGCTCCTTATTTCCCCTTTAATTTTGAATGATAGTTTTACTGGATAGAGTATTCTTGGATTCAGTCCCTTGGTTTGCATCACTTTGTAAATTTCCTTCCATTCTTTTGTGGCCTGATGTGTTTCTGTTGAGAAATCATTTGATAATCTAATGGGAGCTCCCTTGTATGTAACTTTCTGTCTCTCTCTTGCAGCCTTTAAGATTCTCTCTTTGTCCTGAATATTTGCCATCGTAATTTTGATGTGCCTTGGTGGTGGGTCTTTTTTGGTTCATCCTGTTTGGGACTCTCTGAGCTTGTGTGACTTTTTTCTTCACCACATCAGGGAAGTTTTCTGACATTATTTCTTTAAATAAGTCTTCTAACCCTTGTTCCTCTTCCTGTTGTTCTGGCACCCCTATTATTTGTATGTTGCTTCATTTCATGTTTTCCTATAGCTCCCTTAGGCTCTCCTCCTGTATTTCAAATTTTTTTTTTCTAATTGCAATTCAGTTTGGCTGTGTTTTGCTTCCCTATCTTCTAATTTGCTAATTTGGTCCTCTGCTTCTCCTAGTCTACAGTTGAAACTTTCCATGGTGTTTTTTATTGCAGCTATATCACTCATCATTTCTTCTTGATTTTTACATAAGTTGTTAATTTTTTCATCCATTTCTTTTTGATTCTTACATAAGGTGTTGATTTTTTTCTTCCATCTGGTTTATGATCTCTATGACCCTTATTCTGAATTCTTTTTCTGACATATTGCATGCCTCTGTTTCACCTAGCTGCTTTTCTAGTGATTCCTCCTTTTCTTTCCTTTGGGGGTGTCTTTGCCTGCCCATTTTTGGTCTCACTGACTGATCTAGATGTCTAGTCATGCAGGGGTGCTCCTTGGGTGGTAGTGGCTTCTCAGGCTGCTGTTGCTCCTCGGGCAGTCATGGTAGCAGCTGCTTCTCAGTTGGCAGCTGCTTCTCAGTTGGCAGCAGCTCCTCTGGTGGGTGCTGTTTGCAGCAGTGGTGTCTCCTCTGGCTGGTGGAGGAGGCTGCTTGTAGAGCTGATGTTCCTTGGATGGGGTGGGCTGATTATGAGGTTGCTGCTTCTCGGATGGGGACGGGTTGCGCGCGGCCACTGCTCCTTGGACGGGGGTTGGCTGCTCACATGGCTGTTGCTCCTCAGACAGGGGCAGACTGCTCACGTGGCTTCTGCTCTTTAGATGGGGGCTGGCTGTCTGCTGCTGCTGTTCCTCAGATGGGGTGGGCTGGTCGTGATGCTGCCGCTCCTTGGACAGGGGCATGTTGTTTGCAGGGCTGCTGTTCCTCGTACAGGTGTGGGTTGCTCATACAGCTGCTTCTCCTCAGACAGGGGGTGGTCTGCTCATGTGGCTGCTGCTCCTCAGATGGGGGACAAGCTGCTCGCGCGGCTGCTGCTCCTCAGATGGGGGACGGGCTGCTCGCATGACTGCTGCTCCTCAGATGGGGGACGGGCTGCTTGCGTGGCTGCTGCTCTTCAGGTGGGAGTGAGCTGCATTTTTTGTTGCTGCTCCTCAGACAGGGGCGGGCTGCTCACCCGGCTCCTTCTCGTCAGACAGGTGCAGGCTGCGTGTGGGTGCTGCTCCTTGGACCAGTGCAGACTTCACAGTGCTGCTGCTCCTTGGACATGGGCGGTCTGTTTGTGTGGTTGCTGCTCCTTGGATGGGGGAAGGTGGCTCGTGTTTCTGTTGCTCGTCGGAAGGGGGCGGGCTGCTCACACAGCTGCTGCTCCTCAGGTAGGGGCAGGCAGCTCACACTGCTGCTGCTCCTCAGATGGGGGCACGCGGCTCGTGCAACTGCTGCTCCTCGCATGGGGGCAGGATGCTCACACAGCTGCTGCTCCTTGGAAGGGGGCTGGCTGCTCGTGTAGCTGCTACTCCTTGGATGGGGGCAGGTTGCTTGCACAGCTACTGCTCTTCAGACAGGTGCAGGGTGCGGGCTGCACGCAGCTGCTACTCCTCGGACAGGGGACGACTGCATGGGGCTGCTGCTCATCAGAATTGGTGAGCAACTTGCGTGGTTGCTGCTCCTCAGATGGGGGAGCTGACCACTCATACAGCTGCTGCTCCTTGGACAGGGGCCGCCCACATGAAGCTGCTGCTCTTAGGCCTAGGGTGGGTTGCTTGAGGGGCTGCTGCTCCTTGGACAGGAGCGGGCTGCTCACATGTCTGCTGTTCACGTGGTTGCACTGCTTTGGGCTAAAGTGTTGGGCCAGACAGAGGGGAGCGTGCTTCAGAACTCACAGGAGCCTGCGCCCAAGGTGGCTGGAGCCTCGTTGACTGTGGGATCACAGCCTAGGTAGCAGGTCCCTGGCAAGGATGGCTGTAGAGTCCCAGGTGTTATCTGAGGGCACTCTGGGTGGAGTTGAGGCTGGGCACCCAGTTACATCAACTCTCTCCTTCAAAAAGGCTAGGCCTATGAGAACGAGCCGGCCTCCCAGTACTGTTCGCAATGGTAGCAGAAGCTGCCTAGTTAGGCGAGCCCAATTAGCCTGCCCCTGAAAGTCCTATGGGATCTAACTGTGACACACACACACACACACACCACCTGACCACACACTCCTCTTTTACTCACTCACTCACTCATGCTCTCTCCCTCACTGCCACATTCTTCCTGCCTCTGTAGTTGGTTCTGGGGTATTATTGACCCTTCTGTGGATGGAGTTTCCTCTCCAGGTGTTTGGTTGTGTGGCTTGCTCTCAAGCCCCTTGGCCAGACAGGATAAAATTTGCCTCAACAAGACACAACACAAAGGGAACTAAGCACAAATGTACTCACGACACCAATAACCCCAATATTAGTGACCACCTGAGAAAAGAGAGCACAAATGATATCGAAGAGAGAGAAAAAGATAAGAGATAAAAGACAAAGGAAGAAAACAGGGAAAATATATGTGTAAGACACCACAGAACCAATAGATAAACAAAAACAGTAAACAAACACCAAACACCCAGCAAATAGGGTTGCAGCAGAATCTGTAGTGGCTGAAGTTATATACTGAAAATAAGATTAAGAATTGTTTGAATATGGGGAGGACATCAATTTAATATTGAGGAATTAGAAAGGGAATAAGTGGGTAAGAAGAAAGAGAATGAGAAGAAAATAATAATAATAAATTTACAAACATTAATTTCAAAAATGGTATAAAAATTAAAAATAGCAAATAAAAATAAAATATAGTGATGTAAAAATAATGTGAAAAGAAATAGAAAATAAAGCAACAAACAAAAACAGGAAAAAAGAAGAAAAGAAGAAAAAAAAACAAGGGATAACAAAATAATAAAAAAATAAAAATAAAAGCGAAAAAAGTGAAGTGTCGTTCCTTTGGCTGGCTTATGACCCCAGTCGTCTGTGTTGTACTGTTTCCCAGTTTCCCAATACTGAGGCTGTAGACTTCTCTTTAGGCTAGTTCCTATGACCTCTCAGGGAGTATTTAGATTCCTTTGTGTCATTCAGGGTGGGATCTGGGTGTGGCTGTATTGGTTGCCTGGAGACTGGTGGGAGGGGCTATTTCTCAGGAGAAAATGGCAGCCCGGGCTCAGGTATGACTCAGCACCAGACTCACTACCACCTCTCCTGGACCACCTACTCTCCCCAGATTCCAAAAGTCCACACCTTCTCCCACATATCCTCCATGGGTAAGTGTCTGTATCCGAAAGGACCTATGAACCAGGTTCAGTGAAGAAAGTCATAGGCCTCAGAGCGGAGAAGGATGGCATCTTTGCAAGCTCCTCTCTTGCTGGCACTGCAAGGTCTGGCCAGCCCTTCGGGGCTACCTCTGAGCTCAGATCCAAAATCAGGAATTCCAAGGTCCAGAATCCCCTTCTTCCCACAGTCCCATGGACCCTTTTTTCACAGTTAGACGCTTTGCCTGTCCTCAGGGATGCGGCTTGGTGCTGTGTGGTTTCTCCCTGACCTTTTGGGCATAGAGGTCCGGCAGACTCTACTGCCTAGATCCTTGATTTTACCTTTATCCAGAGGAACTCTGCCCTTTCCAGCTGCAAACAGTCTCACCAACTGCGTCTCCTTTGCCAATTCGGGCTGAATTCCACTCGTTTCGGCCGCTCACTCTATTTGCTCCGGAACAAGGCTCAGAATACACCCGCCTATTCCGTTGCCATTTTTCCCACCTTGCAACTAGGAAAGGAAGTGATCCTACTTTACCATCTCAGCAGGAGGAAGGAAAAGGCCAGAGTCTATTTTTTATTCCATATGAATTTTTGGAGAGTTTATTCTATGTTTGTGAAATATGCTGTTGGTATCTTAATGGGTATTGCATTGAATCTACAGATTGCTTTGGGTAGTATGGACATTTTAATGATGTTCATTCTACCAATCTATAAACATTGTATATTCTTCCATTTGTTTGTCTTACTCTAACTCTTTTTCAACATCTGGTAGTTTTCCGAGAACAGGTCTTTTACCTTTTAATTTTTTTTCTTGAGATGGTAAATGGGATTGCTTTTTTATTCTCTCTTTCTGTAAGTTCACTATTGGTGTATAGAAATGCCATAGATTTCTTGGCGTTAATTTTGTATCCTGCTACATTGCCGAATTCATTTATTAAGTCTATTAGTTTTTTGATGGAGTCTTTAGGGTTTTTTATGTACAATATCATGTCATCTGCGAATAAGGACAATTTTACTTCTTCTTTTCCAATTTGGATGCCTTTTATTTCTTCTTCTTGTCTAATCGCAATAGCTAATACTTCCAGTATTATGTCGAACAGGAGTGGTGCGAGTGGGCATCCCTGTCTTGTTCCTGTTCTTAGGGGAAATGGTTTTAGTTTTTGCCCATTGAGTATGATGTTGGCTGTGGGTTTGTCATGTATGGCTTTTATTATGTTGACGTATGATCCTTCTATTCCCACCTTGCTGAGAGTTTTTATCATATGCTTTTTGTGCATCAGTGGATATGACTGTGATTTTTATCTCTCAATTTGTTTATGTGATGTATCACGTTTATTGATTTATGGATATTTTACCATCCTTGCATCCCCGGGATAAATACATCCTACTTGGTCATGGTGTATGATCTTTCTGATGTGCTGCTGGATCTGATTTGCTAGAATTTTGTTGAGGATTTTGGCCTGTAATTCTCTTTCATTGTGTTTTCACAGAAGACACTTTAGCATTTCTTGCATTGCTGGTTTGGTGACTCCTGTATTGGTTTTGGTATTAGGGTGATGCTGGCTTCATAAAATGAGCTTGGAAGTGTTCCTTCCTCTTGAATTTTTTGGAATAGTCTGAGGAGGATAGGTTTTAGTTCTTCCTTGAATGTTTGGTAAAACTCTCCTGTGAAGCTGTCTGGCCCTGGGCTTTTGTTTGCTGGAAGCTTTTTGATGACTGCTTCAATTTCTTCCATAGTTATTGGCCTATTGAGATGTTTAGATTCTGCCTGATTGAGTTTTAGAAGGTTGTATTTTTCTAGGAATATGTCCATTTCCTCCAGGTTGTCCAGTTGGTTGGAATAAAGTTGTTCATAGTATTTTTTAACAGTCCTTTGTATTTCGGTGGGGTCTGTTGTTATTTCTCCTCTTTCATTTCTGATTTTGTTTATTTGGGTCCTCTCTCTTTTTGCTTCTTGATGAGCTTGGCTAGAGGTTCATCAGTATTGTTTATCCTTTCAATAACCAGCTCTTGGTTTTGTTGATCTTTTGTATTTTTTTTTTTTTTTTGTCTCTATGTCGTTTGTCTCCTCTCTGATCTTTGTTATTTCCTTCCTTCTGCTTACACTGGGCTTTTCTTGTTACTCTCTAACTCTTTGAGTTGTAGGGTTAGGTAATTTATTACCATTGTTTCTTGTTTTTTTGCAGTAGGCTTGTAGAGCTATGAACTTCCCTCTCAAGGCTGCTTTCACTGTGTCCCATAGATTTTGGATTGTGTTTTCATTGTCATTTGTTGCCATGATGCTTTTTATTTCTTCTTTGATCTCTCTGGTAACCCAGTGATTGTTTAATAGCATTCTATTTAGCCTCCAGGTGTTTGATTTTTATTGGATTCTTTTTATTGTAGTTGATTTCCAGTTTTATGCCATTGTGATCTGCGAAGATGCTTAATATGATTTCTATCTTCTTAAATTTGAAGAGACTTTGCCTGTGACCCAATATATGGTCTATCTTTGAAAATGACTCAGGTGCACTTGAGAAGAATGTATATTCTGTGGCTTTGGGGTGAAATGTTCTGAAGATGTCAATTAATTCCATCTAATCTAGTGAGTCATTTAGGATTGATGTTTCTTTGCTGATTTTTTGTTTAGAGGATTTGTCCAATGGTGATAGTGGTGTATTAAAGTCCCCTAGTATGATTGTATTGCTGTCTCTCTCTCCTTTGATATCCTCCAGAAGTTTTTTTTTTTATGTATTTGGGTGTTCCTGTATTGGGTGCGTTTATGTTTACCAGAGTTATTTCTTCTTGTTGGATTGCTCCCTTTAATGTTATGAAGAGGCCTTCCTTATCTCTTGTTATGTCCTTCACTTTGAGACCTAACTTGTCAGATATAAGTATTGTTACCCCAGCTTTTTTTTCATTTCCATTCACCTGTAAAACCTTTTTCCATCCCTTCACCATCAGTCTGTGTGCATCTTTTTTTCTGAGGGAGGTTTCCTGTAGACAGCAGATATATAGGTCATGTTTTCTTATCCACTCAGTTACCCTATGTCTTTGATTGGAGCATTTAATCCATTTACATTTAAAGTTATTGGTAGGTACTTATTTATCACCATTTTTATTCTTTACCTCTGTTTTCCTTCTCCGCTTCCTATTTCTTCTTTTTACAGAAGACCCTTTAGCATTTCTTGCATTGCTGGTTTGGTGGTAATAAACTCCCTTAGTCCTTTTTTGTCTGTGAAGCTCCTGATTTCACCCTCAATTTTGATTGATAGCCTTGCTGGGTACAGTATTCTTCATTCAGTCCCTTCCTTTGCATGACTTTGTATATTTCATTCTATTCCCTTCTGGCCTGATGTGTTTCTGTTGAGAAATCAGTCCCTAGTTGGATGGGGGAATCCTTTGTAGGTAACCTTCTGTTTCTCTCTCTGGCCACTTTTAAGATTCTTACTTTGTTGTTGGTGTTTGCCAATTTAATTATAATGTGCCTTGTCGTCGGTGTTTTGGGGTTCATTTTGTTTGGGACTCTGTCAGCTTCTTGGATTTGTGTGAGTTTTTTCTTCCCTATATCAGGGAAGTTTTCTGTCATTATTTCTTCAAGCAGGTTTTCTATTCCTTGCTCAGTTTCCTCTTCTTCTGGCAACTCTATTATGTGAATGTTGTTTCGTTTCATGTTGTCCCAAAGTTCCCTTAGGCCTTTCCTCCTGTTTTTTAATTTTTTTTTTTTTTTCTAGATGCTGCTCTGCTTGGGTATTTTTTCCTACCTTGTCTTCTAGCTTACTGATGTGGTACTCTGCTTCTTCTACTCTATTGTTGATGCTTTCTATTGAGTTCTTCGTAGTAACGATGTCATTTTTCATTTCTTCTTGTTTCTTCTTCATTTCCTCTTAGTTTTTACACATATTGTTGAATTTGTCTTCCATTCTTTTCAGCCACCTTATGGCCATTTCTCTGAATTCTTTCTCTGACAGGTTGCTTGCCTCCATTTCGTTTACTTCCTTTTCTGGTGTTGCCACCCTTTCTTTCATATGCGGGCTGTTTCTTTGTCTCCCCATGATCTCTCTTCTCCGGGTATCTGGTTATGTAGTTCTCTCTCTCCTTTCCTTAGGCCAGTGGTTAGCAAGCTGATTAATCAACAGAGCCAAATATCAACAGTACAACGATTGAAATTTCTTTTGAGAGCCAAATTTTTTAAACTTAAACTTCTTCTAACGCCACTTCTTCAAAATAGACTCGCCCAGGCCATGGTATTTGGTGGAAGAGCCACACTCAAGGGGCTAAAGAGCCACTTGTGGCTTGCGAGCCAGTTTGCTGGCCACTGCCTTAGGCGTAATCTTACCTTTTCTTGAGAAGGTGCAGAGCTCCTCTGAGTCAGCATATTTGCTCTGCCTGAGATACAGTGTTCCTGGGTTTGTAGTTGGTCCCTGGATGTTCTGTTTGTAGAGTCACGGGATGTATAGGCTTCTGATAACAGCCACTCTCCCCTTCAAGCTGGCGCGATCATTGTGGTAGAGCCTGTTGCTCCAGGAGAGATTTCAGCAGCAGTGTAGGCTGCCCGGTCAGGGGAGCCTGGTCCGGCAGTCCCCAGTAGTCCCGTGGAGGATAGCTGACCTTCATCCACATATATACACTCTCTGTACATCCACACACTCTCCTTTTGTTCTCTCACTCACACAGTATCTTGCAGTCTGCCTTCCCGTCGGCAGCCATCTTCCCAATCCTGATTTTTTTTTATTTTAGACACCTAAAGGGCTTCTTTCGATTTATGACTTTTAAAGGCTGGGAGAAGGATTAGAGAGAAATTTGACAATGGGAACATTATTTTCTTAAGTGGTTAAATAAAGTCAGAGAAAGACAAAGGACAAAGGAGAAAAGAGAATAGGATGTACTTAAATTTATTCTATAGTTCTATCACCATAATAATTCACTCAGAAGGGATGCCTTTGGAATTTAGTATTTAGTATTAAAAAGAACAGGCCTGGGGCATGTACACACCAGCACTGAGAAAGTGGTGGATTGAGACCTATTGTATTTTTTAAGTGATTAAGGGCTGTCCAGGTGTCTTGGTTGAAAAGCTGCTTCTCGAGCCAGGAAATTGTATCTTGTTCTGAGGTTTACTGTAATAAAGTACACAGTCCTAGGGGATGGTATTGCTGGCTCCATTAATCACTTTACAAGCTGCCGTCCTGACCCAAGCCCCATGATTTATTTATGCCATACCATAGTAGGAATGACAAATATGTAAGCCACACATGGTTTCTAGGATGGAATGGTTCTTCACCTGGGAAATTGCTATAAATCCATATAGTGAGATAGACAGAGCAAACTGCAGCTTATGTCATGTCCAAGAGATCTCTTCCTATTTTATAGGGAATGTGCAGTTCTAGAGCTCATTTACAAATTCAGCATCCTCCTTGGAATGAAATGTATCCTTGGATGTTTTGTTTGCTGTGTTTTAGCCTACCGAGTCTTTGATTCATTGCTTACAAATCTAAAAAGTAGCTCCGAAATGTTGTCTAGTTCTGTTGTCCCTAATATTGTCTCTTGTATTATGCCTATAAAGTAGAATTGACTTGAATATTATTTTAGAGAGAGGAAGGGAGAGGGATAGATAGATAGAAACATCAATCAGCTGTCTCCTGCACACACCCTCTCCCCACAGGGATTGAGCCCACAACCCTGGCACGTGCCCTGACTGGGAATTGAACTGTAACCTGCTGCTTCATGGGTTGATGCCCAACCACTGAGCAACACCGGCAGACCTTGACTTGAATATTTTAAATTGTTACCCATAAGTTTTTCAGGCAGGTTTCTCTCTCTCTCTCTCTCTCTCTCTCTCTCTCTCTCTCTTTCATTTCGAAAATACAGCTTTGGACTACTAAGCCAATGATCAGTCATCCCATATTTCAGTAATATCAGAATTCTGTCTAGCATTTGGAACTTGATTCCCTAGCATTAAAAGGTTCTTTTAGATTTGCACTTAGTATTTATATAGGTATCCAAATATTAAGCCAAAATGGACAGCATAATTAATCTTTTATTTTATCTTTCTACCCCCATCCCTTTTGGCAACCATCAGCTTGTTCTCTATATCTTTGGGTCTGTTTCTGTTATGTTTATTCACCTGTTTTTTAGATTCCACATATAAATGAGATCATATGGTATTTGTCTTTGTCTAACTTATTTCACTTACTATAATACCCTCCAGGTCCATCCATTGGCAAGATTTTGTGCTAATGCCCTGGCTGGTTTGGTTCAGTGGATACAGCATTGGCCTGTGGACTGAAGGGTCCTAGGTTCAATTCCGGCCAAGGGCACATGCCCAGTTTGCGGGTTTGATCCCCATTGGGGGGTTTGCAGGAAGCAGCAGATAGATGATTCTCTCTCATCATTGATGTTTCTGTCTATCTCTCTCTCCCTTCCTCTCTGAAATCAATAAAGAAATATATATTTTAAGATATTTTGTGCTATTTTATTGGTGACTAATATTCCATATTTTTTTCAGTTTTTCATCACCATTTATCTCCTCTGTGCCTTCTACTACCTTCATCCTCCTTTCCCCCAAACCACCACAGTCACCATACCATTTTCCATGTCCTTCCATGCCCATAAACTCTCTATTTCTTCTTTTTGTGCTCAATCCCTCCAGTCCCCCCAACATTTCACCACCACCTCCACCAGAGCTGTCTGTCTGCTCTCTATCTATGTCTGTATTTTGCTTGGTAATTCAGTTTGTTCATGAAATTCCACATATGAGTACTTGTCTTTCTTTGACTGGCTTGTTTCACTAACCTCTGCCCATTATTTATCTTGAATTGGATTTGAGGTAGTTGTTTTTGTTGTTGTTAAGTTGTATGAGTTCTTTATATATTTTGGGCATTAACTCTTTATTAGATACTAGGAACCCAGTGCACGAAATTCGTGCATATTGCAAGTGGATTAATTAGAGGAAATAATTTAATAAAGCTGTTTGCCCTTCCTCTAAAATAGAAGTATCAGAGATGAAAGAAAATTAGTAAAATGTATATGAAAACTTTCCACCTGTCAGAGTCTGGGGCTCACCCTGGGACCCAGAGTCAAGTCCCCGCCCACCCACATGCAACCTCAAAATCGCGTGGGACCCAGACCCGGCTGCGCCCCCCCCCCCCCCCCGCATTGGGCTAGATCCAGACCTGACCAGTCCCACCCTTGTCAAGCCCTTACGTACTGGGGTCGTAGCCTCAGGTCCCCTGGCCTGGCGCCAGTACGAGGGGCGTGGCCTGAGGTCCCCCAGCCCAGACCAGGGCGGGGGTGTGGTGGTCCTCCATCAAGTCCTGCCAGGTTGGGGACACGGCCTGAGATCCCCTGTCAAGCTCTGCTGGATGGGAGGCATGGCCTGAGTTCCCCCAACCCAGCACTGGGGGTGCACCTTGAGGTCCCCCGTCAAGCCCCGCTGGGTGGGGGGCATCGTCTGAGGTCCCCTGTCAAGCCCAATCAGTCAGGGGGGTGCAGCCTCAGGTCCCCTGGCCCGGAGCTGGGGTAGGGGGCCTGGCCTGAGGTCCCCTGTCAAGCCCCGCTGGGTTGGGGGTGTGGTCTGAGGACCCCAGCCTGGTGCTGGGGTGGAGGGCATGGCCTGAAGTCCCCTGTCAAGCCCCACCTGGTGAGGGGAGCAGCCTGAGATCCCCTAGCCCAGCACCAGGATGGGAAGCGCACCTTGAGGTCCCCCATCAAGCCTGGGAGGCATGGCCTCAGGTTCCCTGGCCTGGAACTGGGGTTGGGGTGCAGCCTGAGGTCCCCCAGCCTGATGCCAGGGTGGGTGGCGTGGCCTTAAGTCCCCTGTCAAGCCCCATGAGGGCGGGGAGAGCATAGCCTCAGGTCCCTGCTGATTGCTCATTAAGGCTCCTTATGGGAACTTGGCCTCAGCTCTGAGTGCAGCCATCTTTGTGACAAAGTGATGGTCAATTAGCATATTCCCTCTTTATTATATAGGATTATTTGCAAATATCTTCTTTCATTCAGTAGGCTTTTTGTTTTGTTGATGGTTTTCTTTACTGTGCAAAAACTTTTTAGTTTGTATACTAGTCCCATTTATCATTTCTTTCATTTCCTTTGCTCAATGAGATATATCCAAAAAGATATTGCTAAGAGCGATTTCAGAGAGTTTACTGACTGTAGTTTCTTCTATGAGTTTTATGGTTTCAAGTCTAACATTTAGTCCTTTATACACTTTGAGTTTATTTTTGTATATGGTGTAAGAAAGTGGCCCAGTTTTTTTTTTTTCTTTTTTGCCTGTATCTGTCCAGTTTTGCCAAACCACTTATTGTAGAGACTTTCTTTTCCCATTATATATGCTTGCCTCTTTTGGTGTAGATTAATCAATCACATAAGCCAGGATTTATTTCTGAGCTGTTCTGTGCTATTCCATTGATCTATGTATCTGTTCTTATGCCAGCTACCATACTGTTTCGATTATTATAGCCTTATAATATAGTTTGATATCAGGAATCTTGATACCTCCCACTTTGTTCTTTCTCAAGATTTCTTTGGCTATTCAGGGTCTTTTGTGATTTTGTATAAATGTTATGCTTAGTTGTTATAATTCTGAGATTCAGAATGCCACTGATATTTTGATAGGGATTGCATTGAATATGTATATTACTGTAGGTAATAAGAACATTTTAACAGTATTAATCCTTCCAATCTATGAGCAAGGTATATCCTTCCATTTATTTGTATTATGTTTAGTTTCTTTCTTTAGTGTCTTAAAGTTTTCAGAGTATAGGTGTTTCATCTCATGGGTTAAATTTATTCCTACGTATTTTATACTTTTTGATTCAATTGTGAATCAAGTCATTTTTTAAACTTCTTCTGATTGTCCATTGTTGATGCATAGAAATGCAACATATTTTTATATCTTGCAACTTTACTGAAGTAATTTATTAGTTCTGATAGTTTTTTGGTAGTATCTTTAGTGTTTTCTATACAGTATCATGTCATCTGCAAATGATGAGTGTTTACTTGTTGCTTTCCAAATTGGATGCCTTTTATTTCTTTGTCTGGTCTGATTGCTGTGGCTAGGACTTCAATATTATATTGAACATAAGTGCTGAGAATGGGCATCCTTGACTTGTTCCTGATCTTAGACAGAAGGCTTTCAGCTTTTCACCATTGAGTATGATATTAGCTGTGGGTTTGTCATGTAAGACCTTTATTATGTTGAGGAATGTTCTTTCTATATTCACTTTGTTGCATTTTATCATAGAATTGTGTTGAGTTTTGTCAGATGTTTTCTCTGCATCTGGCGAGATGATCATATGGTTTGTATACTTTATTTTGTTAATGTGACACATCATGTTGATTGATTTACGGATGTTTAGTCATTCTTGCATCCCTGGGATGAATCTTACTTGGTCATGGTGTATATCATTTTAATGTATTGTTGAATCTGGTTTGCTAATACTTTGTTTAGAATTTTTGCATCTGTGTTCATCAATGATAATTGACCTATAACTTTCTTTTTTTGTGTTATCTTTATCTTGTATTGGTATCAGGATAATGCTAGTTTCATAAAAGGAGTTTGGAAGCATTCCTTTTTCTTCAGTTTTTAAAAATAAGAAGGATGGGTAGAAAGAAAAGGCCTTAGCCAGAAGTAAGAAATATGAAAAACCTCATAGGTAAAGTCAGATATTCAATAGGTACAGCAAATCAGACATTTAAAAAGCTACAACAGTTTAAAGAAAAAATGGTATGAAACTTACTCAAACCACTATAAGTAGTTAGCAGATACACAACACAAGAAGATCTAAAATATGACATTAATAACATAATTCTTCTTTGAATATTTGGTAGAATTCAGCTATAAAGCCATCTGGTACTGTGCTTTCATTTGTTGGGAGTTTTTTTTTTTTTTAATTTATTTTCATTTCAATTTTATTGCTACTAATTGGTCTGTTTAGATTTTTCATTTCTTCTGGTTCAGTCTTAGAAGGTTATATACTGCTGGAAATGTATCTATTTCTTTTATATTGTCAAAATTTTTGGCATATAATTATTCATAATATTCCTTAATGGTTCTTTGTATTTCTGTGGTGTCACTTGTAACTTCTCTTTCATTTATGATTTTATGGATTTGGGCTCTTTTCTTGGTGAGTTTGGCTAAAGTTTTGTCTATTTTATTTATCTTTTCAAACAACCAGCTCTTAATTTTATTGATCTTTGTTTTGATTTTTAAATTTCTATTTTGTTTATGCCTGCTGTGATCTTTCCTTTTGTTTACTCTGGGTTTTGATTGTTTTTCTTTTTCTAGTTCCTTTAGGTGTAGTTAGATTGTTTATCTGGGATTTTGTTGTTTCTTGATGTAGGCCTGTATAGCTATGAACTTCTTTCTCTCTTAGTACTGGTTTTGCTGCATTTCATAAATTTCAAAGAGTTGTGTTTTCATTTTAATTTGTTTCAAGATAGTTTTTTCTTTCTTGTTTGATTTTCTCTTTTGATCCATTGATTGTTTAGTAGCATGTTATTTAGATGCTTGATATAATTTCAGTATTCTCATATTTATTGAGGCTTGTTTTGTGACCTCATATGTGATCTGTTCAGGATAATTTTTCATGTGCACTTGAAAAGTAATTGTGTATTCTTCAGTTTTGGAATGAAATGTTCTATAAATGTTTATTAAGTTGATCTTGTCAAAAGTGACATTTAAGGCCATTATTTTTGTATTAATTTTTTGTCTGGAGTCTCTGTCCATTAATGTGGATAGGGTATTACAATCTCCTACTATATTACATTACTGTAGATTTCTTTCTTTATACCCATTAATAAGTCCTTTATATATTTAGATGTTCCTATGTTGAGTGCATAGATATCTACATTGTTTTATCCTCCTCTTGGATTTTCCCCTTTATAATTATGTAATGTCTGTCTTTGTCTTTTTTTTTTACATTTCTTTGTTTTAAAGTATGTTTTATCTGATACAAGATTTGCTAGTCCACCTTCCTTTTTATTTCTATTTGCATGGGATATCTTTTTCCATTCCTTAACTTTTAGTCTGCATGTGTCTTTGGTTTGAAGTAAGTCTTTTATAAGCAGCATATAATCCATTCAGCCACTTTATGTCTTTTTATTTGAGCATTTAATCCATTTACATTTAAAGTAGTTATTGTATTTATAAGTAAGATAAGTATGTATTTATTGCCATTTTGTTCGTTGTTTTTAAATTGCTTTGTAGTTATCCTGTGTTTCTTTTTCTCTTGATGTTTCCTCATGGTTTGCTGTTTTTCTTCAGTGTTTCTTTTTTATTTTTTTAAGGTTTCTTTCTCTATATTTTTTTAGGGTTTTGGTTTGTGGTTACCATGAGGCTTATGTATATCATTCTTTATCTATAGCAATCTATTTTAAGCTGATAGGCATTTAAATTTCAATATATTCTTCTTTGCTGTTGTTGACATGTATGAAAATTTCAGACTTTGGAAGGGATAAGAATGGACCCTCCAAACATGGGCAAACACTTTCAGCAGTTCCTCTCCCTGCAATATCAATGACCAGGGCACAGGGCAACCCAAAATCACTTTCAAATGCAGGTGTCAGTATATTCTAAAAGCACTACATTTTTACACCTCTCTATGCTTTATGTTATTGATGTCATATTTTAGATCTTGTGTTGTGTATCTCCTAACTACTTATTGTGGTTTGAGTAAGTTTGATACCTTTTCTTTCTTTAAACCTTTGTAGTAGCTTTTTAAATGTCTTATTTGCTATACTTATTTAATATTTGACTTTACCTGTGAGTTTTTTTCATATTTTCTTATTTCTAGTTATTTCTTTTCTACTTAAAGAACACCCTGTAACATTTCTTGTAAAACTAGTTTAATGGTTATAAAGCACTTTACTTTTTGCTTGTGCATGGAACTCTTTATCTTTCCTTCAATTTTGAATAATAATCTTAGTAGAGAAATTATTTTAGAGTGTAGTTCCTGTCTTTCAGCACTTTATAGATGTCCTATCACTTTCTTCTGGCCTGTAAAGCTGCTGGTGCAAAATGAGCTGACAGCCTTATAGGGTTTCCTTTGTATGTAGCTCTTATTTTTTATTTTTTGGTTTCCTTCAAAATTGTCTCTTTATCTTTAACTTTTGTCATTTTAACTACAATATTTCTTTATGTGGGTCTGTTTGGATTCATTTTGTTTTAAACTCTTTGTGCTTCCTGGACGTGGAAATTTGTTTCCTTTCCTGGGTTAGGAAAGTTTTCAGGCATTATTTCTTTAAATGAACTTTCTGTTTCTTTTTCTCTTTCTTCTCTCTTTGGGATCTCCATAGTAAGAAAGGTTGAGTGCTTGGTGTTATCACAGAGGCCCTTTAAACTATTCTCATTTTATTTAAATCTGTTTTCTTTCTGCTGCTCTGATTGGTTGATCTCTACTAGTTTGTCTTCCAGGTAGCTGATCTGTTCCTCTGTGTTAGTTAATGTGCTATTCATTCCTCTCATTTTTAAAGGAATTTTTATATAAATTTATTTCAACCAAACTGAGAACATATGCTGGTGAGCAAGATCGCAAATGCTCTGGAGAATAACAGTTTTGCAGCTTGTTTCATGCATTTGAAATTAAGGAGGGAACATAGGAAGATTACGTGAAGGTGGGAGAAATGAACACAGGGATTGGATTACAGGATAGTTAAGAATATTATGTGCTTTCTTACAGGTGGTTATGCCTTCAAGGGGTATTTATTGTCTTTGGCATCTCAAAGGTATATTAACCTAGATGCACAAGAACAAGGGACAGGCTTGCTTAAAAACCTTTCACTAAGAATTTATAAGCCTGTTTGTCCTAAAGGGCATAACTACCTACCACGTCTTGCCCAATTAAGAATTTACGATTTATTACAGCACCCTTTTTCTTCCATAATTCCCTCTCTTGGTTATAAATCAATCTGAAGAATGCATTGATGACCAACCTTTTAGTCAGATAGTGTGGTCTCACAGTGTTAAGGAAGGCAAATTCCTAGGCAGTCCCACAATCAACATTGTCTTGAAAAAGTGGACCATAGGGGATGGAGCAATGGGATGTGAGTTGAGGCCAAATTTTTCCAAAGAGGAAAGGCAGTCAGGTCTTACATTCTTCATTGGGAAAAAATGTTCTCAATCTTTTCTATCCTGTGAACTACCATGATTCGAATTTTGCCTTGTCTCATTTTTCTGTAGTTGGCATGTAATATAACATTTTTAACAAACCATAAAAAGGGTATTAACATTTATCTTAATACATGTGTAATAATCATAAATAGTTAGACTATATAGGAAAACCCAAAGAGCAGGTCAAACTATTATTATTACTAATAGTACTAGCAGACAGGGAAGACAGTTAA
Source organism: Corynorhinus townsendii (assembly GCA_026230045.1). Classification (NCBI taxonomy): domain Eukaryota; kingdom Metazoa; phylum Chordata; class Mammalia; order Chiroptera; family Vespertilionidae; genus Corynorhinus; species Corynorhinus townsendii. The sequence goes on along the minus strand of JAPDVU010000003.1, from coordinate 125,057,761 downwards.
ACAAAATGAATTCTGAGTTCAATATCATTCCATAGGTATACATGCCATGGCGATGTCTTGGTATTACTGTCTTCCTCTAATGTCAATGACTTCTCATCCTAGAGAAACCTTCGGTGGAAACGAGTCTGTTTTAGACAGCGACTGGTAAATATACATTTGTGGTTAGGTGGCTGATAAGATCCCTTTCAATGAGGTTGGAGAGTGTCTTTTATTGGATGTCCTTTCCAATAAACGAAAATCTCCAGATGGCAGTCAATGATCTTTAAAGTCTTTGTGTCCTGGGAACTTGCCGTGAAAGGTAGCATAATACCAGCTTGGCATTAAAGTGACTCTATCAAGCCTTGGCAATAGAGTGAGATGTCTCCTTTCAATAATGTCAGTTCGTAAGATCCTTCATCTAAGTCCAGCTTATGATGCATGAAGGAATGCAAATACCAAAAAATGGGAGTCAGGGAGTAGGGAAGGATCAAGCAGCCATCTTGGGTTTCCCATAGCCCCAACTATTCATTTAGTTTTCAACCATTGCTTATTTCTAGTGTATACCCTACAAGTGTTTTATCACTTATTTTACAATGCTCCCCATTCAATTTAACATAAAAGACAAGTCTTTTTGGGTGTTTCAGGGGTCCTTATGGAACCCTACAGAGTTATCTCTACATAAATTGAGATTTTAACCCCTAAGACCTCAATTTCTATTGGAAATTAGGAAGTAAGCAATTAACATTCTTTATCTTAGACAATTTATAACCTGTGGAAAATAAAATGTTTTATTGACAAATATATCTAAGCCTTGGAGTCACAACTTCCCATGTTAATTTTGAGATTTCTATAGTTCAAACTAACTTCTAGGGAAAACCAGCCTTTATGTGCATGTCTCTAGATGAGCCAAAAGCAGTGAATATCTCCATAGTTTTGCTTTATGCCCAAGAGGACATTTCTTCCTCAGGCAACTCCACAAAGATTCTTACTCACCTAAGAATACTTGGACAAGGGCCAGTCAACCTTACTGGACACCGCCAGAACTGCAATCCTTTCCGAGTCATGGGCCCCTCTCTCACTGGGTGAACCCATCTCAGGGCACCCTTCCTTCTCCTTGTCTTTTCGGGGATTGACTGCATTATCACACTGGACTTAAGGCACCCATCTTAAGGCACCCATCTCCCTCTACCACTCCAGATTCAGGCATCTGAACAACTCTTATCACCCCATTAGTTATTCAGGTTGGAGAACAAAGTTTTTCTGCTTCAGAGCTAAAGAGAGTTCAGTCTCTCATTTAACCAGCAACGATTGTGTACAGACTCTCAGTAAGAAATCCAATTTAAAAGGTGACCTTAAAAGCAGCAACCCTTTTTTTCTTGTCCTGGGTCATCGCAACCTTTATTCACCTCAAGGATATTCTAAGAACAGCTCAAATAAAGACATGGCCTGCAAAGAGGCCCAGCGCTCCAAGAGACTCCCCAAGTTCAACTGATGCAAAGCAGGTCGCCACTGGGGCACAGTGTACTTAGCACTGGGTCCAGGTCTGCCAGTGGGCTTCTTAATCCTGCTGCACTACTCCAAGTAAATGTCCATGTGAGAAACACCTAAACCTTATGTAATTTTTATAAGAGTTTATATGAGCCAAACTGACGACATATACCAGGGAGCAAGATCTCAATTGCTCCCTCTAATGTGTTTCTTGTTTCAGTTATTGCATTCTTCAGGTGTGCTTGCTTCTTACACTTTCTCTTTGTTGAAGTTCTCCCTAAGTTCCTCTAGTCCACTCTAAAGTTTGGTGAGCGTCCTTATAATGGTTTCTTTTAATTCTTTACCAGACAAATTACTATTTTTATTTCCTTAGGGTTTTTCACTGGAGATTTGTCTTGTTCGTTCATTTGAGAGATATTCTTCTGTCTTTTAATTTCGACTTCCTATGTTTGTTTATATGAGTCAGATAAAGTAGTGGTCTCTTCCACTCTTTTTTTTTTTTTTTAAGTATTACATGTATCTCCTTTTTTCCCAGATTGACCACCTCACCCACCCACCCCTATCCCATTCTCCCTACTCCCCCCCCCCCCCCCAGGTAGTCTCTTTTATTCTTGGAAAAGTAGTCTTATGTAGACCAGGTGCTTAAGCCAACCACCTGGTCCCTGGCCTACTGAGCCGGAGCAGCTCCAGGTGGGGAGGCCAAGTACACGTAGTAATGCCCTGTAGATCCTGCTTGCTCCCTTCGTTCCTGCCTAAGTGGGCTCCTGTATTGATGTGTCCAGAAATACACTGCAACAAGCTTTCAGACAGGCCGGAGCACCTCGAGAGAGCCCTACCCATGCAGTGGAGGGGAGCGGACCTTAAGTTGTGGCATTCACTGTCCACTTTGATCCTAGAGATTTCCTGCAGCCTCTGTAGAGCTTTCCAGTCTTCTCTGTATAATATCCCTCTTGTGGTGTTTTTTTTTTTTAATTTTTTGTGGGGTTTTTTTTTTGTTGTTGTTGTTGTTTTGTACCAAAGTGGTCCCCGTGTAAAGAGATCTCTGTGTAGGCTTAATGTGCCCGGTAGTTTTGGGAAGCTCCGTGGAGCCTAGCATGTATATGGCACCTGAAGCACTAGTCTGGTCTGCTGAGGAGCTCTTCAGGCAGGGTGTCCAGGTGGGTGTGGTGATGCCCTGTAGATCCTGCTTGCTCCCTTGGTTTGGAAGCAAAAGGCTCCAGGCAGTGTAGCTGGGAACTCTCTAGGACAAGCATGTCAAACTCAAAGGCTAACACGGGCCAAATAAACAAAGTTTAAGTTTACGTGGGCCGCAAAAAAACAAAAGCTTCAATTTTCATAGAAACGTAGGTTTATTTCGATAGAGCTATGCTGAATACAAAGGGCTAAAATAAATGAGTAATCAAAAACATAAAATAATAGAACATTTTAATAAAAATTAATATTTTTTTCTTGAACATTAACTTACCAGACACTGAATAACTGCACAAATTAATAAGTGTAACGCAAAAAACCTATTTTTCTTGTTCTCCGAAAGTGAAATATTTCCTGTTGCGCACACCAAACAAGTCACTACAAGACTAATGGCGTGGCAATCGGCTGCTAAAATATTTGCTGCTGATATTAGTGGAGAGAAATGGTATGCCTGCGCATAAGGCGCATAAGGGAAATGAATGCAACATGACTATGGTAATCAGTCATTAGCAAATATTGTAGTTCATTATTAACAACTAGGAGCCCAATGCACGAATCCGTAAACCTTGAAAGGAACTGTGGGCCGCAAGGCTGAGGTGGGCACAGGGGTGGGCCTCAGCCCATCATCTGTGCCCCCCCCGACCCCTCCTGCCATGCCCTCCTGCCCCCTCCCCCCCTCCCCCCCCCCCCCCGTCCCCTGTCTGCCGGCAGCCCCACTCCCACTGCTGCCACTTGTACATGCTGACAGCGCGAAGTGACTGGGCCTGGCACCAGTAGTGGGTGCTAGCAGGGCCGGCCCCGATTGCCCCTCAGGAGGAGGGGGAGGTGGAGAAGCCCTGAGGGGCAATCAGGGCCGGCAGCTGCTGCTCGCACCTGCTGACAGTGCCAAGTGATCAGTGTCTGGCGCTGCGCACCGGCAGTGGGTGCGAACACCAACTTCGGCACTGGTAGCAGGTGCGAGCAGGGCCAGTGCCGGCAGCAGGTGTGAGTACCGGGTGGGACCACAGCACGCGGGAGCAAAGAATTTTCAGTAACCACCAGAGGCTCACCCTGATTACAGCAACCAGCACCCCGCCTTGGTCTGGTGCCCCCGCTCACCTGCTCCACCATCCTGCCATGGCCAACGCCCGCCATGTTCTGTGCACGCCCCTTGGTGGTCAGCGCACATCATAGCGGACAGCTGTTTGGTTGTTCCGCCATTTGGTCTGTTTGCATATTACGGTTTTATATACATAGATTATGTATAATAGGATATTGTAAAACTTAAGTGACAAACTTTTTATTAAAACATTTCTTACATACTGCTATATTGTCTGGGTCACAAAACTATTTGTGTGGGCTGCATGCAGCCAGGTTTGATATGCTTGCTCTAGGAGAAAGCACCTGGGAGGGGAACATAAACTGTGGCACTCATTGGCTCTTAGGGGGCTCCTTTGGGTCTCCTTTTCTTATTGTTAGAAGTTATTCATCCAGAGCAGCTTCATAAGAGTAATTGCTGCCTGTATACATGTTTGTTTGATTTTCCTTATGATAGCAGCATGTTTAGCATCCTCCTATACCGCCTTCATCCTGGACCTTATAATTTTTCATTTTAACTTGAATAAAATAGTCAGTCTGAACTTTTTATGTTGAGATCATTGTAGATTCATATGAGTTGTAAGAAATAATACAGAGATCCCCTGTAATCTTTAGGCAGTTTCCCCAGTGGTGATAAGTTACAAAACCAGGATGTAATATTTTCTATAAGATTACAACCAGGATATAATCAAGATACAGAACATTTCTATCACCACAGAGCTTCCCTTTTATAGCTATACACCCACTTGCCTCTCACTCTCACCTCATACTTACCTCTTGGCAGGCACTAATCTGATCTCCATTCCTATAATGTCATTTCAAGAATCTATATATATAAAAGCCTAAGTGACCATTACGACTGAATGACCAGAACAACCAGTCAACCAGTCGCTATGACGTGCACTGACCACCAGGACAAGAGCAGCTTCCTCGCTGCAATCTATTCAAAGTCAGCCCTCAACACAGGGGTTTGTCTCGCTCCTGTCCTTTCCCTTTCCTGTGGGCTGCCTGCTTGCCACAGTGGCAGCATGGCGGCAAGGAAAGGAGGAGGGGGAAGGTGGGGAACCATGCAGTGGCAGGGTGGGGTAGCACTGGCGTTCAGCGTCGTTCCTTCTGTGCCTGGCCTGGCAACCGTCACCTCCTCTCCCAACCCCGCTGAGGCCTTCAGGCCCCAGGCTGGCACTGGAAACTTGGGGTGTATGGTGGTGGATGTGGCCCCTTTCCCAGGGGGTCCAAGGGCTGACACCCTCCTTGGAGCTGGCAGCCAACCTCTCGTGGTCCCTGAACACGCCCCCCCCCCCGTGTATGAATTCATGCACCAGGCCTCTAGTGTTACATAAATGGAATTATATAGAATGTAATCTTTTCAGATTTTTTCCTACTTTACATTATTATCTGGAAATTCAGCCAGATTGTTGCACCTTTCATTAGTTCATTCCTTTTTATTATTGAGTGATATTCCCTGACATGGATGTATTACACTTTATTTAACCATTCACCTGTTGAAGGACATCTGGGTTTCCTCTTCCTGTCAATTATATATAAACCTGCTATAAACATTTTTGCACAGGTCTTTGTGTGAGCTTAAGTTTTATATTTCTGGAATAAATGCACAGGTGTACAATTGCTGGGTCATATGATAGTTGCATGTTTAATATTGTAAGAAACTATTGAACTATTTTCAAGATTGTCAGTACCATATTTTGTTCCCAGCAACAATAATATATGATTGATGCCATTTTTTCACATCCTCACCAACATTTGGTATTGTCTTAACTTTTATTTTAGCAATTTTTTATTTTAGATTTTTATTGCATGTATTGGAGTAACATCCTATATAATAAAGGGGTAATATGCAAATTGACCATCACACCCTCACAAGGTGGCTGCCTACGACCAGGCAGGCAGGGGTGTTAGTGAGGGACAACCAAACAACTGAACAAGCAGGCTGCATGGGGCGACCAGGCCAGCAGGAAGGTTAGTGAGGGATGACCAAACGACTGAACAGCAGGCTGCATGGGGCGACCAGGCCGGCAGGGGGGTTAGTGAGGGATGACCAAATGACTGAACAAGCAGGCTGCATGGGTGACCAGGCTGGCAGGGGGGCAGTTGGCAGCAACCAGGCCAGCAGGGAGGGCAGTTGGGGGCAACCAGGCCAGCAGGGGGGGTACAGTTGGGGGCAACCAGGTCAGCAGGGTGGGTAGTAAGAGGCGACCAGGCCAGTGGGGGGGGGGGCAATTGGGGGCAACCAGGCAGGCAGGCAGGTGAGTGATTAGGAGCCAGCAGTCCAGGATTGTGAGAGGGATGTACAACTTCTGGTTTAGGCCCAATCTAAACCAGCAGTCGGACATCCCCCGTGGGGTCCTGGACTGGAAAGGGCAGGCTGGGCTGAGGAGACCGCCCCCCAAACACAAATTTCGTGCACCAGGCCTCTAGTTGGTTAATAAAATTTTATGATTCAAGTGTACAATTCTAGAATACATCACCTGTATGTTGTATTATGTGTTCACCACCCCAACTCAAGTTTTTTTCTATCACCATTTATCCTCCCTTTACCCTCTTCTATTTCCCCCTACCCGTTTCCCTATCATAATCACCATACTGTTGTCTTTGTCTATGATTTTTTTTTTGCTTAATCCCTTCACCTTTTGCACCTAGTTTCCGCATCCCTCACTTCTCCTCCCCTCAAACAACTGTCAGTCTCTTCTCTGTATCTATGAGTCTGTTTCTATTTTGTTTGCTAGTTTATTTCACTTAGCATAATACTCTTCAGGTCCATTCATGCTGTCACAAAGGATAAAATTTCCTTCTTTTTTATGGCTACATAGTATTCTATTATGTAAATGTACCATAACTTTTTTATTCACTTATTTACTGTTGGGCATTTGGCATGCTTCCAAATCATGGCTATTGTAAATAACACTGCAGTGAACATAGAGGTGCATATATTCTTCAGATATAGTCCCAGAAATGGAATCACTGAGTTATAAGGTAGTGCCATTTTTAATTTTTTTTAAGGTAGCTCCATACTTTTTCTACAGTGGCTGCACCAATCAGCATTCTCACCAACAGTGCACTAGGATTCTCTTTTCTCCACACCCACGCCAACTCTTATTTGTTGATTAATTGATGATAGCCATCCTGACATGTATAAGGTGGTGCCTCATTGTCATTTTAATTTGCATTTCTCTGATGATTAGGTCCTTTCCCATTTTTCAATTGGATTGTTTGTTTTCATGGTATTGAGTTTTATAAGTTCTTTATAAATGTTGGCTATTAACCCCTTATCAGATGAATCATTGGTGAATATGTTCTCCCAATCAGTGGATTGTCTTTTCATTTCATTGATGGTTTCTTTTGCTGTGCAGAAGCTGTTTAGTCGGATGTAGTCCCATTTGTTTAGTTTTTTCCTTTCATTTCCTTGCCCAAGGAGATATATCAGCAAAAATATTGCCACGAGAGATGTCTGAGATTTTACTGCTTATGTTTTCTTCTAGGATTTTGATTGTTTCATGACTTACATATAAAGACTTCATCTCTTTTGAGTTTATACTTGTATATGGTCTAAGTTTGTGGTCTAGTTTCATTTTTTTGCATGTACCTATCCAATTTCCTCAACACCATTTACTGAAGAGACTGTCTTTACTCCACTGTATGCTCTTGCCTCCTTTATTAAATATTAATTGATCATAAAGGGGTGGGTTGATTTCTAGGCTCTCTGTTCTTTCTCATTGATTTATATGCCTGTTTTTGTGCTAGTACCAGGCTGTTTTGATTACAATGGCCTTGCAGGTAGCAGTTATTGTGTTATCTCCAAGTTTGTTCAGATTCTCAAGATTGCTGAGGCTAATTGAGGTCTTTTCTTGTTCCATATAAGTTTTTGGAATATTTGTTCTAGATTTGTGAAATATGTCATTGGTATTTTAATAGGAATTGCGTTAAATCTATAGATTGCTTTAGATAGCATGGACATTTTAATGATCTTAAGTCTTCCAATCTATGAGTACAGTATACGCTTCCACTTTTTTGTATCTTCTTCAATTTCTTTCTTCAATGTCTCATAGTTTTCCAAGTACAGGTCTTTTACCTCCTTGCTTAAATTTATTCCTAGGTACCTTTTTTTGTTGTTGTCACAAAAGTAAATGGGTTTGTTTTCTTAGTTTCTGATTGTTCATTATTGGTGTACTAGAGTCCAGGTGCATGAAATTCATGCACGGTGGGGGGATCCCTCAGCCCGGCCTGCCCCTTTCCAATCCAGGACTCATCGGGAGATGTCCAACTGCTGGTTTGGGCCTGATCCCAGACAGCCTGGCCTGTGGACCCCGCCCCCCGCCCATGCATGAATTTTATGCACCAGGCCTCTAGTTTATAATAACTAAGATTGGGAAATAGCCCAAGTTCCCAACAATAGAAGAATGGATAAAAAAGCTGTGGGACACTTTACACTATGGAATACTATGAAGCAGTAAAAAGAGGGATCTCTTACCTTTTAGGACAGCATGGATGGACCTGGAAAATATTATGCCAAGTGAAATATGCCAAACTGAGAAAGCCAAATATCACATGATCTCACTTATTTGTGGAATCTAATGAACAAAATAAATTGACCAACAATATAAGACCCAAAGCAGGGAGGCATGGAACAGACTGACATACCTTGATGTGGGGTTGGGGGGACAAGAAGAGATAAACCACATAACTTTTATACTTATACTAGAGGCCCAGTGCAGGAAATTTGTGCACAGGGGTTAGGGGGTCCCTCAGCCCAGGCTGCACCCTCTTCAATCTAGGACCCCTCGGGGGATGTCTGATTGCCGGTTTAGGCCTGATCCTGCAGGTATCGGACCTAAATCGGCAGTCGGACATCCCTCTCACAATCCAGGTCCGCTGGATCCTAACTGCTTGCCTGCCTGCCTGATCGCCCCTAACCACTCTGCCTGCCTGCCTGATCGACCCTAACTGCTCCCCTGCTGGCCTGATTGCCCTTAACCGCCTCTGTCTTGGCCCCTGCCACCATGGCTTTGTCTGGAAGGATGACTGGAAGATGTCTGGTCGACCTGGACTAATTAGCATATTACCCTTTTATTAGTATAGATTAATCAGCTTAGACAGCCATAACAAAATATAAATCTGTGTGGCTTAAACAACAGAAATGTATTTTTATCACAGTTCTGGAGGCTGGAATTTGGGGTCAGGGTACCAGCATAGCATCATCCCATACACCAGAAAGTGGTGGATCGATTGCCAGTCAGGGCACATGCCCAGGTTGCGGATTCAATACTCAGTCCAGTGAGTGCAGGAAACAACAGAACAATGTTTCTCTCTCTCTCCCTTCTCTCTGAGATCAATTAAAATGAATGATAAATAAATAATGTTCTGTAAGTATGGTTTTAACAGGAAAGACATTAGTGATCTATCAAGTGAAAAACTCATTATAACACATATATACACCATGACCCCATTTAAAAAAAAAATTTATTGATTTCACAGGAAGGGAGAAGGAGAGATAGATAGAAACATCAGTGATGAGAATCATTGATCAGCTGCCTCCTGCATGCCCCTACTGAGGATCAAGCCCAAAATTTGACCAGGAATCATATCATGACCTCCTGGTTCATAGATCGATGCTCAACCCCTGAGCCCCACCAGCTGGGCCCCATTTTTTTCAATACCAGGCACATGAGATACATTGGCAAGATCTCACTCTTAGATGAAAGTCTGAAATTGCCCAAACTCCTTTGCAGCTAGGTTTCTGGATATGAATTCGTGTCTGCCGATTGGATGCGCTTGCACAATATTTTGAAGGCAGAAGTGGGGCAGAGGCATCTTCCCGCAGTTTGGGCTGTTTGCTGCTGGTGATCATGTTTGTAGAGCTGTGGAGGTTTTCTGCAGCGGAATCCAGGCTGTGCACAGGCAGTTGTGGTAGAGGCAGTGCCCAGTGACCTGTTTTGTGGGTGCTGGAGGGCACTTGTTGGGGCAGCAGTTTCCCGATTTCCGGGTCACAGCTGTACCAGAGTGTCCTAGAAATCAGTTGTGGCTGAGGGAGCAGCTCCTCCCACTGGGCAGGGAGTCTTTCCTGGAGGCCCAGCCTAATACCCACTCCTCCAGCTTTCCGATGATTTCTCAAGCACCAGTTCCCTTGTGCTAAATTCTTTCCTGCCTAAAATAGCAAAGATCTAAAAACATTTTGGACCCTCTACTTTCAATGAAAATAATGCTGCACAGGGTCAGGTCTGAGAAGTGGGTGAGGTGTTGCAGAAGGCTCCCATCTTTGAGTCTCAGCTTCCTCTTCTGTAGAGCCGAGACCAAAGATTATTTGTTCATAGTTACTGAAGACCGTGGCAGCTGTGTTTCCCAAAGATGGCCACATTTCCTATCCTTCCTGTGGCCTTGCCACTTTCCACCATATCGTCTCTCTTAAAGTGGGGCTGACCTCTGAATTCCAAGGCCAAAGCTGAAAAGGCATGGGTCTGCAGCCCACCCGCCCCGCCAGGGTTTCCAGCTCCAGCCCTGCCAATGCCTCTCTGGGCTCTGTCTGGCACAGGGCCTTGCCCTCCTGGCTTGCTTCCCCTCCGGTCTGTGGCCCAGCATCTCACTGCACATCATGGCCCACCTGCTGGTGCTGCTAGAGCCCACATCAGGCCTCACACCTCCTGGCTCCTGTGTGCCACTGCCCCCTATGCCCTGCAACCCCTATTCCTGCCACTGTTCCGACCGGGGCCAGATGCCCAGGTGCTGTGCGCAGCCCACGGGTACTGCTGTGGCCACCAGGAAAGCCTCCCCACCCCATCTCTGACTCCAGCGCCCTGATCCCAGGTCCACTTCCGCCAAAGGAGAGCTTTGCCTGTGCAGCTGCCCAAGACTGAGACTAAGCAACTCCAAGGTCCCCAGACCCCAAATTTCTGCCAGCCAAGACAGTTGGCCAGCTGGCCCTACCCTGATCAGGGTGTTGGGGGTGATCTGGCCTAGATCAGGCCGGTTCACTGGCCGCAGTGGGTGTCATAGCAACCGGTCGTTAGGTTGTTATGGTAGTGATGGGCATTATGGTCTCTGGCTTTTCATATATATATAGATAAGGCTGCTATGAACATAGAGGTGCATATATTCTTTCTGATTGATGTTTGGGGTGTTTAGGGTATATTCTTAGAAGTGGGATCACTGGGTAAAATGGAAGTTCTATTTTTCATTTTTTTGAGGACGCTCCATACTATTTTCTATAGTGGCTGCACCAATCTGCATTCCCACCAGCAGTGAACTAGTGTTTCCTTTTCTCCACATCCTTGCCATAACTTGTTTTTTGTTTGTGTGGTGTGTTTTTTTAATATTATTGTTGTTTGTTGATTTCTTTATGATAGTCATTCTGACAGATGTGAAGTGATATCTCATTGTGGTTTTATTTTGCATTTCTCTGATGATTAGTGACTTTGAGCATTTTTCATGTGTCTCTTAGCCATTTGTATGTCCTCTGGAGAAATGCCTATTCAGATCTTCTTCCCATTTTTTAATTGGACTGTTTGTCTTCCTTTTGAGTTGTATGAGTACTTTACATATTCGGATATTAACCCTTACCAGCTATGCAAATATGTTCTCCCATTCATTGGGTTCCCTTTTCAATTTGATGGTGGTTTCTTTTGCTGTGCAGAAACTTTTTATTTTCATGTAGTACGTGTTTATATTTTCAGAGAACCAGCTGTTGGTTTTACTGATCTTTTGTATTCTTTTTGTTTTTAAATTCCCTATGTCATTCATTTTCATTTAATCTTCATAATTTCCTTCCTTCTACTTACTCTATACTTTGTTGTTCTTTTCCTAGTTCCTTTAGGTGTAGGGTTAGATTGCTTATTTCAGATTTTTCTTGCTTCTTGAGGTAGCCCTGTACTGTACTATTACGGACTTACCTCTCAGGACTTGCTGTATTCCATAGCTTTGGGGTTGTTGTGTTTTCATTTTCATTTTTTTCAGGTAATTTTTATTTCTTCATTTATCTCATTGTTAGTCCCTTCATTCTTTTTGTTTCTTAATTCATTATTGTTTAAAGTATTACATATGTCTCTTTTTCCCCCATTGACCTCTCCCCGGCTATCCCCACCCCCAACACATGCCCTCAAAACCCTAGTGTCTGTGTTCATTGGTTATGATTATATGCACGCATACAAGTCCTTTGATCTTTTACCACCCCACCTCCCGCCCCACCAGCCCCTGCCTTCCCTCTGAAATTTAATGGTCTGTTTGATGCTTCTCTGTCTCTGTCTCTATTTTTGTTCATTAGTTTATGTTGTTCATTATATTCCACAAATGAGTCTGATCATCTGATATTTATCTTTCTCCAACTGGCTTAGCATAATGTTCTCCATGTCCATCCATGCTGTTGCAAATGGTAAGAGTTCTTTCTTTTTTACAACAGCACAGTATTCCATTGTGTAGATGTACCACATTGTTTTAATTCACTCATCTGCTGATGGGCACTTAGGTTGTTTTCAAATCTTAGCTATTGTAAATAGTGTTACTATTACCATAGGGGTGCATATATCCTTTCTGATTGGTGTTTCTCATTTCTTCGGCTATATTCCTAGAAGTGAGATTACAAGGTCAGATGGGAGTTCCATTTTTAATTTTTTGAGGAAACTCCATAGTGTTTTCCACAGTGCCTGCACCAGTCTGCATTCCCACCAGCAGTGCACGAGGGTTTCTTTTTTCCCACATCCTCACCAGCACTACTTGTTTGTTGATTTGTTGATGATAGCCATTCTGACAGGTATGAGATGGTACCTCATTGTCATTTTGATTTGCTTCTCTTGGATGATTAGTTTCTTTGAGCATGTTTTTATATGTCTCTTTGGAAAAGTGTCTATTTAGGTCCTTTGCCCATTTTTTTATTGGATTGTTTATATTCTTTTTGTTAAGATGTATGCGTTCCCTATAAATTTTGGAGATTAAACCATTATCTGAGATAGCATTGGCAAATATGTTCTCCCATGCAGTGGGCTTTCTTGTTGTTTTGTTGATGGTTTCTTTTGCTATGCAAAAGCTTTTTATTTTCACGTAGTTCCCAATTTGTTTATTTTCTCCTTAATTTCCATTGTCCTGGGAGCTGTATCAGTAAAGATATTGCTATGACATATGTCTGATACTTTGCTGCCTATGGATTCTTCTAAGATTTTTATGGTTCCCTGTCTTACATTTAAGTCCTTTATCCATTTTGATTTAATTTTGTATGGTGTAAGTTGGTGGCCTAGTTCCATTTTTTTGCATGTATTTGTCCAATTTTCCCAACACCATTTATTAAAGAGACTGTTTTGACCCCATTGTATGCTCTTGCCTCCTTTGTCAAATATTAATTGAGCATAATGGCTTGGGTTAATTTCTGGGTTCTCTGTTCTATTTCATTGGTCTATAAGTTTGTCCTTGTGCCAGTACCAGGCTATTTTGAGAAGGTTGGCTTTGTAATACAGCTTGATATCTGGTATTGAGATCCCACCTCTTTGTTCTTCTTTCTCAGGACTGTAGCAGCTATTCAGGGTCTTTTTGTATTCCAGATGAATTTTTGAAAAGTCATTGTAGGTCTGTGAAATATGCCGTTGGTATTTTAATGCGAATTGCATTGAATCTATAGATTGCTTTGGGTAGTATGGACATTTTAATGATGTTGATTCTACCAATCCGTGAACATGGTATATTCTTCCATTTGTTTATATCTGCCTCTATCTCTTTTCAATATCCTGTAGTTTTCTGAGTACAGGTCTTTTACCTCCTTAGTTAAGTTTATTCCTTGGTATCTTAATTTATTTGGTACAATGGTAAATGGAATTGTTTTACTTTTATTTCTCTTTCTGTGAGTTCATTAAAATGCCATAGATTGCTGGGTGTTAATTTTGTATCCTGCTACATTTCCAAATTCATTTGTTAAGTCTAGTAGAATTTTGATAGAGTCTTCAGACTTTTCTATGTACAATATCATGTCATCTACAAATGATAGTTTTACTTCTTCTTTTCCAATTTGGATGCCTCTTATTTCTTCATCTTGTCTAATCGCAATGGCTAGCACATCCAGTGCTGTGTCGAACATGAGGTGAAAGTGAGCATCCCATATTGTTCCTGTTTTTAGGGGAAATGGTTTTAGTTTTTGCCCATTGAGTATGTTGTTGGCTGTAGGTTTATCATATAAGGCTTTTATTATGTTTAGGTATGATCCCTCTATTCCCACTTTATGAAAGTTTTTATCAAGAAAGAGTGTTGGATTTTGTCAGATGCTTTTTCTGCATCAATTGTGTGATTTTTATCTCTCAATTTGTTTATGTGATGTATCAAGTTTATTGATTTGCAGATATTGTATTAGCCTTGCATCCCCAGAATTAATCCTACTTGATCATGGTGTGTGATCTTTCTAATGTAATGCTGAATCTGATTTCCTAGAATTTTGTTGAGGATTTTAGCATGTATGTATATCAGAGATATTGGCCTGTAATTGTAGTTTCTTTATCTGGTTTGGGATTAGGGTAATGCTGTCTCATAGAAAGAAGTTGGAAGTATTCCTTTTTCTTGAATTTTTTGGAATAGTCTGAGGAGGATAGGTTTTAGTTCTTCTTTGAATGCTTAGTAAAACTCCCCTCTGAAGCCATCTGGCCCAGTGCTTTTGTTTCCTGGAAGTTTTTAGATTACTGCTTCAATTTCCTCCATAGTTACTGGCCTAGTCAGATTTTTTTTTATTCTTCCTGATTGAGTTTTGAAAGGTCATATTTTTCTAGGAATATGTCCATTTCTTCTAGGTTGACCAGTTTGTTGGAATAGAGTTATTCGTAGAATTTTTTTTTTTTTTACAATTCTTTGTATTTCTGTGGGGTGTGTTGTTATTTCGCCTCTAAAATTTCTGATTTTGTTCATTTAGGTCCTCTCTCTTTGCTTCTTGGTGAGCTTGGCTAGAGGCTCATCAATCTGGTTTATCCTTTCAGAGAACCAGCTCTTGGTTTTATTGATCTTTTGTATTGTTTTTGTTTTGTTTTGTTTTGTTTTTGTCTCTATGTCATTTATTTCCACTCTGATCTTTATTATTTCCTTCCTTTGGCTCACTCTGGGCTTTTCTTGTTGTTCTTTTTCTAATTCTTTAAGTTGTAGAGTTAGACAATTTATTACCAGTTTTTCTTGTTTTCTGAGGTAGCCCTGTAATGTTATGAACTTCCCTCTCAGAACTGCTTTCACTGTGTCCCATAGATTTTGGATTGTTGTGTTTTCATTGTCTTTTATTTCTAGGATGTTTCTTATTTCTTCTTTGATCTCTTTGATAACTCAGTCATTGTTTAATATAATACCATTTAGCCTCAAAGTGTTTGATTTTTTTTATTGTTTTTATTATAGTTTATTTCTAAAATTATGCCATTGTGATCTGAGAAGATGCTTGATATGTTTTCAATCCTCTTGAACTTGAAAAGACTTTGCCTGAGTCCCAATATATGGTCTACCTTTGGAAATGACCCATGTGCACTAGAGAAGAATGTATATTCTATAGCTTTGGGGTGAAATATTCTGTAATGCCAGTTAAGTCCATCTGATCTAGTGAGTTCATTTAGGATTGTTGTTTCTTTGCTGATTTTTTTGTCTAGAGGATTTATCCAGTGATATTAATGGGGTATTAAAGTCCCCTAGTATGATTGTATTGTTGTCAATCTCTCCCTTGATATCTTTCAGAAGGTGTGTTTTGTTGTGTGGGTGTTTTTTTTTAATGTATTGGGTGCTCCTGCATTGTGTGCATATACTAGTATGTTTACCAGAGTTATATCCTCTTGTTGTGTCAGTCCCTTTAGTATTATGAAGTGGCCTTCCTTATCTTTTGTTATGGCCTTCCCATTGAGGTCTATTTTGTCAGATATAAATATAGCTACCTCAGCTTTTTTTTTCATTTCCATTAGCCTGAAAAATATTTTTTCATCCCTTCACTTTCAGTCTGTATGAATCCCTTGTTCTGAAGTGGGTCTCTTTTAGACAGCATATATATGGGTCATGTTTTCTTATCCATTCAGCCACTCTATCCTATGTCTTTTGATTGGAACATTTATGTTTAGGGTTATTATTGACGAGAGGCCTAGTGCACTTGATTCCTGCATGGGTGGGGTCCCTCTGCCTGGCCAGCAATCCAGGCCAATCAGGGCCATCTTGCCCAGTTCCGATCAGGGCCGGTGGCCAGGGAGGGACTGCGGAAGGGACTGTGCGAGGGCTCCGTTGCATGTCCCGTCCCTTCTCACCCAGTCCCAGTCAGCCAGACCCCAGCAGCAAGCTAACCTACCAGTCAGAGCATCTGCCCCCTGGTGGTCAGTGCACATCATAGCGACTGGTCAGTCAACTGCTGGGTCGGAGACTTAGCATATTAGGCTGTCATATATATATATATATATATATATATATATATATATATACACACACACATACATACATACAGATTATAACTCACGGTACAGAATGCTCAGCATGTACTTTCCCCCTAGCCCCTGGTCTTGGAGACTTCATGTCCTTCCAAAGCTCTGCTCACCCTCTTCAGCTGCCACATGCAGTAAATTGCATTGTGTGCATGGAAACCCTTTATAGACTCCATGGGTGTGTCTTTACTTCACTGTAGTTTTGATTACCCCAACATAAGGAGAGACACCCTCATTATCAGGTAACACCATCATGGTAAGACCCTGGATCAGCCTACTGCAGTGGTTTTAAATAGGCCATGGGTCATACTAGATTGTTTGGCTCAGTGGATAGAGCCATGGCCTACGGACTGCAGTGTTCTGGGTTCGATTCCAGTCAAGGGCACATTCCTGGGGTGTGGGCTCAATCCCCAATAGGGGGCATGCGGGAGGCAGCAGATCGATTCTCTCTCATCATTGATGTTTCCATCTCTCCCTCTGCCTTCCTCTCTGAAATCAATAAAAATATATTAACAAAAATTTTTAAAAAGCCCGTGATTCAAACATCACTGCTCTCCATCCATCCAGTCTCCTCACACCCTCTTTTGTCTTTGCCTTCCCCCCCACACACACTCTGCTGGGGTCTGTAAAATGGGGTCAAGATTTCTACTTCATCCAAGGGTGATGCTTCTGCATGGCCCTTGTTCTCCGCCCATCTCTGTCCCCAGTCCTGTGGGGTCTCTCCCTCCCTCCCCTCCATCTAACTTGGTGGGCCCTGCTCTGTCCCCTCCTCCTGCAACCTTCTGTCTGCAGCCTCCCCCTTTCTTCTCCAGGGGTTGGAGCTCCCCACAGGGTGGGTGAGGCGGTGTGGGTGAGGTGGTGCAGGTGAGGCTGTGCGGGCCGTGGGGCAGTGCGGAGCTATGTTGGGTGAGCCCAAGCAGGGCCTTGGAGAGGAGCTTGGTTGACAGCTCACAGGGAGAAAGAGGGAGGGACATGGAGCCTGTCCCGTGGAAGAGGTACTGGGTTCCTCAGCTGCCCCCACCCAGCATCTTATCTAGGCCCCTGCGCAGCTGTCACCCTCCCCTGCTCGCTGCTTCCTGCTTCCTTTCAAGTTTTGGACTTGGTTTCTCCAAATCAGCCCCATCCCCCTCTCTGCTGCTTCCCTGGGAGCCTAAGGCCACCCCTTGGACTTGGGCAGGCCGCCTGGCCCGTCCCTCTGTAACGGTGCTACCCACTCTCCTGGAGTAGTTAGTGAAACTTAACAAATAAAAAGAAGCAGCTCTGAAAATTATAAATTATGCACTGAGAACGCCACAGGCTGTTGAGGGCTGCGCAGTCCATGGCTCTTGGATCATATGTACCAGTCTCCCATGCACCCAGTCCCTCCTGGCTCCCACCCCTGCCTGCCAAACCCTGGGAACTTCCTGAAGGCTCTAACCTAACACCTCACTTTCTAGTCCAGCCCACCAGTGCCTGCAGCATGCTAACCTATCCATTGGAGCGTCTTCTCCCTGGTGGTCAGTGCGTGTCATAGCAACTGGCTGAGCAGTCAAACTACCAGTGGAACTCCAGTTGAGGGGACAATTTGCATATTAGGCTTTTATTATATAGGATAAGTATTTGTTTGTAGCCATTTTTATTTTTTATTTCTGGTTCCCTCCTCCCTTTCTATCTCTTCTTTTTACAACAGTCCCTTTAGCATTTCTTGCATTGCTGGCTTGGTAGTGATAAATTCCCTTAGTCTTTTTTACTCTGCTAAGCTCCTGCTTTCCCTTTCAATTTTGACTGGTCGCCTTGCTGGGTATAGTATTCTTTGATTCAGATCCTTGCTTTGCATCACTTTGTATACTTCATTCAATTCCCTTCTGGCCTGATGTGTTTCTGCTGAGAAATCATTTGGTAATCTAATGGGAGATTCTTTGTAGGTAACTCTGTCTCGCTCTTGCAGCCTTTAAGATTCTGTCTTTGTTGTTACATTTGCCTTTGTAATTACGATATGTCTTGGTGTGTGTCTTTTGGGTTCATCTAGTTTGGGACTCTCTGTGCTTGTGTGACTCCTCCCCCCTCCCCCCCCCCAAATCAGGGAAGTTTTCTTCAAATAGCTTTTAAAATCCTTGCTCCTCCTCTTGTCATTCTGTCACCCCTATTATATATATGTTATTTTGTTTCATGTTGTCCCAAAGCTCTCTTAGGCTCTCCTGCTTTCTAATTTTTTAAAATATATTTTATTGATTTTTTTAACAGAGAGGAAGGAAGAGAGATGCATAGTTAGAAACATCAATGAAAGAGAAACATTGATCAGCTGCCTCCTGCACACTCCCTTACTGGGATTTGCCCGCAACCGCATTACATGCCCTTGACTGGAATCAAACCTGGGACCCTTCAGTCCGCAGGCCGGCGCTCTATCCACTGAGCCAAACTAGTTAGGACTGTTTTCTAATTTTTTTTCTCCAACTGCTGTTCATATTGGGTGTGCTTTCTGCCCTATCTTTTAACTCACTAATTTGGTCTTCCACTTTTTCTAGTCTATGGTTGAAACCTTCCATTGCGTTTTTTATTGTAGCTATATCATTTTTTATTTCCTCTTGATTCTTACATAAGTTGTTGATTTTCTCATCCATCCAGTTTATGAACTGTATGACCCTTACTCTGAATTATTTTCCTGACATATTTCATGCCTCTGTTTCATTTAGTTCGTGTGTGTGTGTGTGTGTGTGTGTGTGTGAGAGAGAGAGAGAGAGAGAGAGAGAGAGAGAGAGAGAGAGAGAGATCCCTCCTTTTTCCTTCTGTAGTTGTTCTTTGTCTCCCCATTTTTGCTCTTACCAAAGGATGCTGAGTTGCATGAGGCCTGTGGCTGAAGCAGAGGGCTTAGCGGGAGGGTCATGCAACCCAAGAACCACCAGGGGCCTGGGCGCCAGGACGCGCTGGGCTCTTGGCTGAATCTGCAGAGTCACCGGAGAGCTCAGACACCGGGGAAGCTGGAGTACCAGTGTTTGTGAGTTTGCAGCTGAGATATCAGGTCTTTGGCCGGAGTGGCTCTAGGATCACGGGTGGTGTCTGAGGCCATTCTGATTGGTGGTGAGGCTGGACTCCTAGTCACAGCAGCTCTCCCCTTCAAGATGGCTTGGTTTCTCCCATTTATTTTTTTATAACATGCTGTTTAGCCTCCACATGTTTGAATATATTTCAGTTTTTTATTGTAATTGATTTCTAGTTTTACACCATTTTAATCCAAGATGCTTAATATGATTTCTGTCTTCTTGAATTTGTTAAGACTTATTTTGTGTTCTAACATGTGGTCTGTCTTTGTGAGTGTTCCATGTGCACTTGAGAAGAATGTATATCCTTCTGCTTTGGGATGAAATACTCTGTAAATATCAATTGAATCCTTCTGATCATGCATGTCATTTAAGTTCGCTGTTGCCTTATTAATTTTTTTTGAAAGTTTTATCCAGCCCTAGCCGGTTTGACTCAGCAAATAGTGTCAGCCTGTGGGCCTAAGGGTCACATGTTCGATTCCAGCCAAGGGCACAGACCTCAATTTCAGGCTTCTCCCCAGCCCGGGACCTGTCGGGGCTCATTTGGGAGGCACCAACCAATCGTGTGTCTCTCTCACGTTGATATTTCTCTCTTTCTTTCCCTCTCTCTTCTACTTTCTCTAAAATCAAAGAAAAACTATCCTTGTGTGAGGATTTTTTTTAAAAAAAAAGAACGTTTTATCCATTGATGTTTGTGGAGTGTTCAGATTCCCTACTGTGATTGTATTGCTGTCGATCTCTTCCTTACGGTCCATTAAAGTTTTCTTTACATATTTAGGTACTCCTATGTTGGGTGCATATATGTTTATAAGGGTTATATCCTCTTGTTGGATCGATGCCTTTATTATGTAGTCTCCTTCTTTGTCTCTAGTTATGGCATTTGTTTCAAAGTCTGTTTTGTCAGATAGAAGTATTGGTATCCCAGCATTTTTTCATTTCCTTTTGCATAGAATATATTTATCTATCCCTTCATTTTCAGTCTGTGTGTATCTTTTGTTCTGAAATACTTTTCTTAAATGGCTTTTATATGGGTCATGTTTTCTTCTCCATTCAGCTATCCTATGTCTTTCAATTGGAGCATTTATTAGGTCTACCAGTTAATAATGCAGATTTTTTTTTCAATAGGTGGAGTTAACATATGTTGATATTTATGTGATTTGATACATATGCTATTTTGTTGTATTGACAGCAAGCTTCAAAACTTCATATGTCAAATTTTCTGAAGGTGTTAACATCATAGATATTTTTACGCTTAAAATTGTCAAATTTCGTGTCAAAAAAAGGGCATTTGCAGGACGTTTTAATTCATTACTTTATTTTGAATTAAAAGTTATCATATACTTCAGGAAGCTTATGGTGATCATGCTCCATCTCAAGATACTTGTGAACTCTGTTTTAAATGCTCTAAAAGTGTTGATTTCGATCTGAAAGACAAAGAACATCCAGGTCAACCAAAAAAAAGTTTGAAGACCAACAATTACAAGCATTATTAGATGAAGATGTGTGTCAAACTCAAAAGCAACTTGCAGAAAGATTAAATGTTGTTCAGCAAACAATTTCCAATTGTTTACAAGAAATGGGAAAGATTTTAAAGGAAGGAAATGGGTGTCACATCAATTGGATGAAAGATAAATGGAAAACCGAAAAGTCATCAGTAAAATGTTGCTTCAACGGCACTCAAGAAAGTCTTTTTTT
The DNA here is from genome assembly GCA_026230045.1 of Corynorhinus townsendii. NCBI lineage: Eukaryota > Metazoa > Chordata > Mammalia > Chiroptera > Vespertilionidae > Corynorhinus > Corynorhinus townsendii. The sequence continues at coordinate 125,036,907 of JAPDVU010000003.1, read as the reverse complement.
TTTTGCACCTAATTGTGACTGGTGATGAAAAGTGGATTTATTTTGAGAATCCCAAATGCACAAAATCATGGGTTGATCCAGGTCAACCATCAACATTGACTGCAAGGCCAAATCACTTTGGAAAGAAGACAATGCTCTGCATTTGGTGGGATCAGGAAGGTGTGGTGTATTATGAGCTTCTAAAACTAGGTGAAACCATTAATAATGATCACTATCAACAACAAATAGTCAGTTTGAACCACGCTTTGATCATGAAATGACCAGAATGTGCCAGAAGACATGGCAAAGTAATTTTGCTTCATGATGATGCACCATCACACACTTCAAAACCAGTTAAAGACATCTTAAAAGATCTTGCCTGGGAAGTACTAACCCACTGCCATATTCTCCAGACCTTGCTCCTTTGATTACCACTTGTCCTGATCGATGGCACATGCACTTTCTGAGCAGCAGTTGTTTGTACCGAAGTTTATACTCTCACTTACTGTGAAGGAGATCTTGTTTTTTCTAAACTTTGGCAATTGTGAATAGGGTGCTACAAACACCCTGTCTAGGTTTTTATGTGAACCTTAGTTTTTGGTTCATTTGAGTATACACTGAGGGATGTGTTTGCTGGATTGAATTGTAAGAGTATATTTAGTCTTGTGACAGGAAACTGCCAAACTGTCTTCTAAAGTGCCTCTACCACTTTGCATTTCTGCCAGCAATGAGTGAGAGTCCCCTTTATTCTCACCAACATTTGATGTTGTCTGTTTTGGATTTGATCATTCTTATGAGTGTAGTGGTTTCTCATTGTTGTTTTAATTTTTAATTTGCTAATTACATGATGTTGAACATCTTTTTATATGTATACTAGAGGCCCAGTGCATGAAAATTTATGCACTGGAGGGGGGTCCCTCAGCCCGGCCAGACCTCTCTCACAATCCAGGAGCCCTCAGGGGCAGGAGGCGACTTGGCAATCAGAGGAAGTCAATGCCCCATCACACCTCTGCTGCTGCCACTGCCAGCAGCGCAAGCCTCGGCCAGCCCTGGTTACCTGAGCCTCCAGTGGCCCTGGGCAGCTGGGCAGCTGCCACCTGAGGCTTGCCTGTGCCTCGGGCCGGCCCTGGGTGGCAGGGGGGCTGAAGGGACTGGGGGACTCACTCTGGAGGCAGGTGCGTGGAGCGGCCAGGCACCCCTGGGCATGGGCCTAGCCTTGCTGCGTGCCTGCTGCCCCAGCGGGGTTGAGGGTACTGGATGCTGCCATCTTGTGGCTGTGGGTGCTGCCATCTTTAAGGGCGGGGCAGTCAACTAGCATATTCCCTCCTTATTGGTGGTGGTGCTGCCATCTTTGTGATGGCATGAGGGTCAATTAGCATATTCCCTCTTTATTAGATAGAATATTCTTTGGTGAGGTGTCTAGGTATTTTGCCCCTTTTTAAACTGGGTTATTCTTTTTCTTTTTTTATCTCTTTCTTGATTAAGGTATTACATATTTGTCCTCATCACCCCATTACCTTCCCAACCCCCCTAACTCCCTCACTCATGCCCTCACCCTCCCTGTTGTCTGTGTCCACTAGTTAGGCTTATATGCATGCATACAAGTCCTTTGGTTGATCTCTCTCCCTTACCCCCACCCTCCCCTACCTTCCCTCTGAGGTTTGACTGTCTAACAAGACACATTTAGCTCTTGATTGCGCTACAGAGTGGAGAAATGAGTGTTAAGATACCATTGGCATTCTTTTAGCAAATGTCGTAGCAAACAGACTTGGCATACAGTGCAAGCTAAAGAAAAAGCAAGCAAGTCCCACAGTAGCACAGTGTGGACAGCTGTTATGGACATGCTATCCATCTATGACTGGGAAAGGTTTATATAAACAGCGGGATAGTGACAAAGTATAGGAATTAATTGCTTAAAACATTCAATAATTCTTAAAACAGACATCTAAATAAATGGAGATATTCTGGAGTTTGAGTTCTGAGAAACAATATAAGAAGACATTATTTTCCTTTGGAAACAGACTTCCTAAGAAAAGAAGGCACAACAAGTAGTATAGCCCAGCAATTTTCAACCTTTTTCATCTCATGGCACACAGAAAATAATTACTAAAATTCTGTGGCATGCCAAAAAATGTATTTTTTGCCAATCTGACAAAAAAAATAGGTATAATTTTATTCATTCACACCTAACGGCTATTGTTGTGCTGGCTGTTGTCATTTTTTATTTTACAATCTAAGGGAAAAGAGGTCAGTGCCCCTGACTAAATAGTCAGGTATTTCATGCTTTAAAAATTCTTGTGGCACACTGTTTGAAAATTGCTGGTATAGCCCAAAATATGAGTATAACAATGACAGGTGTACTGTACCTTATTTTGAAAGGACTGCTGTACATCTTCATAAGTGAGGTTTGTATTCTGAAATTTTACTGTTTATATTATACTATCATACATGAGGCAGAAAGGATATACTATTGTGAAATAGTAATGACAAAATGAAAGAAAAGACCAGAATAAATCTTTGTACATGTTATCCCCAGATGTTACTGTGAACTCCCTACGTAGCTTCATCTCTTGTGGCTCATGCTAAGCTGTTTTCCCCCCAGATCACCACACAAATCAGTGGGTTTAAGACATAATTCACTAGGGATTTTGATAGGATTTGAGTAAATCCCCAACAAAAACTCCCTTGGTTTGCCAGCTATTTTTAAAGACAGAGATTTAGAAAGCAGAAGATCCTAAGTTCACTTGTATGTCTTGTGATGGCCTGGAAGATAGGAAGACACTCACGTTATGAGATGCTTGCCTAATCTTTTTTTCAAACAATCTGTTGTATAGAACCACACCACAGAAGTCATCTCTGTATGATATTTCTAAGTTGAGTAACAGTTAATATTATACATTTGCAATGTCATTCGAATTTAAGAGTTTAAAATAGCTAACCATTTTCACTGTGGAATTAGTAGATTTTGTAATTACTTATTGAATTAGTAAAAGTAAATACAAATGCTAAAAACCCAGTCTTGACAAGGATGTGGAGAATCAGGAATACCTAATACCTTACCCTTTATCTGAAATTAGTTTATCTTTCTGTAAAGTACTGGGTCTCAAAATTACCTGGAGAGCCCATTCCCTGAAATTCAAATTCATTAGGGCAGGAGTAAACATAGTCTTCCTTTTTGAATAATTTCTTTTATGTTTGAGTACTACTGTGTTGTTTTTTTAAGTTATGCAACTTGCCACAGCTATTAACTTAATTATTCTTGAGTGCTTCTTGGGTTCCACAGGTGAATTTACTTTTCTTTCATAGATATTTTCCTCCAATAGGCACTTTCAATTGATTTTCATGTGCTAAAAATTTCCTTCTCCACTTTCTCTCTTTATATTATAACTTGTCATAATGTAAATCGTCTTACATCATTGAAAATAGAATTTGTTTCTTTTTTATTATTGCCCTGGTGTTGGGAGTGATTTCCTAGAGGAAAAGGAAACCAATAGGTCTTTGTTCTGCTATCTGGAAATCAGGAATCTCAAACTGTCATTAGTACTATATTAGAATCCTAAAAAATTTTTGGCCTGGAGGGGAAAAGAAAAGGCATAGGAACTTTAAGAGAAAGTAGTGTCAATGGGTGCTTTTTCTTTTCTTTTAAGATGAGGATCAGTAATTGTAGCATGGTGAGAGCCTGAACAATCAATCAAATAAAACACAGGTTCTTGCCCTAGCCAGCTTGACTCAGTGGATAGAGTGTCGGCCTGCGGACTGAAGGGTCCCAGGTTCGATTCTGGCCAAGGGCACATGCCTGGGTTGCAGGCTCGATCCCCAGTGGGGGGTGTGCAGGAGGGAGGCAGCCGCTTGATGATTCTCTGTCATCATTGATGTTTCTCTCTCCTCCCTTCCTCTCGGAAATCAGTAAAGAAATATATATTTTTTAAAAATACGTTCTTTATTTTTATGAATTCTCTCTGGAAATAGGTGGTCATTAGGTATAATCCAGGATCACTTCTCCACTAAACCAGAGATGGGGACAACTCACTGTAACGAACTGGACTGTAGAGAATATAATCTAAGCCTCTTACCTAAATAATATTGTAGTTCCCTGCAAAATGTATTGAAGAGACTATGAATGTCTATATATAGGCAGTCCTCAGGTTACGTCGGACTCGACTTAGTCATTTCGTGGTGACGTCGCCATCTCCCATTTACAGTATTTATAAAAAAAAAAAAGTTACCTCATTTCGACGTATGTACATATGTGCTTTATGTTTTTAATTATTTATTTACCACAAGTAAAGGTCAGGAATTATCTTTCTTTTAAATTTCTATTTACTGTTTCACTTCATTACTGCTATGTATGTGCTCCATGTGAATGACATAGGTGCTTATGTAGGTGGGTTCCGACTTATGGCGAAAATTGCGTTACGTCGCGCTGTAGGAACAGACCTCCGATGTAACCCAAGGACTGCCTGTATTTGGGTATCACAAAAGATCCATCACTAGAATCCTCAAACCTGGAGAATATATAGGTACATATATGATAGTTGGCTAATTTTATAATTATATATTTCTTTTTTAAAAAAATATATATTTATTGATTTTTTACAGAGAGGAGAGGAGAGGGACAGAGAGCCAGAAACATTGATGGCAGAGAAACATCGATCAGCTGCCTCATGCACACCCCCCACCGGGGATGTGCCCGCAACCCAGGTACATGCCCTTGACTGGAATCCAACCCGGGACCTTTGAGTCCGTAGGCCAATGTTCTATCCACTGAGCAAAACGGTCAGGCTATAATTATAGATTTCTTTTACAGAAAGGTATTATGTGCCATTATTTTACAAATTAATGTTGATCCTGTAAATTTTTAGTGGATCTTATTCTAATCAATAAGTAAAATGAGCCCTAGCCAGTTTGGTTCAGTGACTAGAGCGTTGGCCTCTGGACCAAAGGGTCCTGGGTTGGATTCTGGTCAAGGGCACGTACCTTGGTTGTAGGCTCCTCCACGGCCTGGGTCCTGGTCAGGACACGTGCAGGAGGCAACCAGTTGATGTGTTTCTCTCTGTCTTTCCCTCTGTCTTCCACTCTAAAACTCAATGGAAAAAAACTCAGGTGAGGTTTAACAAAAAAATAAATAAATAAATAAAGGTAAAATGACATACCAGATGAACGGACATTATCTTAATAAGGTATTCCTTTCTCTTCTAACTTTTTTTAAAGAATGCATTCTGAGGTTATTTCTGATCTTTTAAATTTTTTTTTCTTAGTTTTTAGATTCCAGTTGTATTCTCTATTTTACTATTTGTAGACTTTTCATAGACATTGCCTCATGTATACAAAATGCTAAGCAGATTTAAAACTATTTTGGATATATGTTCACCTGCTTTGACAAAAATCACAGAGTAAACCACATACAAATTTAGTTCTCTTTTATGGAAGGGTTCAAACTGTAATTCTGCTCTGTGAAGTTATCAGGAGTTCAGAGACATCCGGCCTTGTTGCATTGCCATCCCTAGAGTATACCCCACCCGCATAATTCAAGATGGCTCACTGCCATGTTGTATCCCAGTCAGCAGAAGTGAAAATCTTTCATGAAATTTGTTTTATGGAAAGCAAAACTCAAGAACATTGGACCACATAATGCATCACTTATAAGACTATGACTATCCATAAAAAAAGCTGAAGGTGTAGTTTTTAAAAGACATTTACTTATTGTCAGTTAATCAACACTGGAAGGGATGAAATGGATGGCTGATTCTTTGTGGGGGCAGGGAGGGAAGTGGTGAGTAGAAAGAATGTCCAGAGTTTATTGGGACCTTGTCAGGAAAGCTCTATTTTATTTAAAATAGTCATGTAAGCAGAGTTAGATTATAATATTTCTTAGGAAGTCATCCTATTTTCCCATGAGGTTCTTTCTTTATTTTAGACCTTTTTCTCCAAACTGCTTTATTCTGTTGCTAGTACTTCTTCAGGGTGTCTTTTTCTTATAGCCCTATAGAAGACTGGACAGGCTTTTCTATAATTGAATATTTATTTCAAGTTTAACCAAATATTGGAACTCATAAATATCACCTCCGGTTTCTTGAAAAGATTTTCAGCATCACAAGAAATGACACTTAACATTAAGTGGCAAATTGTTCACAGAAATTCCAAGTTGTATCCAATCTAGCAGCACTGAAGCTTTGGTTGTATATTATAGTTTGAAACTAGACTAACTAAGAAAGAATGTCAGGGCCCCAATGAGGCTGCCATCATTCACCAATGCTGTCAGTGCTTCCACCTCGGATCTTTCCACATCCGCTCAGTCCATCTGATCTCAGCTCTCCCACCACCACCTTCCTAGTGCAACATGACTGAGTAAGAGACAGATTTCTAGAGATCTATTTAAAGGATGGTGGTAAAGAAAAAGTTTAAAAAGCAGACAGGAAAAATAGTGTGTTTTATATTCAAAGTTACTTAAATTTGTAAAAATAAAAATACATTATACTTAAAGATATAAGCTAAATGAAATAAGCCAGATACAAAGGAATGGTGGTTGCCAAGGGCTGGAGGGAGGAATAAATGGGGAGTTAGTGTTTAAGGGATACAGACTTTTTTTGTTTATTTGTTTTGTTTTTAATCCTCACTCAAGAACATGCTTAGCGAGGAAGGGAAGGAGGGAGAGAGAAATATCAATGTGAGAGAGAAACATCAATCAGTTGCCTTCTATACGTGCCCTGACCCAGGATCGAACTTGAAACCCAGGTATCTGCCCTGACTGGGAATCAAACCCGAAACCATTCAGTGCACAGGAGGACACACTCAACCCACTGAGCCACTCCAGCCGGGTGGGTTTTAATTGAAGAAGTTAAATTTCTGGAGAAAGATCATGGTGATGGTTGAGCAACATTGTAAATATACTTAATGCCACAGAACCATACACTTAAGAATGGTTAAAATTGTAAATTTTGTATATTTTTACCACAATAAAAATTACATTGTGCTTATTGTAATGTTTGCTGTGCAACATTCCTCATTCAGAAAATTTTTATGGTTTAAAAAATAACTATATTGAGTTGTAATATACATGCAACATAATGCATATATTTTAAGTGTACAATATTGTGAGTTTTGACAGATACACTGTGTAACTGCCACCATAGCCAAGCTATAATACATTTCCAAAAGGTTCTCTTGTGTCCCTTTCCAGTCATTCTGAGTCCCCACTCCCAGTGCCTGGCAACCACTGATCTGCTTTTTATTTTTTGCAGATTAGATTACAATTAATTTTTACACTTTTTAAGCAAATGGAAAAGATAAAAGCTTTTTTTTTTTTCTCCTAACAAATATAGATACAATCATCAAAAGCTTTTGCCAGTTGGGGAAGCAGGCAGCAGCTTCAGTATCAATATCTCAGTAAAACTAAGTTTTCCAAACTTGCCATAATCTATAGTAGATTTGATGTATCAAAATGCTCTTTGTTTTTGTTTTGTTTTTCCAGAAAAAGTTGGGAGAAAAACTGAAGACAAATTTTTCAAACAAAATTTTGTTCAATCAGCCTCATATCTGCCTCTGTTATGTTAATTTTGATTATTTTCAAGGACTTCTAAAAAATAAATCAGTGTATATTGAGATAACTTTTCTACCCAATCTCATGTCAGTGTATTCCTTAATGTGGATCAGATTATTTTGTTTCAGGAGATATAGACATGAGACAACCATACAGTAAACCAGAGGATTCAAAATTGTGCTGTGCAAAGGCCTTGCTACTTTACTGCAAGAACGTCATACTAGGCAGGGCACCAGTGAACATCACTGGATCAAATGCCCCAAGATAGTCATATTTGGTGACATTTAAAAGTTACTTTCCAACATCAAAACATAAATGTGATAATGTTTAGTATTTACTGAATAGTACAGTAATTGATCATAGTCCTGTCTGTGATTCTTGAATCCAAGAGTCAGACAGCTTTCTATTGTTTGTTCTTTAAAAATAATTTTCATAATATAAGAATTCTACCTCATAATATGTCTCTAGCAGTAGCATAGGACCTTTCTGCTTTCAGAATCACCCGATCTCTCCTCTTTGCCTCCACGACCATCTTTCGAAAACCTTACTTTATTTTTCTGGAACTTTTGATGCCCCTATATTATATTCAAAACCAAATCATTTCTTATTCAGAATTTTTCGTACCCTCTGTCTACCAGGTTCTGGTTAGGACCCTTAAGAATTTCACAATCTATGAATATCTCTTACAGCCATTTCAAACCATCTATACTCTGACTCAAAGCCAAGTTTTCAGCTTCTCTCTCAGTTTCCTTTCCCTGTGGGGACACTCTAATCCAGTTAGGCAATGTGTCCTCACATATGACTTGTGCTTTTACACTTGCCACTTTCACTGTCTTTCTTATCTGTCAAAATAAAGCCCATCTCAATCTCCGCCCGCCCCGCCCCCCCCCCCATTATCGTAGTGATTTCTTATCTGCTATATTATTTCAGCATTTGCAAATTGTTCCCTTGACCAGGAGTTTGTCCCGGGAGTTTGACCATGGGGCGGAGCTGGCTGGGGAAAGGCGGGGAGTGCTAGGCACTGGGCCTCTAGTATATACGAGTATATATTTTAAAAGTGTTCGATAAGAAGAAAAATTCTGGAAACTGGTTGCACAACAGTTTGAATATACTACTGAACTGTACACTAAAAAATGGTTAAGATGGTAAATTTTATAAAAGCCTAATATGGTTAAGATGGTAAATTCAATAAAAGCCTAATATGCTAAGTGTCCGGTTGTCCACTCAGCCATTCAACCAATCAAAGTGTAATATGCTAATGATATTCTAAGGCTGCTCAACCACTCACTGTGACATGCACTGACCACCAGGGGCAGACACTCTGACCAATAGGTTAGCTTGCTGCTGGGGTACAGCTGATCGGGACTGAGCGAGATGGGCCAGACACGCCCTGGAGCCTTCTTGCAGTCCCTTCCAGATGAGTAACCTCCTGTATACCTCCCTGGCCCCCATCATGCACCAGTGGGGTCCCTCGGCCTAGCCTGTACCCTCTCGCAATCTGGGACCTCTCGGGGAATGTTAGAGAGCTGGTTTGCCCAATCCCGCAGGTCATCCACTGGTGCATGAATTCGTGAACTGGGCCTCTAGTTAATCTATAAAATTAAATTTTTTAATTTTTTAAATTAGCAAATGAATAAATTATAAGACCAATAAGCTCATAAAAACATCAAAAGAATTTTTTATTTTATTTAAATTTTTTATTGTTTAAAGTATTACCTAAGTCTCCTTTTTTCCCTATTGACCTCTCCCTGGCCACTCCCACCCCCAGCACATGCCCTCACCCCCCTGCTGTCTGTGTCCATGGGTTATGCATATATGCATGCACACAAGTCCTTTGGTTGATCTCTTACACTAACCCTCTTCTGCCTTACTCTTAGGTTAGACAGTCTATTTGATGCTTCTCTGTCTCTGGCTCTATTTTTGTTCATCAGTTTATGTTGTTCATTATATTCCTCAAATGAGTGAGGTCATGTGATATTTATCTTTCTCCAACTGGCTTATTTCACTTAGCATAATACTCTCCAGGTCCATCCATGCTGTTGCAAGTGGTAAGAGTTCCTTCTTTTTTATAGCAGTGTAGTATTCCAATGTGGAGATGTACCACAGTTTTCTAATCCACTCATCTGCTGATGGGCACTTAGGCTGTTTCCAAATCTTAGCTATTATAAATTGTGCTGCTATGAACATAGGGGTGCATATATCCTTTCTGATTGGAGTTTCTGATTTCTTGGGATATATTCCTAGAAGTGATCACTGGGTCAAATGGCAGTTCCATTTTTAATTTTTTGAGGAAACTCCATACTGTTCTCCACAGTGGCTGCACCAGTCTGCATTCCCACCAGCAGTGCACGAGGGTTCCTTTTTTCCCACATCCTCACCAGCACTTGTCGTTTGTTGATTTGTTGATGATAGCCTTTCTGACAGGTGTGAGATATGGTACCTTATTGTCATTTTGATTTGTATCTCTCAGATGATTAGTGACTTTGAGCATCTATAATAATAAAAGGGTAATATGCTAATTAGACCAGACGTCATTCTGGACATCCTTCCTGATGAAGCCTTGGCTGGAGGGAAGCAGCCCAGGTCCCAGGTGCCTGCTGGTGGCTGGTGGAGGGAAGCCTGTGCCGGCAGCTGGGGGAAGGAAGGCCTGCTCTTGCACGAATTTTCATGCATCGGGCTTCTAGTGTTTTCATATGTCTCCTGGCCTTCCGTATGTCCACTTTCAAAACATGCCTATTTAGGTCCTTTGCCCATGTTTTGTTTGGATTGTTTATCTTCCTTTTGTTAAGTTGTATGAGTTCCATGTAAATTTTGGAGATTAAACCATTATCTGAGATAGCATTAGCAAATATGTTCTCCCATGCAATGGGCTTTCTTGTTTTGTTGTTGGTTTCTTTTGCTGTGCAGAAGCTTTTTATTTTGATGTAGTCCCAGTTGTTTATTTTCTCCTTAGTTTCCATTGTCCTGGGAGCTGTATCTGTAAAGATATTGCTATGAAATACATCTGATATTTTGCTGCCTATGGATTCTTCTAAGACTTTTATGTTTTTCTATCTTACCTTTAAGTCCTTTATCTGTTTTGAGGTTATTTTTGTGTATGGTGTAAGTTGGTGGTCTAGTTCCATTTTTTTTGCATGTATCTGTCCAATTTTCCCAACACCATTTATTAAAGAGACTTTTTGACTCCATTGTATGCTCTTGCCTCCTTTGTCAAATATTAATTGAGCATAATGGCTTGGGTCAATTTCTGGGTTCTCTGTTCTATTCCATTGGTCTATATATCTGTCCTTGTACCACTACCAGCAGTTTTGAGAACCGTGGCTTTGTAATATAACTTGATACCTGCTATGTGATTCTCCCAACCTTGTTCTTCTTTCTCAGGATTGCTGTGGTTATTCAGGGTCTTTTTTTATTCCAGATGAATTTTTGGAGAGTTTGTTCTAGGTCTGTGAAATATGCCATTGGTATCTTAATGGGGATTGCATTGAATCTATAGATAGCTTTGGGTAGTATAAACATTTTAATGATGTTGATTCTACCAATCCATGAACACGGTATATTCTTCTATTTGTTTATACCTTCCTCTATCTCTTTTTTCAATGTCCTGTAGTTTTCCAAGTACAGGTCTTTACCTCCTTAGTTAAATTTATTCCTAGGTATCTTAGTTTTTTTGGTGCAATGGTAAGTGGGATTGTTTTTTTATTTCCCTTTTGGTAAGTTCATTATTGGTGTATAAAAACTCCATAGATTTCTGGGTGTTAATTTTGTATCCTGCTACATTGCCAAATTCATTTGTTAAGTCTAGCAGTTTTTTGATGGAGTCTTTAGGGTTTTCTATGTATAGTATCATGTCATCTGTGAATAATGACAGTTTTACTTTTTCTTTTCCAATTTGGATGCCTTTTATTTCTTCTTGTCTGATTGCTATGGCTAACACTTCCAGGAGTGGTTAGAGTGGGTGTCCCTGTCTTGTTCCTGTTCTTAAGGGAAATGTTTTAGTTTTTGCCCATTGAGTATGATGTTGGCTGTGGGTTTGTCATATATGGCCTTTATCGTGTTGAGGTATAATCCCTCCATTCCCACTTTGCTGAGAGTTTTTATCAAAAATGGGTGTTGGATTTTCTCAAATGCTTTCTCTGCATCTATTGATATGATCATGTGATTTTTATCTTTCAGTTTGTTTATGTAACATATCTTGTTTATTGATTTGTGAATATTATACCAGCCTTGCATCCCTGGGTAAATCCCACTTGATCATGGTGTATGATGTTTTAAAATATATTGCTGGATGTGATTTGCTAGAATTTTGTTGAGAATATTAGCATCTATGTTCATCAGGAATATTGGGCTGTAATTTTCTTTCTTGGTAGTGTCTTTATCTGGTTTTGGAATTAGGATAATGCTGGCCTCATAAAAAGAGTTTGGAAGTGTTCCTTCCTCTTGGATTTTCTGAAATAGTTTGAGAAGTATAGGTGTTAGTTCTTCTTTGAATGTTTGGTAAAACTCCCCTGTGGAGCCATCTGGACCTGGACTTTTGTTTGATGGGAGTTTTTTTTTATTACTGCTTCTATTTCATCAGTTGTTATTGGCCTATTCTGGTTTTCTGATTCTTCCTAATTCAGTTTTGGGAGATTATATTTTTCTAGGAATTTGTCTATTTCATCCACCTTGTCCAGCTTGTTGGCATATATTTGTTCATAGTATTTTCTTTCAATCCTTTGTATTTCTGTGGTGTCCATGGTTACTTCTCCGCTTTTGTTTCTGATTTTATTTATTTGGGTCCTCTCTTTTTGTTTATTGATGAGTCTGGCTAATAGTTTATAAATTTTGTTTATCCTTTCAAAGAACCAACTCTTGTGTTTCATTAATTTTTTTTTTTTGGTGTGTGTGTGTGTGTGTGTGTGTGTGTGTGTGTGTGTGTGTGTATATAGTCAGTATGTCATTTATTTGTGCACTAATCTTTATTATTTCCTTATACTCACTCTGGGTTTTTCTTGTTGTTCTTTTTCTAGTTTTTTAAGTTAAATAGTTTATTGCTGATTTTTCTTATTTTTTTGAGGTATGCCTATAATTCTATGAACTTCCCTCTCAGGACTACTTTCACTGTGTCCTAGGGATTTGGGGTTGTTGTGTGTTCTTTTCATTTGTTTCCAGGATCTTTTTTATTTCTTTCTTGATCTCATTGGTAACCCATTCATTGTTTAATAAAATGCTATTTACCCTCCATGTGTTTGGATGTTTTTGGGGTGGTTTTACTGTAGTTGATTTCTAATTTCATTCCACTGTGATCTGAGAAGATGCTTGATATGATTTCAACCTTCTTGATCTTGTAGAGACTTGTTTTGTGTCCTAACATGTGGTCTATCTTTCTGAATTATCCATGTGCATTTGAGAAGAATGTATATTCTGCAGCTTTTGGGTGAAATATTCTATAAATGTCAATTAAATCCATCTGATCCAGTGTGTCCTTCAGAGTCTCTGTTTCCTTGTTAATTTTTTGTCTGGAAGATTTATCCAGTGAAGTCAGAGGGGTGTTAAAGTCCCCTACTATGACTGTATTGTTGTCAATCTCTCCATTTTAGTCCTCTAGAAGTTTTTTTTTATATATTTAAGTGCTCCTATATTGGGTGTGTATATGTTTACCAGGGTTATATCCTCTTGTTGGATCAATCCCTTTAATATTATGTAGTGTCCTTTGTTGGTTCTTGTAATAATCTTCATTTTAAAGTCTTATTTTGTCAGATATGAGTATTGCTATTCCAGCTTTTGTTTTTCTTTTCCATTTGCATGGAAAACTTTTTCCCATCCCTTCACTCTCATGCTGCATGTGTCTTCTGTTTTGAAGTACATTTCTTGTAGACAGCATATAGTTGGGTCATGCATGTTTTTTTATCCATTTAGCTATACTACTCCTTTTGATTGGAGCATTTAATCCATTTACATTTAGGGTTGTTATTGATAGGTACTTATTTATTACCATTTTAATTCTGTATGGCTAGGTTTCTCTCTCTGATTCTTCTCATTATAGCATTCCCTTTAGCACTTATTGTGATGCTGGGTTGGTGGTGGTGTACTCCTTTAGCCTTTTTTGTCTAGGAAGCTCTTTATTTGACCATCTATTTTGAATGATTGCCTTGCTGGATATAGTATTCTTGGTCTCAGATCCTTGCTTTCTATTACCTTGAGTGCTTCATGCCATTCCCTTCTGGCCTGTAGAGTTTATGATGAGAAATCAAGTGTCTTATGGGAACTCCTTTGTAGGTAACAGTTTTCTTTTCTCTTGCTGCCTTTAAGATTCTCTCTTTGTCTTTAATTTTTCACATTTTAATTATGATGTGTCTGGACCTGGGCCTATTTGGGTTCTTCTTGCTTGGGATTCTCTGTGCCTCCTGAACTTGTGTGACCTTTTTCCTTTACCTGGTTAGGGAAGTTTTCTACCATTATTTCTTCAAACACATTCTCTATTCCTTTCTCTCTTTCTGCCTCTTTTGGCACACCTGCTATTCTAATATTGTTATGTTTCACATTGTTCCACAGCTCCCTTCAGCTGTCCTCCTGTTTTTTAATTGTTTTTTCTTTTTGGTTCTCTGATTGAGTGATATTTTCAACTCTGTCTTCTAATTCACTGATTGAATCCTCAGCTTCCCCTAATCTGCTGTGTATTCCTTCCAATGTGTTCTTTATTTATGTTATGTCATTCTTTATCTCAGACTGTTCTTTTTTTTCCATAGTTACTATATCTTTTTTCATGCTGTTGAGCATCTTTACCATCATTACTCTGAAGTCTGATTCAGATAAATTTAACTCTGCTTTATTTATCTCTTCTTCTGGAGAATTCTCTAGTTCTTTCATTTATGGGTTGTTTCTTTGTCTCCTTATTTTGGTTATCTGTTTGGGTTTATGACTATGTATTAGGTAGATCCTCTACATCTCTCAATCTCTAGTGCAGGACAGTGTTAAAGGCTGTTTCTGACTAATTAGATCAGGCAAAGACTCAAAGCCTCCAGAGACTATCTCTGTCTATAGACTAATTGGATTCCTACTTGAATTGCCTGCAGGCAGTCATCCTCAGGTGTGGCAAGAGTTTTTTCAACAGGATGGGGCAGTTGCTTCTCCCTGAAGGCTAATTGTTATTTTTAATCTCTTCAGTAGCCTCAGGGCAAGGTATTTTCCAATAAGGTGTGTCAACTGTCTTCCCCCCCAGGCAAGGCAAATGTGTATGTGGGAATGATATCCTTCACTGTATGAGGGAATGACTCAGCCCAGGAAACTTGGGTGTCTGTCTTCTGAGCTCTATCCCCCAAGTTCCCAGTCCTGGCTTCTGCTCTCATAGCTCCAATCCACTTCTCCCTCCCTCTGCTGGAGCACAAGGTGGGTAGCTCCACAGGGAATTTTGTGTGTTGGCCCTTTAAGAGGGTGCCTGTCACTCCCTGGCAGACAGCACCCCCTGCTTTTGACAGCCAAATGTTATGTGGATACGTTGCTCAGTTTTGGTGCTCTCTGCTGGGGGGCCCAGCTTGGGGATTTAATCCAAGAGTTCTCAGTGGCAACCCCCGGCAGCTGAGATATCTCTCTGGGACTTTAGTTGCCATCTGTGGGTGCCCGGCAGCTTTTTCATGCCTCCATCCCTCCTACGATTCTCTATGTCAGTGGTTCTCAACCTTTCTAATGCCACGACCCTTTAATACAGTTCCTCATGTTGTGGTGATCCCCAACCAAAAAATTATTTTCGTTGCTACTTCATAACTGTCATTTTGCTACTGTTATGAATCGTAATGTAAATATCTGTGTTTTCCGATGGTCTTAGGCTCTACAGCAGCGGTTCTCAACCTGTGGGTCCCGACCCACAGGTTGAGAACCGCTACCAGAGTCACCTAAGACCATCGGAAAACACAGATATTTACATTACGATTCATAACAGTAGCAAAATGACAGTTATGAAGTAGCAACGAAAATAATTTTTTGGTTGGGGATCACCACAACATGAGGAACTGTATTAAAGGGTCGTGGCATTAGAAAGGTTGAGAACCACTGCTCTATGTGGTCTCCACTTTTGGTCCTCGGATATCAGGGTTCTCTCCTGTGAGTTTTCCATTGATTATTCAGGAAGTTTTTCTGTATTTTAGTTGTAATTCCAGTTTGTTCCTGGGAGCCTGTCCATGCAGCATCCACTTATCTGCCACCATTTTTAATCTCCTTGGCTGGATAGTTTTAAGATGGGTCTTACAAGTGGGAAATAGGTTTATAGTGAGACCCTCCCTGGCTTGCTGACAGTCACCTTCCCTCTGTATCCTCGAACAACAGGGAGCCAAAAGAAAATTTTAAAGGCCTAAGCCATGAACATAATATAGTTGGGGAAGCACACTCTGCACCTGTAGAAGAACTGAAGGACATTTACAGAGCAAATGCCTGATTAACATCTAATTCTAAAAGGGAAAGCTGAGTGGAGAGAAATTAGCAGTCAGGGAAGGAGAGAAACCTATAGGCATTTCAGGTAGAGAGAGTAGCATAAACTTACTTGAAAACATGTAACGTGGTTACACAGGGTCCTTGGTGAACAATGAGGAATAAATACACTGAATATTATAGGTGGTCAAATATTAGGCCATAGCATTTGATGTACGAAACCTGATAAAAATGACATTGGAAGAGTAGGACAATATAGAATGATGGGGAAATCAGGGAAGGGGTTTTAAGAATAATATAGGCCCATGATTAAAGTATGGTAGTGTCTGTGACAGTTAACATGCCAAAGATCCAAAGCAGTGGATTCATTAAAATTATTTAGGAAGAAACAACAAAACTTGGAATATTGGTTATGGGGAACAAAGAAAAAATCATATTATTTAAATGTCAGTCTGTGGACCTAGGAATATACTGATTAGGTTAACGTGGAAAGAGAAATTTGTTATAATGGACATTAGACTTTACTTAGTGTTTACATAAAAAAATATCTATAAGTAGTATCTAAATAAAGGTGATCTAGAGAGGCGATCATAAGATGTTCAGGGACCAAAGTTTGAAGTATCAGGCTTTTCAGTCAGGCTTGCCCACATAGGATCACCTACAGACTGGTTTTCACTGAGTTTAATTAAGGTATTGTATCTGCCACACTCTGAGATCTCTGTAAGGGAATCTGGAGAAAAGAGTAATCAAAAGGATTTCTTTGGAAATGAGTTGAAAGAGTGGAGGAGATATCCTGGTAGTTTACAACTCACTCTGGATAGTTAATTGGTTAAATAACAAGTAAAGGAGGTATCAGAATCAAAGGAGCATCAATAAAAGAAACTAGATTTTTAATAAAAGGCAACAAACCGAACAAACAAAACATACTCACATAGATACAGACAACAGAATGGTGGTTACCAAGAGAGAAAAGAGATGAGGAGAGAGAAGAGGGTAAAAGGGGTCACATATAAGGTGACAGAAGAGTTATCAGGCTTTGGATGATGAACACACAATAGAGTATATACAGATGTTGTGTTACTGAGTTGTACACGTAAAATTTATGTAATTTTATCAACCAATGTTACTCCAATAAGTTTAATTTTTTAAGTATATAGATTTTAGATTTATCTTAAAATCGGAATAAACTATGGTTACATGTCTATAACCATAAATAATACACCTAAAGCTACTTATCTCATTCTTTTACCTGATCTTTCCTGATGTTTTCAGGATTATGCAATTTATGAAAATACCCAGTTGGAATAAGAAAGAAAAGTAAAACCCTGGTAACATCCCTTCATTCTTACTTCTTTTGTGTATTTTGTTTCTGTTAAACACATACATACATATACTAATTATAGGAGTCTCTTAAGTTGTTAACCATCATCGTTCCAACATTGATTATATCTCTTATTGACTAGTGATAGAAAGCTAATGTGTTGTTCTCAAGGATTCAGGAATTATCAAAAGGCTATTGAGCTCCATTTGCCTTGGATATTTGCCTCCTGTTATTGAAATTTACTCAGAAGGGGGAAGGGGGCAGAGGAGGTGGTCTTACTGTTTCTTGAAGCTCTAATTTCATAGCAGAATACTTTTAGAAACATCTTGAGTCT
Source organism: Corynorhinus townsendii (assembly GCA_026230045.1). NCBI lineage: Eukaryota > Metazoa > Chordata > Mammalia > Chiroptera > Vespertilionidae > Corynorhinus > Corynorhinus townsendii. The sequence goes on along the minus strand of JAPDVU010000003.1, from coordinate 125,019,327 downwards.
ATTAGAAATTGCAGGTCAAAGGGCCGGTTCAACTGTTCTGGTAGTTGAAAGCACCAGGGATGGAGTGAATAGACCACTTTCATGACTTAAAGTTGGATTTCTGCTACTACCTACTCGCTTTGCAGTTAATACAGCATGTTAGTCATGCAGTAGGGGATTTCTAATCACTCTGATAGGTTCTGTGTCCACATTTGCAATGTTTTTTTAACTGAGGAAAAAACACTAACAGAACAAGGAGAGTTTGACAGGGGGGCATTGCAGTTTTTATTTTGCTGTGGGTTTGTGGCATCCATATATTTTATTTGCTTATATTATTCCCTAGGGCCTCATGGGAAATGAACTCAGAATGGCCAGTCTTCCTTTTCTGTGGATAGCCTTTACTTGGTAAACCTCTTGAAGTCAATTATTAATCTCCATCAAGGTTCATTTTCTTCAAACTATGTTAGAATTAGAATAGGTGAATTCCAGATCTCAAGCAATTGACTTTGATTTAAAAAGGAACTATTTCTAGTATTTTTATTTTCTTTTTATAGTTTGCTTTATCTTTTCATTTTTCTTCAATGAGTGCATATTAATTTTTTTCTCCATCTTATTCTTAGTCTCTTTATCTACCACGTTATAGAGTTGTCATTATAAGTAAACAAGTCGTTGCCTACAAAGTACTAAACAGGAATAAGCACATAATAAATATAAAACAAATGGTACATATTTACTTATTTTTACTCTGTTATTCAAGGGTAGTTTCGTTTTACACTTTATCAGAAAATTTTTCATGGAAGCAAATTGTATTAAAAGTTAGTAGCTACTAAAATAAGATGCTTTTGCAATTTGCTTTTTTTCACTCTGAATTCCATTTCCTGTTCTTAACAAAGTTTTTAGTTTAGACACTTTTTTGAGTGCTGTCTTTAAAACAACCACATAAGCTCAACTATACCATATGGTCTTTTCTAACAGATGTATTAAGGGAACAATATATATATATATATTTCTTTATTGATTTCAGAGAGGAAGGGATAGGGGGAGAGAGAGATAGAAACATCAATGATGAGAATCATTGATTGGCTGCCTCCTGCACACCCCCCCACTGGGGATCAAGCCCGCAACCGAGGCATGTAACGTTAACTGAAATCGAACTCAGGACCCTTCACTTTACAGGCTGATGCTCTATCCACCGAGCCAAACCAGCTAGAGCAGGAAACAATTTTTCTTATTCCCTAAAAGTTAGATAGCTGTTGCTATTTATTAGCTTTTATATTCTTACCTAACTTTCAGTTTTTAAGAGGTTGTTCTCTCCTATCTGTCCATTTCAAATTTACCAAAATTATGGACAAAACGAACAATACTATCTCCATCCCTTTCCAAAAACTTAAAAAAGAACACCTAAAAGCTAATATATCTATAAAAGTTACTGATATCATACATCATTTACATGAGTATAAGTACAATATGTGATCAAAACACTTTATTTTCTTGACTATAAATTGCCCTCTTTAAGGCACATTCATATTTAGAAATCAGTGTCAAGAGTATACTTTTAAAATGGAAAAGACAATGGCATGTTCATCTATTAGGGGATTTTTAGAGGTTGAGAGCTATGGGTATGGGAGAGAAAGTTTGATTCTATGTAGTTCGTAGTATATTGTCAATGCTCAATATAAGATAAATAGACATAATAAAATTTCTATTTGAATTGTATATAAAACAAAAAAAGACTTCAAAGTATATATGTTATTAATAAGCCATCTCAATGGCTCAGCCTCCAGTGACACATCCTATATTTTAAATTTTACAATCTGAATTGTCACCTGTTATATCATATTACAGTTTGAGAATGTGACATTTTACTACAGAGATTAACTGTACTACACTTGCTGGCCAAGAATACCATATATAAAAGAATTTGGAACTTAGTCACAAAGCTTCAACAATACAGAATAATTTTACTATTTCATATTATGAGGCTTTTCTTAAGGCTAGAATGGCACTGAGAGCCCTTCACCTTTGTATCCTGCATTCAGCAAAGGTGCTCATGACTAGATCTAATTGAATAGAATAATCTTATCTTTCATTCATCTTTTCTTTCCCTGCTGCTAAAAGCGTCCAGAGAGGCAGTGCCCTAATTGAGAAAGCACATTTCTCATTTCAGCTTTGTCAGTCTGAGCTTCCCAAAAAGGAACAGATGATGGCCATCAACAGGAAATGGCATTGTGACACCGTCTTGAACTCCTTCACCTTTAAGCTCATTTCACCACTTAACATATTTTTTTAAGTGGTCAGTGGATATATTTAGACTGTCATTATCCCTTTGGTGTTGACTAACGCTTTATGGGATAAGCCATCTGCCATATCTCAGAATTATATAGTGTGTGGGAACAGTAGAAAGTTAAATTGAGGTCATTAAGAATCTCCCCTTCCAACAGCAGAGACTAGTTAAACAAATCTTCATTTCCATAATATAAACTAATCTACCTTCTCCTTTTGTTAGTACTGCTTGTTCAGAGTTCCCCAGACCTACCCATCCAAAATGCCAAATATTCTTGTCAGAATATAGTCTTCCAGTTTTGGCTAAACTAAATCTCTTCCACATGACTGCTATTAAAGCTTACTAGTAATTATCTTAACAAGGACGGAAGCCACGTTAAACTTGGGAAATGCATTCTCAGAGTCAGCATTCCCTTGAGCCAAAAGCTCAGGTCACATAATTCCTGTAAATCAAATCTGTCTCCTTACAGATGACTTACATAAAAGATGAGCTATTGAGGAATGCATTTTAGACACTGAGATTCACCAACTTCATTCTGATTATTTTGTAAATTTCTCATGTTCACCCCCTACTAAATCCCACCTTCTTTTCCTCCTATATACTAACCAAAAAGTAGTTAGCTAAATCACAAGGAATCTGTAAAGCTTAAATTACTGTTTCAAAGTGCACAGATCATTGGCAAATAAAGCCATGACTGGAAACTTATTTGCATTAATGAGATAAAAAGAATTATAGACATTCAGAATGCCCCCAGAAACAGATGACTGATTTTCTAAATCCTATTTTCTAACAGTTACAGTTGGTTACACAATCTATACATAAAAACGTTTTCAGCCCTGGCTAGGTGGCACACTTGGTTGGAGTGTCGTCCTATATACCAAACGGTTGCGGGTTTGATTTCAGGTCAGGGCACATGCCTAGATTGTGTTCCTCAGTAGCTCCCTCTCCCTCCCTCTCCCCCTCTCCTTCCCCCTCCCCTCCCCCTCCCCCTCTTCTTCTTCCCTCCCCCCTTTCTCTCTCTCTAAAAAGCAATGAAAACATATCCTCAGGAGAAGATTTAAAAAAAAAAGTTTTTCAATAATGTCTTGTTTTGCATGGAAGCTACTGAATAGTTATCAAAAATTGACAAGATTATTCTTACATTTAAAAAATTCTTTAATCTTGTTTACTGTTTAAGTTTATATCTAGGAACTCTTCATTGAGATATCAGTATAACAACATGATAAAGACATTTAGGGTCAGAAAAATCTGAATGGGATTCTTGGCTGCACCATTTACTTCAAGTGTAAACGTGGGCAAGTCACATAAACTCACTAAGCCTTAGTTTCATCACCCATAAAATGGGGGTAGTAATAATAGTAACTTCAAAGAATTGTGAAGATTAAATGAAAGTCTTGGCATTTTCTTTCTTTTTCAGGCAGGAAGCTCTTCTGGCTGCCATTAGTGAAAAAGATGCCAATATAGCTCTTTTGGAACTTTCATCCTCTAAGAAAAAGACCCAAGAGGAAGTGGCAGCACTAAAGCGGGAGAAGGATCGTCTGGTGCAGCAACTCAAGCAGCAGGTAAAATTAAATTCGGGAGGGGTAGTGGGACCAGCTTTCACACAGTTCTCCACCCATGTCTTTACTGGCTTACATATTAGGCCTTGTTGTCATAGAAGACATCTGATCTTTGTATCTAATTAATTTTCTTATTTTTTTAGGACTTCCATATCTTTTTAAAATTAAATTCATTGGAGTGACATTGGTTAATAAAATTATACAATTCTATGATACATCATCTATATATTGCATAATCTTCATAAGCAGGGATTTTCATCTTCACAAATCTCTGGCTATGTCTAGTAAATGCTGAGTATTTTCTGTAAGAGCATTGGTTTAGAAAATATCACAAGTCTTCTATGAGAATGTTTTTTAATTTTGTGCAATGATTGGATGAAATTAGTGAAATTCTGCCCATTTGAAATGGAAAAGGCTTATGTTTATATCCAGTTAGGTGCCTACTACAGAATGCACTTAAATATTGTTATTTAAATGATTTTCAGTTATTCAGGGCTGGGTAGTCTCTAAAGGTAAGAATAAAGTTTTGCCCTTTTCCAACCTAAACCCTCCTTAAATTTAATGATTAATATTTCTGTAAGACCTTTGATCTGTGAAAATAAAAGCTACAAATTTGTCCTTTGGTGATGTTTGCACAACTGTGTAAATATACTTAATGGACAGAACTTGTACACTTAAAATTGATAAAATGGTAAATTTTATGTTAATGTGTATTTTACCACAATTTTAAAACTAGAGGAAAAAGTCATCTTTGAAATTAAGGAGAAAGCTGAATTTTTAAATCTGAGTCTCCTTGGGTATCATTAATGCTCTTTATTGGCTGTTCCTGTATGATTTTCAGTGCCTGCAATCCCATCTTCCATATCATCCCCATCATTCTCAGTCACGTTTTCTGTGCCTTTAGGCTGCCCAGATTTGTTCTTCCACCTGAAGTAATTAGAGAAAGAGTTTTTCAAGTGAAAGGGTTTCTTCTTTTCTGTTTTGGGTGATCAGTTATCAATTGATATCATTTTTGGCATAACATTTAATATTCAACTTAATAAGAATCAGTATTTACACAATAAGCTGAGAAAATACCAAAAGATGTCCCTTTTCTATAGTATAGATAGATGAGCAGCAGAAACAACCCATTACTCATTTACAAGTGAAAGAAAACCTTTCCAGTGTCCTAAAATAATTTGTCACAAGAAGAGGACCTCATCCAATATTTGGATGCCTGTTAAGTAAAACAGAAAAAATGTGCTTATTAAAGATAATCTATCCAGTAGTTCAAAATTGAAATTTGGTTATCAAAGCTGATAATATGATGGAGTGCTGATTGCCACAGGCTAAGGGGTGGGGAAAATGGGGAGATGCTGGTCAAAGGGTACAAAGTTTCTGTTACGCAGATGAAAAAGTTCCCGAGATCTAAAGTATAGCGCGGTGACTACAGTTGATAATACTATACTGTATGTATATTTGAAATTTGCTAAGAGAATAGATCTTAAGTGTTCTCACCACACACAAAAAAGTAACCATGTTAGGTAATAAAAATGTCAGTTATTCATTGTGATAATTATTTCAAAAAGTATACTTACATTAAAACACCACAAAAAATAGAAAAAAAAACACAGCACATTGTACACATTAGGTATATACAATTTATATGTGTCAGTTATACCTCAATAAAGGGAAAGAAAGCTGATAATATGAATTAGAAGGATATTGTTGAGGAAAGACTTTCACTAGTTTGTGAGTATTTATATTTAGCAATATCAGTTCTTTTAAGTAGTAGTCAGGCCTAAAAATACAGACATATGATTACATTCACCCTGAGACACAAAGTAGAATAACAAGTCTAGCAGACTAGAATACTGTATCTCATTCACAGTGGCTTTTGATGATCTGGCTCTCAAGACTATATGGTTTTAATAGATAAGAGTTATGATATTAATTAATCCATGAATTTATAATATTAGAAGGAGTCACTGAAAAATTCCTAATATCTTACATCTAACTATATGCCCTGAATATTTTGTAGTGATGTGATCTATATATGAAGAAAGATAAAGTAGTTCTTAGGAGTCTTTCCTAACAATGTTTTCTGTCTCCATTATAAAGTTTCACATAACTACTCTCTCAAAATGTGTCTGGGAGTATTTTATCTTTTCTCATGACTGAGTAGTATTCCATTGTATTTATGTACCACGTCTTATTTGTGACATCATGCTAAGGGAAATAAGCAGACAGAAAACATCAAGAGCCATGTGATGTCACTCATCTGTGGGATATAAAACAGAAAGCAACAAATGGACAAACAAGAAAACCAAATAAACAAAAACTCAGAGACATAGACACCAGTATGGTGGTTACTAGAGGAATGGGGGAGGGTAGAAAAGGGTGAAGGGGGCCAAATATATGGTGATGAAAGATTTACTTTGGATGGTCGGCACACAATACAATATACGATGGTGTATCATAGAATTGTATACTTGAAACCTATATAATTTTATTAACCAATCTTACCCCAATAAATTTAATTTTTAAAAATGTGTCTTAGATGCTGTGAGCAAGAAGAAACTGGTCTTGCCAAATACGTTGTGAGTCTTTAATTCCTCTAAGTGTGTACTAACTTTTTAAAAGTGGATATGACATCAATGTTATTTTAATTTAAAGCTTCTAGTCCTTGAGTTGCTGGAATGTCTCAATCTAAAGGCATTTTCTAATAAGGAAGCAGTCAGCACTGACCCGGCTTTTCAATAAATGGATCTGCCACTGCCTGATGGGTTGTTGGCATCCATATGTGATTCCTATTGTCAGAAAGAGGTGAAGCAACAGGGATTTACAGATTTTGCGGTCACCCTCTAAGATGGTCCTGATTTACTTTTACCCACACATACACATCCCAGAGTAACTTGTCTCCTTGATTCATTCATGGTAATGCAGCACTTGGATAGGCTGCATCAGAGGAAGGAGCCAGGGCAAATGGCAAACATAAAAACTAAAGGTTGTCTAACAAACTCCAGATGTGCTGCAGTGGTGCCAACCAGTGTGTTCCAACTGTAAGTCATGAAGAAGCCCCACTGTGATTGTCAAGCACCCGCTCTGGATTTAATGTAAACTCAGATAGAACCCTGGAAAGCATTAATACAGTCTGTTTAGCCACAGTGTGTGTCACAAAATGGCCTTTCACTCAGCATTATTTTCTTCTTTTCACCTCAATAATTTTACAGCCTCCATGTTGTATTTGCTGGTAGTGTGAAGCCTGGCTCTGTCCCTGTGTGCTCTGTACAGATATGTCATGGCAGGTTGGGCCTTTCAAGACAGGCTAGGTGGTTTCTTTTCTGTTTTTAAAAGTAAAGATAACATTAAATGATACAGGCTATAAACCAAAATTGATTTGTTTTGAATCTAGACAATCTCATTTACAACTACAATTTTGTAATCCTTTGCATTAATATTAAATACCAGACAATATACTGCTTTATTTCAACATTTTCTAGGAACAAGAGAAATAAAGACACAATATTTTCCTTAAAGAATCCTCAGTCTAGTGCTTAAAATACTGGTTGCCCTTAAACATGTGGCAAAGCCATCCTACAGTATAGTCCCTGGCCTCCCCATCTTTTTCTGCCGACAGCCTCAGCAAAACATCTTGCATTCTGTGATTTATTTGGTCATTCATTTCATATTCACTGAGCATCTACTATGTATTGTCTCATATTGTATTAATGGAAAACAAATGTCTTTCTTTCTAGTAACAGCCTGTTTAACTAATCAGACTTCGGTTATAATTCTAGCTATCCCTTTACCAGTTAGACAAATTACGTCTTTAAGATTCATGTTCCTCATCTTAGAATCTGGACAACACTACCTACCTCCCAGGGTTGGTGTGAAATTGAATAAGGTAGCAAACCTAAAGCACTTAGATCCCTCCCCACACCTGTTCCCTTTCAAAGATAGCCATTCCATAGTGAGAAGCAGGCCGCAGGTGATGCAGGTTCATCGAGGGAAGTGGCATTTCAGTAACTATGGCTCTTGTTCTCAGTCATTTCCAGCAACTTCGATTTTCAGCAGACTACTGTGTTCAGAATTACACAGCTAGTGCATTGTCTTCTCCTCCTCTGAGGAAGAACATATTTCCCAGAGGATTTAGATAAACAGGACAGTACTACTTTTTTATCCTTTTTCTACCTGTTTTTTTAAATACTACAACTATTATATAGCATTTTTAAAATGTAATCTTTCTTAAATCTTACATTTTGATAGAGCATCATCTAAATGCCCACCTGTCCAAAGTTGTCATCACTAGGAAAATTGTAAATCCCAAGCATACATTCTCCTTCTCTCACTTTCTAGTTTTGTGACTTTTCCATTGGCACACATGCCTCTTTTTTAGATCCCTAACTAGTATAACTTTTCAGAATTATGGAATAACTACAAAAATGGCTGCAATGTCTCTTATAATATATCTCAGGAGTGACTTATCATCACCTCTGCCTTATCCTATTGATCACACACTAGACCAGCCCTCCACAGTATGGGAGGAAACAACACGATGGTTTTGATAACTGGAGATGGGTAATATTGCAGGCTGTCTTGAAGGTTGGCTACCACAACAAGTGAATGAAAAACATACCATGGCATATACACACAATGCAATATTATTCAGCAGTAAATAGGAATGAAATCCAAATACACACAACAATGTGGATGAGTTTCAAAAACACTGAGCAAGAAAATCCAGACATAGAAAAATGCATACTGTGTGATTCCACATTTATGTTAAACTCTAGAAAAGACTGTTTAAATCCATGACCTCAGAAAGCAGATCAGCAACAAATCAGAATTCATTTCATTTCTTCCCTACTCAGTTCACGTGAAGGGCCTGCAATAGGAAAGGGGCAAGTTATGTTCTCTTGTTCCTCTTGTTCCTTTTGCCTTTGGTGTTGGGGTCCTATGATACTGTTGCAGTACTCTAATGCTGCTTTTCCAGCCAACGTTGACCCCCTAGGGTCAGAGTAGAACCAAAAGACACAAGCCTGATTGTTTTCTGTAATGTCACTTGACCCACAGGAAACTCGTGTGTTCTTGCCAAGCCTCAGGATTTCTCTGTCCATCCTCCCATCTAGCCTCAATGTATTTTCCTCCTCAGATAAGCACAAGGCACATCAACATGTCTGGTGCCTCAGTAGGTACAAAGGAATGAGATGCCTATCTCCTTTTCTTGCACTCAAACCCACACTTTAGGATTGAATACTCTAGGATTTAGGATTGAATTCTCTTTGGGCCCCTCTCACTTAGCTTAGACAAAGGGAACCCTCTGTACATGAATATATACTTTCCGTGACATCAAGATTTCTTCTACCCATCTCAGCATCATCCTCACACCAGTCTTAAAACCAAAAAAGCGTGTGCTGGCATGTTGGACGGGGGGACAGCAGTACTTTTTCTGCCACCTCTTAGCAAGCTGTCTTTATAATGTGGCTTGCTTAGCTCTTCTTTATCTCTAACTTTGGGCCCTGGTCACCAATTCTGGAACCACTGGGAAAACCCATTTATCACACTATTAAAACTAGTTTAAAAGTGACATCCAGAATTGGAATGAGAACAATAAAACTCTTTTCCATTCTGTAAAAGGAGAATAGCAATGAGTACAGCTACAAAGAGTTCCTGAGTTGTTAGTGAACAGAGAGAAAAACAGTAAGTAGCAGGTGTTAAAGTAGCTTGAGTGCCACAGAAGCTGTTTGTGGAACAAGTGACATTTACCTATCTCACTAAGCATTTTAAATTCTTGATAATGAGACCAGCCTTTGAGAGCATTCAAGTATCCATTTGTTCATCACACATGTATGATGCCAGCTACGTTTTGCTTGACTGAGCAGACATTCCTCAGAGAACACATTGTGTTAGCACTGCCGGAGGAGCCTTTAGGTTGCAATTGACAGTACCTACATTCCCTTGTATTTGCTGCATACACTGATGTCACCCTTTCAGCTGTCCTCTGTGACATTACCTCTTGATAGTGGCTACTGTTTTGTGACCATAGAAGGTAAAAGCCTTTTGTCTGGTTACAGTATTTAGAAGGGGACAGAGTAAGATTGCAATTCAATCTGTATTTAGTGACTTAACAGCTCTTATTGACTTAGTCGGGTAAAAATGTTAATCTCTTTTTAATGATCTTGTCTCCCTTCAAGTCTATATTTTTATATTTTAAAAATCACTATACGTATATACTTGTTCCTCTAAACCACTACAAACATTAAGATCAGCTAGATTTTTCCTGCTGATGGTATCCAGATTTATTTGAAAGGAACGGGATGTAAAGCATTTTCCATTTACTGTCCTCACCTCTGGAATTGCCTTCCACTTCCTCAGCTCAATCTTTACTTTAATCTTTACTTCAAGACTCATCTTTGTAGTTTCGAATTTTATAGCCGTGAAATCAGTTGTTTTTTTTGTCATTAGCAAAACAATTCTATGTTGTTTTTTCCACTCACACATTCATCCTCTTTTGGGCATAAGTTGAAACATGAGAGGGGAGGAGGAAAGAAAAAGAGAACCTATTCACTTATACTACAATTGTTAGTTTTATTTATTCTAAGCCAGTTTATTCTCATTGGTGTGTCTGTTTCTTCAGTTATAGGAATCCCCCTCCTAAAACTGTTGATGTCTTGTTTTCTTGTTTGTATGAAGCAGTGATACAATATAAATAGCACTAAACTGACTGTTAAGAGACCTGAGCTCTAGCTCCAGCTCTGCTGATAACTTAGTGTATGATCTTGAGCGGTAATGTCACCATCAATTAATATACATCACTTCACAGCTTACAAAGTACTATTCAAACCCCTGAGAGCACCTAACCCCAGGGCTATTTGGACCAAGCAGCTATCTATAATAATAAAAGTGTAATATGCAAATAGACCAAATGACCGAACAGCAGAACAAATGTCCAGACAACTTTCCGGACGACCACACCATGACACGCACTGGTGCCAGGCCAGCCAAGGCAGGTGCGATGCGATTGGTTGGGGGACCCCGCCATCACCCCACGATCACCCCGCAGAGGAAGGCCCAGGCCACCAGCCGATGGGGCAGATGATCGGGGATGGGGAGCTCCTTGATCAGGGAGCCCCGGCTGGGTGGGCGGGGCCTCCCTCTTTGGGGCAATCGATTGGGGGGCTCCCTCTGTGGGGCAGTTGATCTGGGGGCCCCACGATCAATCTGAGCCCAATGATCGATTGCCCCACAGAGGGAGGCCCAGGCCACCGGCCAGCGACACTGTAGCAAGTGTGCGGGGCCAACCAGTGATCTCCCCACAGAGGGAGGCCCAGGCCAGCCAAGCGATCACACCCCATGCCTGTTGCCTGCAGAGGGAGGCAACCAGTGGCAGGGGAGAGGGGACAGTGCCACACAGATTGCAAGCAGTGGCAGCGGCAGGGGCGGGGAGGGGGCCAGCTGCCAGCAGCCGGGGAGAAGAAAGCCCCAATAGGCCCTGATCACTGACTGGCCAGGCCTAGTGACCCTACCCAAGGGGTCTTGGGTTGCAAGAGGGTGCAGATTGGACTGAGGGACCACCCCCCATGTACGGATTTTGTGCACCAGGCCTCTAGTCCTATATAATAAAAGAGAAATATGCAAATTAACCATCACTCCACTACGCCCACAAGCCAATCAGGAGCAAGTATTCAAATTAACCCAACCAAGATGGCTGCGGCCACAGAGAGAGCAGAAGGAAGACTTGGGTTTCCCTGGCAATGGAGGAAGTCAAGCTTTCTGCACACCCTGGCTGGCCCAGGCCTGTACTCCAGGCTACAAAGTTTCAATTATGGAAGATAAGTAAATCCCAACAAAAATGGCAGCAGCCACAGAGCTGGAGAGAGCAGGAGGCTGGGTTGCCCCCGGCGATGGAGGAAGCCAAGCTTCTGAAGCCCTGGCTTGCCTTGGCCTCCACTTAAGGCTACAAAGTTTCAATTATAGAAGATAAATAAATCCCAACAGAAATGGCTGCCACCAGAAGGCTTGGCTCTGCTCCAGGCTACAAAGTTTCAATTGTAGAAGATAAATAAATCCCAGATACCAGGGCCTCCACTTGGGTCGCCGGGGGGCATGGTTGGGCTGCAAACCACCACAGGCCCCTCACCCAGGCCGCCCCACACCCCAAGGGAACCCCCACCCTGATCCGGGACACCCTTCAGGGCAAACCAGCTGGCCCCCACCCGTGCACCAGGCCTCTATCCTATCTACTAAAAGAGTAATATGCAGATTGACCATCACTCCAACACACAAGATGGCTGCCCCCATGTGGTCAAAGATCCTGCCCCCATGTGGACACAAGATGGTCACCACAAGATGGCCAGCAGGGGAGGGCAGTTGGGAGGACCAGGCCTGCAAGGGAGGGCAGTTGGAAGCGATCAAGCCTGCTGGGAAGGGTAGTTAGGGGTGACCTGGCCGGCAGAGGAGGGAAGTTGGGACCGACCAGGCCTGCAGGGAAGGGCAGTTGTGGGGGACCCAGGCCTGCAGGAGAGGGCAGTTAGGGGCAATCAGGCTGGCAGGGAGTGGTTGGGGGTGATCAGGCTGGCAGGCAGAAGTGGTTAGGGGCAATCAGGAAGGCAGGCAGGCGAGCAGTTGGGAGCCAGCAGTCCTGGATTGTGAGAGGGATGTCGTTTACGGCAGCCGGACAACCTTCAAGGCATCCCAGATTGGAGAGGGTGCAGGCTGGACTGAGGGACACTCCCCTCCCCCATACATGAATTCTGTGTACCGGGCCTCTAGTCATAAATAAAAGTGAATGAAGTGTGTAAGACAATAGGAGAGAGAGAACCGGGATTAAGTAGGAGCCACGTGCTTTGTGTATAGAAGCAGCCATTGGAATTCCAGCTTGTTGTTACCATTCAAAATGTGGGCCCTGTGTTACCCAAGCACCCATCTCCCCCGACCCCTCTCAAGAATCCAGTTGTTTATATTAAATCTTTTTTCAGTTGAGAAGTAACTGGCATGTAACATTATTTTAGTTTTAAGAGTACAACATAATGATTTGATATCCATATAATAAAAGCCTAAGCGACCGTTATGGCAGAACGACCAGGACGACCGGTCACTCTGATGCGTACTGACCACTAGGGCCAGATGCTCAACACAGGAGCTGTCCCCTGGTGGTTGGTGTGCTCCCACAGGTAGAGCGCCACTCAGCCAGAAGCCAGGCTCATGGCTGGCAAGTGCAGCGGTGGTGGCGGGAGCCTCTCCTGCCTCTGCAGCAGCGGGAAGGAGCAGCAAGCTGAGTGGTAAGGAGCAGCAAGCAGGCAGGCAGTAAGGAGCAAGGGGTCCCAGAATGCAAGATGGTGCAGGCTAGGTTGAGGGACACTCCCCTGTTCACGAATTTCGTGCACTGTGCCTCTAGTATGTATATATTGTGAAATGATTACCACAATAAGTCTAGTTACCATCCATCACTACACATAGTTCACAAAGTATTTTTTTATAATGAGAATATTTAAGATTTATTCTCTTAGCAACTTTCAAATATGCAATACAGTGCTATTTCCTATAGTCACCATGCTGTACATTATATCCCCAGGATTTATTTATCTATAAAGTTTGTATTTATGACCCCCTTTACCTATAAATCTTTTGATATGAGTGTTGGCAACTAACTTGTGTGTGGGTGTGTGCGCGCACGTGTGTGTATTTAAATATAAACCAGGCCACAAGCTGCCTAACTTACCCTCTCTGGGTTTATCTTCCTCATCTATAATATTTGATGGATAGATAATATGTATTTTAAGGTCTAAAGTTATTTTTCATGTTTTGACAAATCAATATATTTACCTATAGTTATATCCTATATAATAAAGAGGTAATATGGAAATTGACCCTCACTCCCTCACGTCATAATATGGCCACCCCCATATCATCACAAGATAGCTGCCACAAGATGGACGCCCCCATGTTGTCACAAGATGGCCTGCAGGGGAGGGCAGTTGGGGGTGATTGGGCTGGCAGCCAGAGTGGTTAGGGCCAATCAGGCAGCCAGGCAGATGAATGGTTAGGGGCCAGCAGTCCTGGATTGTGAGAGGGATGTCCAACTGCTGGTTTAGGTCCGATCCCTGCGGGTTCAGGCCTAAACTGGCAATTGGACATCCTCCAAGGGGTCCCAGATTGGAGAGGGTACAGGCTGGGCTGAGGGACACCGCCCCCCCCTTCCCCAGTGCATGAATTCTGTGTACCGAGCCTCTAGTTATCTAATAATTGCTGACATTAGGAATAGTTTTTTAAAAATATGTATTTTATTGATTTTTTACAGAGAGGAAGGGAGAGGGATAGAGAGTTAGAAACATCGATGAGAGAGAAGCAATGATCAGCTGCCTCCTGCACACCCCCTACTGGGCATGTGCCTGCAACCAAGATACATGCCCTTGACCAGAATCAAACCTGGGACCCTTCAGTCCCCAGTCTGACACTCTATCCAGTGAGCCAAACCGGCCAGGGCTAGGAATAGTTTTAAAAGAAGCAATTTTAAAACATAAGAAAACTTATATGTAGGGATTGTTTAAATCTGTCTATAGGAATTTACTTGTTTTGTGAAAGTAACAGGTATTTCATTTTGAAGCTTCAAAAAGGATCATGGTTACTCACTATCCCTTTAAACCTTGTTGTATCATACAAAGAAACCTTATATTTTGATGAGTTCTGCTTGCTTGGAGTTAAGTGAAGTCCAGAGGTTGGGAGATATGGGGAAATCTGAATTCCCCCCAGTCTTCTTTCATCCATCTGTTCCATCTTTTTTGTCATCAATTCCAGATGTAGGAAAATTCTTCACAAAAATTTGATAAGACTCTTTCTTCCCTTCTTTTCTAGTATCAAATCTAACTTGCCCTTCCTATTGTCAGACTGCTGCCTTTTATGATGCTACAGGAAATTTATAAATCTTTTGAGTTTCCTGATCCTTCTTGAATTGTCTCAATGCAAATAAATCAACCTAGGTTTCCTGCCCCTATGCTTGTGCCCCTCCTGTTTCTACTGCTTTTTCTTTTTTCTTCTTGAATTTATTGGGAGTTTCAAGTGTACAACTCAATAAGGTATCATCTGCACACTGCATTGTGCACTCCCCACCCAAAGCCAAGTCTCTTTCCTTCCTATTTATCCCTGCTTTGCCCTCTTCTACCTTCCCCAACCCTCTTTTCCTCTGGCAATTACCATACTATTGTCTGTGTCTGGGTTTTTGTGGTGTGTTTTTTTTCTGCTTCTTATAGGTCTTTCAGGTGGCATGATTTATAACTGTTTCCTGTACTCATTAACCTTGGTCTGAGGATCCCATTAAGCATAAATCTACAAAGATTGGTTTCAGGGTGGTTCTCCTTTCCCCCACTAAACTTCTCTTGGTGGGAATTAGACAAGTATATTTCACAAAACATTCTCCTACTGCTTCTTTTGATCTCTTTTGAACTAATGTGAATACTTATTAAAAGTGAATATGGAATTAAATTATATTTGCATTTAAGGACAAGAGGAGCAATATTAAATAAACTACATTGGCTACTACTGAGTGCCCTTTACATGGGCAATTTACATGACCAAATTGAATCATCTGTACTACTGTGTGCCTTTCTAGAAAACAGTATTCATGCCATTAGTCATCTTACAGATGAAAATATCTAACATTTATTGAGCTAAGCCTTGTTTTGAGTGCTTCACTGAATTTCTCATTTAGTCTTCACAGTAGCCCTTTAAAGTATAGTTATCCTCATTTTACAGAAGAGATTCTGAGAGAGTTAATAATTTGCCCAGTCACATTGCTTGTAAGTGAGTGAACAATTCATATCACTTTAGTGTTGACACTGCTAATCACTACACCAAATGTGTTGCCATTATTGTGTGCTTTTGGTTAGAGATTTCAGTAGCCTTCAGCCATATTATTAATGATCTCATAATTATCCCATGATAAATAGTACTTTAATCAATCTTTATTTAAAATTACAGTGAAAATATATAAATTACCATAAAGGATTACTCTCAATTTTTAAATTAATTTATAATCTTGACAGGTCAAAATCTGTTCCCCATGTTATATCGAACCATGTCTTCTCATTTCAGCAATTATTTCAGAAATTGTTGACTGGATTAATGAATAGTGGTGTGGCAGAGAGTCCTGATTCAAAGCTCAGTATTTGAAATCAGGTAGGCTGATTATTAAGCTACCAAGTTTGAAGACCTATGTGCTTGTAACCCTAAATTACCCTTACAAATAATTCTGGTATTAAAATATTATTACTATTGTATACATACTAGAGGCCCGGTGCATGAATTCGTGCATGGGGGGTTCCCCTCAGCCCAGCCTGCACACTCTTCAATCGGGACCCCTCGGGGGATGTCCGACTGCCAGTTTAGGCCTGAACCCGCAGGGATTGGGCCTAAACTCGCAGTTGGACATTGCTCTCACAATCCAGGACCGCTGGCTCCTAACTGCTGCCCCCCCTGCCAGCCTGGTCACCCCTAACTGCCCCCCCTTGCCCACCTGGTTGCCCCCAACTGCCCCCCCTGCTGGCCTGTTCACCCCCAACTCCCCCCCCCCCCCTGCCAGCCTGGTCACCCCTAACAGCCCTGCTGCCAGCATGGTTGCCCCCAACTGCCCCCCTGCCAGCCTGGGTGCCGCTGGCCTAGTCACCCCCAACTGCCCTCCCCCGCTGGCCTGGTCACCCCCAACTGCCCCCCTGCTGTCCTGGTTGCCCCACGCAGCCTGCTGTTCAGTCGTTTGATCATCCCTCACTAACCCCCCTGTCCACCTTGTCGCCCCATGCAACCTTCTGTTTGGTCATCCATCTGGTTGTTTTGGTTGTGACAGCCCCTGGCTTTTTATATATTAGGATATCTTCCCCCAAAATATTACACAGCATTTATTAACATAGATTTTGGATACCATAATTTTTTAATTTAAAAAAATAATAAATTTGCATTCTCAAGAAGAGTTCATAAAGATGAGAGTCTGAAAAGCTACTAGAAAATAGTAACTGTTGAAGAATGAACATCTGTTATACCTGAGGTCCAAGGGTTTTTTCCACCTGTATTTCAAAAACTTTATAAATTATAAGAATTTAATTAACTACATAAATTGTTGAGCTTTAGTACTAAAACAGTATTTGTGGTAGTTGGTTTTTAAGGTACAGAATGCTTAAAATACAGTTTCTGAAATTGCCAATCATGTTCCTGAATGGGGCTTTTGGCACTCCAAAACAGTTACAATCCTATCTAATAAAAGAGAAACATGCAAATTGACTGTATCTCCTCTACGCCCACAAGCCACTCCCACCAGCCAATCAGGAGCGAATATGAAAATTAACCCAACCAAAATGGCGGCAGCCATGGAGCTGGAGCAGGCAGGAGGCTTAGGTTCCCCCCGGCAATGGAGGAAGCCAAGCTTCCTGCCTGCCCTGGCTGGCCCTGGCCTCTGCTCAAGGCTACAAAGTTTCAATTATAGAAGATAAATAAATCCCAGATACCTGCTTCCAACCAGCCCAAGGAGGGGCTGGGAGCTTGGGTTGCCGGGGGCCGTGGCCAGCCTGCAAACAGCCCTCAGCCCCTCACCCAGGCTGGCCAGGCACCCCAGCAGGACCCCCACCCTGACCTGGGACACCCTTCAGGGCAAACCAGCTGGCCCCCACCCATGCACCAGGCCTCTATCTATCTATCTATCTATCTATAATATGTTAATTAGACTGGGAGACCTTCTGGATGCTCTTCTGGACAAAACCATGGTGACGGGGCTGAGGTAGAGGCAGTTAGAGGTCAAGAGGAGAGGGCAGTTGTGGGTGATCAGGCTGGGGGGGGGGCGGGGCCGTTGGGGGTAAGCAGACCAGCCAGGGGGGCCAGTTGGGGTGAGCAGGCCGTCAGTGGGGGTCAGTTGGAGGTGATCAGGACAGCGGGGGGGGGCATTTTGGAGTGAGCAGGGCAGTTGGGGGCGAGCAGGCCAGTGGGGAGGGAAGGTAGGGGCAAACAGGCCAGCAGGGGGGGTAGTTGGGGGCAAGCACACTGGCACGGGGGGCAGTTGAGGGTGATCAGGCAGCAGGGGGCGGCATTTGGGGGCAAGCAGGCTGGGAGCAGGAGGCAGTTGGGGGCAAGCAGGCCGGCCGGCAGGCAGAGTGGTTAGGGGCAATCAGGCAGGAAGGCAGGCAGGTGAGTGGTTAGGAGCCAGCAGTCCCGGATTGTGAGAGGGATGTCTGACTGCCAGTTTAGGCCCGATCCCTGTAAACTGGCAGTAGGACATCCTTTGAGGGGTCCCAGATTGGAGAGGGTGCAGGCCAGGCTGAAGAACACCTCCCCCCCCCCCCCCATGCACGAATTTCATGCACCAGGCCACTAGTGGTAACATAATTTGCTACCATGTTTTTCTTGGATTTGTATAAAATTGCAAGCTACTAGTGCTCAAATCTAAAACTATTGGCTCTCTGAAAAACAGTTTTGAATGTGCACTTTCCAAGCCTCCCTAGTTTTTAACTAATCAATTCATCACAAATATACTAAGAGATTGAATTGATAGTTCTGTGTTTAAATGCACACGTTTTCTTTACAGTTATACCCAAAATGAAAAACTAAAACCAATACCAAACTGTCTATTAAGAGTCACATTAAACACTTGTAGGAGCCTAGTTGACTATTCATTGGCTCTCATTCATTGGCCTGAATTCAGTGAAAGTATACAGTCTTATCAATATCTTCACTGGGAGTAGATTCCATATCAAGAAACTACTCTTTGCTCATTTGTAAGAAGCAACAACTCATCCATAAAAGTTTTATCATGAGATTGCAGCAATTCAGTCACATCTTCAAGCTCTGCTTTTAATTCTAGTTCTTTTGTTATTTCCACCACATCTGCAGTTACTTCCTCCACTGAAGACTTGGATCACTCAAAGTCATCCATGAGGGTTGGATTAGGTTCTTCTTATCTCTTGTTAATGTGGATGTTTCTACCTCTTCCTATGAATCGTGAATATTCTTAATGGCATCTAGGTTGATAAATTCTTTCCAGAAGGTTTTCAGTTTGCTTTGCCCAGGTCCATCAGAGGAATCGCTGTCTATGGCAGTTGTAGCCTTACAAAATGTTATTTCTTCAATAATGAGACTTGAAAGTCAAAATTACTCCTTGATCCAAAGGCTGCAAAATGGATGTTATGTTATCAGCCATGAAAACAATATTAATCTTGTATATCTCCATCAGAGCTCTATGGTGACCAAGTGCATTGTCAATGAGCAGTAATATTTTGAAGGGACTCTTTTTTTTTTTTTTTCCCTGAGCAGTGGGTCTCAACCATGGGCTTAAAATATTCAGTAAGCTATGTTATAAACAGATGTGCTGTCATTCAGGCTTTGTGGTTCCATTTATAGAGTATAGGCAGAGTAGGTGTAGCATAATTCGTAAGGGCTCTAGGATTTTTGAAATGGTAAATGAGCATTGGCTTCAACTTAAAATCCCCAGCTATATCAGTCCCTAACAGGAGAGTCCGCTTGTCCTTTGAAGCTTTGAAGCCAGGCATTGACTTATCCTCTGTAGCCATGAAAATTCTAGATGGCATCGTCTTCTAATATAAGGCTATTTCATCTACATTGAAAATGTCATTTACTGTAGCCACCTGCATTAATTATCTTACCTATATTTCTGCATAATTTGCTACAGCTTTCAGAAAGCACTTGCTGCTTCACCTTGCAATTTTATGTTATGGAGATGGCTTCTGTCCTTAATCCTCATGAACCAACCACCTCTAACTTCAAACTTTTTTTTCTGAAGCTTCCTCACCTCTCTCAGCCTTCATAGAATTAAAGAGAGTTACGACCTTCCTCTGGATTAGGCTTTGGCTTAAGAGAATGTTGTGGCTAGTTTGATCTTCTATCCACCACTATACTTTTTCCAGATCAGAAATAAGGCTGTTTTGCTTTCTTATCATTCATCTATTCACTGGAGTACCACTTTCACTTTCCTTCAAGAACTTTCCCTTTGCAGTCACAATTCAGCTAACTGTTGCTAAGAGGCCTAGCTTTTGGCCTATCAAAGCTTTTAACATGTTTTCCTCACTAAGTATAATTTCCAGCTTTTGATTTAAAGTGACAGCCATATGACTCTTCCTTTCACTCGAACACTTAAGAAGTCATAGTAGGGTTATTAATTGGCCTAATTTCAATATTGCTGAGTCTCAAGGAATAGGGAGGCCTGAGGAGAGGAAGAGATCGGGGAGCTGCCAGTCAGAACACAAACAACATTTATTGATTAAGTTCACTGTGTTATATGAGCACAGTTCATGGCACCCCAAAACAGTTACAATGGTAACATCAAATATCACTGATCACAGATCACCATAACAAATATAATGATGATGAAAAAGTTTGAAATATTGTGAGAATTACCAAATGTGTCACAGAGACATGAAGTGAGCAAATGCTGTTGGGAAAATGGCCCCAATAGACTCATTCAACACAGGGTTGCCACAAACCTTTAATTTTTAAGAAACATAATATCTTAAAGCACAATGAAGCGAAGTGCAATAAGAAATGGAATGCTTATAACAAATATAAACATTTACGCACCTACTGACCATCAAAATATATGAAGCAAAACCTGACAGAATTGAAGAAAAAGACAGGTCTACAATAGTTGGAGAGTTCAAAACCCCACTAACAATAATGGCTAAAACAACCAGACAGAAGACAAGCAGAAATAAAGGATTTAAACATAGTGAATCAACTAGATCTAGCAGATATGTACACAACAGTCTACCCAACAGCAGTATACACATTCTTCCCTGTGCACCTGGGACATTTTCTAGGATAGACCATATGTTAGACCACAAATTAAGTCTCAGTAGATTTTAAAAGATATCTATCATGCACAGTGTCTTCTTTTACCACAACAGGATGAAGTTGAAAATCAATAGCAAAAGTAAAACTGGGAAATTTATAAAATTGTGGAAATTAAGTAATACACATTTAAACACCCAATAGATAAAAGAAAAGGTCACAAGGGAAATTAAAAAATACTTAGAGATGAATGGAAATAAAAACAAACATAAAACTATAAAACATAGTAAAAGCAATGCTAAGGAAGAAATTTGTAGCTACAAATCCTGAAATTAAAAAACAAGAAAGATCTCAAATCAGCAGCCTAACTTTACAACTTATGGAAGTAGAAGAAGAACAACAAACTAACCAAAAACTCACAAAAGAAAGGAAATAATAAAGATTACAGTCGATGTAAAAAAAAAAAAAAGAAACAAAGAAAGAATAGAAAAACTAGAGAAAACGAATGAAAGCAAAAGTTGGTTCTTCGTAAAAATCAGCAAAATTGATAAACCTTTAATTTGATGAACTAAGAAAAATAAAAATCTCAAATTACTAAAACCACAAATGAAAGTGGGAACATTATTACTGATTCTACAGATAAATAATTCTAAGCCCTGGACAGTGGGCTTAGTGGTTGAGTCAGACTGTGCACCAAAGGGTTGCAGATTCAATTCCTGCAAGTTACATTCCCCAGGCCCAGTTGGGGCACATGGGGGAGGCAACCTATCAATGTGTCTCTTTCTCATTGATGTTTCCCTCTCTCGCTCTTTCTTTCTCTCCCTTCCCTCCCACTTGTCCAATCTCTAAAAAAGCAATGGAAAAAGTATCCTTGGGTGAGGATTAACAAAACAAAAAAAAGGATTATAAAAGAGTACTCTGAACAATTGGACACGAAAAATATTGAATAACCTAGATAAAATGGGCAAATTCCTGGAAACACAAAACCTACCAAGACTAAATTATGAATTAGAAAATCTGAGTAGATCTATAATAACTAGTAAGGAGATTGAATCAGTAATCAAAAATCTCCCAACAAAGAAAAGCCGTGGACCTGATGGCCTCACTCTTCAATTCTACCAAATATTTAAAGAAGAACTAATACCTATGTTTCTCAAACTTTCCAAAAAATTAAAGACAAGGCAGTACTTCCTAATGAGACCAGTATTGCCCTGATACCAAAGCCAGACAAAGACATTATCAGAAAAGAAAATTACAGACCAGTATACCTTATGATTGATGCAAAAATTCTCAGCAAAATACTAGCATCTAAAATTCAGCATCATAGTAAAAAGATTATACATTATGACCAAGAGGGATTTATTCCTGGAATGTAAGAATAGTTCAACATAGAAAAATTAACCTATATAATATCCCACATCTACAGAACAAAGGGAAAAAACACATGATCATCTCAATTGATGAATAAAAAGTATTTGATAAAATTTAACACCCTTTCTTGATTAAAAAGAAAAACACACACTCAACAAAATAGGAATATAAGGAAACTGCCTCCACATAATAAAAGCCATGTACAAAAAACTCACAGCAGACCCCACCCTCCCATCCCCCCACGCAAATAAAATAAAATGAAAACTCACAGCAAACATCATACTTAATGGTCAAAGACGGAAATGAAAGCTTTTTCTCACAGATCAGGAACAAAGCATGAATTCCCACTTTCACCAGTTCTATTCAATGTAGTACTGGAAGTTCTAGCCACAGTTTTTAGGCAAGAAAAAGAAAGAAAAGTCATCAAAATTGGAATGGAAAAAGTAAAATAATCTGTGTTTCTGTAATTTTTTTTTATTGTCTAAAGTTTTACATATGTTTCCTTTTTCCCCAATTGACACCCGCCTTCCCCTCCCCGCCCCGACCCCCAGCCATTCCCACCCCAGGCAAACCCCCACCAACCCAGTGTCTGAGTCCATTGGTTATGTTAATATGCATGCATACAAGTCCTTTGATTGCTCTCAAACCCCCTCCCTATCATTTGTCTCTAGATCGATCTATTCTTGTTCATCAGATTATGTTGATCATTATATGAGTGAGATCATGTGATATTTATCTTTCTCCAACTGGCTTATTTCACTTAGCATAACGCTCTCCAGCTCCATCCATGTTGTTGCAAATGTTAAAAGTTCCTTCTTTTTTATAGTGGCATAGTATTCCATTTTGTAGATGTACCACAGTTTTTTGTTTTGTTTTGTTTTGTTTTTGTGGGTTTTTTTTAAGAGAAAATTTTTTTTATATATATATTTTATTGATTTTTTTTTTTTTTACAGAGAGGAAGGAAGAGGGATAGAGAGTTAGAAACATTGATGAGAGAGAAACATCCATCAGCTGCCTCCTGCACACCCCCTACTGGGGATGTGCCCGAAACCCAGGTACATGCCCTTGACCAGAATCAAACCCGGGACCCTTCAGTCCACAGGCTGACGCTCTATCCACTGAACCAAAACGGTTTCGGCTGTACCACAGTTTTTTAATCCACTCATCTGCTGATGGGCACTTAGGCTGTTTCCAAATCTTAGCTATTGTAAATTGTGCTGCTATGAACTTAGGGGTGCATATATCCTTTCTGATTGGTGTTTCTGGTTTCTTGGGATATAGTCCTAGGAGTGGGATTACTGGGTCAAGTGGGAGTTCCATTTTTAAGTTTTTGAGGAAGCTCCATACTGTCTTCCACAGTGGCTGTACCAGTCTGCATTCCCACCAGCAGTGCAGGAGGGTTCCTTTTTCTCTACATCCTCGCCAGCACTTGTAGTTTGTTGATTTGTTGATGAGAGTAGATTTTAGATTGTTGTGTTTTCATTGTTATTTGTTGCCATGATGCTTTTTATTTCTTCTTTGATCTCTTTGGTAACCCAATCATTGTTTAGTAGCATGTTATTTAGCCTCCAGGTATTTGATTTTAAAAAGTTTTTTTTTTATTGTAGTTGATTTCTAGTTTTATGGCATTGTAATTTGAGAAGATGCTTGATATGATATCTATCTTCTTGAATTTGAAGAGACTTTGCCTGTGTCCCAATATGTGGTCTATCTTTGAAAAAGACCCATGTGTACTTGAGAATAATGTATATTCTATGGCTTTGGGGTGAAATGTTCTGTAGATGTCAATTAATTCCATCTGATCTCAGGAGTCATTTAGGATTGATGTTTCTAGAGAATTTGTCCAGTGGTGTTAGTGGGGTATTAAAGTCCCCTACTATGACTGTATTGCTGTATATCTCTCCCTTGATATCCTCCAGAAGTTTTTTTTATGTATTTGGGTGCTGCTGTATTGGGTGCATATATGTTTATCAGAGGTAAATCTTCTTGTTTAATTGCTTCCTTTAGTATTATGAAGTGGCCTTCCTTATCTCTTGTTATGGCCTTCACTTTGAGGTCTGATTTGTCAGATATAAGTATTGCTACCCCAGCTTTGTTTTTTTTCATTTCCATTCGCCTGAAAAACCTTTTTCTATCCCTTTACCATCAGTCTGTGTGAGTCCTTTGTTCTGAGGTGGGTTTCCTGTAGACAGCAGATATATGGGTCATATTTTCTTATCTACTCAGCTACCCTATATCTTACATATGTCACCAAAGTCACAGGTATCAAATTTCTATATATTTCTAGGACAGTATAATCTCCAGTGACATAAATTAAGAATTTTTTAAAAATCACTCTATAATAATAAAAGCATTATATGCTAATTAGACCAGACATCCTTCCAGAGGACCTTCTGGATGAAGCTAGTGCTTTGAGGGAAGCCTGGGTCCCTGGTGCCTGCCAGCGGCCAGAGGGAAGCCCGGGTCCCGGGTGCCAGAGGGAAGCTGGTGCCAGCAACTGGGGGAAGGAAGGCCTACTCTTGCACGAATTTCCTGCATCAGGCCTCTAGTTATACAGTAAATCAATGAGTTGGTAAAATTAATATTTATTGTTATCATTAATCTAAATGGGAAGGATCTGCATGTGTGACAAAGAAGGAATTTTTCTTAACCTGAAAACAAGAAAGAAAGTCAAAGTACCCACCTGAACATACTTAAGAAGTCCAGAACTATTGCTGCTTCTCTAGGAAGTAGAAGTTTACCACCAAAATAAAACTATGGTCAGACATTAGTGTTGGATAATTAGATGAACCCAGTTGTGGATTAACCATGGTCAGCTTGCTAAAGAAACAGACTAAGATAGGCTCTCCTAACCTAGGTGTTTTCTAGAAGCTGCTGATATGAATTGAGGTTCCTCCTCAGACACACTCAGCCCTCCACTTCCTAAACCCATCCAGGAATGGGAAGGGGGTGAAAGAAGGCTTGATGGTGGAGGGGGGCCCACGTGATAGGGAAGGAAGCAACTAGAACATACCTTTTGGCTTTTTCTGACCCAGTACAGTACAGCTTTAATAGCTAATCAGCTGTTTCCCAGTACCTCCCTACTGGCAAAAAGAATGTTTTCAGTTCCTGCTGTGCCTTTAACCATAGTTGTCTTTTTTCATTTAGTTTGAGATTTTCCTGGTTCTTACTATGATGAGTCTTTTTTTTTTTTTTTTACTGAAACCTAAACATTTCGGGTATTGTACTATACAACTCTGGATCTTATTTAAACTTTCTGTTTTAGTTGGTTTTCTTTCCCACTCCAGCATGGGAAGAGGAAGATGCTGCTTCATCTTCCTCTTCTACCAATGGAGGTAGAGGTTCAGGTTTCCCACTTGGCCTCTATTGACACCCAAGGAGTGGGGCTCCCTGTTACTCCTAGGTAGAGGGTGAGTTTTTATTCCCACTAGATGTCCACTGATGTATCCCTGCCAGGGAGGGGCAGGAATACCTCTGCAAATGCCATGGGGTGGAGAGTTCGGGTGGCCTCCTTACTGCTGTGTAAAGGTGGAAGTCCTGAATCTCTGTGGCTTCCTCTGACAATTCCCAGGGGAGGACCCACCCCTCTATCCACCCTTGATCCACTGGCACTGTGAAGGGGAGGCTTTGTTACTGCCAACTGGGGGTGAAAGCCCTGTCTTCCTCCTTGGCTTCCTCTGATGCCCTTCCCTGGGGACAGGAGAAGTTGTGACAGTAGAATTCTTAGCTCACCTTTGCTGCCGTTATGGTAGTGGGGCCAGTTTTTCTGGGGTCTTTGGAGTAGAATGATTATTACCTAAAATTTTGCTATCTTGCTAGACTGCCTTTTTCCTTTCCAGACTTCTTTGGCTAGAGGACACAGGCTTTTGTGGCCTGTGACTGTTGCAGATATCTGATAACTGTTGTAGAGCGAACGCGAGTGACCGACCACTGGAGTCCAGACCAAATTAAAATTTAGGGAGCCTTTATTAGCCGGCCAGTGACTGCTTTGCCTTTCTCCATGCAGGGAATCCAGAGAGCAGCCCCATTATTAGCCGGCCCGTGACTGCTCTGCCTTTCTCCATGCAGCGACTCCAGAGAGCAGTCCCGACCCTTTTTGCAGGACCGCTTTTAAGCACATTTACCACATCTTGTTTTTGCAGAGCAAGCAATTTAAGACAAAACAGTTTTTAATGTCAGGGTCATATTATTGATGACCATGTTATTTACAGGGCCATCCTGTTCTTCAGAAAGCTGACAGTGTTCTATCTTGCAAAGCTATTTTGTGAGGTGCAGCTGGGATTCAAGGCTAAGTCGACTAGGAGAAAGCATGCTCAAAAATTTCTGCTCTCTAACAATAACTTTGGATTTGTCAGCTTATACATGCTAAATATTACATGTAAACAATAATGTAATAGAAATAGAAGATAAAAAACTTCAAAATAAGGAAAAGGTTAAATGAAAATTTTGTTGATCCATTTACCAGAAGTCAGGAAAAAAATGGTGATTGGAAAAAAAATGCATCTAAGTTACAAAAAATAATGTTAGAAATAAGGCTAAAGGTTATTTGGAAACAGACTCCATAGGACTCTGTGGCTTGACTGGATGTAGATATTAGTGGAAAAGTAGAAGTCAAGAATGATTCTGAGATTTTTAGATTGAGCAACTCAGTGAATAATGACTACATTCATGGAGATAAGAACTACCAGGTGGACACTAACTGTAACCTCAACCTTGTCCCTAACCTCAATTCTAACCCTAAACCTCATGGTAATCTCAACCCCTACCCTAATCTTAAAACTAACGTCAACCCTAAACCTAATCCTATACCTAATTTCTCCATCACCTTAACCCTAAATTTAACAATAACCTTAACCATAACCTCAACCCTAATACTAACCTTCACCCTAACACTATACCTAACCACAACCTTAGCCCTAACCAAAACCTTATACCCAACTTCAAATCTAACTATAAACCTATACCTACCTCAGCCCTAACCCTCACACTGACCCAATCCTTAATCCTAACCTTATACAAACAAAGTACCCGAACAGGTGCAGAGTTATACCTGGAATGGTAAGAAGACCTGGGGAAGTAAAGAGGGGCTCACAGTGCTCCCTGCATGGTGATGTTTTTGATGTGTGCTGCTCAGTGTGTCTCTTCATTATGAATATATGACACTGATAAAAAAAAACCAGGTAAAGGAAATAATAGTACAATTTAGAAGAACACCTTTTTATTCCTAAGGAGCCTCACAAACTACCTCTGTTATATTCTTATTTGCACAAATATAATAATTTTAATAGTGATTTAACCTGGTGTTGCTTTAGGTCTCCATTAAATGATTAAGAAACCTTTTATAGGCTGGTAAACCAAGCTTGTAACTACAATTCTTAGATGTTTTGGTGATGATGAGAAGTTAATATACACTTGTGTCATTATTTATTTAGCCTCAGAAATACTAAAGTACACATATTATATTTGAATATATTTGACCTTTCCATATTAAATAACGTCAGTTTTCTAACAGCTATATACATTTTATGCCATCACTAGAGGCCCAGTGCACGAAATTCATGCATGTGGGGGGTTGTCCCTCAGCCCAACCTGCACCCTCTCCAATCTGGGACCCCTTGAGGGATGTTCGACTGCCTGTTTAGGCCCGATCCCACCAGGCAGTTGGACATCCCTCTCACAATCCAGGATTGCTGGCTCCTAACTGCTCGCCTGCCTGATTGCCACTAATAACTTCTGCCTGCCAGCCTGATCACCCCAACCACTCCCCGGCCAGCCTGAGCGACGCCTAACTGCTCCCCTGCTGGCCTAACTGCCCTCCCCTGCCAGCCTGATCACCCCTAACTGCCCTCCCCTGCCGGCCTGGTCGCCCCTAACTATCCTCCCCTGCTAGCCTGGTTCCCCCCAGCTGCCCTCCCCTGCAGGCCTCATCACCCCCAACTGCCCTCCCCTGCTGGCCCGGTCAACCCTAACTGCCCTCCCCTGCAGGCCAGGTCGCCCCCAACTGCCCTCCCCTGCCGGCCTGGTCATCCCTAACTGCCCTCCCATGCCGACCTGGTCGCCCCTAACTATCCTCCCCTGCTGGCCTGGTCCTCCCCAACTGCCCTCCCCTGCTGGCCCAGTCGCCCCCAACTGCCCTCCCCTGCTGGCCTGGTTGCCCCTAACTGTCCTCCCCTGCAGGCCTGGTCACCCCCAACTGCCCTCCCCTGCAGACCCGGTCACCCCCAACTGCCCTCTCCTGCAGGCCTGGTCACCCCCAATTGCCCTCCCCTGCAGGCCCAGTCGCCCCCAACTGCCCTCCACTGCAGGCCTGGTCCCCCCCCAACTGCCCTCCCCTGCAGGCCTGGTCTCCCCCAACTGCCCTCCCCTACTGGCCTGGTTCCCCCCAACTGCCCTACCCTGCAGGCCTGGTCCCCCCCAACTGCCCTCCCCTGCAGACCCGGTCACCCCCAACTGCCCTCCCCTGCAGGCCCAGTCACCCCCAATTGCCCTCCCCTGCAGGCCTGGATCCCCCCCCAACTGTCCTTCCCTGCTGGCTTGATCGCCCACAACCACCCTCCCCTGTTGGCCATCTTGTGGTGACCATCTTGTGTCCACATGGAGGCAGCCATCTTTGACCACATGGGGGCAGCCATCTTATGTGTTGGAGTGACTGTCAATTTGCATATTACTCTTTTCTTAGATAGTATTATTCATTGTTTTTTATTTAAATTAAGTACAAGTCCATTAGATATATGGATATTCTTTTCATTCACACCCCTCTACCTTTCTGTGGAACCAGGTGTGTCTTAGGTATTTGGACTTTATAACAACTCCAAACAAATTTAGGCTTTTTATATTAGGGAAAAGCTATTATTTAGAGAAAGAGTGATATATAACATAATTTTACTTAGTTTTGACTATTTATATTTGTCAGTACAAGATTACTCTTATAACATCATTTGTTAACAGTCAAATATTAGAAATAACCTAAATGTGCATTAGCAAAGAGAATGAGGCAGCCATTTATTTACTTATATGGAAGACTGTTCAAGATATAGTTAGGTGAAAGAATAGTGACTAGAATATGCTAATATTTGTTGTGTGTACACTTATAGAACCATGCAATGTCAGGAAATCTTTGGAAATACATGCAAGAAAGTGGTAACTGTAGTAAGCCCCTTGTAGTGGAACTGTCAAGATTAGGAGGTTGACTTCCTTTTACTGCCTAGACTCTTATACTATGTAAATATACAAAATATTCAAAATAATAATAGTTAAGTTTTTAAAAATAACATGGCAATTATAGGGAGAATTGGTCAGCTTTTGGTGTGCTGCAGCTGAGATGGTTTCATTTTGCTTGGTGCATAATAGAAAGTGTTTGCAGAATAATAAGTTTCATGATTTCATCAGTAAACTAAAAATACTAATCAGGACCAAAATTTAATTACCAAACTGATTTATTTAAAATCAAAACAAAATCAGTAGAAGACACATTTTTCTATTATAGACCTAACACTCCAGTTGAGGTAATAAAATGGGATGAAAAGGTAATCTGCTTGTGACAGCTGTTGAGCTAAATTTAGCACAGTTATTTTTTTTTCTAATCTTGTTGCTGTCCCATTTCTAGTGCACTGCTTCTCATGAGCTCTTCCCAAGGCTTCCATTGTTTAATCAATGGAAAAGGAACTTTCTAAGCTAGATAGGTAATCTTCAGTCAAGTATGTATAAAATGACAAACATGTAAAACAACTCAAAAAGTTAATTTTTTTAATGAAATAAAGTTTTAAATAAAGGTCATTTGTTGAGATTTTGTTAAATTTATAACTAATAAAATATGGCTCATATAACTGAAATTAATAGGGATTATGCTTTTTTTTTCATTTTGTATGTCAAATACCAATGTAACAAATTAAAGCTTACTTAAAATTCACTAGAATAAATTTATTCCAAGGTTTAACAAATGTATGTGGATATAATTTTAATATTTTCTTAGATATTATTATAATTGGAAGTAATTCAAATTATTAAGGTTAACATGTATTTATGGTGTGTTTTTCAAAAGATCTCAGAGTATTTCTAAAACTTACTTAGGTAGGTTAATAGCACTATCACAAACTGAAAAGCAAAGATTAGAGAACAACTAGATAACTGATCAGAATCCAAACCTTTCAATACTAACATGTACTGTTTCTCAGCTTAACTAAGTATTTTTCTGTGAAATATCGTTTCTGTAACACCTTGGTTGGGCATTGGCATCTGAGTCTTAGAAGAAAAGATAAACAGATAAAACAGTGAACTCCTTTTTCTCTGGTAGGATATGTGCACCTTTATACACAGATATGCATTTACAACTAAAGAAGTTTATCTCAGCAAGTTATTTCTCTCTCTCTCTCTCTCTTTTTTTTTTTTTCTTCCTTCAGACAATCATTTTTTATGTCATTTGACCAAGGGGAGTCCCACTATCTGCATATGCACATGACATGGTTCAAGAAGGAAAATATTTGGATATAAAGTACCTTTTGTGTCAGTAAAACATGAAGGAATTACTCCTTTTGCTTGTTTTGTTGGCCTTATCTTAAGAAGAGAGTGGTACAAGAGCTCCTTCAGAGCAGAGTCATTTACACAATCTGTATAATACCTAATGCTCTGTGAGCCATCAGATATTTAATGCTCAACCCTCATGACTAATGCAGAGAACAGGCTTCACACCAAATTTCTGAATACTAGACCTAGGAACACTAAACTTTGATAATCTTCATGTATTTTAGAAATGGAGAACTTCTTACGATTATTTCTTCATTCACTTACATGGATCAGATGAGTGACCTTTGATCTTATCTGTCTAATGTGATCAGTTCCTTTGGGAGGCTTTCATACTCATTCCTATGAAATACTTAAAATACATTCTGCCTTGAAGGTGGATTTGTGTGTGCTTTATTAGTTCTTTTAAGTTTTTTAACTTATACTAGAAATCAGATATTAAAGATTAGGTGCATAATGTTCTAAGAAAATAACTAGGCAAGTATACTTTTGCTGCACATGCTTATTAAAGTCAACATGGAAAAGTTTCCCTAATTAAATGAATGACGTGCAGATGTTTTGCTCATTTTCTGGTTACACTGCTTTGTCCTGTCCTCTCTCCTTTCTCCTTTTCCAAGCTGCTTTGCATAAGACTTCCATTTGTCATCACAATACCACATGACATATGAAAATTATCCTGCATATTTTCAGTGTCACTATAAGTTATCTCAAGAGTATAAGTTTGATATCACAGATAATTCTTGATATATATTTTCTTTGCTTTCATTTTATAATGAAGGGAGGAACTCGCTTAGAAATGTATATATATTGTTAGGTGAAAATATGAAGAACTAAATGCCCAATAACATGGGACTCAAACATTCATTCAATTGAATACTCTGCAGCTAGTTAAAATTAGATTTTAGAATAATACTTAATGACATAAAAAATGTTTATAATGATGGTGATAGCTAAAATGTATTGGGTGTTGATATTTTGCCAGACTGCTTTCTAAGTGCTTGTGTTAGGTCAATTGACTAATCCCCACAACAGTCTTATGGGGAAAAAGTATTGTTATTCTCATTTTAAAGATGAGAAAACTTAAGTTCAAAGCATTTAAGTAGTTTGCTCAAGCTTAGATAGCTGGTAAGAGATAGAACTCGAATTCAGACCCAGGCATCATTACATGAAAAAATACCAAAGAAAAATCTCTATATGGAACTAGACAAAAATTTTTTAATTCATCTAGTAAATAAACTATCCAATCAAATTTAAAGCAGAATTCGTGGAGGGGAAGGACACCATGTCCTACCAGATATCAAAATATATTATAAGATATCTTAATTTTTAAAAATGCCGTATTGTAGCAGAAATAGAATAAATCAGAACAGCATGCCACTTTTTATGTTCATAGGAAGAGTCTGAATGAATACACCTCAATATTAACAGTGATTATCACTGATTAAAGGGATACACGTGATTTATTTTTCATATTATCTACAGTGAAATATTTATATCATATGTATTAGCAAGTTTATTTCTAGTGCCTTTAAAACTTCAGCTTATAACAATATTTTATTAGTGCAATATATATTACTGTTTGATTTTATGTATAGTGTACCTTGTATTTTTGAATTGCTTGCTCTGCAAAGTGCATTTTCTAAAATGTTACATATACATAACATTTCTATATATATAAACACTATATATATATAAAATGTTAATTATGTATAATGTTAATTATACATAAATTCATGTATTCAGGGCTTAAAGTAACCAATCACATAGAATTGCTTCCTTTATGGTAAACATTGAAAAGAAACAGCAATGGTAATAATTCTCTTCTAGTCTAGGGTTAAAGAAGGGAATTTTAAAATCTTTGACTTATTTTAAAGCCTGAGTTATTGATGGTTTAAAGAAAAGATATTGAATGTTATATGTGTAGCTTCTGTCTTATCACCTTACTGAACTTTATTGTAAGTTGTAATAGGTGAGAAAGTTTTTCAATTCATTGTCTAGGATTTTCTAGGTACATAATCATTTCATTACAGATAATGGTAACTTTTCCTAATATTTATGGTCTGTATGTTATATAACACTAGAGGCCCAGTCATGAAATTCGTGTACTCGTAGGGGTCCCTCAGCCCAGCCTGTGCCCTCTCACAGTCCGGGAGCCCTCGAGGGATGTCCGACTGCTGGCTTAGGAGTGGGCCTAAGCCGGCAGTCAGACATCCTTAGCACTGCTACAGAGGCAGGAGAGGCTCCCAGTACCGCTGCTGCACTCGCCAGCCGTGAGCCCAGCTCAGAGATTCTGGCTGAGTCACACTCCCCCTGTGGGAGCACACTGACCGCCAGGGGGCACCTCCTGCATTGAGCATCTGCCCCCTGGTGGTCAGTATGCATCATAGCGATTGGTTGTTCCACCGTTTGGTCGATTTGCATATTAGCCTTTTATTATATAATATTCTCAAAATGAAATAGTTGTTTAAAAGGATAAATAGTTCTTATAATAACACTAGAGGCCCGGTGCATGACTTTGTGCATGGGTGGGGTCCCTTGGCCTGGCTGGCGTTTGGGGCTGGCCAGGGGGAGGGACCACGGGAGATTGGCCAGCTGCAGGAGGTTGGGTGTGGGAGCACACTGATCACCATGAGGCAGCTTCTGCATTGATCATCTGCCCCCTGGTGGTAAGTGTGTGTCATAGCTACCAACTGGTCATCTGGTCATAGCAGTCACTTAGGCTTTTATACACTGAGTGGCCAGAGTATTATGATCTCTGAACACATAATAATCTGGCCACTCAGTGTATATCCTATATAATAAAAGGCTAATATGCAAATTGTCCCCTCAACCAGGAGTTTGACCAGCAGGCAGGCCGGCCAACTGCCCATGTCCCCTCCCCCTGGCCAGGCTGGCCGGCCCCCACCCATGCACAAATTCATGTACTGAGCCTCTCCTCTAATACACACACACACACACACACACTCACTTAGTGGCCAGATTATTATGCGTTTAGAGATCATAATAATCTGGCCACTCAGTTTATATATAGATAGATAGAAAGATGGGTCTGTATATCATGAAGTGAAAAATAGAATTAGGACTCTGTTGTGCTACAGAGTCCTATTCTATCTATAGGATAATATAGGCTTTATTTTAAGAAACAAGCATTGCTTAACGTTCTTAATTTGAGGAGATTACCTCCCCCACCCTCAAAAAAAAGAAAAGAAAATATCCTGTACCAATTTAGGACCTTGTCTTAGTTTGCCCAGGCTGCCATAACAAAATGCCATAGAGTTGGTGGCTTACACACAGGATTTATTTCCTTGCAATTCTGGAGGCTGGGAAGTCCAAGATCAAGGTGCCAGTTGATTTAGTTTCTGATGAGAGCTCTCTTCCTGGCTGAAAAAGCCACATTCTTACTGTGTTCTCACATGGCAGAGAGAAAAGGCAGTGTGGGAGGAAGGGGTAGCTCTCATCTTACAGGGCCACAATCCTGTCCAATTAGGGCCTCACTCCTGTGACCTCATTTAATCTTAAATACCTCCTAAAGACTCTGCTTCATATACAGTCACATTAGGAGACAGGGCTCCAATGTGAATTTAGTGGCAGCGGGGGGAGGGGGCAGGGAATATAATGCAGTCCATAGCTGTGCCTAAACCTCCCCCATCTATATATATAAAAAGCCAGTGACTGTAATGCCGGAACAACCAGTTGCTATGATGGCCACTGTGGCCAGCAAACCCACCTGATCGGGGGGTAGAGCCACCTGGCCAACCTCCCAAGGCCCCTCCCCCAGCCGGCCCTGCCTGTGATCAGCCTCTCCCACTGCAATCGAGGGCGGGGCAGCCGGTCAAAACCGTCCACCCCACCCCCCGTGGCCCTTCTGCCCAGCCAACCCAACCCTTGATCAGCCTGCCCATCCCCTGCCTGGCTCCACCCTTGATTGCCCCCCATACCCCAATAGGGTGCAGGGCCAGCTGGCCAACCTTCTTCAGCCCCTCCTCCTGCCTGGCTCCACCCCCAATGGGCCCCCCACACCCTATTCAGGGGCAGGGCCAACCAACCCACAGCCCCTCTCCATGGCTGGCCTGGCCCCCAATTGGCCATCCACCCCAATCGCCCTCGGTCCCTCCCCTCAGCTGGCCCAGCCCTGATCAAGCCCTGATTGGGGTGGGCTGGCCAGCCAACCTCCCCCTGTCTCCTCCTCCCGATAGGCCTGGCTCTGATCTACCCTGATTGGGGCTGGACTGGCCAGACCACCCCACCCGTGCACAAATTCGTGCACTGGGCCTCTAGTATCCTCAGAAATCCTGTTTATTTTATTTCAGACAGGATTAGTTTTATCCTTATGACATTCTTAAGGCCTTTGTTACTTTACAGTGTCATAGAATTTTTATCTAAATGTAACCTTATGAATCATTTCTTCTTCTTAGACACAAAATCGAATGAAGCTAATGGCCGACAACTATGAGGACGACTACTTCAAATCCTCTCATTCCAATCAAACCAATCATAAACCCTCCCCAGACCAGGTAAGTCTGCTCTTGAATGTTTTATAAAAATAAATTGATATGCTTTTATTTTTATGTATTTTGTACTGTTGTGCTACAGATTCTAGGATATAAGTTAGAAAAATAAAAATAATCCGTTTTTGAAAATTCCACTTTTTTAAAAACACATTTTCAATTTCTTTACAGGAAGATAATGGATGATTCTGAATATATTAAGAGGAGGTAGTAAAAAATTTTGAGCACAATAAAGAATCCTTGAATATGGTTGAGGAAAAAAAAACTTAATCTTTTCAAAGGCGCATATTAATTTGTAACTGTCCTGCTTTTCTTACTAAAGGAATAATGCCTTATTAGAAAAATAAGAGTCTTGTGAGCTCAAAGAGGCATAACTCAGTGCAAAGGTAGCTATTCTTTAACTGCAAATTTTAAAGTCTCTGCTCATCATCTATTAAATATGAAGATTGAAACAATTTCTTCACTCCATCACCTTGGTGGATCCCTCCAGTATATGTCATTTTCAAAGGAAATTGTTGCCTTCCACTTCTCATCAATGCAAAAGAGGCATTGATGAGTCTGAAGGGAACCGTATTCAACTCTATATAATAGTTTTTTCAAAAAATGGAACTCTCCCAAGATTTTGAAAATGATGGATGGGGGAGAGTGGTGAACAGATTACCTCATGTCCCATTGCCAAAAATCAGATTTCAACATCTCCATCACAATCTTAAAATAATAGCTGAGGGGGGAGTAAAATAATAGTTAAATAATTATATCCATATGATCAAAAAGTCAAATGAAACTTCCCTACTAAACATCTCTACTAAACAATGACCATGGTGTTATCTTAGGAGAAGAAGAAGAAATACTGCAGATGAAAGCAGCAATAATATCCAAATTGCATTTTTTTCTAAGATTCAAAAGGTAGATGACATTTACTAAACCAGTTGAGTCAAGCCTTATGTTTTAGGCAAGCCTTTCTTTAATGTAGGCAAAATGGAGAGTTGTCTGCCTGAGGTCAGCAATCTTGTTTTGCCAAGAAGTCATTATGCTTTCTCCACCTGTTCCTGGACACCTGGGATTAAATGTGTGCCAGTGTATACAAGATGAGTATTAGATCCTTTCCTTGAAACAGGTTTTGATAATAAATACAAAAGTAATTGGATGCCTGGGAGTAGTGGGAGGCAAACAAAAATGGAGAAAGGTTGAAGAAAAGGCAAATAATAGAGAAAAGTCTCCAACTTGATAATCTTGCCCAGTCAAGCCCTGAAATGGAGATAACATCTTGGAAAGGTAGGAAGCATAGAAGTGTAACAACAAACCAAAAAAGAGTCAAGAAATTAGAGTTCATTTTCTTCTACTACTTATGCTTATGTCTTTGTTTTAAATACTAACCAACTCTTTTTCATTCCCATGCTGCTCTGGGGCATTGTTCCCTTCGTCATCTCCCCGTAGGATGAGGAGGAGGGTATATGGGCATAGCCAATCAGATGATCTTAGTTCAGCCATTTTGTTCAGAACGGTGAGAAACAGCTTTCCTTAACTATAGAAATGTTTTTTGTTTGTTTGTTTGCTTTCATTGTTTTTTGCACAATCATTCTCACATCATGTTTCTCTGTAATTCATAAAATTGTTTGGTGTGCCTTCTGGTTTCTCATTTCACGATTCCTGTGTGTCTTGCTATGCTTCTGGCATAATGGGGTTTGGGTTTTGTGGATTTTTATTTTCTTGTGTGTTAATAGTCACTTTTATAATTCTTAAATACATTTTGGGAAAACTTCCAGGGCATATAACTAAATTTCTCCTGTTGTGATTTTATTAATAAAGTATTCTATCTAGAGTGATTTTACAGTGTCCTGGTAAGGTTTATAGAGACTTACATCAAATTGGAAATAGAAAATTGACCAAGTACTCTGCCAGTAGATTGGGGATATACATTTTTGTGATAATTAAATATAAATATATAGTCTTTTTTTTTTTAAAGCAATCTGTACTGTGAACCACAACCTTTTGTTTCTATTTATAGAAGAACTAGAGGCCCGGTACACGAATTCTTGCACCAGTGAGGTCCCTCAACCTGGCCTGCGCCCTCTCAAAATCTGGGACCCTTCGGGAGATGTTGGACTGCTGGTTTCAGCCTGATCCCCCAGGCCAGGCTGAGGGACCTAACCGGTTTTGGCTCAATCTCTGCAGGCCAGGCCGAGGGACCCCCATCAGTGCACGAATCCGTGCACCGGGCCTCTAGTATGCATAAAAGATCTTTGGTTAATCTCTTTCCACCCTCCACCCATCCCCCTTCCCTCTGAGATTCATCAGTCTGTTCCATGTTTCCATGCCTGTGCGTTGAGCGACTGCCCCCTGGTAGTCAATGCATATCTTGGCTACTGGTCAAATGGTTGCTTAGGCTTTTAAATATATATATAGATACTCTGAATTCTCAGGGTCAGTAATTCTTATAGAGTGCCTACCAATGATATTCCCTAGCATTTTGGCATCACTCTCAAACTGTCCTTAAAAATAAGGAGAAGTAAAGAAAGCCTTTTTAACAAGTTAGTCTAAAGAATTATTTTCCTGTCTGTTATGGATTGCTGCTGGGTCAAACAGTTGCCAGGACACTGTCTAGATTCTCCTTTCTGAGCCATTTGGCTGGAAAACATAGTCCAGCTGTAGCAGGATCTCCCTTTGATCTGATGCCCTGGAGGTTTGACTAAGGAAATCCTTTTCTTAGGAAAAATAATAATTATGATTAATAAGTTCACACATATTGGTGGTCTTGCACTCCCTGGATTCACTGCCCATGCTTATTAGTGATCTCACTCTTTTGGAGTTGGTTCTCCTTGAAAAGTCTATGTCTTGGAGTTATACTTCTCAAAATGAGGGGGACATGTGTAGACCTCTCACTAGCAAACAGCCAACAAGGATGATGAGGTAAGTTGGGGAATAAGGCATATACTGTGAAGATGGGAAGCTTTTCAAATGACTTCATCCTGAAAGAAGGTGAAATCACAATACCAACCAAAAAGCTCTTTAGGTTAGAAGGTTGCATGCCAGACAAAGCTAAAGTTTAGAAACCACTGTGCTCATTCTCTTTACCTAGTCTACATCGTACAGGGGTAGTTATTTGTCATCATGAAGCATGTGGAGCCATACCCTGGACGTTTGACTAAGGAAATCCTAATACCTCAATCAATAAAGAAATTAAAATGCAAAAAAAAAAAAATAAGTAAAGCAATCTGATAGGGGAAAAAATAATAATAATTATGATTAATAAGTTCACACATATTGGTGGTCTTGCACTCCCTGGATTCACTGGATATAGTTCACCAGTCTCCTCTAAATGAACCTGCCTACTCTATTTTAACAGAACATACAAACTTCTTGGCCTGCCCTAGCAGGAAGCACCTCCTCCATATACATGAACATGGACAAGATTATATTTTAGTTGCACACCCTTTTCTAGCCAGTCAGAAGAAAATGTTAGTGTTATAGGAAACAAGGCCCATAGGTACCTTTACCAGAAGACTGAAAAATGAGCAAACCTTCAAATAGATTTGTTCCTGAAGTCTCCCTTTTCCTTTCTCTTTTCCTATAGTAGAATAACTCTTAATTGGAGTTCAAATGCTACCAATTTTGTTTTTTTAATTATGCACTATTGATCTTACTTCATCAAAATATTAATTGCCATTGTTTTAACACATTGCAGTTGTAATTGTAGGCCATAGCTGGTGTTTCTACGATATGGTATTTCAAATTTTCTAAAATGAGCTATAAATATAAGGTTGTACCTAAAGAAGTGCATGAGTGCCCCCTGCAGAAGTCTTGACTTGGCAATCTAGTTTCCTTCACCTATTTCTTTACTAATTCTTCAGAGAACAGATTTTCTCGCAACCAACTACTAACCAGGCCCAACCCTGGTTAGCTTCCCAGATCAGATGAGATCGGGCACATTCAGGGTGGTATAGCTGTATATGAGAACATATTTTCTTAACAAAATTATTTACTTTTGAAATTAGTGATTTACCTTATCAAACTTAACATAAAAACATTTCACATGGATTTTCTATAGACTGAGTCAGGGAGAGAAGGACTCTTCACTTTTTCTAGCTTGAAGTAGTACTTCATTCTGTGTGTCTTAGGAAGGTTGCTTGACAGCACATTCTTTCAAAGAAAGTTTCAGTGACTAAGTTTCTTTTATAGGTCATTCCTTTATAAAATTCAAGGTGTTTTTCCAAAGGAAAAAATTCTTCAACATATAGGAGATTAATTTGAATTAAATTGAATTGAATGGAGTTTTCTTCTTTCTTATTTTTCCCTTTCAAAAGAATGTACGTCCCATGAGGACAGGGACTTAGAGGTGTTTGCTTTTGTATTCCCATCATCTAGAACAGTGGTCGGCAAACTGCGGCTCGTGAGCCACATGCGGCTCTTTGGCCCCTTGAGTGTGGCTCTTCCACAAAATACCACGTGCAGGCGCACACGTACAGTGCCATTGAAACTTCGTGGCCCATGCGCAGAAGTCGGTTTTCAGCTCTCAAAAGAAATTTCAATCTTTGTACTGTTGATATTTGGCTCTGTTGACTAATGAGTTTTCCAACCACTGATTTGTAACAATGCCTAGTAGAGAGTAACCTCTTGTTAAATATATAGAGAATTAACTTCTGAGTTCATGAAATTCAGATAAGAAACAGTAAAATTTACATTGAAACCAAGAGCATAGACTTAATTAGCTGTTAGCTTTAATATCAGCATTTCTGCTACAAGAAGTTTTGAAAGGAGAGAAGGAAAAAATGTCTAGAAGCAAAAGACCTGTTGAGAACTGTTGAGAATTTAAAAGAAAGTCATAATTAAGTGATAGAATCTGGCTCTTGTAATGTTATGCTAAATAAAAGGGGGTTGAGAATAATTCAGAAATCTTTCCTATCTGCTAATTTAACATCCTTCAGGTAGAAACTTTTATTCTCGTAACCTGTAGTTTATAGCCATAAAGAGGAGCCTGGAGCATAGTAGCTCTTTCTGGGCTTCATCTTATGGAGACTGCATACATTGGGTGCCAGACCACACGAATGAAGGAGGTACCTGACCAGAAACTTGGCAGTTGGTTTTGGTATAAGACTATTCCACTGACTAAAATCTGGAAATGTGTTACATTGCCTATTAGCTCAGCACTGTAGCGTCCCAAAACAAGATTTGGACCAGTATGTTTTGAAACACTTCTTTTTTAATTAGAGGTTATGTAAATGTTAATACAAGCTTTTACGACAAGTGTTTTAAAATAACTGCCTCTTTTTCTTTGGGCATTTCCTTTTTCTGTCTGTCCTAATTGGATTGTCCTTATCAAATTAAAACATCCTGAAATTGTCCTATTGCATTAGTACTACAATGGTAGTCTCTTAAGTCTCTAGAGAATATATCTGTAGAAGGGAAGTGTTAAGTCATCTTGTACAATTGAATTGGGGGGGGGGGGGATGAATTAGAATATTTTACCAGTATGGTCCAAATTGTTTATTAGACCAACGGTTTAAATCATTTGGACCAATACCAGGACTAGTTTTTGACACAATAGGCAAGGAATAATTTGATCTTTTATTTTTATTTTATTTTTTTATTTCTTTATTGATTAATGTATTACATATGTGTCCTTATCCCCCCACTACCCCCCTCCCTTGCCCCCGCTCATGCCCTCATCCCCCTGTTGTCTGTGTCCATTGGTTAGGCTTATAGGCCTGCATCCAAGTCCTTTGGTTGATCTCTTCCCCCACCCTCCTCTACCTGGCCTCTGAGGTGTGACGGTCTGATCAATGCTTCTCTGTCTCTGGATCTGTTTTTGTTCATCAGTTTATGTTGTTCATTATATTCCATAAATGAGTGCAATCATCTGATATTTATCTTTCTCTGACTGGCTTATTTCACCTAGCATAATGCTCTTCAATTCCATCCATGCTGTTGCAAATGGTAAGAATTCCTTCTTTTTTACCACAGCGTAGTATTCCATTGTGTAGATGTACCACAGTTTTTTAATCCACTCATCTGCTGATGGGCACTTAGGCTGTTTCCAAATCTTAGCTATGGTGAATTGTGCCACTATGAACATAGGGGTGCATATATCCTTTCTGATTGGTGTTTGTAGTTTCTTGGGATATATTCCTAGAACTGGGATCACTGGGTCAAATGGGAGTTCCATTTTTAGTTTTTTGAGGAAACTCCATACTGTTCTCCACAGTGGCTGCAGCAGTCTGCATTCCCACCAGCAGTGCAGGAGGGTTCCTTTTTTCTCCGCATCCTCGCTAGCACTTGTCGTTTGTTGATTTGTTGATAGCCATTCTGACAGGTATGAAATGGTACCTCGTTGTTTTGATTTACTGATTTTTTTTAATAAATGCAACTACTTAAGAATCTAGTGAGGAATTTGGAACTTCAGAGATTAGGAAGGGATAGGAAGTGGATCTTGGAGATTAGAGAAAGTTTGGGTGAATGGAAGGGAAAAGAAAAATAATTTTAGATAGGAACCAACTTGAAGGAAGGCACTAAGAATGAGAATATGATATGCAGGGGCTAGTACTCAAACTGGCCAGCTAAAACATAGAGTGTCAATGTCCTTTCATTCATTGCATGGTTATGTACCCACCCACACTTCTATTTTAATATAAAGTGCACATAATTCAAATAGAAACACCACAAATATGAGTGGCTCACAAGAACAGATACATGTTGAGCATTACAGAAGATTAAAACAGCAATCAGCTTTCCTTGGACATTGTCTGAATCAGTGTTCTGAGTTGATTGCCTTCTCATCTCATTCAGATGCTTCAGGGTCCTGATCTGAATGTGGGCTTCAGGACCAGATTACCTAACTTTATTTATTGGTAAAATGGGAATAATAATATACCTACTTCATGGGGTTGTTGGGTGATTAGATGAGCTAATATAAAGCCTTTAAAACAGTGCCTCTACAGACCATGCTTTCTTGATTAATGTTTCTTATTAATGTCTTCAACCCGTAGACACGCACTGACTATTGATAGCATGAAGCCCTTCCTGCTTCCCTCTCTGCCTCCCTCCCTTCTCTCTTCTTACTTTCTCCTTTTCTTCCTTTTGCCTCTCTCATTCCATTAAATAGGAGAATTGGGCAAGAGTTTCTTAATTTGAAGCTTTGTATTTAAACTGTTTTTGCACCAAATAAACTCCAATCTAATAGCATTTCCTATACACTTCCCACGGAAATATCTTTAGTTTCCTCTTTGTCCTAAGTATAGACAAGTTTCTGTCTGTTATGCTCCCCCTCCTTTTTTCTCCATCCCACACTTAAATTTAAAATCCTCACTTATTTCTGCTTGTCATGATTTTCCAGAAGTTTCTACTCCCTTCACAATTAATATTCCTTTTTTAATGCCTTCATATATATATATATATATTCGAGAGAGAGAGAGAAGAAGGGGGAGGGAGAGAGAGAAACATCATTTGGTTGCTTCTAGTAAGCACCTTGACCATGGATCGAACCCGCAACCTAGGTATGTGCCCTGACTGGGAATCAGACCCTCAACCTTTCAGTGTAGGGGACAGTGCTCCAACCAACTGAGCTACACCAGCCAGGGCTATCTTTTTTATTTAGTGTTTTCATTTTCTACAAATAGATACAAGTGGAATTCCTGCATCATATAGTAGTTCTAGTTTTAATTTTTTGAGGAACCTCCATACTGATTTCAGAGTGACTGCACCAGTTTACATTTCCATGAACAGTGGATTTTTTTCTCCACATCCTCTCCAACACTTTTATTTCTAGTCTGGTTGATAATAGCCATTCTAACAGGGGTGAGGTGACTCCTCATTGTGGTTTTGATTTGCATTTCCCTGATGATTAGTGATGGAGAACATCTTTTCATGTACCTGTTAGCCATCTGTATGTCTTCTTTGAAAAATGTCTATTCAGCCTGGCCAGCATAGCTCAGTGGTTGAGCATCAACCTATGAACTAGGAGGTCACGGTTCAATTCCTGATCAGGGCACATGCACGGGTTGCGGGTTCGATCCATGGTCTAGGTGCTTACTGGAAGCAACCAAATGAATCAATCCCCAGTGGGGCATGCAGGAGGCAGCCAGTCAATGATTCTCTCCCATCATTGATATTTCTATCTCTCTCCCTCTCCTTTCCTCTCTGAAATCAATAAAAATATATTTTTTTAAAAGTGTCTATTCAGATCTTCTGCCTATTTTTAAATCAAGTAGTTTGTTTCTTTAGCTAGTGAATTGTATGAGTTTTTAATATATTTTGGATATGAACCCTTATCAGATATTATTTGCAAATATATTTTTCTATTCAGTAGGTTACCTTGTCATTTTGTTGATTTTTCATTTGCTGCTCAAAAGCTTTTTAGTTTGTTGTAGTCTCACTTTGTTTTTGCTTATGTTGCCTTTGGTGGGGTTTTTTTTTTGGTTGGTTGTTTTTTAATCTCACTCAAGAATATTTTCCATTGATTTTTGGAGAAAGTGGAAGGAGTGTGGGGAGGGGAGAGAGAGAAAGAGAGAAACATCGAGACAGCTCCAAAACCTCCAAACCCCAAGCAAAGAGGAGAAAACTGCAGCTCTCACTGTAGCTCCTGCTGAGTGGCCTCAGACAGTAGCTGACCTGCACCCCATTGGAGATCCAGAAGCCAGTGTACCTAGTGGTCAGTGTGAGACACCAGATTTCAACTCCTCACATCCATAAGTGACACATTCAAGAGGCAGACTCAGCGAGCACCAAAGCCCCACTGAAACAAGTCCTGCCCCATAAGCGTGTCTTCAGCGCAGCAGTTCTTCCATTATAGACACAGGGAGTGCTCACAGCTAATTGGCCTGGAGGTCAATTCCTCCCAGCATACCAACAGCAATTCAGGCTTAACTACACCAAGACTTTGCACTCAGCACACAAAGGGGTGTACCAAGAGCATCCACATCAGGTGATTGGGGAGGCTGAGCTACTGCCCCCTATAGGTCACCTACCACACAAAGCCACTCCATCAACACAGGGAAGCAGCCAAAATGCAGAAACAAAGAAACATGTCACGAATGAAAGAAACGGAGGAAAGCAAACTACTGGATGACATAGAGTTC
Organism: Corynorhinus townsendii; assembly: GCA_026230045.1. Classification (NCBI taxonomy): domain Eukaryota; kingdom Metazoa; phylum Chordata; class Mammalia; order Chiroptera; family Vespertilionidae; genus Corynorhinus; species Corynorhinus townsendii. The sequence goes on along the minus strand of JAPDVU010000003.1, from coordinate 124,975,274 downwards.
AGAATCACATTTATAAGGTTACTCAAGAATCTTCTAAAAACTGCCGAGAAACTTGATGGCACTTCTGAGGAGCTTAGTGAGACCTTCAAGGACCTTAATGAGAATGCCAAAAAAATGGAAAAGGATCAGTCAGAAATGAAGCATACACTGTCTGAAATAAAGAATATACAGAAACTCAACTGTAGATCAACATACCCCAAGAATCAAACCAAAGATCTGAAATATGTGGAAACAAAAAACATCCAACCAGAAAAACAAAAAGAAAAAAGAATCCAAAAATATGAAGATAATGTAAGGAGCCTCTGGGACAACTTTAAGCGAAACAACATCCGAATTTTTGGGGTGCCAGAAGAAGGGAGAGAGCAAAATATTGAAAACCTATTAGAAGAAATAATGACAGAAAACTTTCCCTACCTGGTGAAAGAAATAGACTTACAAGTTCAGGAAGCGCACAGAACCCCATACAAGAGGAACCCAAAGAGGACCACACCAAGACACATCATAATTAAAATGCCAAGGGCAAAAGACAAAGAGAGAATATTAAAAGCAGCAAGAGAAAAACAGTTAATTACCTACAAGGGAGTACCCATACGACTGTCAGCTGATTTCTCGGCAGAAACTATGCAGGCCAGAAGGGAGTGGCAAGGAATATTCAAAGTGATGAACAGCAAGAACCTACAACCAAGATTACTCTACCCAGCAAAGCTATCATTCAGAGTTGAAGGTCAGATAAAGAGCTTCACAGACAAGAAAAAGCTAAAGGAGTTCATCGCCACCAAACCAGGATTACATGAAATGCTGAAGGGCATTCTTTAAGAAGAAGAAGAAGAAGAAAAAGGTAAAGATAAAAATTATGAACAACAAAATGACATCAAGTACATACCTACCAACAAGTGAATCTAAAAATCAAGTGAATAAAAAATCTGAAGAACAGAATGGACTGGTGAATATAATAGAATCAGGGACATAGAAAGGGAGTGGACTGACGATTCTCAGGGGAAGCAAGTGTGAGGGGTGCGGGAAGAGATTGGACAAAAATCTTACTCCTATGGATGAAGACAGTGGCGGGGGGTAAGGGCATTGGGTGGGGTGGGGAATCAGGTGGAGGGGAGCTATGGGGGGAAAAAAAGTGGAACACCTGTAATAATCTGAACAATAAAGATTTAATTAAGAAAAAAAAAAAAAGAGAGAAACATCAATGTGAGAGAGGCACATGGATCGGTTGCCTCCTGCATGCTCCCCAATCCAGGCCAGGGATTGAGCCTGCAACTGAGGCATGTGCCTTTGACCAACCAGGAATCAAACCCGCAACCCCCTTTTCTGCAGGCCAGTGCTCTAACCACTGAGTAAACCAGCTAGGGCTGTTGTCTTTGTTTTTAACATCAAATCCAAAAATTACTGCTATGTTAAAGAGCTTACTACCTGTGGTGAGTTTTATTTTGTTTGTTTTTTTAGGAGTTTTAAGATTTCATGTGTTACATTCAAGCCTTTAATGTATTTTAAGTTATTTTTTTGTGTATGGTATAAGATAATGGTCCAGATACATTATTTTGCTTGTGGCTCTCCAATGTTCTCAACACCATTTATTAAAGAGACTCTTCTTTCCACGTTATATATTCTTGGTTTCTTTGTCAGAACTGGCCTTATATGTATGTCGTTATTTCTGGGCTCTCTAGTCTATTTAATTAATCTGTGTGTCTGTTTTTATGCCAGTACTATACACTGAGTGGCCAGATTATTATGTGTTCAGAGATCATAATAATCTGGCCACTCAGTGTATATTTTTAATTACTATAGTTTTATAATATAGTTTAAAATCAGGTAACATCATGCTGGTGACTCAGTTCTTTTTTTTCAAGATTACTTTGGCTATTCGGGGTCTTTTATGGTTCCATACAAATTGTAGGGGGGTTTTGTTTTATTTCTGGGGGAAATGCCATTAGAATTTCGATAGGATTGCATTGGATCTATAGATTGCTCTGGGTTGTATGGACATTTTAACAATATTAACTTTTCCAATCTGTAAGCACAAAATATCTTTCCATTTTTGTATGTCTTTCAATTTCATTTATTAATGACTAGTAGTTGTCAGTATATAAGTCTTTCACTTCCTTGGTTAAATCTTTTTCTAGGTATTTTATTCATTTTGATGTAATTTTAAATGGGATTGTTTTCTTCACTTGTTGCTAACAGTTCATTATTAATGTATAGAAATGCAACAGATATTTGTGTATTGATTTTGTGTCCTACAACATTACTGAATTTGCTTATTCTAATGGTTTTTTAATTAAGTCTTTAGGATTTTCTATATGTAATATGTCATCTGCAAATAGTGACATTTTTACCTCTTTCTTTCCAAGTTGGATACCTTTTATTTATTTTTCTTGACTAATTCCTATGGCATGGCTAATACTATCCTATATAATAAAAGGGTAATAGGCAATTTGACCTTAACAGCAGAACAACCGGTCGCTATGATACGCACTAACCACCATGGGGCAGATGCTCAACGCAGGAGCTGCCCCCTGGTAGTCAGTGAGCTCCCACAAGGGGAACTCTACTCAGCCACAAGCCTGGCTGACAGCTGCGAGGGCTCCAGGGCTGCCAGAGGGATGTCTGACTGCCAGCTTAGGCCTGATCCCCTGGGGAGCAGGTCTAATCCTGCAGGTGGACATCCCCCCGAGGGGTCCCGGACTGCAAGAGGGCACAGGCCGGGCTGAGGGGCCCCCCCCCCCAACCAAGTGCACGAACTTTCATGCACCAGGCCCGCTAGTATTAAATAAAAGTGGCAAGAGTGGGCATCCTTCTCTTGTTCCTGATCTGAGCTGGAAAAACTTTCAACTTTTCACACTTGTTTGTTGTGGGCTTATCTTTATTATGTTGAAGCATTTTCCCTCTATACCCGCTTTGTTAAGAGTTTTTATCATAAATGGATTTTGCCTTTTGTCAAATGTCTTTTCTGCATCTGTTGAGATGCTTATATAGTTTTATCCTTTATTTTTATGATGTGATGTATTAGATTGACTGATTTGCAGGTGTTAAACCATCTTTGCATCCCTGGAATAAATTCTACTTGATCATGGTGTATGACCCTTTTAATGAATTGTTGAATTTGGTTTGCTAATACTTTACTGATGAATTTTTTATGTATGGTCATCAAGGATATTGGCCTGTACTTTTCTTATGGTGTCCTTGTATGGTTTTTGTATCAGGGTAATGATTTGGAAGCATTCCCTCCTCTTCTATTTTTTGGAAGAGTTTAAGAAGGATTGGTATTACTTCTTATTTGATTGTTTCGTAGAATCCACCAGTGATGTTTTCTGGTTCTGAACTTATGTTTTTGATTACTGATTCAATCTCCTTACTTGTAATTGGTCTGTTTAGATTTTCTATTTCATCATGACTCAGTCTTAGTAGGATGTATGTTTCTAGGAATTTACCCATTTCTTCTCAGTTATCCAATTTGTTGGTGTATTAATTGTTCTTAGGAGTCTTTCATTATTCTTTGTATTTCTGTGGTATCAGTTATAAAATCTCTGTTTTTATTTCTGATTTTATTTGCTTCTTTTTTCTTGGCCAGTCTAGCTAAAGCCTTGTCAATTTCATCTTTTCAAAGAACTAGTTTTTAATTTTATTGTTCTTTTCTGTTGTCTTTTTAATCTGTTTCATTTATTTTTTTATCTAATCTTTGTTAGGTCCTTCCTTCTACATTTTGGCTTTTTTACTTCTTTTTCTAGTTCCTTGAGTAAGGACATTTATTTGAGACTTTCTTATTTCTTTAGGAGCATTTATCGCTATTGAACTTTCCTTTAGAAGTGTTTTTGCTGCATCACATAAGTTTTTGTGTGATACATTTCCAGTCTCAGTTGTCTCAAGGTATTTTCTGATTTAGCCATTACCAACACCCTTTTAGAGCATAGAATACAAATATTCTGTTATCATCTTTTTAAAGAATAGTTTATTCATAGGAGAGTTTGAAAAGAATAGTTTGTTTCTGGTTCTAAGAAAATTTCAAGGCAGTTAGAGACCATCCACCTGGCTGTCATAGGGAGGAAAGTAGGGGAGACCTATGCAGCCTAAAGGAGGCTCGCCGAAATGTTCCCTTTTTCCTATCTTACGTTTTCCCCTCAGAAGTAAACAAGCTAATATTGGTATGATTTTGGTAAGGCATTTGTTTTGAATTGTATTTAATAGTTAGGAATGAGAGTACTTGGTCATTTTGGAAGCGAGGACCCAAGAGCTCTACTTTTCTTCTTATAAACACATTTTTCTGCTTTAGAAGTATTATAACTGATCTGATTCCTTTGAAATAGTTGCCTTCGCCCTCCTGATGGCCCACTAGGGCATTTGGGGGTATTCCAGGTAAATTTACATATTTTATTTCTAACTAGCATTTCTTTAATAACTGGTCACCAGCCTGGAAGTATCTCAAACCCTCTGTGTTTTAAAACCCAGCAGAGTCCTGTGTGTGTGTGATGTGACTGTAGCAGTCTTATGTTTAAACCTCACTAAGAAGCAACTGCTTTCCAAAACAGCTAAATCTGCAGGTCCAAAAAAAAGAAGGTTTTTTTTTAACTGCCACATTCATCACTACTGCCTAAACAATATCAATACCACTGCAAGGTATCATGGCATGGAAAGTTATCCACAAATGTAAAATCAGACCTAATTACCTTTAAGAAGCACCCCATAGTGGCAGTGGATTTTTTCTTCTGACATGGGGTGATTTTCAGGCAACAGAAAGAATCAGAAGCCACCATCTCTGCACTGTGGTTCTAAGTACTACTTTTTTTTTTTTTTTGAGACAATTTCTATTTTATTTTTTTTAATATATTAATTTTTTACAGAGAGGAAGGGAGAAGGATAAAGAGTTAGAAACATCGATGAGAGAGAACCATCAATCAGCTGCCTTCTGCACACCCCAACTGGGGATGTGCCCACAACCAAGGTACATGCCCTTGACCGGGGTCGAACCTGGGACCCTTCAGTCCACAGGCCGACACTCTATCCACTGAGCCAAACCGGTTAGGCCTTAGGGCCTAAGTACTTCTTGACAGACTTAGTGATTACCTGAGCTCTGTGAAGGCAGAGACCTCTTGGGCCACACGAGTGAGTTGTAATTTGTGGAAGAGACCTTTCTCATTGTATTTTGAAGATCACATTTATAGTGTTCCATAGGAACAGCCTTTATTTTTGTAGTTTCCACTGAATGATTGAAGGTGACTCACTTGATTCATTTTAGACTGAAATTATGGTGTTTTAAATATCTCTGGAACATATGCTCTCAAAGTCACGAGTTTTTTCTTGATGATGAGCATTTAACATATGAAGAACTAGTCCTCTTGCTTATGGTATTATTTATGATTTAAACATTCTTGCTGGACAATAAAAAATATCCTTACACTTAGTGCAAAAAAGTTTCATCACAATTTGATTGTTTTTCACAGTCATCTGAAAATATGGGATTTTACAGAGCACAATGAATATTTTTTGAATAAAAAACTGGTGAGTTTTACCCTAAAGAAACATTCCATGTATTTTGTTTGAAGTGCTATGCATCAGTAGTAGCTGTTTTTAATCTTTTAATTTCCTCTGTACCCTAACAAAGTTATCCCATAATCTGACATCATTCATGTTTATCGATTTCCTAGACTGGTCTTAGCTCTAGTCAATATCCAATGCACCTTCTAGAATATATCAAGTTCATTACCTTCAGCCCCCACTAAACATATATGGCAAAACACCTTTTAATACCAGTTTTGGAAGACAGGCTTAGAACTTGCCTATTATATCACACTTTTATTTTTCAGAGTTCTGTTTTGGAGTATACAATTTGGCTCACATTTTATCTGCACTATTAAACAATATTCTTGTTACCATAGAGTTCTGTAGTATTCCTTTCATTAACTTGTCCTCAGCTCCTCACTAATTTGTTATTTTCTATACATTTTCTCTGTCTTTAGGATTATTATCTGTTTTGGGTTAAAGGAATATTTTCTTGGACACAAAAATGCATCATCAACCAAAACAAAAGAGTTCTTCTCCCTTGATGTGTTTTCCTTCTTCTTCGTGATCCTGGGGTGATGAGACTGACGTGTCCAGCTGGATCTGGCAGTCAGCATCTCTGGGATAAATTAAATGAGCGTACTTGATTGAGGTGTAGCTGGACTGTATCACTGTCTTCCTATTATCCTAGGAGTTCAAAGCAAAGCACAAATGGAGGCTTAGTCTTTAAAATATTTAAAACAGATGGCTGATTCTTTTGGTGAAAATTCGGGTTTTAAGGCAAACCACTTGTTAGCAAGATTTCTTTTCATTGATAGTCAATACTGAACATATACCATCCTTTCTTCCTCAATTTCAAGACTAGAATCACAAACCTTTGCATGAGGAAGGATTTGGCAAACCTAGAAAGCTCTTAAACTATCTGGGTTCCTTTTCCGGTGAATGTAAAATAAGTTATTCAAATTTTCTTTGAACAGTTTTGGTATTAAATGAAAACATCTTAAATGTTTACATTCTGATAGCCATTTTGTTGGTGGGTCACTATTTAAAATCTAGTATTGTTACATCTTCCATAAATTAAACCAGGATGTTTATCCCTGAATTTATGTTTTAACAAACTGAAAAACACATTTTCCACACTCCTTATCATTGACATCTGGGCCCTAAGTTTACATAGAATAATTCTTTAAGTGGGCTTTTAAGTTTTCTTTTGTTGCTGTTTTTGTTAATCCTCACCTGAGGATATATTTTCCGTTGATTTTTTTTTTTTTTTTTAGAAAGAGTGGAAGAAAAGAAGGGAGGGGGGAGGGGAGAGAGAGAGAGAGAAACATCTATGTGAGAGACACACACCCATCAATTGCCTCCACATGCACCCCGATTGGAGCCAGGCATCAAACCTGATACTCAGGTATGTGCCCTTGACTGGGAAGTGAACCTGCAACCCTTTGGTCCATGGGCTGACACTCTAACCACTGAGCAAACCAGCTAGGGCTGGTTTAGAGTTTCTTTTGTTTGGTTTAAAATTGACTGAAATGAGAAAATTAACTCAAAAATATTTATTGGGTCCTGGCTGGTTTAGCTCAGTGGATAGAGTGTCGGCCTGCAGACTGAAGGGTCCCAGGTTCAATTCCGGTCAAGGGCATGTACCTTGGTTGCAGGCAAATTCTTTCTCTCTCTCTCTCTCTCTCTCTCTCTCTCTCTCTCTCCCTCTCCTCTCTCTCTCTCTCTCTCTCTCTCTCTCTCTCTCTCTCTCTCTCTCTCTCCCTCCCTCCCTCCCTCTCTCTCCCTCTCTCCCCCTCTCCCTTCCTCTCTGAAATCAGTAAAAACACAATTTTTAAAAAAGGGTGCAGGAGACAGCTGATCAATGTTTCTCTCTCATTGATGTTTCTAACTCCCTGTCCCCTCTCCCTTCCTCTCTGTAAAAAAAATCAATAAAATATATTTCAATATATATATACACATATATATATATATATATATATATATATATATATATATATATATATATATGGAGTCTACCTCTTAACTATATTGTATTAGATAAATGGATTAAAATAAATACTTCAAGACCCCAAAACAAATACTAAACAATAGATGTTTTCCAACAGAAAAAACTATACAAGGTGCAATAGAAAATCCCAGTTCTCCACAAGAGACTCAAGGTTCACAGAGGAGGTGACCTATCAGCCGCCTCTTGTAGGAGCAATAGGCATTCACCAAGCAGACATAAGTTTAGACAAAGACACAGCACTTGCAATGATGCAGAAGCATAAACAGCATAACAAACTTGATATAATCTTAGTAGTTCACCCTGAATAGTGTATAGGGTATGTACTAATTACTATTTCTACATAGCACGTTACCCCAAAACTTGGCAACATAAAACAAAACTTTGTTGTCTCAGTGGTTTCTGTGGGTCAGGAATTCAGAAGCAGCTTAGCAACTAAGTAACCTTTAGTTCTCTTAGTTGGAGTCTCCTAGGGGTTATAGTCAAGATGTCAGGTGGGGATGGAGTATCTAATTCCAAGATGGCTCTCCCACAGTTCATGCTGGGGGTTGTTGCAATGTCCTTGTGACATGGTGGCTGACTTCTCCCAAAATGAATGATTCAAGAGAACAAGGAGGAAACCATAATGTCTTTTATGACCTAGAATCAGAAGTGACATATCATCACTTCTACTGTGTTCTATTCCTGAGAAGCCAGTCACTAAGACCTTCCCATATTTAATGGGGCAGAGTATCTTGGACTCTACTTTTTGAGGGGAGGAATGTCACAACATTTTTGGACTTATTTAAAACCACCACAGTGCAGGGATTGAGGTGACAAGCCATGAGGCTGGTGCAGTGAGCAGCAGGTAATCAGGAAGACCTTAGTATATCATTGCAGTTTGTAGAGGTTGGACAGCAAGGAGCAAGTCCTGGCAACAAGGCCAGTTAAGAGCTTCTTCCTCTGTCCTGGAGAATAACGCTATGGCCCACATGTGTACAATAACAGAAGAGTTTGAGAAGTGGGAATACGTTTATTATCAAGAAGCTTTGGGTCCCAAATTGTTTTTAGTCTTCTTTGTTTTAGAAAATGGAGACCACAATCTGAAAGCCCAGTTATAGTTCTGAAAGTTAACTTGCCCACAGAACTCTTCAGGTAAAAAGCAATTCAACAAAGCCTGTGTGTTCTGCAGTTGGTCAAGGTGAGAAGCATCAAACTTGATGCAAGGACACTAACTGAGTAACTTATGTCTGACAATAGTTATAAGTCAGGCTACCTCTCTGGGTCTTGAATTTTTCATTTAGAAAATGGGGCAAGAAGGAAAGGTAGATGACTTATATGATCTCTAAAATTCCTCTATCTTTTATGTCTGTACTCACAGTGAGTACAGGATGCTGTTTTGATCCAATAGCATTTTATACTTGTTTACCCTTGAGGATGCTTGACTCAGTGATTCAGTGTTTACAAACATTTTAATCAGGTTATTCCAATGTGAAGGAATTTTCACTGAATATTTTCTGGAGCTAAAACTAAGTTAACTCAGTTAATTTCTTTATCCAATTTTTTATACATGTAGTTGAAAATGTCCAACTTTTTCAATATTCTTATTTTATGGAATCATTTTAATAGCAATTATTTTCCATATTTAAATTGTATAAAGATTTTATTTATTAGGGTTTTTGTTTATATGAAATTTTACTAATTATAAATTTCTGCAACTGTGGATTTTCTTTTTATGCCTACTACCAAATCCAATTTTCTATTTAGCCAGTGTTTTATTTTGTATTGATATTGCTCTTCTTGCAAGTCTTATTCATTGTGAATTGAATTCTTATAAAACAAACTATTATTTATATATGTTAATAATCTGTGAGAAAAATATAAGAATTTCCTCTCTAATATTATAGTCACCCTGTTTCTGGAATCTCTCTATTGTAGGGATTTGCAAACATTTCTGTAAAGATCCATGTAATAAATATTTTACTTTGTGAACTGCACACTCTGCCAAGCTATTCCACTCTCAGGGCTGAATTTGGTCCACGGACTGTAACTTAACCACCTCTGGTCCATTGTATTCCCTTCTAACTCTTCTTTTCTCTTCAGCACTTCACATGCCATTATGTAACCATCCACAATCATTGAATCTGAAGCTAAGTGCAAATGACAGCTTAAGATGTCCTCAGGGTCTGAATGTCAGCTAACTTATATTTTACATATACTCAATACCTCACAAGGATGAACGTTATTATTATTCTCATTTTACAGATGTAAAACAGATTCTCGGAAATAAAATCCTATATAATAAAAGGCTAATATGCTAATTGACCAAATGGGGGTATGACCGGTTACTATGATGCGCACTGACCACCAGGGGGCAGACACTCAATGCAGGAACTCCCCCCTGGCGGTCAGTGTGCTCCCACAGGGGGAGCGCCACTCATCCAGAAGCCCTGAGCCAGGCTTATGGCTGGCAAGTGCAGTGGCAGTGGTGGGAGCCTCTCCTGCCTCCGTGGCAGTGCTAAGAATGTCCAACTAATGGTGGGCCTAAGCCATCAGTTGGACATCCCCCAAGGACTCCCAGAGTGCAAGAGGGCGCAGGCCAGGCTGAGGGACACCCTCCACACACACCATTGCATGAATTTCATGCACCGGGTCTCTAGTAGATAATAATTATTGAAGAAGTTTAGCATGTGCTGGCTATACTGATTATTACAATTCCATAAAATATACTATCCCAAAAGTAACTAGTTCTGAGTCTCATAGCTGGAATGTTGCAGACCCTGGAATTAAGCCATACAGTCTGTCTCCAGAGCCCATGCTCTTAACTAGTACACCGCACTGCATCACAGAGTCATCAAGGCAGTGGAAAGATTTTATAGCACATAACATAAGTGATACAAATCTGTCTCTGGTGAGGTCAGCCTCTGGGTAAAAAAGCCTTTTATCATCACCGTCTCTCAAACTGGATGCCTAGTAATTAATGTGATTACCAGCGAAGGGCCTGTATGCTCATGGCTTACAGTGTTAGAATGGGTTGGTCATGTTTACGATCATGGCCACAGCCAGCCATGTTGCCTTCCCTGGCACTAAAAAATAGAGATTTTTGTGTCCATTAAAAATGTAGTGCTGTAAGTAGTAAATTCTTAGTTAAGATCATGAGATGTAGAGGCCTACCTAAGTTAATTTAATTCCATGGCTAACTAACAAAATACTTCATGAAGGAAGTAACCAACACAAGAGCACATAAGACAAGCAGCCAAACAACTGTGCTTTCCTAGAAGGTACAAGTTGGAATTGCTCCAAGAGATCCGAAGATGCAAGAGTTCCAGTTCAGAGGAGCCTGGCCTCTGCCAAGCAGACCACACTGTGTGTGTGTGTGTGTGTGTGTGTGTGTGTGTGTGTGTGTGTGTGTACATGGACACAAACGTGTTTTAAGTAGCATGTGAACCTGATGTTTTATTCTCGAGCACAGTGATACATGATCATTGAGATGGGTGTGTTAATGAAACCTTCAGGTATATTGAATGTACAGCACTGGGCTCACAGCATAGTCTGAGATGCACATCAGCCTTAGGATGGCCTTACAGAGTTCTTTAAAGTAGTACATGTGGGAAGTGATGTGTGGATGATTTATTAGGTAGATGAATAACAGAAGAGTACTAGGCCAACCCACCTGAGATCTTACTGCTTAGATGAATAAGGTGGCAGAGGCCTTGCTTCCTGTGGATGATCCAAAAAGTTTTCTTGTCAGCAGTAGCATCTCATATGTGAGAAGATTATACCTGCTGAAACCCACAAAACAACTGAATATGAAGAATCCCCCCAAATAGTGAGGTGCATATATCTGAGCATATTTGTTAAAGCATGTGGAGGGCTAATCTTCCTGTTAGTCAAGGCTGAAGTCTATGACACCAAGGGTAGACTCCCTGAAAAGAGGCCTCAAGAAAGCACTAATGTGAACAGACTAACATGATGAAGAAAAGTGTTTCTCATTCTCTTGTCCCTTTTCTTGTTTGGTCTCTAGAGTTTCTGTTTCCCTCTTTCATTGTTTCCTATATTTAAACACCCAGAATGTATATTAGGTACTCTGATTATATTAGAAACATGGTTTGTATCCTTTGTTTTTTCTCACTAAAACTGCTGCAAAATTTGGATGTTTGTGCATGTGTGTGGTAACTTTGTACTAAAAGGTAGGGCTAGAACCTGGTGCATAAAATAGTTATAAAGATCCTGTACAAACTTAATTTTTTTCCTCCCTCTATCAAGTCACTTTACAACTGTACTAGGAGCCTGCTTACTCTTTGTTAGATCATGTAGCTTCACAGGCTTCAGTCCAGATGCACCCCATTTCTGGTTCTTGGAACTTTCTCCCCTGCCTGCACCTTATTTTTCCACTTGCTAGTACTCTCTCAGGACCTGTCAGCTTTGGTTTGCCCTTTCTGACCATTCTGTCTCTCTCATTCCAGTGAGACTGTTCCGCTGTGCCAGTGCACTGATCTTCCGTCAGCACTTAAGGGGCCCTGGGCTTGATCCGAGGGAATCAGGGCACATGGGCCCTCCTTCCAAAGCCTGGGTTATATATACACAAAAGGCTTGGCGTGCCCAGGTTATTTGATCCTGAATTCCCCTGGCCGTTAACTTATAGCATGTTACATCAGTCACAACTTGTAGGGTTTCTGGTATTTCTGTGCAAAGCTTCTTTTGTCATAGTCACTTTATATCCTAAAATAATAAAGCTTTGTTTAGGCATCAATGACTAGTAATATGGAAATGGCAATGTCTGTCAGAGTGTGTGTTATGCCAAGGAGGGGAGATTAATTCAGTGACTGTATGGAGGTTTTATTCTCAAATAAAGGAAATAGGTAGAAAAAAATCTTCCTAGTTTTTGTTTTTTTCCCAAATCTTTTTTCCTCCCACAGCCTGGATTACTCCCAAGGTAAAAGGGGTGATGTCTGGAAATTGTTAATCCATGGGATTTGTTCATGGTATATAATACTTTCAGAAAAAAAATTTGCTTTTTAAATATTATTTTCTGATTGACAATGGCAGAAATAAATCCAGGAAGGACAACTCAGAGCAACCAAGATCCCTCTTAGATTCTCAGATATATGACATTTTTGGTGTGTGTTTGTGTGTGTGTAGTGGAAATAAAGATTCTCCCCCTGGGTAGGTCAGGATGAGAGATAAGAGGGAGAGAGGAAAGGAAAAGAAGACTAGTGTGTGGAGACAAAACAAAGCTGTGGCAGGTAGGGGTAGATACCCATGCCTTTCCTGGAATTAGCTGCTAGCTCACTGAAAACCTAACTTTATTTCAATTTATAGTAATGAGAGGAAGAAGTTAAGGAAACACCATTTGTGCCTCCTGTCCTGACATGGTGTCAATTTTTTAAATACATTTTCATTAATTTTGGAGGGGGGCGGGGGGCAAGAGAGAGAGAGAGACATTGATGTGAGAGAGAAACATCGATCAGCTGCCTCCCGCACACGGGATATCCCGACTAGAGATCAAACCAGAGACCTTTAAGTGCATGGGATGACACTCAACCAACTGAGCCTTGCTGGCCAGGATGGTTTCAGTTCTTAAAGTGCTTATTCTGAAACATTTCTGTCCTCTCAGCTATATAGAGTTCTAAGTTGTACTAAAGCTAAAAATATTGGCTGAGGACCCTCTGCTCAGATCTTTCCTCCCATCTTGCCCTTACACCCCCCGCCACTGCAACCATATGTATGTGCATTTTTATGTGCACCCAATCATAAATGTTTCTAGCCTGTCAGTGTGGTTCCTGAATATCGCCAACTTAGCATTACGAGATCAGATTCCTATATGTAACTTGTCTCTCCAAATAGCAGATACCAGTTTCTGATATTTATACACAGCTACAGATACATTTATGTTTCCCCCTGCATTCCAAGGAATAGGCAAACTCTCCTTCCCTCCCTCTTAGGCCAAGTTCTTGAAGGAGCCATGTCTATCAAAGGCTTCAGACACAGAATGAGGCTCTCAGTGGCCACAGATATCTGCATAGTCTGTTGAGTTTGATTTGACGCTGGAGTTGAAATGATAATATGACTAATGGCAAATTGCTTGTTTACTCTCCACCTCTTATATGTATGTATACACACAGCATGCACACACACACCTTTAACCTGACCTTGAAATATCTGCTAATCACAGAAGAGTCTTCTCCAGAGACTAGCCTTTGTTTGGGAGTGCTTATACAAATATCATAGTTATTAGATAATCATACTTGGCTCTTTTCTTCTCTGTATTCCTGTAGACTATGAAAAGAGCCAGTGGCTATGTTCCCTATAATTTAAATTCACATCCTTTGTTATGTTATTCCTTATTTTTGAAGGTACTATCAAGGTTAGGAGGCTCCTCTTGTTTACCCTGGGCAACTCCAATTGTCCTTCCCCTCCACAACCAGTGCAACTGGTACATTGCACTAAAGAAAGAAGAAAATTAAATCTATAATAATAAAAGAGTAATATGCTAATTAGACCAAATGTCCTTCCTGATGAAGCCGGAGGGAAGCCAGCCTGGGTCTCAGGTGCCTGCAGGTGGCCCTAGGGAAGCCAGCCCGGGTCCCAGGTGCCTGCAGGTGGCCCAAGGGAAGTCAGCCCGGGTCCCAGGTGCCTGCCAGTAGCTGGAGGAGGGAAGCAGCCTGGGTCCTAGGTGCCTGCTGGTGGCCGGAGGAGGGAAGCTCGGGTCCCAGGTGCCAGAGGGAAGCTGGTGCTGGCAGCCAGGGGAAGGAAGGCCTACTCTTGCACGAATTTCGTGCATCAGGCTTCTAGTGTTGTAATAAGATTGTTACTGTATTTTGCCCAGCAGGCAACAATCATGTTGCTGTTTTTCAGATCCATCTGTCTAGCAGACATGTAATAATGCCAAGAGGTGTTGTTGTACTTGACTGCAGCAAACAATTATAGCAGGGCTACTTCAGGCATCAGGCCTCAGCCGATCTGAGTGCAGCATGAGTTATCCATTTCAGCACTCGAGTAGATGCCGGCATGCAAAGAGTTGAAGGCCATCATTTTTTGCCCAACTGTCTACCAAGTCTTTCCTTTTAAATTCAGCATCAGCCTTCATTTGGCTTGCCTACTCAAAAAAAGTATGAACTTCTTCTTTTGCCTTCCCCTCTCCCACCAATAATTGCTTATTTGTAGGCATTTAGCCCTGGAACTTTACTGTGGGGAAGTCATTCCACTATTTTATTTTGTTTTATTTTATTTTACACAAACATTCTAATATGTAACCTCTACATCGTTCACTAAAATACAATAAATGATTTGCTATGGAGAGCTAAGCCTCAAGAACTGAATTGAAGGTGCTTTCCTATCTTTCTTAGTACCTAAGAGCAAGGAAGAAGAATTTTGGAACACACACCTACTCCTAGCATTTCTGAACCTAGTAGGTTCTTGATTCTGGTTATCTCATTGTCTCTCATCTGACCATCCCTTCAGGGTGTGTAATATATGTGCCCTTATTGGTTAGGTTGTAATAGCTTCTGTGCCTCCGAATAGCATTCTTTCCACTTAGTACCCATTTAACTGTACTATATTCATATATATGTACGTTACTTGTCTGCCCTCTTATTGATTAATGATCTTATTTTCCAGTATCTTACAACTTTCCAAGTATTAAAGCAAGTACTTGAAATACCTACAGCTTTAATATCCTCCATGAGCACACGAATTATATGGGCTCAGCAAGAGATTTCCTTCCCTCATTAGGGGGAGGCCCCCGACACACTTCTGTCTATTTGAGTAGCATTTATTATACTGCATAAGATAAGGTAGGTGTTCACTAAATGAAATGCAGTTAGCAGCCCTGTAGTTCCAATCTCAAGATTTATTTTATTCTAAACCATGTTTCCTATCTCCTTGAGTATAGATTTTTTTTCTTTTTATATCTGGACCAATAAATTGGGAATGTTTTGTTCTATTTTGCTGGATTGGTGATGTATGCTTTGGGGGGAAAACTGACAACAGATTTCTGAGCTGTATCACCAAGAGGAAATGATGCCACATTATTGTTAAAAACAACTCCCACTTTTTTTCATATTTCAAAACCTCTGGCCCTTTTGTAATTTCCATAGACACACCTGCACTGTAACAAACCATAAAATTCTTTAAGTCTGAAAGTTTTAGAACCAGATGTATTTGTAGTCAGATTTCTAATTAACATGTATTTATCTCAGTGACCTTGTTAAACAAAACAAAACAAAATGAAAAAACTTTCATGGCAGAAAGCTTTTCTGAAAAAGGGCGTTTGTTGAGCCAGATGCTAGCCTGTAAAGCACAGGTCCTGGGCATTCAGCCGAACTCACCACTTCTGGAATGCATGGGCTATATTATACATGTGTTTCAGGGAAGAAAGGTTTAAGTTGTTTTGAAAGAATTTGCATAGGCTGTAGATAAGGGGCAGGAAAAGGTGAAAGGGTGGGGGGGCAGTTCTAGAATAGGTGCACAGTCCTTTGGAAGAAATGTTCACTACTATTAATTGGTGCTGGGCAAGTCCTGAAAGTTCATAGATAAGAAGGATGTGGTGGTGTCTGGTGGTTGGTTACTTCTTTATAGATGGCCCCTTGGATTTATCCAAAGAAACCCAAAACACTAGTTCTAAAGAGTATATGCGCTCCTATGTCCAGTGCAGCATTATTTACACTAGCCAAGCTATGGAAGCAACCCAGGTACCTATCAATAGACGAATGGATAAAAAAAAGTGGTGGTACATATATATACAATGGAATATTACTTGGCCATAAAAACTAATGAAATCTTACCATTTGCAACAGCATGGATGGACCTAGAGGGTATTCTGCTCAGTGAAATAAGTCAGTCAGAGAAAGACAAATACCATATGATCTAACTTTTATGAGGACAAAATAAACAAACAAAATGAAACAGACTGAGATCCAGAGAGAAAACTAGTGGTTGACAGATGGGAAGGGGTTTGAGGGATTGGGTGAAAGAGTAAAGGGACTAAGAAGCACAAATTGGTAGTTACAAAATAGTCACAGGGGAGAAAGTAAAGCTTAGGGAATATAGTCAATAATATTGTAATAACTATGTATGGTGTCGGTTGGGGTACTGGAAATATTGCGGGGAACACTGACATATATGATTGTGTAAGTACTAAGCTGTACTCCGAAACCAATACATAATTTTTAAAAATATCCCCTTGGAAGTGGATTCTAAACTGCAAGCAATGGAATTCAGGAATGTGAGCTATATATTGTTAGTTGGTGCACAGCTTTTAACTGGGTTAACTAGTCTTGTCTCTTTCTCTAATTCTCCCACCTGCTGTAATTTAATTAAGGACATCTCAGAATTGTTCTGTCATCAACCTAGAGGTACCTGGCTAAACAGACCTAACAGGATTCTTGTTTAAGACCGGCCAGAGTGATCAGACATCACCTGGGTGATGATGGAGGATGAAGACCCTGATCAGATATTGAATTTGATCAAATATCAAAGATGGGATATTCTGGGAGTTTTTAATTTTATTAAATTTATTGGGGTAACATCCTATATAATAAAAGCTTAATATGCAAATTGACCAAACGACCGGCAGAACAACCAGTCGCTGTGACACACACTGACCACCAGGGGGTAGATGCTCAATGCAAGAGCTGCCCCCACCTGCAGGCCCCAGGCCAGCCAACGCGGGTGCCAGCGTGCCCGCCCCCCCACTCTGATTCTAATTGCCCTGCCAGTCACCTCACAGATTGGCCCTGGTTGCCAGCCAGGCCTACGGATCCTACCCATGCACAAATTTCATGTACTGGGCCTCAGTTGGTTAATAAAATTATATAGGTTTCAAATGTATAATTCTATAATACATCATCTGTATGTTGCATTGTGTGCTCAAGACCCAAAGTCAAGTCTCCTTCTGTCGCCATATATTTCTACCTATCCCAACCCCCTTTCTCTCTGGTAACCACCATACTTGTGTCTATGTCTAAGAGTTTTATTTGTTTATTGCTTTCAGTTTTATATCCCACATGAGTGAAATCATTATGGTTCTTGACTTTTTCCATCTGACTTATTTTGCTTAGAATGATATTCTCAAGATCCATCCAAGTTGTTGCAAATGGCAGTATTTCAGCCTTTCTTATAGTTGAGTGGTATTCCATTGTATGTATATACCACATCTTCTTTATGTAATCATCAATGGAAAATACTTTGGTTGTTTCCTTGTCTTGGCCACCATGAATAATGTTGCAATGAACATAGGGGTACATATATTCTTTTTTTTTTTTAGTTCTTTGGGGTTCTTAATATTTTTTTTAATATATTTTATTGATTTTTTTTTTCTTTTACAGAGAGGAAGGGAGAGGAATAGAGTTAGAAACATCGATGAGAGAAAAACATCAATCACCTTCCTCCTGCACATCCCCTATTGGGGATGTACCCACAACCAAGGTACATGCCCTTGACTGGAATCAAACCCGGGACCCTTGAGTCCGCAGTCTGATGCTCTATCCACTGAGCCAAACCATGCAGGGCAACATAGGGGTACATATATCTTTACACATAAATGTTTTCAAACTTTTCAGATAGATACCCAGGAGAGGGATTACTGGGTCACATGGTAGCTCCATTCTTAATTTTTTGAGGAACCTCCATACTGCTTTTCATAGTGTCTGTACCATTTTTACATTCCCACCAGCAGTGTATGAGGGTGATAAACCAACTTAGCAGAAGTCTCAGTAGAATTAGACAGTGCAGGGGTGAACACAAAATCCCAAAGTAAGGGCCTACCTGAGAAGAAACTTCAGAGGAGCCTGATTAAAATTTGGTCAAAGAGGAAATCTTTGTCATCAGTATATAGACAAAGGGAATGAGAAATTTAATGGATCCTAAGTGTTTCCCTGGCCCAAATATTTTATTAACTAAACAAGTAATAATAATAAGTCACCTGTAAGGGATGCTGAGGAAGGGATCCTGCTTATTATAGAACTAATATTCTAAGTACTTATTCAATATTTATAGTATAAGTAGCATCATTCTGGAGTTCAGCTTTTGTCATGATTTTTTAATTTCTGTTTTAGAAGATAAATGTAAGACAGTCACACTCTATAAAATTTGGAGGGGGGATAAAATAGCTATACATGATAAGTAGTTCTGAAATGGAAGTTAGGATTTAGAACTCTGAAGTGTTTTGCCTTTAATTTTAGGTTACCTTTGAATTTTTTCTGAAATTTTAGAAGTTTATTGACCTATTCCTAAATGAAACACAGTTCTGTTTTAATAGAATTTTTCCATGTTGATAGCTCTCTAGCTAAGTCCTTAAACTCATTCTAAAGCTACTGAAACTTTCCAGATTCTCAATGTCAATAATAAGATTTTTAAATGGAAATGATATATAGGTTTGCCTTAAAACCTATTCCAAAGTTTTAACTTCTTTATATGTTACTAGAGGCCCGGTGCATGAAATTCGTGCATTGGGGGGGGGGGGTGTCCCTCTGCCTGGCCCTCTCGCAGTCTGGGAACCCTCGTTCCTTACCACCTGGCTGCTCGCTGCTCCTTAGCACTGCTGGAGGTGGGAGAGGCTCCTGCCATCATTGCTGTGCTTGCCAGCCATGAACCTGGCTTCTGGCTAAGCAGCGCTCCCTCTGTGGGAGCACACTGACCACCAGGGGACAGCTCCTGCATTGAGCATCTGCCCCCTGGTGGTCAGTGTGTATTATAGCGACCAGTCAGTCTATTTGCGTATTAGCCTTTTATTATATAGGATTAAAAGGGTATAAACCAGGTAAGGCTTGTTTTTGTCCAGTGTATCTCTTACAAGGGAAGTATTAAAAAAAGGGGCTATTCTCAAATGTATTTCTTTCTATTAGGATGTAAGAATTAGTAAAGAGCCCTAGCTGGCTTAGCTCAGTAGATAGAGCATCAGTCTGTGGACTGAAGGATCGCAGATTCGATTTCAGTCAAGGGCGTATGCCTGGGTTGCAGGCTTGATCCCAGTAGAGGGCTCTATCTCTCTCTCCCTCTCCCTTCCTCTCTATATTAAAAAAAAAAAAAAAAAAAAAAAAGAATGAGTAAAGAGCCATGGCTCAGTTGGTTGGAGAGTCGTCCCCTACATGGAAAGGTTGCAGGTTTGATTCTCAGTCAAAGCACGTACCTAGATTGCGGGTTCAGTCCCCAGTTGCAGCACATACAAAGGCAGCTGTTCTCTCTCACATCAATGTTTCTCTCGCGTTCTCTCTCTCTCTCTCTCTCTCTCTCTCTCGCTCTCTCTCTCTCTCTCTCTTTTCCTCCCTTCTTCCCTCCCTCTCTCCCCCTCTCTCTAAAAATCAATGAAAGTGTTCTCAGATGAGGATTTAAAAATAAAACAAGCAAGGAACATAACACCAAAAACATTTAGGAATCCATTAATATCCTCTGTTTGTGCTTCAAATGGAAAGGCTGATTAAAAGGTTGGATCTCATAGGACATTAAAAATATAAAACTTGATGAATGTCATAACTGTATATATAATGACTTAGTCAGACTAAGCCTCAAATGAAGACAAATAAGTTTATTTAGCAATTTAAGGGTTTCCTTGAAGTAAACTTCAAAATAAAAGTTAGTCCTAGCTGGTTTGGCTCAGGGGATAGAGCATCAGCTTGTGGACTGAAGAGTCCCAGGCTCGATCCCCAGTAAGGGGCGTGCAGGAGCAGCCAATCAATGATTCTCTCTCATTAATATTTCTATCTCTCTCCTTCTCTCTTCCTCTCTGAAATCAATAAAAATATATTTTAAAAAATTAAGGTTAAAATAGATAAGTCATGAATTTATACATTTTAATTATTTTATACACTCAACATATTAGTTCTCTTACTTCATCTTTTTTTTTTTTTAGTGGAAATTAGGACCACATCTTGTTCTTAATATTCCCATTAGCTAAAACTGGATATGGCACAGCCCAATGGGATTCACTAGTCTCAATATGTGTGATCTGATATGCAGTGTATCTGAACAGTGTAGCAAAAACATTATGAGGATTTACTATATTTTTTCAAAGAATTCCATTGTTTCACAAAATAGCTACATTTAAGTGAGGACATAACACAAAGTTCCAAACCTTTGTGAGGAGACTTAACACTATTCTTCAACTTCCTGATCCTGAAGGACAGTATTGACCAAGAAGATAAATTTAGTTATTAAGGAAAAAAGAGACTTTGTGCTTGGACTGATGAATTTTATTCCCTCCTCCATTTTTATTTTTCAGACTTTAGCTCTCTGCAAGGGCCTCTGGACAAGAATAATGTCTCTCTGGGAAGTTAATATGTTAGTTGTTCTGGGACTTTCTTGATGTACCTACGAGAAATGAGATTTCAAAACTACCACTAGCATTTATACAGTTAATATATGGACAGTTTAATCTACCTTTGCAGGCTTCTGCAGATAGAAGAACAAAAGGATTTTGTAGGCAATTAAGGGCAGTGCACTAGCCACAGAAGCATCATAGGAAATATAAAAATAATAATATTCAGCACCTACTTGTCCAGGCTTCATGATGCATATATTCCATTCCTCTCAAAGTGAGTTCTTAGAGTGTGTAGCAGCCGACTCACCTATACTTGGAGTAAGTGGCACAGAAACGGTAGGGTGGAGAGAGAAAAGCAGGCCATATAATTACCTCATTAGGGGTCTTCAGCTCTGCACATTCCATCCTGGTATTGAAAAGCCAAATGTTCTAGGAAAGTGTATTCAGATCTCATAGATGAATCAGTTACATACATGGAGTACTTAGAATTTCCAGTTAAATCTTATCAAACAATACAGGAACAACTCATCTGTCTTAAAAAGCCATTAGCTATCTAACCTTAAGAGAAAAGGAGGTTAAAATAAACACTTTGGGAAAGATCACTATCCTCTGTCACCATATGTCATTCAATACTGGCCTCTGAAGCCAATGTAAGAATCTAATACATAAGCAAATAAATTCCTGCAAGAAACAAGCAAAGCTCTCAGTATGCCAACCAAAAATCTCTCATCCATTTTTATAATTTAAATTAGAGGCCTGGTGCACAAATTCGTGCATGAGTGGGGCTGATCATGGCTGGCTGGCCAGGGGGAGGGACTGTATGAGGTTGGCCTGCCAGCCCCATCGGGGCCAATCAGGGCCAGTCAGTTGTGGGAGAGGTTGGCCAGCCAAAGGGAGGGATTGTGGGAGGTTGGCTGGCTACAGGAAGTTGGCTGTGGGAGTGCACTGACCACCAGGGGGGCAGCTCCTGTATTGAGAGTCTGCCCCCCTGGTGGTCAGTGCACATCATAGTTACTGGCCGGTCAGCCGGTCATAATGGTGGCTTAGGCTTTTATATATATAGATTCTTTTCCTTAATTTGGTAAATGTAGGATTGGGAGAATTTGACTGTTTTGGCATTCTATTTGATACAAGCAGAGGTTGGTTAGGAAGTTAAATTTTTACTTTTTGCCAAAAAAGATATAGAACTGTAGTTCTGCAAAGCTATAGAACTAATGTGGCCTGACCATATTTCTGATGGTTTTGGTAGAACTCCTTGCCAATGCACTAAAGTTGTATGTGGACAAAAGACATAAGTTACAAATCCTGTAAGGCAACCTCTTTCTCCTTGGCAAGTGTCCTTCCCTCTTGAGATTAGGCAGTGGCAGTTCTACCTTGTGGGAAATGCAATTTCCTTCCCAAGTGTCCTACCCAAGTTAGATTGCGGCGGTAGCGGGGGTAGGGGGTGGGGGGGGGAGATAAGGGCATTTCCCACATGATTGACATGGTTAAATGTGGTCTCTCAGAAAGGCCAACGTGATTTTTTTTTTTAAAGATAGATTTGGGAACTACACTAGTTAGGCAGTTTCATATACTATCACATAGCAAGCTATGTAGCTTCTTTTTTTGGTTTCAGAATGGAAGGGAGAGGAAGAGAGAGATAGAAGCATCAATGATGAGAGGAAATCATTGATTGACTGCCTCCTGCATGTTGTACTGAGCCCACAACCCAGACATGTGCCCATAACTGGAATCAAACCTGGGACCCTTCAGTCTGCACGCCAACACTCTATCCACTGAGCCAAACCAGCTAGGATTCTTTTTTATTTCTAAAAAGCAATTCTCTTTGACATGGGAAGAAAGGATAGACATCTTGGTTACTGCGTAGAATGAATTTTTATCCCAGGAGAAAGAAATGTTTAATTCATTTTTTAACTTTTCAACTGGACTTTGTAAATTAGAGTGCAAAATACTATCATGTTTTCTAAATAGCACTACAGTGTGAAATGCATTTAAATCAGCTTGAAATTCATCTCTGATTAAGAATAGGGACCTGGGGGGATCCAAGACGATGGCCAACAGGATGGCAGGCTGCAAAATAGTGTGTGAGTGAGAGAGCAAAAAGAGAGTGTGTGGATGTGCAGGGAGTGTCTGTGAGTGTTGAGACTATATTCCACAGGACTGTTGGGGACTTATGGGCTAGGCTTCCCTGGACAGGCAGCCTCTACTACTGCTGAAATATCTCCTGGAGTGGCCAGCTTTGCTGCAGAGACCGCGCCATCTTGAAGGGGAGAGTGGCTGTGATCTGAAGCCCAGACTTACCTTCAACTGGGGAGACCTCAGATACATCCCAGGACCCTACAACCACAACACCTAAAGACCAGCTGCCTCAGCTGCAAACCCACGAACATCGAGACTCCAGCCTCCCCGGCCACGGGCACCTAAAAAGTTTGTCCAGGGGGGGACAAAGTGGCGCCGAATACGCAGACAAGTCCTGCGTCTTCTCACAGAACAGAGAGAAGGAACAGTTGAATCGAACAACATCCACCTGGAAATGGTGAATTAAACACAGCCGGTGAGGCAATCTGTGGAAGGAAAGTTCAGAGACCTCCTAGAAAGAGTCAATGCAGGAGAGAGAGAGCTACATAACCAGAGACCCTGAGAGGAGCAAACACAGGGAGACAAAGAAAGAGCCCCCATACGAAAGAAAAGGAGGACTCAATGGAAAAGGAAGTAAATGAAATGTAGGCAAGCAATATGTCAGAGAAAGACTTCAGAGCAATGGTCATAGGGACACTGGAAAGGATGGAAAACAAATTCAACAATATGTATAAGAACCAAGAGGAAATGAAGAAGAACGAAGAAGAAATAAAAAAATGACATGGCTGCAATAAAGAACACTATAGAAAGCATCTGCAGTAGACTAGAAGAAGCAGAGGACCACATCAGTGAGCCAGAAGACAAGGTAGGAAAAAATATGCAAGCAGCGCAGCAACTGGGGGGAAAAAAACAAAACACTTAAAAAACAGGAGGAGAGCCTAAAGGAACTTTGGGAGGACACAAAATGAAACAACATCTGCATAATAGGGGTCCCAAGAAGGAGAGGAAACTGAGCAAGAAATAGAAAACCTGTTTGAAGAAATAATGACAGAAAACTTCCCTGATGTTGGGAAGATGAAAAAACTCACACCAGTCCAAGAAGCTCACAGATTCCCAAAAAAGATGAACCCAAAAAGACCAGCACTAAGACACATTATAATTAAACTAGAGGCCCAGTGCATAAAATTTGTGCAAAGCTAGGGTCCCTAGTCCTGGCCAGTGATCAGGGCTGATTGGGGCCTTCTGATTGCTGGACAGGGCCTTCCTTTGTTCCACGCCAGCCCTAGTGGTCAGCATACATCATAGCAAGCAATCAAACTTGTGGTCTCCCAGTCGAACTCCCAAGGGGACACTTTGCATGTTAGCCTTTTATATGTATAGGTTGGCAAACACCAACGACAAAGTATGAATCTTAAAAACTGCCAGAGAGAGACAGGAAGTTACCTACAAGGGATTTACCATCATATTATCGCCAGAGAGAGACAGGAAGTTACCTACAAGGGATTTACCTTCAGATTATCGACTGATTTCTCAACAGAAACACATCAGGCCAGAAGGGAATGGAATGAAATATACAAAGTCATGCAAAGCAAAGGTTTGAATCCAAGAAGGCTATCAATCAAAGTTGAGGGTGAAATCAGGAGCTTCCCAAACAAAAAAGGACTAAGGGAGTTTAGTGCCACCAAACCAGCAATGCAAGAAATGAGAAAGGGTCTGTTGTAAAAAGAAGAAATAGGAAGGGAAGAAGAACACAGGCATAAAGAATAAAAATGGCGACAAACAAGTACCTATCAATAACTTTGAATGTAAATGGATTAAATGCTCTAATCAAAAGACATGGGGTAGCTGAGTGGATAAGAAAACATGACCCATATATCTGCTGTCTACAGGACACCCACCTCAGAACAAAGGACTCACACAAACTGATGGTGAAGGGATGGAAAAGGGTTTTTCAGGCAAATGGAAATGAATGAAAAAAAAAGCTGGGGAAGCAATACTTATATCTGGCAAATGAGACCTCAAAGTGAAGGCCATAAAAGAGATAAGGAAGGCCACTTCATAATACTAAAGGGAGCAATTCAACAAGAAGATGTAACTCTGGTAAACATATATGTACCCAATACAGGAGCACCCAAATTCATTAAAAAACACTTCTGAAGGATATCAAGGGAGAGATTGACACCAATACAATTACAGTAGGGGATTTTAAAACCCCACTAACACCACTGGATAAATCTTCTAAACAAAAAATCAGCAAAGAAACATCGATCCTAAATGACTCACTAGATCTGATGGAATTAATTGACATCTTCAGAACATTTCACCCCAAACCCACAGAATATACATTCTTCTCAAGTGCACATGGGTCATTTTCAAAGATAGACCATATGTTGAGACCCAGGCAAAGTCTCTTCAAATTCAAGAAGATAGAAATCATATCAAGCATCTTCTCAGATCACAATGCATAAAATTAGAAATCAACTACAATAAAAACAATGAAGAAGAAATATCAAACACCTGGAGGCTAAATAGCATGCTATTAAACAATGATTGGGTTACCAAAGAGATCAAAGAAGAAATAAAAACCATCATGGCAACAAATGACAATGAAAACACAACAATCCAAATTCTATGGGACACAGTGAAAGCAGTCTTGAGAGGAAAGTTCATAGCTCTACAGGCCTACCTCAAAAAAAAAAAAAAAAACCCAGAAAAAATGGTAATAAATTACCTAACCCCACAACTCAAAGAGTTAGAAAGAGAGCAACAAGAAAAGCCCAGTGTAAGCAGAAGGAAGGAAATAATAAAGATCAGAGCAGAGATAAACGACCTAGAGAGCCAAAAAACAATACAAAGGATCAACAAAACCAAGAGGTGGTTCTTTGAAAGAATAAACAAGATTGATGAGCCTCTGGCCAGGCTCACCAAGAAGCAAAGAGAGAGGATCCAAATAAACAAAATAAAAAATGAAAGAGGTGAAGTAACAATTGATCCCGCAGAAATACAAAGGATTGTTTTTATTAAAAAAATACCCTGAACAACTCTATTCCAACAAAATGGACAGCCTAGATGAAATGGACATATTCTTAGAAAAATACAAGATCCCAAAACTCAATCAGGAAGAATCATAAAACCTGAAGAGGCTGATAACTACTGAAGAAATTGAGGCAGTGATCAAAATCTTCCAGCAAACAAAAGCCCTGGTCTGTATGGCTTTACAGCGGAGTTCTACCAAGCATTCAAAGAACCAAACTCTATCCTCCTCAGACTGTTCCAAAAAAATTCAAGAGGAAGGCACACTTCCAAGCTCTTTCTATGAAGCCAGCATTACCCTAATTCCAAACCCAGATATAAGACACCAGAGAGAGAGAGAGAGAGAGAGAGAGAGAGAGAGAGAGAGAGAGAGAGAGAGAGAGAGAGAGAGAGAGAACGAACTATAGGCTAATATCCTTGATGAACATAGATGCTAAAATCCTCAACAAATTTCTAGCAAATTGGATTCAGCATTACATCAGAAAGATCATAACACAGTGACCAAGTGCGATTTATTCTGGGATGCAAAGATGGTACAATATCCTCAAATCAATAAATGTGATGCATCACATGAACAAACTGAGAGACAAAAATCACATAATCAATGCAGAAAAGGCATTTGAGAAAATACAACACCCTTTCTTGATAAAAACTCTCAGCAAAGTGGGAATAGAGGGATCATACCTCAACATAAAAAAAGCCTTATATGACAAACCTACAGCCAACATCATACTCAATGGGCAAAAACTATACTCATTTCCCCTAAGAACAGGAACAAAACAGAGATGCCCACTATCACCACTCCTGTTAGATATAGTACTGGAAGTGCTAGCTATAGTGATCAGACAAGAAGAAATAAAAGGCATCCAAATTGGAAAAGTAAAACTGTCCTTATTTGCAGATGACATGATACTATACATAGAAAACCCCAAAGACTCCATCAAAAAACTACTAGACCTAATAAATCAATTGGGCAATGTAGCAGAATACAAAATTAACACCCAGAAATCTATGGAGTTTTTATACACCAATAATGAAGTCACAGAAAGAGAAACGAAAAAAAAATCCCATTTACCATTGCACCAAAAAAAATTAAGATAACTACTAATAGGAATAAACTTAACTAAGGAGGTAAAAGACCTTTACTCAGAAAACTACAGGACACTGAAAAAAGAGATAGAGGAAGACAAACAAATGGAAGAACACACCATGGTCATGGATTGGTAGAATCAACATCATTAAAATGTCTATACTACCCAAAGCAATCTACAGATTCAATGCACTCCCCATTAAAATGCCAATGGCGTATTTCAAAGATCTAAAACAAACTCTCCAAAAATACACCTGGAATAAAAAGACCCCAAATAGCCACAGCAATCCTGAGATAGAAGAACAAAGTAGAAGGGATCACAATACCAGATATCAAGCTATATTACCAAGACACAGTTCTCAAAACTGCCTGGTACTGGCACAAGGACAGACATATAGACCAATGGAACGGAACAGAGAACCCAGAAATTGACCCAAGCCATTATGCTCAATTAATATTTGACAAAGGAGGCAAGAGCATACAATGGAGTCAGTGCTGTCTCTTTAATAAATGGTGCTGGGAAATTTGGTCAGATACTGCAAAAAAAATGAAACTAGATCACCACCTTACACCATACACAGAAACAAACTCAAAATGGCTAAAAGACTTGAATGTAAGACGGGAAACCATAAAAATCCTACAAGACTCCAGAGGCAGCAAAATAGCAGACATGTCGCAGCAATATCTACAGACACAGCTCCTAGGGCAATGGAGACTAAGGAGAAAATAAACAAATGGGACTACATCAAAATAAAAAGCTTCTGCACAGCAAAAGAAACCATCAACAAAACAACAAGAAAGCCCACTGCATGGGAGAACATATTTGCCAATGATATTTCAGATAAGGGTTTAATTTCCCAAAATTTACAGAGAACTCATACAACTTAACAAAGGAAGATAAACAATCAATCAAAAAATGGCCAAAGGACCTAGATAGACACTTTTCAAAAGAGGTCATACAGAAGGCCAAAAACCATATGAAAACATACTCAATCCAAGTCACTAATTATCTGAGAGATGCAAATCAAAACACAATGAGATACCATCTCACGCCTGTCAGAATGGCTATTATCAACAAATCAACAAATGACAAGTGCTGGAGAGGATGTGGAGAAAAAGGAACCCTCGTGCACTGCTGGTGGGAATGGATACTGGTGCAGCCACTGTGGAGAACAGTATGGAGTTTCCTCAAAAGTTAAAAGTGGAACTCCCATTAGACCCAGGAATCCTACTTCTAGGACTATAGCCCAAGAAACACCAATCAGAAAGGATATATGCACCCCTATGTTCTTAGCAGCACAATTCACCATAGCTAAGGTTTGGAAACAGCCTAAGTGCCCATCAGCAGATGAGTGGATTAAAAAAGCTGTGGTACATCTACACACTGGAATACTACGCCACTATAAAAAAAGAAGGAACTTTTACCATTTGCAACAGTATGGATGGAACTAGAAAGCATTATGCTAAGCAAAATAAGCCAGTCGGAGAAAGATAAATATCACATGATCTCACTCATATGTGGGATATAATCATCAACATAATTTGATGAATAAGAGTAGATCCAGAGACAAATGGCTGGGGAGGGGAGGGGGTTAGAGAGCAACCAAAGGACTTGTATGCATGCATATTAGCATAACCAATGGACACAGACACAGGGCGGTGGAGGCTTGCGTGGTGTAGGAATGGCTGGGTTGGGGCGGGGCGTGGGGTGTCAATCGGGGGGAAAAAGGAGACATAGGTAAAACTTTAGATAATAAATAAATAAAATTAAAAATAAAAGAACAGGGACCTAAAATGTCAATTTTTCTATCACCAGTCATAGAGTAGTAAGTTTGTGTCTTTCCATTTTACTATGAGAAATTTGACCTTTTGATTATTACCATTTATCACATTTTACCCTTCCCTCAACAATCCTACCTTTTTATGCCAGTTTTCGAATCCAAACAGTAATTACCTAAGATGACTAGCCGTTTCAGCCTTGCAGCCCAGATATGATGGCAACTACACACACACAGAGGAGAGGGAGGGAGAGAATAGAAAACAAAGAATGGGAATAAGTTGCACAAACCCAGTGAAAATCCCAAAAGTTTTTTGTTTGTTTGTTTTGTTGTTGTTTTTGTCATTTCATTTCTATGAAAGAAGATAGAGAAGTCCAAGCTAAAAAAAAAAAGGGGGGAAATTAAAATAGGACTGCATTGCTTGGAGGCATGAGCAATGTGGTAGTAGAACCATGACTAGACAGTTTTGTTATTTAAGTACAAAGTGTACATGCAATTAAAAGAATATTGCTTTTAAAGATTAACTTTGGAGTTTTTTTCTAAATTTTCTTCAGTATATGTATTTGTTGTCAAAAACAAAATACAATTTTTTTGAGAGATTGATGTTGTTAGTGAAAATTTTTCCACTCTCTAAATCCTTGGCTTTATTGAACCAATCTTTTCCTTTGGTGATTGGCAGTGTTAATAAGCCTATCATAGCATAGGTAGAAAATGCCAATACAGAACTGGTGCCATGATCCTGCCCATTGGGGGTCTCTTATAGAGCCCAAGAGCTTTTCATACCAGCACCTAAGTATTTAATCTTTATACGTACAGAATTCTGTGGGAGAGAGAGAGAGAGATTAAGAAATAAAAGTCAAGCCCTAGCTGGTTTGGCTCAGTGGATAGAGTGTCAGCCTGCAGACTGAAGGGTCCAGGGTTTGATTCTGGTCAATGGCACATGCCTGGGTTGCAGGCTCGATCCCCAGTAGGGGGCATGCAGGGGGCAGCCGATCAATGATTCTCTCTCATCATTGATATTTCTATATCACTCTCACTCTCCCTTCCTCTCTGAAATCAAAAATAAATATATTTAAAATAAAATAAAAGTTAAAAAAGAAAAGAAATAAAAATAGTGCTGTCCTAGCTGGTTTGGCTCAGTGATTAGAGCGTCAGCCTTTGGACTGAAGGGTCACGGGTTTGTTTCCAGTCAAGGGCATATACCTTGTTGCAAGCTCGATACCTGGCCCTGGTCAGGTTACGTGCAGGAAGCAGCCAATGGATGTCTCTCTCTCACATTGATGTTTCTCTCTTTCTGTCTCTCACCCTTTCTTCTACTCTCTCTAAAAATCAATGGAAAAAAATGTCCTTGGGTGAAGATTAACAAAGAAAATTAAAATAATGCTAAATTAATTCACTTTCTCAAGTTTGTCTGGCCAAACTCTAACTTCTATATTGTATTACATTATATAGGCCTAACCTCTGAATTCTGATCTCTTTAGTAAGCTTAAGATTGTTTTAGCCACCAAACCCTAGTTGTTCTCTCTTTTGTCATGGAAATAATATTAGAAACAAATGAAATGTGGTATATTTATAAAGCAATCATTAAAAATCATGATTTCCAGTAACAATGTAACATTGTGATAGTACTCACAATATAACAATAAATGAATAAACAGTATATTAATTAAATGTGAAGTCTGATAATATTAAAAATTGATTAATATGTTATTTATAACTTGGAAGAAAATTACTAAAATGTTTCAGGTATTCTTTTTGTTCTGCTTATTCATTTATTTTATTTTTTAGATTTATTTGTTGATAGATATGTATTTATTGCAATTTTATTGTTCATATTTTGATTTTTTTTTCTCCTTAAAGAAGATCCTTTAACATTTCATATTATACTGGTTTGGTGGTGATAAACTCCTTTTCTTTTTCTTGTCTGGGAAGCTCTTTATCTGTCCTTCTATTGTAAAGGATAGCTTTGCTGGGTAGAGTAATCTTGAGTGTAGGTCCTTGCCTTTCATCACTTTGAATATTTCTTGCCAATTCCTTCTGGCCTGTAAAGTTTCTGTTAAGAAACCAGTTCACAGTCTTATGGGAACTTCCTTTTAAGAAACTAACTGCTTTTATTTTGCTACTTTTAAAATTCTCTCTTTGTTTTTAACCTTTTGGCATTTTAATTATGATGCATCTTGGTGTGGCCCTCTTTGGGTCCATTTTGTTTGGGACTGTCTGGGTTTCCTGGACTTATATGTCTTTCCTTCACCAAGTTAGGGAAGTTTTCTGTCATTATTTTTCAAATAGGCTTTCAATTTCTTGCTCTCTCTCTTCTCCTTCTGGCACCCCTGTGATGCAAATGTTGTGCAAACATACTTGAAGTTGACCCAGAGGCTCCTTACACTATTCTCATTTCTTTTATTCTTTCCTCTTTTTGCTGTTCTGATAGGGTGTTTTTTGCTTCCTTATATTCCAAATCACTGATTTGATTCTCAGCTTCATCTGCTCTACTGTTGATTCCCTGTAAATTATTCTTCATTTTAATTAGTGTATTCTTCATTTCTGACTGCTTCATTTTTATGGTCTCCATGTCTCTTTATGCTGTTGAAGTTCTCTCTAAGTTCCTTGAGCATCCTTATAATCAGTGTTTTGAACAATGTTCTGTTTTTTCATTTGGGACATGATTCTTTGCCTCCTCATTTGGCAGCCTCCCTGTTTGTCTTTATGTATTTGGTGGAGCTGCTATATCTCCCAGGCTTGTTAGAGTGGCCTCATGTAATAGGTGTTCTGTAGGGTCCACTGGCACAGCCTTCCTGATCACCCAAGGTGGGCCCTCGAGGTGCACCCCCTTGTGTGGGATATGTGCACTCTCTTCTTGTAGTTGAGTCTTGATTGCTGTTGACATGTCAGTTGGAGGGATTTGCCCCCAGGCCAATCAGCTGCAAGGACTGGCTCCAACCACCCACTTCTGACCATGATAGAGGGTCAGCTGTTCATGGGTCCACCCCACAGAGCAGAACTTACTTCAGCAGGACTCTGGTGCCTGCTGAGTCCACCCTTTGGGTGTGTTGCTTGTGGAGGTGGTTGGATAGTGCTTCAACATGGTCTGAAGCTGTCCACTGGGTGTGCTGGCTCTGGGGCTTTCCTGGAGGTGCAGGCCAAGGTCATTCGCCACCTGTGTTCTGCCCAGGGCCACCTGACATGAGCTACTAAGTGATCTACACATGGGTGATGCTTATGCTTGGCTTGGAGGTGCCCAGGCGAGGCCAAGCTGTGAACCAAGACAGACTGCTAGTGCCAGGCCTCGGGGCACTTAGAGTTACAGGACACACTGAGGTCTGATGCTGTTTGTTTGAGAGATTTCAGGAAAATCTGAAGGATGAGCCAAGATAGGCTATTCATATGGAAAAGCCACTGGAAATAACTTGATTGGGCCCAAAAAGCTGGATGGGGCAGGGCCTCAAGGAATCACCAGGGCAGGGCAAACAGTATAGGCCAGGTTGATGGAGTCTCAGATATGGTGCCCATTTGCTGGCTCTGGGAGGGGAGGTCTCATCAAAGGAACAATGGCCTCTGCCAGCACCTCTCTCTGGGAAAAAGCCATACCCCCAGGTCCCACCTTGATACCAGACACTTCAGGTCCTCCTTGTATGTCTCTGGTGCCTTTCAAGCTGCTGCCCCAATGCTGGAGCTCAGAGGGAGTGAGTCCAAGTAAGTCCATATGTGGTCCCTTTAAGAGCAGCCCTCTGTTTCCCTCAGCCTCAATTCCCACTGGTTTTCATAGCCAGAAGCTATGGGGACTTTTCTTCCTGGCACTGGAACCCTGGGCTGGGGGGCCTGGCGTGGTCCACTCTTCCGGGGACCTCTGCAGCCGAGATACCCTTCCTGGTTTTTGTACAGCATACATGGGTGTGAGACCAGCACATTCCACATCTCCCCGCCTCCTACCAGTCTTCATGTGGCCTCTTCTTTATTCCCTAGTTGTAGGACTTCCATTTAGACAGATTTCAGGTGGTTCTGAATAATGGTTGTTCTGTAGTTTAGTTACAATTTTGATATGGTTGTGGGAGGATGTGAGTACCATGTTTACCTACACCGCCATCTTGACCAGAAGTCATTCAGGTTGTATTCTTGATGGAATACCTAAAGGCTCTTTTATTATTTCTTTTACAGTTTCTCCCAGTATTTTTCAGAGTAAAATGTGTATTGATTTCATAATAAAAATTATGTAACATTGTTTACAAACCCTTAGAAAGGAAAGCAGCAGGAGCACTCCTCTGAGGCCAGAGGAAATCAGTGTCCTGTTGAAAGTAATACCAGGCCTTGCTTCTATTGACTTGAAGATTTCTGAGCTCCTTATTCATTAGGTTGGTCAGAGGTGTCCTGTTGATGAAGAATGCCAGCCCAGTGACATGCAGCAGGTGCATACTTCTGCCTTTTAAGTCCTGGGAACATTTTGAGAATTGCCAGCATTTTGGCTGCGTTTTGCAGCTTTCACAGCTGCTGCGTATCAAGCAGATGCTGCTTTAATATTTCAGTGCTCTGAGATGTGAGATCTGGCCCAACTGTTCCTAAACTCCCCAGGCTTTGACCAACTACTAAGTACCTGACCAGAGTATTGTCATGAGAGCTGTTAAATGAAATTCTGGGGCAGAAGCCATCTGTCATTTAATGGCTTCCAAAGGGAGTCAAAGGGATATTTACTTATCCAGGGCAAAGGGACTGTAAAAAAGAAAGAGAGGACTGCTGTTCAAGAAAAACATAGAACCAATGTTACAACTAAGAGAATTTCAGAGTCTTTGGCTGTGAGTCAGGTATTTGGTGTTATATAAAGATTTATCAATCATTATTTAAAAAGAATATCAGATAGCCTCTGTAAAAGAATGAAGGGAGCTTAAGCCAGGATGAGGCAAGTTGGTAATGAATTCACTCGTCACATCTCTTGGCCAAGGAAAACATGCACCTTCTCCAGAGACAGCATTTTTCGTCCATTCTAGGAGGTGGAGGAACACACGAAGTGTATGTTGCCCAGGCTTTCAGATGAGCAGATTTCACTAGCAGCTTTTTGTAACCTACTCATAAATAAATGGAAGAGAAATTGAGAGGTAACTAGAGTCCTTATCAGCAATGTCATCTCTGTAAAAACAAGTCAGTCCAGTGCTTAATCCCCTGCCAAAGTATGGAACTCTTAGTCTTGTATTGATGCACTAAGACAGTAGTCGGCAAACCGCAGCTCGCGAGCCACATGCAGCTCTTTGGCCCCTTGAGTGTGGCTCTTCCACAAAATACCACATACGGGCACACACGTACAGTGCGATTGAAACTTCGTGGCCCATGCACAGAAGTTGGTTTTCGGCTCTCAAAAGAAATTTCAGTCGTTGTACTGTTGATATTTGGCTCTGTTGACTAATGAGTTTGCCGACCACTGCCCTAAGCCAACATCCCCTACCCATCTCCCAGAATGGTGGTTGAGTGTGACACTGTAAATATGCAGTGAAATGTGAAATGTTTCTTTTTATGATCCTGAAGATTTCAATAGTGATTTGGTCAGTTTTCTTTCACTTGGGAGGCATAAAGATATTTAAGCTCGTTTCAGACTGATCTTGACTTTCCTCATTTTTTTTTTTCACCTTAGATCATCCAACCTCTCTTAGAACTTGACCAAAATAGAAGCAAATTAAAATTGTATATTGGACACCTGACAGCCCTCTGCCATGACCGAGACCCCCTGATCCTTCGTGGGCTCACTCCACCAGCTTCCTATAACTTGGACGATGACCAGGCAACTTGGGAGAATGAGCTGCAGAAGATGACCCAGGAACAGGTCAGTCACTTGAACTTTGATAAGAGCCTATCAAAATTTAGCTGCTACTTAGGTTGATGTAATAGGAGTTACCTTAGGGTAGTTGGTGTTCATATTCAAGATTCTTAGCAGTCGTTAATTCTTCAATAGACATTAGGAATTACTATTTGAAGGAAAAGAACCATTAGATTAAATAGTTTAAGTTACTCCCTCTCTGCTACATTTTCTGTTTACTGTTGCCTGTAAAATTCCACTACTTCTCTTTTGTCATGTTATGATTTATTTATTTATTTTAATTTTATTTTTTTATTATTATATTTTTAATTTAATAAATCTTTATTGTTCAGATTATTACAATTGTTCCTCTTCCCCCCCCCCCCCATAGCTCTCCTCCACCTGGTTCCCACCCCTCCCTCTACCTTTACCCCCCCAATGTCCTTATCCATAGGTGTACGATTTTTGTCCAGTCTCTTCCCGCACCCCCCCACACCCCTTTCCCTCCCAAGAATTGTCAGTCCACTCCCTTTCTATGCCCCTGATTCTATTATATTCACCAGTTTATTCTGTTCATCAGATTTTTTATTCACTTGATTTTTAGATTCACTTGTTGATAGATACGTATTTGTTGTTCATAATTTTTATCTTTACCTTTTTCTTCTTCTTCCTCTTCTTAAAGAATACCCCTTCAGCATTTCATATAATACTGGTTTGACTGTGATGAACTCCTTTAGCTTTTTCTTATCTGTGAAGCTCTTTATCTGCCCTTCAATTCTGAATGATAGCTTTGCTGGGTAGAGTAATCTTGGTTGTAGGTTCTTGCTATTTATCACTTTGAATATTTCTTGCCACTCCCATCTGGCCTGCATAGTTTCTGTTGAGAAATCCGCTGACAGTCGTATGAGTGCTCCCTTGTTGGTAACTAACTGTTTTTCTCTTGCTACTTTTAATATTTTCTCTTTGTCTTTTGCTCTTAACATTTTAATTATGATAAGTCTTGGTGTGGTCCTCTTTGGATTCCTTTTGTTTGGGGTTCTCTGCTTGGACTTGTAACTCAATTTCTTTCACCACGTGGGGGAAGTTTTCGGTCATTATTTCTTCAAATAGGTTTTCAGTATCTTGCTCTCTCTCTTCTTCTGGCCCCCTCATAATTCGTATGTTGGTACGCTTGAAGTTGTCCCAAAGGCTCCTTACACTATCTTCATATTTTTGGATTCTTTTTTCTTTTTGCTTTTCCGATTGAGTGTTTTTTGCTTCTTTGTATTTCAAATCTTTGGCTTGATTCTTGTGATCCTCTTGTCTGCTGTTAGATCTCTGTATAATATTTTTCATTTCAGTCAGTGTATGCTTAATTTCTAGTTGGTTCTTTTTCATATCCTCAAGGGTCTCACTAAATTTATTGGCCTTTTCTAGAAAATTCTTGAAAAACCTTATAACCATGGTTTTGAACTCTATATCCAGTAGTTTGCTTTCCTCCATTCGTTTAATTTGTGATCTCTTTCTTTGTCTCTGCATTTTGGCTGTTTCCCTGAGTTGATAGAGTGGCTTTGTGTGCTAGGTGTCCTATATGGCCCAGTGGCTCAGCCTCCCCAGTTACCTGAGGTGGACACTCTTGGTGCACCCCTTTGTGGGCTGTATGCACAGTCTTGTTGTAGTTAAGCCTTGATTGTTGTTGGTATCACTGGGAGGAATTGACCTCCAGGCCATTTGGCTGTGAGGATCAGCTGTTTCTATGCTGGGAGAACTTCTGTGCTGAAGACACCCTTATGAGACAAGCCTTGCAAAAGCCTCTGTGCTCAGCTTGGATGGGGCAGAGTCTCAGGGCAGAGCAGACGACATTGGTTTCCCATCAGCCCTGCCCTAATAGGCCCCTGTGTCTCAGTGTCCCGTGGTAATCGCTGCAAGCACCTCTAAGAGAAAGCCGCCCTCGAGTTTTGCCCGCTGCCAGACAGTCCAGTTTCTCCCCGAATGAGTCTGGGCCCGCAGAGTCTCACCCAGAACTGGAGTTCAGAGCAGTTGGGAGCTTTTGTCTCCCTCCCGCTTGAGAAAGCCACCTGCATACTCAGTTGCCCACCCTCTCCACTCGTGAGCCTCAGTACCTCTGCCTTCCGCAGTTCCTCTGAGTCTCAGTGTGCTTTTCTCTTTCTTGACAGTCCAGTTTCACCCCGTATGAGTCTGGGTCCCCAGAGTCTATCCCGGAACTGGAGTTCAGCACAGTTGGGAGCTTTTGTCTCCCTCCTGCTTGAGAAAGCCAGCCGCACACTCAGTTGCCAATCCTCTTCGTGCGTGCATCTCAGTACTTCTGCCTCCTGCAGCTCCTCTGAGTCTCAGTGTGCTTCTTTCTTTCCTTCTAGTTGTAGAATTTCCACTCAGCCAGCCTTCCTGTGGTTCTGGATGATGTCCGTTTTGTCTTTTAGTTGTAGTTTTGAAATTGTTGTGCGAGGCAGTAGTTTAGGTGTTTACGTATGCTGCCATCTTGGTTTCTCCCATCTCATGTTATGATTTTTTTTAGTTCAATAAAAAAATGAGATTAGTCAGGAGATAAAAACAATGAATAAGAGAAACAAAGAGAAAATAGGATGAGGATATAGATAGAGAGCAAACATGGAAAGTGAAAGAAAGAAAAGCTGAACACTTAGAAGTAGAAAAAGAATTAGAACAGTTTTTAAAACATTAATTCTAACTTCCTTTTGTTTCTAAATTGTGTTGTGCATTTACTAAAACTCTTCATCAGAATTTTGAAGCTGTACACTGTTTTTCAGCCAAATACTTCCTGTTTGTTAAACATTATTTGTTACTCATAATACATGAAGGAAAATCGTGTTTAAAACAAAATCCCCCCAGGGTGTGATGTTAAAGGTAGCAGTGACAACTCACAGGTTAAGAAATGCAAACTGGAATCTGAGAGCTGTGCTTACTTTCCCATGGTGTGATATTGCCCAATAATAGACATATTTAACAGCCCATCAGTTATCCACCTTATTTATCTGATGTGAAAAGATAAGCCCTACCTCTCAAATTTAGCATGTTGCTGTAGAAATCTTAATTTCTTCTTAAAACAGGAATATAATCAATAATATTACAATAACTATGTATGGTGCCAGGTGGGTACTGGAAATTTCAAGGAACACTTTATAAAGTATCCTAGCTAATAAAAGAGTAATTAACCATCACTCTGCTACACCCACAAGCCATGCCCACCAGCCAATCAGGAGTGAGTATGCAAATTAACCCAACCTAGATGGCTGCAGCCATGGAGCGAGCAGGAGGCTTGCGTTTCCCCGGCAATGGAGGAAACCAAGCTTTCCACACACCCTGGCCAGCCCAGCCTCCACTCAAGGCTACAAAGTTTCAATTATAGAAGATAAATAAATCCCAACAAAAATGGTGGCAGCCACGGAGTTGGAGAGAGCAGGAGGCTTGAGTTGCCCCCAGCGATGGAGGAAGCCAAGCCTCTGCAGCCCTGGCCTGCCTTGGCCTCCACTCAAGGCTACAAAGTTTCAATTATAGAAGATAAATAAATCCCAACAAAAATGGCTGCGGCCATGGAGCGAGCAGGAGGCTTGGCTCTGCTCAAGGCTACAAAGGTTCAAGAGAAGATAAATAAATCCCAGATCCCAGAGTCTCCACTTGGGTCGCCGGGGGCATGGCCAGCCTGCAAACCACCACAGGCCCCTCACCCAGGCCGCCCCATGCCCCAAGGGAACCCCCACCCTGATCCAGGATACCCTTCAGAGAAAACCAGCTGCCCCCACCTGTGCACCAGGCCTCTATCCTATGTAATAAAAGAGTAATGTGCAAATTGACCATCACTCCAACACACAAGATGACTGCCCCCATGTGGTCAAAGATGGCTGCCCCCATGTGGACACAAGTTGGCCGCCACAAGATGGCCAGCAGGGGAGGGCAGTTGGGAGGACCAGGCCTGCAAGGGAGGGCATTTGGGGGCGATCAAGCCTGCAGGGGAGGGCAGTTAGGGGTGACCAGGCCTGCAGAGGAGGGAAGTTGGGGGCAACTGGGCCTGCACGGAAGGGCAGTTGGGGGAACCCAGGACTGCAGGGGAGAGCAGTTGGGGGTGACCAG
Source organism: Corynorhinus townsendii (assembly GCA_026230045.1). NCBI lineage: Eukaryota > Metazoa > Chordata > Mammalia > Chiroptera > Vespertilionidae > Corynorhinus > Corynorhinus townsendii. The sequence goes on along the minus strand of JAPDVU010000003.1, from coordinate 124,936,679 downwards.
GCCTGAAGAGGAGAGCAGTTGGGGGGTGACCAGACCTGCAGGGAAGGTCAGTTAGGGTCAAACAGGCTGGCAGGGGAGCAGTTAGGCATCAATCAGGCTGGCAGGAGAGTGGTTAGGGGGTGATCAGGCTGGCAGGCAGAAGCAGTTAGGGACAATCAGGAAGGCAGGCAGGTGAGCAGTTGGGAGCCTGCAGTCCTGGATTTAGAGAAAGATGTCCGACTGCCCCTTCAGGCCCGATCCTACTGGGATCGGGCCTGAAGGGGCAGTCGGACATCCCTCGAGTGGTCCCAAATTGGAGAGGGTGCAGGCTGGGCTGAGGGACACACACCCCTGTGCACAAATTTCGTGCACCGGGCCTCTAGTCCTATATAATAAAGAGGCAATATGCAAATTGACTGTCACTCCAACACAAGATGGTCGCCCACATGTGGACACAAGATGGCCACCACAAGATGGCCAGCAGGGGAGGGCAGTTGGAGGTGACCAGGCCAATAGGGGAGAGCAGTTAGGGGTGACCAGGCTGGCAGGGGAGGGCAGTTGGAAGGGACCAGGTCTGCAGGGGAGGGCAGTTGGAAGGGACCAGGCCTGCAAGGGAGTGCAGTGGGGGGTGACCAGGCCTGCAGGGGAGGGCAGTTGGGGGGACCAGGCTTGCAGGGGAGGGCAGTTAGGGACAACCAGGCTGGCAAAGTAGGGCAGTTAGGGGCAACCGGGCCAGCAGAGGAAGGCAGTTAGGGGCAATCAGGCCAGCAGGGGAGCAGTTAGGCATCAATCAGGCTGGCAGTCAGAAGTGGTTAGGGGCAATCAGGCAGGCAGGCAGGCAAGCCATTGGGAGCCAGCAGTCCTGGATTGTGAGAGGATCAAGCCCGCAACCCAGGCATGTGCCCTTTACCAAAATCAAACCCAGGACCCTTTAGACCACAGTCCGATGCTCTATCCACTGAGCCAAACCAACTAGGGCATGTTCTTCTTTTTCAGGATTGCTGATGCTATCTATTCAGGATCTTTTTTGGTTCCATATAAATTTGTGGAGTATTTGTTCTAGAACTGTGAAATATTCCTTTTATTATGTTGTATAAGCTGCTTATAGATGTTGGAGATTAAACCTTTATCAGTGATAACATTTGCAAATATGTTCTCCCATACAGTGGGCTTTCTTGTTGTTTTGTTGATGGTTTCTTTTGCTGTGAAAAAGCTTTTTATTTTGATGTAGTCCCATTTGTTTATTTTCTCTTTAGCTTCCATTGCCTTAGGGGTAGTATCAGTGAAGAATTTCTTTTGGCATATGTCTGAGATGTTGCTGCCTGTGGATTCCTCTAGTATTTTTATGGTTTCCCATCTTATGTTTAAATTCTGTATCCATTTTGAGTTTATTTTTGTGTATGGTGTAAGTTGGTGATCTAGTTTCATTTTTTTGCATGTATCTGTCCAATTTTCCCAACACAATTTATTGAAGAGACTGTCTTGACTCCATTGTATGTTCATGCCTCCTTTTTCAAATATTAATTGAGTATAGTTGCTTGGGTCGATATCTGGATTCTCTATTCTATTCCATTTATCTATATATCTGTTCTTCTTCCAGTTCCAGGCTGTTTTGAGAACAGTGGCTTTGTAATACAGCTTGAAATCTGGTATTGAGATCCCTCCTACTTTATTATTCTTTCTCAGGATTGCTGTGGCCATTCGGGGTCTTTTTTTATTCCAGATGAATTTTTGGAGAGTGCTTTCTAGGTCTGTGAAATATGCCATTGGTATTTTAACGGGGAGTGCATTGAATCTATAGATTGCTTTGGGTAGTATAGACATTTTAATGATGTTGATTCTACCAATCCATGAACATGGTATGTTCTTCCATCTGTTTACATCTTCTGCTATCTCTTTTTTCAGTGTCCTATAGTTTTCCGCGTATAGGTCTTTTACCTCTTTGGTTAAGTTTATTCCTAGGTATCTTAATTTTTTGGTGTGATGGTAAATGGGATTGCTTTTTTAGTCTCTCTTTCTGTAAGTTCACTATTGGTGTATAGAAATGCCATAGATTTCTTAGTGTTAATTTTGTATCCTGCCACATTGCCGAATTCATTTATTCAGATGTTGTTTCTGACTGGTCCTGCATATCCTGTTTGGAGCTATCAGCAATCCACAACTTGTGGCTCCCTCTGCTGGGGCAGGATGTCTTTGGGAAGGACCAAGATATGCATCAAGGTCTGCTTTTCCTAGCCCCAAGTCCCGAATTAGATCAGACAGACTCAAAACCACTAGAGACCCACGTCTGCCTGCAGTCTGATTGATAGCCTCAGGATATCGACCACAGAGTAGGGCAAGAGATTTTCCAGTAGGGTGGGGCAACTGCCTTCCCCCCAGGCAAAAACCTCCTGGATAGCAAAGGTCAGCTGGAGAAAGATGTCCTCCACAGAGTGAGGGAATATCTCAGCACAGGAAACCGGGGTGTCTGCCTTCTGAGGGCTAACCCCAGAGTGCCCAGCCCTGGCTTCTGCTCACACAGCTTCAGTCCACTTTGCCCTCCCTCTGCCAGAGCCCAAGGTGCATGGCTGCATGTGAAATTTTGTGCATTAGTCCTTTAAAAGGAAGCCTGCATTTCCAACTGTCTCTGCTGGCAGACAGAAACCCTGCTGCTTTTCATAGCCAGATGTTATCTGGGCACCTTTCTCAGTTCTAGTGCTCTGGGCTGGGGAGCCCAGCTTGGGGTTTAGAACCTCCCACAGCTGAGATATTCTTTTTCATAACTTCAGCTGCTGTCTATCGGAGCCCAGCCAGCCCTTTCATGCCTACACACTTCCTACCAGTCTCTATGCGGTCTCTACATTCCATCCTTGATTATCAGGGTTCTTTCAGCTAGTATTTAGTTGAGTAATCAGGATAGTTTTCCTGTATTTTAGTTGTAATTCCAGTTTGGTCCTGGGAGCATGTCAGCATAGCATCCACTTACTCTGCTGCAATTTTGAAAATCCCCTCATTTGAGATAGTTTATGGCCAAGGATAGGTAGCTTGTTTTTAAATGTCTTGTATACATAAAAAGAATAGCCATTATTTTATCTTTTTGAGACAATATTTTTCCAATTCACATTACATATTTTTACTTCTTATATAAAATTGGAAGTTATATTCACTGTATTATATCTTTCTGCTTTAAGATTAAAGGGGAGTATGATCCATAATGATGGAATGAGTAGTCAGAAACTCAGTTCTAAATCTTAGTACTTCAAATTGAGTGAATTGTTCTGGGGCAGTGCTTCTCAGAAAGGATAAAGGATATCAGAATCTCCTAAACAACTCTCCTCCCTTCTGCATTCCCAACTCCATGATTCTAATAATCAAGGGGAAGGAGAAAAATACAAGATGAATCCAGGAGTGAGCTCTCAGGCACTGTTAAAAGAGAAATTTGATTGGTCATACAGTTTATATTATTCTACAAGATGAAAACAAACCAGTAGATCATCAAAAACATGGCAATTTCTAGTTGTGAGATCCAAAAGAAATTATTTTCCAACTTTATTGAGATAAAATTAACGTACAACATTGTATATATTTAAGGCTTGTGACATGTTGACTTGATGTATTTATATGTTATAAAATGATTACTACCAGAGCATTAGCTACCATTTTCATTCCATTACATAATTACCGGTTCTTTTTTATGGTGAGAACATTTAAGATCTACTCTCTTAGCAGCAATAAAATATATAATACAGTATTATTAGCTATAATCATCATCCTATACATTAGATCTTCAGAACTTGTTAATCTTATAACTAGAAGTTTATACCCTTTGAACAATCCTATATAATAAAGAGCTAATATGCAAACGGTCATCACGCCCTTGCACCCTCATGCCGGGGGCCTGGGGATCTGAGGCTGGGCCGGGAGACCTGAGGCTGCGCCCCCTGCCCCAGCACCAGGGCAGGGGGACCTGAGGCCGCGCCCCCCACCCAGCACTGAGTCAGGGGACCTGAGGCTGCGCCCCCCGCCCTGTGGGGCTTGATGGGGGTGGGGCCGGCCTGGTCTGGGTCTCACGTGATTTCAATGTGCGTGTGGGTGGGCAGGGACTTGAGTCTGGGTCCTGCGGCACGCCCCAGACTCTGACAGGAGGAAGATTGTCATATATATTTTACTAATTTTCTTTCATCTCTGACACTTCTATTATAGAGAAAGGGCAAATAGCAATATTAAAATATTTCCTCTAATTAATTCCCTTTTAATGTGCATGACTTTTGTGCACCAGGCCACTAGTATCTATTTCCTCAACACCCCAACTCCTGGTGACCACAGTGTAGAGTACACTCTGTTTTTCTAAGTTAGGCCTTTTTTTTTTGGATTTCACATATAAGTCAATATTATACATTATCAGTCTTACTTATTGCACTTAGTATAATAGCCTCAGTGTTCATCCAAGTTGTCACAAAGAATAGGATTTTATTCTTTCTCATGACTGAATAATATTCCACTATGTATATCTATACCACATCTTCCTTATCTGTTCATCATTGACAGACACTTAGGTTGTTTCCATATCTTAGCTATTGTGAATAATGCTGCAATGAACATGGGAATGCAGGTATCTTTACCACATCCTGATTTCAGTTTCTTTGGCTAAATACCCAGAAGTGGGGTTGCTGGATCATATGGTAGTTCTTTTTTTAATTTTTTGAAGAACCTCTATACTGGTTGTACTGATTTACATTCTTACCAATAATGTACAAGCAAAGGTTTCCTTTTCTCTTCCTCAACACTTATTATTTTCTTGTCTTCTTGACCATAGCCATTCTAACAAGTATGAAGGGTATGAACTAGTATCTCATTGTGATTTTGATTTGCATTTCCCTGATGATTAATGATGTCAAGCACCTTTTCATGTACCTGTTAGCCATCTGTATATCTTCTTTGGAAAACTGTCTATTCAGTTCCTCTGCACATATTCCAATCAGATTGTTTTTCAGTATTGAGTTTAGATGAGCTATTTATATATTTTAGATATTAACCACTTATTAGATGTATAATTTTCAAATATTTTCTTCTGTTCCATAGGTTGCCTTTTCATTTTGTTAATTGTTTTTTTTTTTAATTTATCTTTGTTGTTGAGAGTATTACAGATGTCCCCCTGTTTTTCCCCTATTGCCCCCCTCCACCTGGTTCCCGCTCCACCCCAGACCTTCACCGCCCTATTATCTGTGTCATGGATAATGCATATCTATATATATAAAAAGGCAGTGACTGCAACGACCAAAATGACTGTTCGGCCGGTCACCATGTGGCACTAGCATAGATGCATAGATACAGGTAAAGTCTATGAGTGAACTAAGAATGAACAAGACAAATGCTTGCCTTCGTGGGGCTCGCACTCTAAGAAGGTTAGGTCAGGGATGAGAATTCAAAATTGCCACCAGCACAGATCTGAGGTGTTGCTTCTCAGAGTGGCCAGAGGTACACCCGGTAGTGGACTGGGGTCGTGACTGGAGGGCTGGCGCCAACATGAATGCAGGGCTGTTCTGGATTTCCCAGAGGAGCTAATGACTGCCTAGGAGGAGGAACTTTTGACGCTGACTGGCATAGAAATCGACGCATCAGTACTAAATCTGGGTGAACTGTGAGGAGCCAATGGCTGCCTAGGAGGCAGAGCTTTTGATGCTGACTGGCATAGAAACTGACCTAATCTGGGTGAACTGTGAAGGCAGAACCTAAGGTGTCACAGTCTTTTCGCTGCAAGCATTCTGGAATCTGGAGAAGGGCTGCGCATAAATGAATAACTAGACAAGAAATATAAATTTGGAAGGCATTTTGGGGGAGCCAGACAGAAACTTATCTCTAGTGACTAAGCTCACCAAATCTCCAGATCCATGGCTTTTTATTTACTGGAGAACACATTGGTCCTTTAGGAAAGCAGATATACATATCAAAGGTAAGGTTTGAAAAAACAGGAAAAGTTTATCAGGTTAGGGGAAATGCCTACAGCTGTTCAGCAGCAGGTAATAATATGCAGATTTTCAGGCCTCCTGAAAATGTCCATCAGCCTTCTGATGAACTTCTTACAGCATTATGACCTGCTGGAATTTGCCTCCAGCATAAGGTGGGGGCTGAAGAGGGGTTTTAAGGGCAACAACTGTGTGGTGTAGGTGTAAGAGAGTGGTTCAATTTTTTAATAACTGGTTTGGCAGTATAGTGCATATGGCTGGCTATATCATAATATAGTGCATATTTTGTCTGCCAAGAGCATCTCCTCCTACAGATCCAAAGACAGAGAAGCATTGATCAGACTGTCAAACCTCAGAGGGAAGGTAGGGGAGGGTGGGGGTAAGGAGGAGAGATCAACCAGAGGACTTATATGCATGCATATCAGCCTAACCAATGGACCTGAACACCAGCTGGGTGAGGGCATGAGTGGGGGAGAGGGTTGGGGTTAATGGAGGGATGAGGACACATATGTAATATCTTAATCAATAAAGAAATTTTTTTTAAAAAGCATCTCCTCCTGCTGTAAAAGGCTCCCTCTCCCCCCATTTAACCAATCCTATTCTATATAATCTATACTAATAAAAGGGTAATATGCTAATTAGACTGGGTCAACCAGCCATCTTCCGGATGTCCGACTTCCTTCCGGACAAAGCCATGGTGGTGGGGGCCGAGGCAGAGGCAGTTAGGGGCAATCAGGCCAGCAGGGGAGAGCAGTTAGGGGTGAGATCAGGCTGGCTGGGGGTTAGGGCGATCAGGCCTGCAGGGGAGGGAAGTTGGGGGTGAGACCAGGCTAGCAGGGGAGGGCAGTTGGGGGTGAGACCAGGTCAGCAGGGGAGGGCAGTTAGGGGCATTAGGCAGGCAGGCAGGTGAGTGGTTAGGAGCCAGTGGTCATGGGTTGCGAGAGGGATGTCTGAGGGGTCCCAGATTGGAGAGGGTACAGGCCAGGCTGAGGGACCACCCCTTCATGCACAAATTTCATGCACCGGGCCTTTGGTATGCATATAAGTTCTTTGGTGAATCTTTTCCCACCCACCCCCCTTCCCTCTGAGACTCATCAGTCTGTTCCATGTTTCTATGCCTCTGGATCTATTTTATTCATTAGTTTATTTTATTAGATTCCACATATAAGTGAGATCATGTGATATTTGTCTATCTCTGACTGGCTTATTTTGCTTAGCATAATAATCTCCAGGTCCCTCCATGCTGTCTCAAATGGTAAGAGATCCTTCTTTTTTACAGCTGCATAGTATTCCATTGTATAAATGGAATACTGCAGCTCATTTATCCACTCATCTGCTAATGGGCACTTGGGCTGTTTCCAGATTTTAGCTATTATAAATTGTGCTGCTATGAACATAGGGGTGCATATATTATTTCTGATTGCTGTTTCTGGATACTTAGGATATATTCCTAGAAGTGGGATATCTGGGTTAAATGGCAGTTATATTTTTAGTTTTTGGAGGAGACTCCACACTGTTTTCCACAGTGACTGCACCAGTCTGCATTCCCACCAGCAGTGCACTAAGGTTCTCTTTTCTCCACATCCTTGCCAGCTCTTGTCTTTTGTTGATTTGTTGATGGTAGCCATTCTGGCAGGTGTGAGGTGGTAATACCTCATGGTCGTTTTAATTTGCATCTCTCTGATGATTAGTGACTTTGAGCATTTTTTCATATGTTTCTTGGCCATCTATATGTCCCCTTTAGAAAAGTGTCTATTCAGGTCCTCTGCCCATTTTAATTGGATTGTTTTTCTCCCTTTTTAGTTTCAAGTGGTCCTGTTTGTTTATTTTTGTTTTTGTGTCATATCCAGAAATCATCGCCACGACTGATGTCAAGGAGCTTTTCCTTATGTTTCCCCTAGGAATTTTACAGTTTTGGGTTTTATGTTTAAGTCTTTAATCCATCTTAAGTTCATTTTTGTGTTTGGTGTAAGATTGAGGTCAATTTCAGTTCTTCTGCATTCTTTCCCAATTTTCCCAATATCATTTATTAAAGAGACTATCCTTTCCCCATTGAGTATTCTTGGCTCCTTTTTCAAATATTAGTTGATCATATATGCAGGGGATTATTTCTGAGCTCTCAATTCTATTCCATTGGTCTGTGGACCTATTTTTATGTCAGTATCATTGTGTTTTTATTACTGTAGCTTTGTGGTGTAGTTTAAAATCAGGAATATGATCTCTTAAGCTTTGTTCTTTTTTCTAATGATTGTTTTGGCTACTTGGGGTCTTTTGTAGCTCCATGCAAATTTTAGGATTTTTTTTTTTATTTCTATAAAAAATACCATTGGAATTTTGATAGGAATTGCATTGAATCTATATAGATGGTTTGGGGTAATAGGAACATTTTAATATTCTTCCAATTCATGAACATGGGATATCTTTCCATATGTTTGTATCTTCTTCAGTTTCTTTCACCAAAATTTTTTCAGTGTACATATCTTTTACCTCCTTAGTTAAATTTATTTCTAAGTACTTTTTTTTTTATGCTATTGTGAATGGGATTGTTTTATTTATATATTTTTCAGATGTTTTGGTGTAGTATATAGAGACACAACTGTTTTCTGTATGTTGATTTTGTATCCTACAGCTTTGCTGAATTCATTGATTAGTCTAGCAGTTTTTGGTGGAGTCTTCAGGATTTTCTATATATAAGACCATATTATCTACAAAGGCAATTATACTTTTTCTATTTGGAGGCTTTTTATTTTCTTTTCTTGTCTGATTGCTCTGGCTAGGATATCTAGTACTGTTGATAGGAGTAGTAAGAGGGGATACCCTTGTCTTATTCCTGATCTTAGAGGAAAAGCTTTCAACATTTTATCACTGAGTGTTGGCTGTGGGTGTGTCTTAGATGGCTTTAGTGTGTTGCAGTAAGGTCCTTCTGTATTGATTTGTTAAGTGCTTTTATCATGAAAGGATATTGTATTTTGTCAAGTGCTTTTTCTGTGTATATCAAAATGATCATGAAAGAAATTTCTTCCCATGGGTCCTTATCAAGAATCAAATCATAAGCAACATCTTCAACATCCTTCCATTATAAACAATAACTTCCATAAGCCCATTTTTTTCTTTAATATCTCAACAATATCATAATACCAAAGTTTATTTCAATAAAAACCATTTTATAGGAGACCCTAAATATTGCTGCCCAAGTACTCAGATATCTAATGTGTTATTTCCTATAAGTAATAAATTTCAACTCTTTGGAAAGTATTTGGGCAATATACCTTAAATATTAGTAATCTTATCAAAAAGTTTTATATGTTAAGTAGGCTTAAGGATTTAGTCCCTGACAAATATTGGAATGTAGGTATTTGTTCCTCTTAAATACAGTCAACCAGTCCACCTCTTCCCCCTTTATCATGGCTGAAGAATCAGCTGTCATGGTCAGTGAGGCTAGGACCAAGGATTCGGCTGATATAACCAAAATGACCAGCAGAACAAAGGCTAAGGATTTGGTCAGCAAAGCTTGAATATTTCGCCTAGAGCTGAATCTAAGGATTGGATCCTATATATTTAGTGGGACCAAGGATTCTGCCAGCACAACTGATGTGTTTAGTGGGCAGGGCCCAAGGCTTCAACCCACATCACCAACATTTTGGGCATGGCCAAGGCCGAGGATTCAGCTGGTGTGAGGGAATTAGTAGGCCAGGACCAAGATGGCAGCACACATGGTTGGGAGAGTGGTTACATATAAAGAGGTTGAGCAAATGTGTTAATATATTGAAAATAATGGGGGCCATATTTGTCACTATAGGAGAAGGGAGTAATAAATATAGAAAGGTAAAAGAAAAAAAAGTAAAGGCAAGCCCTGTGATGTTGGATTGTTATTGGAAGTATCGATATGGATTCATGGTTGTTAATAGATTGATAAATTGATTATTGATTGATTGGTTGATTTACTGATTTAGATTTCTCTCTGTGTGTATGTGTGTGTTCATCTACAGATATATATACACATATATTTCCTAGCCTTATCTGCTGAGAGGACCTATAAGCAATAATATACACCAGTAACAAGGAGCTCACTTAAGCACCCAAATCTTAATTTCTAGATGCCTTTTTCCACCAAAAAGAATCGGGGCTCCAGGAGACATGGCTAAGTCCAGGGCTGTGTGGCAAAGTTTAACATAAACCCAGAACATGTTATTATACCAGAAAGTAAGAAAGTGTTCCAAGAATGTTGAGGATATGTCAGAAGGACACAGGGATTCCTAATGACAAAATCTTCAAGATTTGAGCAGCAAAATACATAATGATAGTAACAGATTATAGCTCATTGAAATAGAATAGAAATATGTGAATCTATACTGGTATAAAGAAGTGAATTAATAAGTGAATGGGAGGAAAGGAAATAGTAGAATGCCAGCCAGTAAATGGAGAAGGAATAGGGAATTAGAGAATCATTATTTGACATCCATCATAGTAATCACTGATTTGGGCAAGAATCACCAATGACTATGAAAACCAGTGGGTAAAAGTTTTTGAGGAACAGTATATTTCCACAGTCTGAAAGTCTCTTCACAAAAAAAATTATTTAGAACAAAATTATTTTAGTTAATTTACATTGGAGAAACCTGGAGACACACTCTAAACCAAGTGACTAATGTTAACAAAACCTGGGATATACCATCTAAACCAGTGGTTCCCAACATAGGGCACATGCCCCACCAGGGGGGCAATTTGATTTTTAATGGGGGCAATTCGAGAATGAGTTATTAACAGTGAATTTTTTTGCATTTCTTATGGTTCTAGGGGCCTCATATATTGTGTATAAATATATAGTGACATATTTATGCATTTCAGTTCTCTGTTGTATGTTTTAAAACTTTGTTATTTTTTTATATCACTTCGTATTATTTTTTTTTTAACAATTTCTTAGTAATTTCTTCCTCAGTACTTCAACTGTCCTTTCATTCTTTTATTTTTCTCTTTCATGGATGCCATGTTCTTTGGAAGCTTGTTTAGACCAAGTTAATGGCCTTTAGGCTTCCTCCACATGAATAGGAGTTCACTTTTTGAATAATAAGAATTATATGTCACAGGGGAGGCATCAGGATTTTAGAGATGCTTAGGTGGGGCATGGCCAAGAAAAGGTTGGGAACCACTGATCTAAACAAAGTGACTAATTTAGTAGGACAAATCAACATTGTGTGCTTCCTCATAATATGCACTGAGAAGAATACAGGTGGGTATTCCTGCCAAACAATATGTAACCTGAATTTAATAATTAGGAAGCATATATAGAGAGAATTATATAGATATAGATCCAGATTAGGTAGGTAGGTAGGTAGGTAGATAGATATGCTTACATACAGACACCTATATCTGTGTATCAAGAGAGAAATGAATATTAAGGCAAAGGTAGTAAAATGTTAGCAATTTGGGTGAAGGGTATGAGAGTTTTTTGTATTATTCTTGCAACTTTTCTATAAGTTTGAACTTTGAAAGTAAGTTTAAAAGTTATTAAAATTTATATTGGTAAATCTGAGGTTCAGATTTTCATCCTATTCTGAAAAAGGAGATGCTTAAGAATATTAAGAGAATACTTATCAAAATTCATCAAGTTGTACATTTAAAGATTTGTGCATTTTGCTGTATGTCAGTGATAATTTAAAACAAAAACAGAAAAAATTATACCCCACTACCAGTCTCCTTTTAAACTTTCTGAAGCAGTTTGACTGATGGGCAGATTCTGCTAAAAATGGAATTTCTCCCGAGAGTACAAATTCTTTTTTTCCACCATGAATGCCAGCCTCCCATCAGGGGCCGGCACACTGGAATGAACTGTATCAGCCAGCCTGCTCTGCGGGTCATGCAGCTTTGGATTCCAGCTCCCTTTCCCAGCACTCAGTCCCATTTTTAATTTTCAGGGAAGTATTGTTCCAGAACTTGGCCCAGACTTTGTCCTCTTCTTGGATTCCTTCCATTTGTTTTCTCGATTTTGATCCATCACTCTTTGGCTTGTACCCCTCTCTTTTCAAGGTGGTGAACTGGAGGGTGTGAATGCCGGGGAAGTACTGGGCACAGAACCTGAAAGTCATCTCCCTCACTCAGGGAATGCATCAATCATGAGTCACAACATGACATTCCATTCTTCTCTCTTCAATGCATTTGTACAGATTGTTGTACCACACAAGTGAGCCAAGTGGACTTATGAGCTGTTGGGGGGCAAGGAATAAGGGGAACAGGGAGAGAAAATAAGAAATAAAGAAAAAAGAAGAATGGTTCTTTGTAGAGCAACAAACTTTGTTCTGGTTCCCAGCCTGAATGTTTCTGATCTGGTTTTCTTCTTTTTGTAATGTTTGAACTTGTTTCCTCAGCTCCGATGTTGAACTCTTGTCAAAAAAACTAAGAGCAGCAGTGTGTGAGATGCTGAGAGAGGCAAGACCAGCAATCCAGCAGGAAAAAAACTGCAGAGCCATGGAGATAAATGTGTCTGTATCTGGCCTGGGCTTGAAAGAGAGAGAGTGTGTTTTAACAAATTTATAAGAAAAACCCTGTGGAGTAACTGCATTTTTTTCTCTCTCCTCTGTACTCTCACACAGTCTGGCACTTTCTCTTTCCTCTAAAAGCTGCCATTAACCTTTTATGCAAAGAGCAGAATATCTTGCCAGTTTCATATTGAAAATCTGGCAGAGAAAAGCTTGTTCAAAAAAAAGAAGAAGTAAGAAGATACAGAGGAGCTGGGCAGACACCACAGAAAGAACAGGGACTGACAGAGTGCTCAGTTGGGCCTAGGACACAAAGTTGCTTGATAAAATCCCCTAAAGCTAAATTGGGTAAAGGAAGAGGAAATAAGGATGTTGAAAATGGAGGAGATACAGAACTCTTTCACATAGTTGAAATTACACAGTATTAAGCATTAATTGCAATTAACTCCCAATGAGGGAACAGCCTGTGGTGTACACATGAAAGGATACACTTAAATAGGGACAAAACTACATGCTCTGTGCTACATAGAGAATACTCTTGTTTGTGGAGAGAGAGGAAGGGTGTTAGGAGATTTAGCTAGACCAGACCTTTTTTGATATGAAAGATCCTCCCACTCTTTCCCTCCTTAACTTGTCTCAGAGAAGGAGCATTCTTCTGTTTCTGTTTTGTCTGCAGGTCTTTCCCTCCACTTCTTGACCAGGGCAGCCCTTGGTCCTCATTACTGGTATCTACCCGCCACTTGCTGGGACTAAATGAAGTTGAGCATAAAACACCTACTCTGAATTCAGGTCTCATGTGTCCTTGACTTTGCAGGAATGATTGCAAGAACTGTTTTTTAGTCTAGTTTTTATTAGGTTGGTCTTGCACTGGACTCTTTAGAGTCCTAAAATATGAATATGAAATTTTTAAAATATATTTCATTGATTTTTTTTTTTTTTTTTTACAGAGAGGATGGGAGAGGGAGAGAGAGTCAGAAACATCGATGAGAGAGAAACATCAATCAGCTGCCTCCTGCACACCTCCCACTGGGGATGTGCCCGCAACCAAGGCACATGCCCTTGACCAGAATCAAACCTGGGACCCTTGGGTCCGCAGACCGATGCTCTATCCACTGAGCCAAACTGGTCAGGGCTGAAATATTTTTTAATTACAGAGCTTTGTAGATCTCTATTTATTTATGTATTTATTTGTTTATTTATTATTTATTTATTTATGTTTGCTGCCCTTGGCATGTTTTCTTTATGTTTGAAGCACTCCCCTGGGAAAAGACGGTTGGCGGTCCTGATACCCAGAGCCCCTGCAGGAGCAGTTATTACCATCTTCATTTTAATGAGTCTTGACAATTACTGCAGTTCATACACTAACCAGGGGTCTGTCCTCTCCAGTGTCAACTTCCAGAGATAATCCTCCCCAACTAAGCAAAGAAGAAAATTAATTCTTATGAGTGCCAAAAAACTGGCCAGAGTAGGAACTGCAAACTTAAAACCATTGGAGCTCATAAACTTTGGAACTGACAATACTCTAGTCTAGTCAGAGCGTTTGAAATACATTATCCTTAGCTATTTAATTCTTTACAAAGGTTTGGTGAGACAGTCTAGAAATAGAAGTAATTTAAGTTTTTTATAGTCAGGATCTACTGTGGTGCATGCTGGGGGCTCGCAACCATGGTTTTGACCAGCACCCCTGAAGACCACCAGTCTCCTGTTCTAATAGTGCCTATAGTAATTCTCAAGGGAAACCTGGTAAAACTTAAAAAAGCAAAAGGTATGGGACCACACCTCTCTCCCCATGGGGCATGATTTCCCAGGTGTAAAACCAAAGGGTATCCTAAAATATAAGCAGCCTTCAGTTTACATACACAAAGAGAGTACCACTCTTCCCACTCTCCCCTGTGCCTCATAACTTAAAGCCCTGCTTGCCCCAAGAGTGAGGGGAAATACTGCCACCACTTCCCTTCCTGAACTGTTCACTAGTCCAAAGGGTCTTTGCTATTTGACCCAGCCCTCCACAGCATCCCCTGGCTGCTATTCTAACTGTTGTTGCTATTAATTATCCCGAGACTCTTAAGACGTCCTTCTGCACACCTATTATAGGAACATCCTGCTGTGGGGTCTCTGCCATAGAGATGAGGCTTCTCCTGAATCCCTGCCAGGGCTCTGTAGGAGAGATGGAATCAGGACACACTGGAGAAGTGAAGATGTACTAGTATTTCTGATGTTAGAACTGAGAAGCATCTTCTAGTAGATAACATGTTATGAATGGTGGTAGGTTCTGTGACAATATTATATTCATTTTCAGAGCTGCCATAACAAAGTACCACAGGCTGGCTGGCTTAACAACAGAAATTTATTTTCTTACAGTTCTGAAAGCCAGGAGTCCAAGATCAAGGTTTTTCCTGAGGTCTGTTCTCCTTGGCTACCTTCTCACTATGTCCTCATGTGGCCTTTCCTTCCTTGCACATGCATCCCTGGTATCTCTCTTGTGTCCACATTTCCTCTTCTATACAAGGACATCAGTTAGATCAGAATAGAACCCACTCAATAGCCTCATCTTAACTTAATCATCTCTTTAAATCACTTCTCCAAACAGTCACATTCCAAAGTTATGGGGGTTAGCGTGTCAACGTATGAGTTGGGGGAAGGGGCATGATTCAACCCATAACTAACATTATGGATGAATAGTCTCACGGGGCCTACTTGGGGAACCTAACTACTACTTAGGTGATTGTTTCAAGGTTTCAAACAACTGACTTCCAGTCATACTCTGGAAATGGCATTCCAATTAAATCCTGAGCCCCGCAAATTAAATGGTGGGGGATGAGGAACAACTGCAGAATCTGTTACACCCACTAATTACAGCTTACTCCCTAGGGGAGACGTGGGGCCTGCTGGTGACTTCAGTCCCAAATACTATATGAAAAGAACTTAGTAACTAGACCTTTCTTAAAAGTGGTTAGTGATTGAATGAAATCAGGGATTTCCTGGAGATAAGATTGTGGTGTGCTTCTACACTATATAAATGCTATCTTGCCACTTTGTCTACCTCTTTATACAAAAGACCACCTAAGCACAAAGAAAATGCCCCACCCAGCATATGCTGTCCTGGTGAAGGGAGCCTTTCATTTTGACACTGCAGATAACAGGCAGGTCGTGCTATAAATTGCAGTGATGCTTAGTAGCCCTGAAGATCAGGTTTGATTGATGGCATTTTTCATGGGGTTCTTGTTAAAGAAAAATAATGGCTTTAATGTTATCAGACTAAAAAAAATTAATTTTTCTAATGTAAACCCTAAGCCAAACTTCAGGCACTAATATTTTATTGCCAGCTTAACAAACAGCATGATGTGGTAGTGCTGTAAAAGGGGTATGAGATGTTTGATAAAGCTCCTGCCTAAATGCCTGAATTTCACTGGTTCACTTTATTCCTATGAATCAAGCATTTCTTTAAGGCACTTGCCCTTTGCAGTGTGAGTGCAGCACATTGTCACTGTCACCTTAGTATGCCTAGGGAACCTAAACACTAGAATAAGATCAGTGAGCAACGGGGGGTGCGGGGGGTGGGAGGTGGGGAGGGGGAGGGAGAGAAGAAGAATGCAAAAAGGGACAAAACTGCCAGATTAAAACCCAGCTTAATCTCCTCAGTGTCCTGGGCCTGGTGAGGCATCAGTGCCCTCAGTTCTCTGACTCTTGGTTGTTTGACACCTTTAAGATCTATGGGAAATCACATCAACTTTGTAAGGCTTTTAAACCTAAACCTGAGTCAATAAATATGTATTCCTAAAAGTAACTTTACCACAGGTAGTGTGAGGATGCAACCAGCAGGAGGGTAGGACATCATGGAAGAGGTACAGTGCTGAGTTTTCTCTGGCATCCTGAGGTAAGACCCAGAGAAGGGGCATTGAGAAGCCTGGAGAGCTGAAAGCTCCGTCTAGAAATAGCCTGCTGGTGCTCAGCTGGCAGTCACTGCTCAAATGTTATTCAATCAGGAATGAGCTCTATTTATTCAAAGATTATTAAACCTGAAAAGAATTTAGAGATCATCTAGTCGAAGCTGAGGCCAGAGCACTGAAATGACTTGCCCAAAATGATAAAGCCAAGTGGCAGAATTGAGACTGGACAGGTCTTTCCATTTCCAACCTTGTCCTACTGCTTCACCTTGCAGATGCCTCGGAAGAAAATCCTAGTAGCCTGGCAGAGGAAGCTCGAGTAAGAACTGCTCTCCTGCAGAAGTGTTACACCATCGCAGGATGCTGCAAGCAAAGTGTGTTTTAGTGATAGATACTGGCAGATAAGATGCTTGTTTGTTCCAGGTTTTGTGTCCTGACCAATCACTGTGACTTTCTTTGGGGGAGAAAAGTGAGTAGTAGGTACCTTAAAATGTGTTAAGAAGTTTCTTGCCTCCTTCAGGGCTGTAGCTTTGCCAGCATCTCTTGCTTCCTGCACTGTCAGTTGAACTTCTTAAGCCCTATCTAGTATAGTGCAGCCCACAGGCAGTAGTCCTGTGGGCATGGGACCATTGGACAAAGACACCCACAGGAGTTGCTAAGGCTGTTTATTTGGATCCGCCTCCGGGGGTGTGTACAGTGGGATAACCCCAGACTTCTCCATCTTTTCTTGCCCATGTAGAGCTCGCTTTCTCTCTTGGCTGATTCTGAGGTTGAGTCCACTCCCTCTCTAGCTGTTTCTTTGGAAAGAAAAATAGAAAAGATCTGGTGATCTTCCTCCTCTTCAGTGAGCTTGGTGAAACTTCCCAGCAGTATTTGCTTTGGTGTGGCTTTTCCTTTTCGTGTGTGGGTGTTCCTTCCATGTGGAAACAAAGCTGTTTAAGCCACTTGAGTCCTGGAATGCCAAGGCTTTGCCCACACATTTGCCACAGTTTCTGGGGGAACTGTGCTCACAAGTGTGATGAGACTTAAGCATTCATTGAGCCAAACTGGACTGGAAATGTCCCTGGAGTCACATTCTCACCCTTCTTCACCTAACTATAAAGTTCTCTGAGCTCAGGGGGCTGTAGGGGTATTTTTCTTTCAACCCCAATCTTCCCCAAGAGCTTTCAAATCACATTGCATACTTTTTTCCTTTTAGCAATCCGAAATTAATAACATGTAACTCCAGACCCCCAGCCCACCCCCAGCCTCCTGTATCAGACATATCAAACACAACTTGCCATATCATTGTGTTGTGCTTGCCCTTAGTCACATGGTTCTCCGTGAGGCAGTCATGTGTACCCAAGGCACCTCTCAGAACAGCCCACACGACCCCAGAGCCTTGGTCAGTAATGGCACCCCTCCATGGTCTTTCTGAATTCCTGGGCCAGGAGCCTGACCACACTTGCGGGTCATTTCGTCATCTCACCAGGGAGCCAGGAGACATCACCCAGGGAACGTATCAGGTCGCCACTAAAAGAAGGAAAAATCAAGCAAGATCCATAGTTACCCGTGGAAGCCTTTTCAGTCTCCCGTCACACTGGCCCTAGAATCAGACACTGTGTGCTATGTCTGGACATAGTGTGCATTGAGCACGGGCTGCTGTGGTGGAAGAAACTTCCTTCTCTCTTCCTGCTTGGCCAAAGAGATTAGCTAGACATGGATTAGACTTTGTGCTGGTTTAGCACTTAAATTTCAGCTGTAACAGAGCCTTGTTCTTACCACCCTGACAATTTCAGCATTAGGTTTCCTTTTAGTTTGGGTTTGTGTGTTTTTTCATCCTCTCCCTTTTGACACTTTTTATTTCTGAGAGCCAAACCAAATACACTGGGCTGGCTGGCCAGCGTGGCTGTGTCTGTGATTCCCAGAGCCCTGCCGCTGTTCTGATGGATCCCTTTGGCAAAGAGGGAAAGTTTTTCTTCATTCCGGTAATGACAGGCCCTTAATTTGAATGTCTCTAGTCACATCAGTTAATAGCTTTGTAAGAGATATTACCAAATCAACTTAGACAATCATACTAAGATTCTGCCTCACTGGGAAATCTGGTTCTTTGTTTTTAACACTCCACACTCTCAGGCCTTGTCCTACCTCCACATGTCTTTGGACTGGAAAAGCTTTGTAGAGGCCATGCCATCAATCCCCTTGCCTCAGGACTGTTCTTCGTCTAAACACGTCACCCAGATGGCTAACGCTTGTTTTTTGTTTGTTGTGTGCTTTTTCAGGTCTGTTGAGGTATAGTTGACAATTAAAAATTAAGATGTTTAAAGTACACAATGTGATGATTTGTAATCTATATATATAAAAGTCTAAGTGACCGTTACAACCAAATGACTGGTCAACCAGTCACTATGACGTACACTGACCACCAGGGGGCAGATGCTCAATGCAGGAGCTGGTCTCTGGTGGTCATTGCGCTCCCACAGCCAACCTCCCATGGCTGGCCAACCTCCTGTGGCCCCTACCCCCCTCCCAGCCGGCCAGCCCCAATCACCTTGATAGGGACTGGGCGAGATAGCCCCAATCGCTGGCCAGGACAAGGGACCCCACACATGCACGAATTCGTACACTGGCCCTCTAGTATGTATGTATATATTGTGAAAAATTGCCCTCATTGAGTTAATTAATATATTCCTCACCTAACATATTTACCTTTTTGAAGGTTCAACTCTTAGCAAATTTTAATTACACAATACAGTGGTATCACTGTAGTCACCATTGGCTTGTTCTTTGAGTGGGGTGCTACCATTCCATTGGTGTTTCAGAAACATTTTTACAGGGGAGATGACTCTTGGCTCTTGAAATTTAATGTATGGGGGGCCAATTGGACCAGTGGAGGCCCATTGGGTTTGGGAGGTAAGTCTCTGTTCCCACTTCTATCTTACGTAGCCCTGTCCTCTGCTCTCCTGCCATATTCCTTCACTGTTCACTCCCTTCTCTCACTTGTTCAGAGAAGATCTAACACCTATATCATGGGAGGTTCTTATAGGCACAGGATATCACAGAGAAAAACTCAAATTACCTCAGCAAGGGAAGAGTGCTTTAAGCAGGAAAGCAGCCAGCATTTCAGAAGTGTCTAGACATAGTACGTTAGAAATCAAGACATTGGTATGTTAGTGACATCTGTAAATACATAATAGAATTATTGGAAAGCAAACATGTCTGCTGGTTTGTGTACAGATAACTGTCTGAAACTGGGTTGTTACACCCCTTCTACATGCCTGGTTCCAGCTCCTGCTGTGTGTAAGGAGATTAATTTGGAGTGGCAGGTGTTAGCAGCATGTGTTTTAGCCCTATAGATTTCACTTGTCTCCTTTTACCTGTGTTATCTGACCTCTCAGTTGTTGATTTTCACAAAATCATGACTGACTCTTACCTTCAAAAGAATGATGATCAACAGTGAGTGCTATAACAACTCCAAGAGGTCTGTTAGCTAGCAAGACCAGATTTTTGTAAAACGTCCCTCTGGGTGGGGGAGACTTTCTCTTTTTCTTCATGGAGAACTTGTGTATCTGGAGACAGCAGAGTTTGATTCCCTAACCACTCACTGGTGGTCGTGAAGGGTAATACATATGTTTTCCTGAGGCATATGCTTCTGTCAGTCTGAACTCTGCTAGCCACTTTACCTCCTCAGGCCTCAGCTGTCTTGCTTGTATGGTCAGAGAATTGCCTGGCAGTTCTGTTAGCTCCCTTCCAGGTCCAGGAGTCCCAATTCAGAAGTGGCCTGCTTTTAGGATTAGTAGTCCCACCACCTGATATTTTGTGGAGGAGCGGTGAGTGTAAAAATTAAACTGTGTGCTTTGTATTAATACAGATTCTCTAAAAATCTTCGCTGTTCTATTTCCTTCGGGACTAGGGAGTTGCCACTATCACAGTGCAGAATTTCCAGTGCCAGCAGAGAAGCTCTTGATTTATTTTTGTTTTTGTTTTGTTTTTAGCCTTTGAAAACTAAAGGTAAAAATACATGATGCAATAATATTAAAAAATCTAGCTGCCCTCAGGTGTATGGCAAGCATTCATTCAGTAAGTATTCTAAATATACTGTGTGCCCGTCATAAAGTGCTCTTGATAGCACTAGAAAGTAACTGGAAGATTTTCATCTTTGAGAGGCTAAAGTCCTTGTGGCTCCTTCCTACCTTGATGTTCCTGTCATGAGGGAAGGGAAGGGGGAAGTTCCTTTGTATCACCAGGAGTTTGAGGAGCTTACTGTGGAATGTCAGACTGTGGATCATGTATTTACAGGCCCCCTTGGTGGAATGGAGCTAAACTTTTATTTTTATCATGACATTTTGTTCAATATTGGTCATGGAAGAGCAGTAACATCTTATTTACTTTTGGCCTAAGCAACAATAGCCTTTCCTTCTTATAAAAACAAATTCAGATATTGCCTGGCAAAGGAGTTCATTAACAGGTGGGGGTGGGGGAAGGCCCAATTGCAGCCTCAGGATCATTACCACTTCCTGCTGCACTGCTTGGAGCCAGGGCCTGGGGGCAGCTGCGACTCCACACAACCAGCAACTAGGGTGGGTGGAGACTTAGAAAGCTGGGAGGTTCAAGCTTCAAGCTCAGACTTGAAATATTATTCTTAATCAGTGGGACATAATCATAGGACAAATTTTTCAAGAGCAACTTTAGTTTTCCCTGCTATAAAATGTTAGAGGGATTCTAAAAGGTAAAAAAGTGACCCAAATACCTGTAGAAAAGTAAAGGACTGGACGAGAACTATCCACAATGCTCTCAGATCCCTCTGACCACATAAGTTTTATGTTTGGTATTTTAGTCAACAGGTATTATGGCAAAATACATTTCTGCTAATTCTCGTTATTCAAAAACCTAACCTCGGAAGTTATTTTATGTCTTCGTACCTCCTAAGCAGATGTAGTTAAACAGCCTGCTGATTTGGGCTGGGGGCTATAGCCCAGATCTGGACCATCTCAGCTTGATCCATCACCTCTAAAGGCTCCAGTCATCCTGCCAGTTTACAGCTCAGACCTGGTGGCTTGTGCACCCTGGGACCTTGCTGTTAACCTCAAGTTCAGATTCTCATCTGCTTAAACCAAACGAATCATCTCTGTAATCTCTGTAATTTCCTGCTGACCACCAGACCTTCTATGGAAAGGAATTAATCTGAGTCACTGCCAACCACAACTGAATTCATCAGGTAGCCTCTCATAGCCATCCCTTCTTTATAACCATTTATACACCTCATCTTTTATGACTGTAATAGTGAGTTGTTTACCTTGAAGTAAGGCTATGTTCTCTAAGATTTTTCTCATTTCGTGGATTTCTATTAGCTCTCCCTGATGTCTTTATTCACTATGAAGAGATGGTAGTACCTATTCTAAAGTCAGACCTGTGCTGGGGCAGTGCCCCTGATTGTCAGCCCACGCCTCTGCTGTACTCCCATTCCTCCATCCACCCCAGCTGTGTTCCTTGTCATTCTTCACACCATCAGCTCTGTTCCCTGACAGTTATCCTAACATTGAAAGCAGGAGGAGAGCACAAGTGGGTTTCTTTACACCAGCCTTTCATCACAATGTTTTGTTGGGTGTGAGGTTGCATAGCATTATCTCTGAAATGCCTCCCTTTCCTTCTGAGCTCCCTCCCTCCATTTTCCCCTGAACTGTTATGGAAGCTGACACTTTCCCTTCTTCCTTCTGCTGCACACACTTCAATGTGTGTTGCTTTGAGCAACTCAATTCAGATTGAGTTGCTGTTGCATTTGTGATTCTTGGCTCAAGGCCTCTAGAAATCATATTACTACTCTGAGTTCATGGAGGGCGGGGATAGCTAAAGAACAGAATATAGTATAATAACATTCAGCAGACAAAGCCAGAAATTTCTTGCCAGAGGCCATCTTGGTACCCTATACTTGCCCATACCCCCTCATTCAAACACTCTGAAAGAACTGGGTGCCACAGAGCATAGTTTATGTGCCCTACTATAAGGTCTGCACCATCAGGCAGTCTTGATTTGGAGATGCTTCCATTTTTGTCCTCAAAGGCTTTTTGGAAAGGCATCAATGTTTTCCCCCAGGATTAGCATCTGTTCCTTCAGTTTACTCACTAGTTGGTTTTTTATTGTTTGCTATTTGTGGGGTATTTTGCTAGGCAGCATTAGTATGTCAAAAAGAATTCACCAAGAAGTTTGCGGAAGTGTTGGGGAATTAACATAGAGCCAGCTCTTGAAATACAAAATTAATGCTTTAGTAGTATTCACCACTGAATAGAGAGGACTTCACAGAGAAAAGGGTTAATGAGCTCAACCATGAAGGATGAATAAGGCAGGGAAGAGAGGGGCGTAGGAGGTAAGACTGTCCACATTCCACGATGAGAGAACTGCATCAAAGTAAAAGCAAAAACCAGGGGATGGCAAGATATACCAGGAGATGAAATTGGAAAAGGAGGCTAGGGCTGCCAGTTTGTGACTGCCATGCCAATGAAATTTGGACATTTTGTAGGTCAGAAGTCATTTAAGATATTGGGAGAAGAGAGAATCTAATCCAGCCTATTTTAGAAAGATTGCTGTTACAAACCAGAGCTGAAGAGGCTGTGAAGCTATATGCAATCAGCAAAAGCTGTTAGGGTACGAGAGCTTGTACCTCCTTGCACAGATTTCTAAGATATTTTTTATTTCTCTAAATTATGTTTTATAGTTTTCAATGTAGCGGTTTTAGTTCAGTAACACTTTGAGAGAGCAATTTCGGTGAAATGGCAAGAAATAAAAGATGTTAAGGAGGGAAATGAGAAACAGGTAGCACATGGGCACTATTCCCTTGAGATGCGGGATGACGAAAGAAAGAAAAATTGGTAGTAGCTTGTGAGAAATACAGATTAAAAGGTCTTTTCAGGATGACAGTGCCCATGGAAGCTCTGGTAAAGGACCAGGGAAGATTGGAAACACAGAATTAATTGAAGGGATGGGGCCATGGAAGGGTGGCTCAGGTTAGCCTGGAAGAGGAGGAACAAGGATGTCATGCGGTCATTTCGAGGTAGGATGTTTCATGGCTTGCATTACCTTTAACAGTTTCCTCAGGATAACTGGTTGCTTTTACAGTGAATGGCACTGAGCCACCACTAGTGTGTCCTTTGCCACCAATTTGCAGCAGGCAGATTTGGTGCCCTCATGCTCATTCTAATCCATATTTTCTGATTCCTATTTATTTTAGCAGAATATATTATTTTATAAGTTCACTAAAGGTCCGGTGCATGGATTTGTGCACCAGTGGGTGGGGTTCCTCTGCCTGGCCTGCGGGGATTGGGCCAAAACTGATCTCCAACATCCCCCGAAGGGTCCCAGATTGCGAGAGTGAGGTTCTTGAGTGACGCGCCCCAGAATCGGGCTCCCTCCTCTCTGGTTCTGGATGTGTAACCCTAGAACCACAGCTGCCAAGTCACCGCAGCTTGGCAGCTCCTGCGTTGCGTGTCTGCCCCCTGGTGGTCAGTGCACATCATACCTACTGGTTGGAGCGTCTGCCCCCTGGTGGTCATTGCACATCATAGCTACTTGTCGGGCGGTCGAACAGTCAGACAGTCACTTAGGCTTTTATATATATAGATACCTGTACAGTTATTATTCTTTTATTATTCTAACAGTCCAGAGTATCTTAGTTAAGGTTTAGTAGAAAGGGACTTTTCTGCTAAATCTTGAGGTGCCCAAGAGGCTTGGGAAAGATTTTACAGTAGATATTTTATATATGGAGGAAAACTAAAGTGCTGAGATATGATATTTAATGCACAAATTATAGGAGCCTATAGGATTCAAGGGAACAAATTTGTTTTGTGGTTCAGTGGAAAGTATTTTACTTGGGAAGTATTTTTAAGTTTGTTGTTTGTCTTTAGATGCAAAGATTTCAATACATAAATAGAAAAATTGTCATATCCAAAGAAGAGATAATGTAAACTTACGTGCTACATGTAGTTATGGAGCTTTGTAAAAAAGTACACAGGGCAGTAGTCTTCACTGTAGTACTTGCAGGGATGGAATTGGCCTACTGATACTAAAGAGCCAAGGGTAGGAAATAGAAGATCTTGTTGGATTGCTCAGTCTTACATGTACTGAGTTTGGATTTGTAGCTCTAACAGGGAAGGAAAAGCAGGAGGGAGAAGAATTTAATTCACTGCAGCTAGGATATAATAAATCCCAAACATTACATGTTTGTACTTTGGGGAAAGTCTTTTCTGGTGTTAAGTATAAAGGGGCGTTTCTTTAGGGAGAAGGTGAGAAATGGATAGGCAAGCTTGGAGGAGTGGGTTGGGCAGTGGGAAGGGGGAGAGAGAACAATAATATCTTGAGTGAGACCTGGTAGATTATGTTTCAGAAGCTGGAACACACCTTTCGCAGTTTATCCGTGGGACCTGCTGCATATGGAAACCATGCAAAAACTTCCCTTTTTACCTATGATGCACATACTAACGTAATACTTTAAAATAACAAGGTACTAATGCATTTCAAGATTTGTTTTCACACCTGTGCTGTGTAACACATCTAAGGTTTTGTTTGGTTACTTCACACTGCATTTCTTTCCTAAAGTGGTCTAAATGCTTTAACATCGCATTCCTGTATTCCTATGACTGCAGAGTGACTGAAGCTTTGCATTTCAAAGTCAGAATAAAAGCCCTCATTTTAAAAGTAATTCCAGTTTCATGAGAAAGGTTGACCTTTGAGATTTTTTTCAAGACAGGAAATTTTAGCATATAATGAATCAAGTGCCAATGAACTTTCTCCTTGCTCAGCCATGCCCACATTTAATCCTGCTTTCAGATACAGTGCAAACCATGCACACTCCCAGGGACCTGAGAAAGGCCTACCAGATGTAAAGCAACTGCAACTAATGAAGGAACACTTCCTGCTCTAAACTTTTTGGTTCTTCTGATCCCCTTTATTTTTTAAAGACACTTTTTCCTAAGCAAACCATTCGTTAGATCATGGAAAAGGCATAGCCTTATAGTCTACCTCTGGGTTTTTTCACCCCTAAACCCTTTTCATGCGCCTTTTGGTATACTTTCTCCTCCAATGCTCATCACTGCCGCTTCTTGTTTGCACCCTTCTGACATTGGTAGATGATAATCACATTCCCTCCCCGTCGTGTGCAGTAGTCAGGTCTGTTTAGTTCTTCTAATCCTGCCTCATAAAAGGATCTTTCAGCTTCTTAGTCATGCTGCCACTTTTCTTTGAACTTATTCCAGTTTGTCTCCATTTTTCTGGTAATGAGGTGCCTGAAATGGAACACAGTTCCCTAGGTGTGGCTTCACTGCGGCCACGTAATGGACTGGAGTGGAGGGTCCCTGAGGGGCAGTGCCAAGCCCAGCCAGCCCAGGGGCCTTGGTCTCTCTCAATGAGCTGGTATTGCTTCTGCCAAGACCGAGCAACCCTGTGTTCTCAGCCTTCGGGAAGCACCAGTGCTCTCCTGCCCTCTAGTATCAGCTGCCACCTTCTTTCTTCAAGGCACTTTCCCCTGCTCCTCCTCCTTTTGCCCAAACCAAAGGCAGTAGCACTTTCTACCTCTCTGTGAGCATTTACTAGGCAGTGTTCACACACCATACAATACACCCATTTAAAGTATACAATTCAATAGGTTTAATATGTTTTCCAAATTGTGCAACCATGACCACAGTCAATTTTCAAGCATTTTTATCATTTCAAAAAGAAATTCATACTTCTTAGCAATCACTCCCAAGGACCCCATCTCACCTCACCCCTAGGTGACTACTCATCTTTCTGGACATTTTATAAAAACAGAATCATATAATTCATGTTCTTTTGAGACTGGTTTCTTTTACCTAATGTTTTTATGATTCATATTATAGCAGGTATCAGAACTTCATTCCTTTTCATTGACAAATCAATCAATACTTTTTGAGTGAATATTTTATATATTTCTATTTGTTCCTTCTCAATGTCTTAGACTATAAGAATTACACATTTAAAATGCATGTAGCTTTGCCCTAGCAGGTTTGGCTCAGTGGATAGAGTGTTGGCCTGTGGACTGAAGGGTCCCAGGTTCGATTCCGATCAAGGGCATGTACCTCGGTTACAGGCTCCTGGCTCTGGTCCAGGACATGCTGGAGGCAACCAATTGATGTGTCTCTCTTACATCAGTGTTTCTCTCTGTCTCTCCTTCTCCCTTCCACTCTCTCTAAAACTCAGTGGAAACAATATCCTCGGGTGAGGATTAAAAAAATAATAATAATAAATAAAGTGCATGTTTATTAAAATGCATGCTTGTAGCTTTGAATATTTACATTACACACTTTTATTCATATTTCTTGTCATAAAATTGATGTTACTTGTGGTATTAAACAATACAGAAGTATACAGAGAAAAACAGAGTCCTTCCATCCACTCAAACTAACCATTCAATAGTTTTGTGTTTTTACTTTCATATATTTTTTTATACATAAGTCCAAGCATAAAGCTCTCTCTCTCATCTCTTGTTTGACACTGAGTTTGTTAATAAATTCTGCTTTTTACAAATTGCCTTGGTAAACATACTTGTGCTTCCATTGTTGAATTTATTTCTGATATTTTTATGGAATATACTCTTAAATGTGGAAATATTTGATCAAAGGATACATACAATTAAATTTGGTTGATAAGACCATATTGTATACCAATTTATATTCCCATCAATAGTGATAGAAAGTACCCACTTCCCCAGATCCTACCAACACTGATTTTTAACAAGCTTTGAAACTTCTGACAATGTGATAAGGGGGAAAAATTATTAACTCTTAATGAAGTTGTGTATTTTTATGTGCTTATTAACCATTTGTATTTCTTCTCTGGGTTTTTTATTGACATCCTCTGCCCATTTTTCTGTTAGGTTATTAGGCTTACAGTACCGTTTGTATAATATATTGATTTAAGTCCTTTGTCTTTTTGTTCTTTGTGTATCCTATATAATAAAAGCCTAATATGCTAAGTGTCTGACAGTTCATTTGACCATTCGACCAGTCGCTATGATGCACACTGACCACCAGGGGACAGACATTCTGACCAGTAGGTTAGCTTGCTACTGGGGTCCCTCCGATAGGGACTGGGTGAGACGGGCCAAACACGCCCTGGAGTGCTCCCGCAGTCCCTCCCC
This sequence comes from Corynorhinus townsendii, assembly GCA_026230045.1. Classification (NCBI taxonomy): domain Eukaryota; kingdom Metazoa; phylum Chordata; class Mammalia; order Chiroptera; family Vespertilionidae; genus Corynorhinus; species Corynorhinus townsendii. The sequence continues at coordinate 124,909,267 of JAPDVU010000003.1, read as the reverse complement.
AGCCCAGATCCCCACAGGCCAGGCCGAGGGACCCCACCGGTGCACTGTAGTTTATTATAAATGTTTCTTAAGTCATCACTTACATTTTAATTTGTTGTATTTCTTCTAACTCCATATAATCATTTAAATTTCTATATAGTCTAATTGCCCTTTTTTCTCCCTTTTACAGCTTTCTTTAAACATATTACCCCCTGTCTTAGTCAATTTAGGCTGCTATAACAAAATATCATGCACTCTGGCTGATCAACAACAGAAATTTATTTCTCACCATTCTGGAGGCTGCAAGTGCAAGATCATGATGCAGCATGGTCTGGCTCTGGTGAGGGTCTTCTTCCATTACAGACTGCTGACTTTCCCTTGTGCCCTCACAGAGTGGAAAGAGCTAGCTACTCTCTGAACCCTTCTTATAAAGGCAATATTCTCACTCATAAACACTTTACCTTCATGACCAAATTACCTCCCAAAGGCCCCACCTCCAAATATTATCACATTGGGATTAGGATTTCAACATGTAGTATATTAGGGGAGAATACAAACATTCAGTGTATTGCAAAATATAAAAGGCTGTACCTGTCCTCCATCCAAGATTATAAAAAATGCTCCTAAATTTGCTTCTAGTACTTTCATGATATAATTTTTAATATATTTAGTTATAATTGAAATAAAAAGATAATCATAATAGTTTCAGGTATATAACATAATTATTCGATATTTGTGTATATTGCAAAGTGATCATACAGTAAGTCTAGTTACCATCCTCTCATCAACCACCCCTACTTACACATTGTTTTTCTTGTGCTGAGAACTTTTTTTAAAATATATTTTTATTGATTTCAGAGAGGAATGGAGTGGTTAGAGGGAGAGAAAGAAAATCAATGATGAGAAAGAATCATTGATCAGCTGCCTCCTGCATGTCCCCTACAGGTGATCGAGCCCACAACCGTATATTACATTACCCACAACCGTATCAGCATGCTGTATATTACATTACATCCCCAGTATTTATTTATTTTGTAACTGGAAATTTGTACTTTTTAACTCCCTTTACCCTTTCCCCCCATCTCTTCATCTCCCACCTCTGAAATTTAATAATCTGTTCTCTCCATGATTTCAGAATGGGTTTTTGTTGTTGTTGTTGTTTTTCTTTAGGTTCCACATAAATGAGTTCATGTGGTATTTGTCTTTCTGTTCACTGCAGTATTATTTACAACTAGAAGCCTGATGCATGAAGATTCGTGCTAGAATGGGCTTTCCTTTCCCCCGCTGCCGGCACCGCCTTTCCACTCCAGCCTAGCCCCTTTCCACTCAGGCCCAGGAGCCGCCTCTTTCCACTCTGGCCCCTCCTTCCCAAGCTGCCAGAGGCCCTGAGAGACTGGGGGTGGGGCCATGGCAATGATGCAAGCGTCCCACCCCCGTCACTCGGTGGCTGAGTATGCAAATTAACCACCATCTTTGTTGGGTTAATTTGCATATCACTCCTGATTGGCTGGTGGCGTAGCAGAGGTACGGTCAATTTACATGTTTATCTATTATTAGGTAAGATAGTCAAGACATGTAAGCAACCTAAGTGTCCATTGATGGAAGAATGGATAAAGAAAATGTAACATATATACATATATATGTTTTATCTATATTGTTGCAAATGGCAGAATTTCCTTGTTTTTTTTGTTTTGTTTTGTTTTTTTATTGTTTTAAGTATTACAAATAGTAGTACATATGTCTCCTTTTTTTCCCCACTGACCTCCCCCCGGCCTCCCCTACCCCCCAGTACATGCCTTCACCTGCCCGCCCTCCCCCCGCCCCAGTGTCTTGTATCCATTGGTTATGCTTATATGCATGCATACAAGTCCTTCGGTTGGTCTCTTACAGCCCCCCTCGCCCAACCTCCCCTGTCTTCCCGATGTAGTTTGACAGTCTGTTCAATGCTTCTTTGCCTCTGTATCTTTTTCCCACCATTTCTTTCCTTTAAAAAATTTTGCCTCTGCAGACTAGAAATAAACATATAATAAAAAAATAAAATAAAAAATGTTTGAGTCCCAATTTCAATGTCCAACAGTTCTGAGTCCCCGTTTCAATGTCTAACAGTTCCTTATGTGTACATGTCAGCAATGATATCTGGGTGGTGGGCACATGGTGGCAATGCAGGTCCGACCCTCTCTGGTTTGGTCCTAGGCAACCTGCAGCGGTGCACAGCTGCTGACTGCTCGTTTGGCAAGGCATTGTCAGCGTCTTCCATCTCTGAACTGTTTTTCCTCTTGTCTTCGTGTTTGGAGCAGACCTGTCAATTCCTCTCTGTTGCAGGAATCCACATGGTCTTGGAGTTGTTTTCTGAAAATATACAAACATATTCTCAACCACAAGTTAATAAAGGAATCTTTTCTATATAATTGATTTGGGATCCTTTTTATTTTTGCCCAAACTATTTTCCTTTGTCTTATTTAGACACCATGTGTGTTTTTCATGGCCATCTTGCTGTTAGCATTACAAATGAAAATTAATTTTGTAAAGTAAAAATTTTCTAGATGTAATTTACTTATAGGATATTTTTCCTTACATGATATTACCCTACTATTCCCCCCCCCCCTTTTTTTTGATTAATGGAGGTTTTTGTAAATTTTATAATGCAGTCTTGGTAACTTTAAATTCTAATTTTTTTTTTTTTTGCCCAAAAATATGACTGCTTTAGGCTCATTGCATGTTCAGGAATTTTACCATGAGAAAATACCAATAGGAATTTTAGTTATTACTTTAAGAACAGCTTTTTGTCCAGTACAATTAAATTTACTTGAATATTCACTTATTTCAATTAGCCTATTTAAATTAATCTGAAAACTTGATTACTATTTTACTGTCAAATTTAATACTCTACCAACAATCTTAGTTTACCCTGTAAATATTAGTGGAAAGGATTATTTGCATTCTTGAGTGGGCCCTGAGCATTCCTGATGCTAGGCTGAATTTAGATATAGGGTAGCTGCTGTCGGCCAAGTCTCTTGTCTGTTACCTGGGTCCCGATCTGAGCTGGGCCAAGTCTCTGTCTGTCACCTGTATCTCGATCCGAGCTGGGCCAGGTCTCTTTCTGTTGCCTGGGTCCTGATTTGAGCTGGGTGTGGGAAGCGCGAAGCAGCCATGGGGGCAGGAGACCTCCTTCAGAAGGGGCGAGGGTTCAAGCCCCTGCAATGTTGGGGGGTGAGGGTCTGTGCCCCACTAATGTTGCCCCCCAAGTTCTCTCCTGATGGCCCCTCTGCGACTGTGCCTGTCTTAGGTTGTTCCTTCCTTGAGGAATCTTACCCATCTCTGGCTAACCAGCCATCCTCCGGGGCCAAGCAGGGTGATGTGAGGTTCAGTTCTGTCTCCTTGGTAGCCTATGCCCCTGTGGCCTCCACACCCAGCACCTGCCTTGGGAACCCCTGGCCTGCTGGCGGGGTCCCGGTGCTGATCACATATCTTGGGGAACTCGGGTTTCTTCTCCAGTGAGGGCCCAGCTCACTTCCTTGTTTTTTATAACTTGAATATTTCATTGTGTTTGTGTGTGTGTGTGTGTGTGTGTGTGTGTGTGTGTGTGTGTTACATTTTCTTTATCCATTCTTCCATCAATTGGACACTTAGGTTGTTTACATGTCTTGACTATTGTAAATAATGCTGCAGTGAACATGGGGTGTTGTGTATACCTTTCTCAATTAGTGTTTTTATTTTCTTTGGATAAATATCCAGAAGTAGAATTGATAGATCACATTAGAATTCTATTTTTACTTTTTTTGAGGAACCTTCATACTGATTTCCATAGAGGCTGCACCAGTTTACATTCCCACCAACTGTTCACAAGAGTTCCCTTTTCTCCACAGCTTCAGCAACACTTATTATTTCTTGTCTTTTTATGGTAGCCATTCTTTTTTTTTTTTTTCCTTAATCCTTACCCAAGGATCTGTTTTTATTGATTTTGTCAGAGAGAGAGGAAGGGAGAGCTAGAAACACTGTGTGAGAGAGATACATTGATCGTTTGCCTCCCGTATGTGCCCCACCCAGGACCAAGCCTGCAATGTAGATATGTGCCCTGATTGAGAATCAAACCCACCACCTTTTGGTATGTGCGACAGTGCTCCAGCCAACTGAGCCACCCAGCCAGGGTAATGATATCCATTCTAACAGGTGTAAAGTGATAGCTCATTGTGGTTTTGATTTGCATTTCCCTGATGATTAGTGATGGTGAGCACCTTCTCATGTACCTGTTGGCCATCTGTGTATGTCTTCTTTGGAAATATGTCTACACAGATCCTCTGCCCATTCTTTAGATTGTTTGGTTTGGGGGTGGTGCTATTGAGTTGTATGAGTTCTTTTTACTATTTTTTTTAATCTCAAATATTTTTATTTTATTTACTTATTTATTTTTAATTTATATATATTTTTCTATCACCATTTATTCCACATATACCCTCCTTCACCTCTACCCACACCTCTCTCTTCCCACCCCCTCCACAATCATCACATGTCTGTGTCCATGAGTTCTTTCTCTTTTTCTTCTGTGCTCAGTCCATCCATGACTGCCCCAGCCCCCCACCCCCAGAACTGTCAGCCTGCTCTCTGTCTCTGAAAAGCCTGTTACTATTTTGCTGGTTAGTTTAGTTTATTCATTAGGTTCCACATATTAGTGAAATCATATGGTGCTTGTCTTTCTCTGACTGGCTTATTTCAATTAGCATAATGTTCTCCAGATCTTTACATATATTTTTTATATTAACCCCTTATCAGATATACTAGAAGCCCAATGCACAAAGATTTGTGCAAGAATGGGCCTTCCTTTCCCTGGCTGCTGGCACCGCCGTAGCTCTGGCCAGAGCCACCTTTCCACTCTGGCCCGGAGCCGCCTTTCCACCTTCCCACACTGCCCAGAGACCCAGAGCGGCTGGAGTGGTGTGGAAAACCTGCGTCGTCGCCATGGCGATGATGCAAGCGTCCCGCCCCGCCCCCAGCTGCTTGGCGCCTGCATATGCAAATTAACCCGCCATCTTGGGATAATTTGCATACTCACTCCTGATTGAGTGGTGGGCATTGCAAAGGTACAGTCAATTAGCATGTTACTCTTTTATTAGGAAGATGATTTGCAGTATTTTCTCTCATTCGATAGGTTGCCTTTTCAATAGTGTCTTTTGCTGTACAAAAGCTTTTTAGATTGAAGTAGTCCCACTTGTTTATTTTTGCTTTTGCTGCCTTTGCTTTTAGCATCAAATCTAAAAATCATCACCAAGACCAATGTCAAGGAGCTTACTGCTTATGTTTCCCTCTAGAATTTTTTATTTATTTATTTATTTAAAATATATTTTATTGATTTTTTACAGAGAGGAAGGAAGAGGGATAGAGAGTTAGAAACATTGATGAGAGAGAAACATCAATCAGCTGCCTCCTGCACACCCCCTACTGGGGATGTGCCTGCAACCAAGGTACATGCCCTTGACTGGAATCGAACCTGGGACCCTTCAGTCTGCAGGCTCTATCCACTGAGCCAAACCGGTTTCGGCTCCTCTAGAATTTTTTAGATTTCAGGTGTTACATTCAAGTCTTTAATTCATTTTGAGTTAATTTGTATGTGTTGTGTTAAATAGTGGTCCAGTCATTCTTTTGCATGTGGCTGTCCAGTTTTTCTAACTCCATTTATTGAAGAGACTATCCTTACCCCACTGTATAGTCTTGACTCCTTTGTCATAAATTAATTGTCCATATAAGTGTGTGTTTATTTCTGGGCTCTCTATTCTGGTTCACTGATCTATGTGTCCATTTTTATGCTAATACCATACCATTTACTATAGCTTTGTTGCATAGTTTGAAATCAGGGAGCATGATGCCTCTAACTTTGCTTTTCTTTCTCAAGATTGCTTTCGTTATTTGGGGTCTTTCATGGTTTCATACAAATTTTAAATGTATTCTATAAATGGGATTGCTTTCTTAATATCTTTTTCTGAATTCTTTCTTTTTTTTTAAATAAATCTTTATTGTTCAGATTACAGGTGTTCCACTTTTTGTTTTCCCCCTATAGCTCCCCTCCACCTGATTCCCCACCCCACCCTACCCCATGCCCTTACCCCCTGCCACTGTCTTCATCCATAGGAGTAAGATTTTTGTCCAATCTCTTCCCGCACCACTCACACCCGCTTCCCCCTGAGAATTGTCAGTCCACTCCCTTTCTATGTCCCTGATTCTATTATATTCACCAGTCCATTCTGTTCTTCAGATTTTTTATTTACTTGATTTTTAGAATCACTTGTTGGTAGGTATGTATTTGATGTCATTTTGTTGTTCATAATTTTTATCTTTACCTTTTTCTTCTTCTTCCTCGTCTTAAAGAATACCCTTCAGCATTTCATGTAATCCTGGTTTGGTGGCGATGAACTCCTTTAGCTTGTTCTTGTCTGTGAAGCTCTTTATCTGACCTTCAACTCTGAATGATAGCTTTGCTGGGTAGAGTAATCTTGGTTGTAGGTTCTTGCTGTTCATCACTTTGAATATTTCTTGCCACTCCCTTCTGGCCTGCATAGTTTCTGCTGAGAAATCAGCTGACAGTTGTATGGGTACTTCCTTGTAGGTAACTAACCGTTTTTCTCTTGCTGCTTTCAAGATTCTCTCTTTGTCTTTTTGCCCTTGGCATTTTAATTATGATGTGTCTTGGTGTGGTCCTCTTTGGATTCCTTTTGTTTGGGGTTCTGTGCGCTTCCTGAACTTGTAAGTCTATTTCTTTCACCAGGTAGGGAAAGTTTTCTGTCATTATTTCTTCTAATAGGTTTTCAGTATTTTGCTCTCTCTCTTCTTCTCGCACCCCAAAAATTCGGCTGTTGGTACGATTGAAGTTGTCCCAGAGGCTCCTTACACTATCTTCATATTTTTGGATTCTTTTTTCTTTTTGTTTTTCTGGTTGGGTGTTTTTTGTTTCCTCATATTTCAGATCTTTGGTTTGATTCTTGGGGTACGTTGATCTACAGTTGAGTTTCTGTATATTCTTTATTTTAGACAGTGTATGCTTCATTTCTGACTGGTACTTTTCCATTTTTTTGGCATTCTCATTAAGGTCCTTGAAGGTTTCACTAAGCTCCTCAGAAGTGTCATCAAGATTCTCAGTGGATTTTAGAAGATTCTTGAGTAACCTTATAAATGTGGTTCTGAACTCTATGTCGTCCAGTAGTTTGCTTTCCTCCGTTTCTTTCATTCGTGACATGTTTCTTTGTTTCTGCATTTTGGCTGCTTCC